>JAKTQN010000009.1:0-745544 GCA_030558845.1 Kodamaea laetipori | reverse complement strand
TCTTTTTTGTTGCTCCCGGTATCAGCTTCTATTGTACAAATGGCAGAAGCTGGATTTATCTCATTGGTGTCTTCATTGTTGTCACCAACGGTGGAAACTTGTTCAGCAACAAGCTCTTCAACTTGGGTAGGAGCAACTTCCTTTCTGTCACTCCCGGTGTCAACTTCTTGTGTAATAATGGCAGAAGCTGGAATTGTAGGCTCGACAATGGAGGTCGAGGTGGCGTACTCAATTTCGCCAGTGGCGGAAGTTTGCTCAACAGGAACAAACTCTTCAACTTGGGAAAGAGTAACGTCTTTTCTGTCACTCCCGGTGTCAGCTTCTTTTGTACAATTGGCAGAAGCTGGGTTTATCTCATTGGCATCTTTGTTTTCACCAACGGTGGAAGCTTGTTCAACAGGAACAAGCTCTTCAACTTGGGTAGAGGCAACATCTTTTCTGTCGCAACCGGTATCAGCTTCTTCTGTACAATTGGAAGAAGCTGGACTTTTGATTGGGGTCACAATTGAAACATCATCATGGCTAGTTTCAATTGATTTGGTTTGGACCCCAGCTAAGTGCAGAGACTTAATTTTCTTGAGTTTGGCTCCCTTCCTCGAATGGAAACTCCACTTGCTCTCATTCAGTGCTCCACTCAGGTTAGAACCGGCAGACCTGAGCTTCTTTCTCTTGGATGAAGAGCGAGCTGAACTAACAGCAGAGCCAATGGAGAATTTCCTGGCTGATCTGGGGATTACTCCCTTCTTCTTAGCCTTTGGAGCAGCTAACTTTGGGAGTTGGCTGGCAGTGTTTGAACTTTTGGATTCAAACATGGCTAACAAAGTGGCAACCGTAGAGGTCTTGGATTGGATTGGAGACATTTCTGCGTAAATTGGAGAGTGTAGTTGTAACTGTAGTTGTAACTGCGGTAGTAGTTTAGCTTAAAAAGTAAGGTAAACTGGGTGTATCGAGTATCGACTAAAGAAAGAAAGGGAAAATAAATCAAACTTTTGATTTACAAAACGGCTGGTGGGTAATTTTCCGATTTGCGTATACAAATGCAATTTGCACCCAAAATGACTTATATTTGGGTGCAAAATCACAAACCCAAATCGAAAATTGGATGCAAAAAATCACAAAAAGAAAAATTCAATAAAGGCCAAATTTAACTGTGCTCCTACTTCTACCTTTCGTCTATCAGCACTAGCTGTAACCTCAAATTTCAGTATCACTTCAGTTTTAAGCATTTCAATTGTTTACAATCATGACTTCAACGAGTTGTCGTTGTGGGGAACACCAACCATGCTTCTTTAATTATTTTAACGTGGAACTTATTAGACCCCAACTTTGAGCTTGTAGAAGTAGGATAAGAATGTATCCAGTTTAGTGTCCCAAGCAGAGGAAGCATGTTCTATTCTCAGCCTCTGGTTGTGCTGACGACAGTATGCTGAGGTGACAAGCACTGATGTCAATAATTTAATGAATCCCAAGTAGCTTCGAAAAAGTGGACTTCAGACGCTCACACTTCAGTGACAATTTACGTCGAGTAGATTAGCAGAAAGTTAAACAACTAGCTGTACCAATATTACTGGTAGCTGTAACATAATTAATTCCACTATAGATGACTTCAGTGTTCAAGTACAACGTGAATTATCAATAATGGGCCAGATACCAAAACGTTATAGGCGGCCTGAAAGATGATCTCTGGTAGCTTTCTATATCATCTGGGACTCAATAATAGCGACTGGGTCAGTTTGCCTACCATACAAGGTAGATTTCTGAACAAGGAAGAATGTTAAAACTTTAGAGTTGCACCATTACTACCCATTGGGGGATAAGAGGAAGATATGGTGGATTTAATACCCAACTGAAATTGTGGTAACGCAAGATTAACGAATAGGTAGTCTATAACAATTGTCTAGCTATTCTGCAACACTATCAAAACAAGCAAATTTGGCAACTCTTCGCTAATAGCGCCAACGTTTGAAGTTATAATTAGAAGAATAAGAGAATATCTTGAACCATATATGATCTGATCTATAGCTTGTTTGTCTGAAAAAAATCTTGTTGAATTGATACTCATGTAGATTATGTACACGAGGTAGTAACATGGACTATCAATGGCAAAGGGTGCTTTGTACAGCTATCTTGAAACACTTGGTAAACGCTCGTTGCGGATACGCGGATATCAGTCCTAGGAACTAAAATTTACGATCATTGCTCCAGTGGCGCAGCGGTTAGCGCTTCGTGCTTATAGCCGTATTAAGACAATTTGGTTATACCATAAGTCACGGTCGTGTGAGGAACGCGACGGTCGTGGGTTCAAACCCCTCCTGGAGCACTGATTTTTTTTTAGGAAATTTAGTTTGTGTATTTCGGGAATGGTCACTTCCACCCACGTCGTTCGTGAAATAATGAAAGACTGATTGGCAGCTACTATCTCAATGCCTTCTTCCCATATTTTCAAAAAAGTTTATGCAAACAAAACTCTAAATATATTCATACTGCGGATACTTTGGGCGAAATTTTACAACTGAATCGGAATGAACAGTTCATTCCTGGGGTTTAAAATGTTCACTGTAAAAGCTTGAACTATTGATCTCCTATAAACCGGCCAGTAAAAGTTGTCGATCACTTTACACTTTGCTCGTTCACTTTGAGAGTTCTTTTACGCTAATTCGTAACTTACAATAAGGTCAAAACTGTACCTCTAATAGTGTTAGTTAGCCCATTGTGGAGATTTCATTCCTTCCATTCGTTCCGTGATGTAACCAAAAGTAGGCTAAATGTAATAATTAGGAATTTGCGTACCGTTCGAGTGGTGAGTAATTGGCGGCAAAATACTAAAATCGTACTTAATGTAAAAAAACAGCGAAATTAAGACAATATTTCACTACACTATAGTACTCACCTTCAAACAATTAAAGTTACTTTGGAGAACCAATTGAACCTTCGATCTGATCTACAAAGGTATATTGTATGAAACTCCCTAAACCGCTGTAGAAGAATGAAAATGCTGGATCTAGTCCACAATCTAATAGATTACCCGTATGCTTTAGCTTATTTAGGCTAAAAATTACAATTTAATTGAGAAGTCAAAACTCAAATCAAACAGATCTACGACTGTCTAAACCATGAAATATTCGCAATGGGAAAGGTAAGCAGAGTACGAACAGGGTGCTGGACTTGCAAGAAGAGGCACCGCAAATGCGATGAAGCAAAACCTCGTTGCAATAATTGTGTGAAATCAGGCAGGCAATGCGAGGGGTATCAACTCCGCCTATGCTTTGATGTAGATGACAAACGCAACAAAAATAGACTCAAGGCAGGAGGAAAGATGTCCTACAGTTTCGTAGGAAGACCGAAAGTCGACAAATCAACAACAGAGGTGCTTGCAAAGAATACAAAAGTACAATTGGGCGCGTCGAAACCCGAAGTCACATTTAGCCCTCAATTAGAGAACAGCCATGGACAGTCAATCGGGGAAGCAGCCCCTTTGTCATCCTTTCCAACAACATCTGCACCAACCGATAAAGTTTTCTCAAACTCAAATTCCAAGTTCTCTAATGGTAATTTCCAGCAGTTGAGTTTCGAATTGTTTGAAGATCTTGAGTACTTATTACAAAACTCCGAGTTGCCCAATCCACTTCCCGAAATTAACAATGAAGGAAATAAGAACATTAAGACCCAAGGAACTCATGTCTTAAAGCCGCTAGAATTAATCGATACTCCAAATGCACTTGAGAATTCGCTATTTGGAACTCCAGTGGAAACACCAGCTGATTTCGCCACTGATACAAGTTCAAACCATACTGGAGCCCACGAAACAGTGCCAAGTTTAGCGTCTGGACAAGAAACTCCGTTAAAGTTAACTTACCAGGAAGAGAACATGATGCTTAAGCACTTTTTCCAGAAATTGCTTCCGTTATTAGATGCACATCCTAATTCACCTTGGCCTGACTTAGCTTTGAAGTATTGCGACTTCAACATAGCTCGTTCGTGTTTCATCTCATTAGCATGCATTCACTTGTACGAAGGCAAGAAAAACAACCCTGGTGCTGAAATTCGCTTCAAAGATGATAAACCTGAATTGGAAGAACCCTTCAGTGAGACGGAAGGAGAATTCACTTATAATGCGACCACTTTACAGGCTTACTATAAAAAGGGAATGGCACACATAAGTAATACAATGGAGCAGTTGGTTAGTTATATAAACTCTACAACCTCAGCATTTGACAAAAAGAAGCAAATTTCAGCGTTTGTTATCTTGTTGCTCATCAACGTGCATATTTTGTTTACTGTTTTAGAAGAAGGAAAGAGTGGGCTGGTGAGATACTTCTTGGAAGTATTTGCGAAGATCTGCAGTGATTCTGTCTTCTTCAATAACTTGGTGAGAGATAACGAGAAAAAGAAGTCCTTGGTGGTAGTTTTGTCTTGGTACGATACTGTCTGCGCAATTGTGTCCCCAGATTGTAGGTTACCGTACTGCTCTGAAGAATGGTATGGACCAGGGAATGATTCTACGAATAAAACCAGCACAGTGATTACAGGAATTTCAACTGCCAAGATGATGGGTTGCCCGGGTCAAATATTCAAAGCAATGTCGAGAGTGTGCCACGTGAGACATATGCTCCACAATAGACTCCCTTATAACAACCTACACGAAGATTACATTTCGATTAAGAATATTCTACTCAATTACCGAGAGTACGTTGATAACGAAGAAGAAGACTACCCAGTACGTTTGCGTGCAGCGCAGTGCTGGGCAATTGCAGTGTACATCACACTTGAGCGCGCAATGGATCCTAGAGCGCCAATGATTCCGAAGTTAGTTGAAGAGTTTATCGATATTTACGGAGGTATGGAACCAACATCACCACTAGTCACCCAAATGGTTTGGCCGATTTATGCAGTTGGGTGCGAGTGCAGAACCGACTTTCAACGTGGAAACTTGTCTTTGTTCATGGACAATTTGTACAAGAATGCTCAAATGGGTACTTTGTTTTCATTGAGGCATATTGTAAAACAAGTTTGGCAATTAGGTATTACGCAGGAAGAGTACCTAAGACTGTGGTTAACAAAGGATGTAGATTATCTACCTTTATGAAACCTTTACTATGCCAGTTTATCTTTTAAACTATCATACATACTATACATTTAAGGCATTTTTTTGAAACAAGTTGTAATTGCACTCTATTAACTCAGCGGCTATTGTTAAGTACTATTAAATCAATTAATTGCGAAGACTATGAACAGGCAGATGCCGCTATTACAAATCAATTATAGTTATTGCCCAATACTATAAACAAGTAGATGCCTCTATTTCAAGTACAAATCAATTGTAAACTGGAGCCTAAATTTCTATTAAATATTCATTAATACATAAACATCATAATTAACCAAAATGTTATATTCTATACAATAGAACTCATTTTAACAAGAAGAAAAGGCACCAAATAAAATATACAGGGGTTTGTAAGTAAACTTACAACTTTTGCATAGCAGCAATGTCGGTAGATTGAACGTGGTCTTCGTCTTCTTCAATTTGTTGTTGCAAAGCATCGAGGGAAACCAAAGCGTCTTCAACAACCAAGTTGATTTGCAACTTCTTGATACCGTAACCGACTGGGATCCACTGGTGAGCACCCCAAGTCAAACCTTCTTGCTGGATAGCCTTGACGTTAGCCAACAATTCTTCCAAGTCGGTTTCGTCATCCCATGGCTTAACATCCATGGTGACAATGGACTTAGCAGCTGGCTTTGGACCCTTAGCAGCCTTCTTAGCAGCGTACTCAGCCAATCTTTGTTGCTTCAACTTTTCAGCTTCCTCGTCAACTTCTTCGTCGTCGGAACCGAACAAGTCGACATCGTCGTCGTCTTCTTCCTCAGCTGGAGCAGCAGCCTTGGCAGCTGGAGCGTTACCAGCTGGCAAGTCAGCAAACTCAGCAGTGAAAGAAGCAATGTGGTTGAACCATCTGGCAAATTGTGGGTATTCCTTTTGGAAAGCCTTGTAGACAGTGACATCAGCTTGGGTAGCAGAGGTACTAAAATTTGTTAGTAAATTGGCACTTGTAAACAAACAGTCAATTGATAAATCAGGGATTTTATTTAAATCTTCTTTGTCACTCATACGGTGGGTCTTGAATCCACCTCATAAACACGGACCAAAGATTGAAATCATCATTTATATCGTTCTTTTCAACTCAATTAGCAAAGCTAACTTATATTGCTGTTTCCACCAAAAAAATCAAACATACCCGTCAATGTAGGACTTTTCAACTAAGAAGTCGTTTAAGGACTTGATAGATTCAACCTTGGAGAAGTCGGAGAAGGACATTGTGTGTATTTAGACTATGGGTTATAGAAGAAGAAGTAAAAATCAAGAGAAAATTTAGGTGGGCAATTCACTTATTTAAATACCTCTAAATATTGCGGTACGGGCGTTTTTGAAATTTTGATTCGGAGAGTCGACGAATTGGAGTGTGGAAACGTGAAGAATTTTTACTGCGATGATGTGGTTTTGTACTCGCAACTCGTAGTGGGTGTGGTGTTCAAATTGGTAGGGCGCGGTCTCAAGTTTACTTCGCGAGCCGCGTGGCCAGAGCGTAATTTAAAGTATGTCCGGGTAACCCCAAAGGGCGATCTTTCATCTTTTCGTTTAGGTTACAAAGCTTACGTCAGCCAATATAGGCTGCAAATTTGCAAAGTGCTGCAAAAAACGTAGGGGGAACACTGAAACAACAAAAACGTAGGGGAATGCTGAAATAACCCCCCCTCTGTCTCGTTACCATTCTCAAACTCTACAGCTACGGACTAACGGGCGTTCATTCTAGTTAGTTAGTTTGGTTGGTCTTTCTCGAACTTCCAGCTAGAGCACTCGAAGGAAGCGTAGCACCTGAACTCGTTCTGCAAGCCTCTGTGTTCGGGCTCAAAGTCGGTCATTTTGGTGCCTGGGTACACTTCCCTGATGATCGGAGCCATTCTCTCGCCAGTACAAGAAATCATTCTATATTTAAGAGCGCCAGTGACGGTTTTTTCAGTTTTGTCAGTGACAAGCATGTTGTGGGCAGCACGCGAGGAGTTGCGTTGACAGTCCTCCTCTAAAAACGGAGGGTCTATCAACAATCTGTGACACTTGTTCCTCAAAATAGGAGGGATTTTGTCTGGGGTGTTGTAATCATAGAAAAAGAAGTGGTCCTTGCCGCTCAACAACTCAAACCTAGTATCGTATTCCAATAAGTAGATGTGCTTTGTAGGGACTTCCAGTGGTGGGAGTTTATTGATTGCTGCGTACACAGAAGGTGCACTGGCAATGGCTATAACAGTATCGCTGTCGGCACCTTCCAACAACGCTCTCGCAAGTATCTCGGCAGACTTGTCAGAGTACCAAAACTGCGACAACTGCCAGTCTTCTGGGAATGTTTCCATTGTGACTACAGGCTTCTCAGCCGATTTATCAGCATCATCGTGAGCTGCCTGGTAAAGCGACGCAAATTTCTCTGTGCGCTCTTTTTCTTCCTTCCTGAACTCCTGAAGAGCCGCAAGTGCGTGTGAAGATAATGTGATTTCGTCGTCTGAGTCCATTTGGTGATAATGACGTGTATCCTCAAAAAAAAAATTGCTTTCCAACTTCTTCTCGATGCGGCCTTCAAAATGGTGATGAAAAAAGTTGAAAAATAATGACTCCTACGCGGTTCGAACGCGTGCATCTTTACGATAGTAGAACTTGAGTCTACCGCCTTAACCACTCGGCCAAAGAGCCATTTTTATGTAAGTGTAAATTTTGCGGTGAAATAATATTTGAGTGGGAGTAATAGGTGTACGAGTTGGTTTGGTGATGTTTGAGTGGAGGAAGCAAGTTAGGAGTGGTATAAGATAATCATCTAGTGCCAGGATCATCTTAAATATAGTAGGGAAGATACCTTATTCAAATATACATTAATAGATAAGAATGATTAGACTTAATAGATTTAATAGACTTAATAGACTTAATAGAACCTAGTAGACAGCATCCTTACCCAAGCCCTCCTTCCAACCCTAGAACATAAATTCAATTACCACAATCAAAACTCCTAAATCATCACTTAACCAACCCATCTTACACCAAAAACTTAACCCATTATCAACATTTAAATTTGCACCCAATTTTCGCATCCCCATAATTTCAATCCAAAAAAGATAAACAATACCAGTTCATAATGCTGTTTACTCGACCACCATCCGAGATTGTCTCGTATGTTCTGGAAACTCTATCCTTCCTGGGACAACACGGGTTATCATTAACCGAGTTGTGGACTTTGATTACTCGATTCCTAGCCAATCCCGATGAGCACATCAAAGAAGAACCTCACAATATCGACTCCTTCCAGCAACAATGTATATGGCAGTGGTTGTTCTTTTCGCAGGATAAAGACACGCCATTAACTGTTTATGTTGAGAAGGATGGCCAGGCTTTGGTGATTCTCCCAAGTTACTCGGAGTTTTTGAAGCAGTCAGGCGCTGAGTCGTCAATCAGAATCAAACCAACTCCAGACACACAATGGAAATACTTGACGGGACTTGAACCGTTGAAGAAGCTTAAAATGCAGGTTGGAGAGAAACCATTGGAGTTGCTCTGTGTAATTGCAAAGCACGGTAGTAAAGGTGTTCTTTCCCCGGACTTGGTGAAGGAGGCCAATCAGGATCCGCGTTCCTTACCTTCTCGTTTCAAGAAGTTGGAAGATATGGGATTGATTGTGAAAACAAGTGTTTATAACGATAAGGCACACCAGCATACCAATCACTTAATACACTCCAAGTTCGCACAAAGAACTACTACTATATCTTCGAGCGAGTTGACCACTTCGAGAAGATCTTATACTCTCAAGCAGCTGATTGTGACGTCTGCGAAAAACGCACCAAACCAACTTCGTGGATTCTCTGACTTGAAGGCCGAATTGAATATGACCAATAAAAACACAGGAAGTAAGCTTTTTGGTGATATCATGGAATCATTACATAAACTGGGATATATTGAGAAGGTGATGGTTAAAGAACCAGGGAGTGACCGTTCGATATATTCTATTCGATATTTGAAGGATCTTCCTAAAGATTTCAGTACTAGTTTGGATTATGTTGAGCTTTTTACGTCTCCACCAGCTGATGAAATTATGGCTAGTCCTACTGGTGAAGATAACGATAAAAGCGTACAGGACGACAATGAAAAGAACCAAATACAAGTTCCTTTATTGAACAGCTTTTTTCCGACCGTTTGTCAAATCTACCAATCTATTGAGAATTGCAAGTCGGGAACTACATCAAAGGAGATGGTACGTAAACTTAGTGGTGTCTCTGGTTTTAGACCGTGGATCAGACTTCTTGATAATTTAGCAAGTTACGTGGTGGATGATGATAAGTTAATTCCATTGAAGCAGTATCCAGACAATTACGACAATATCTCAGTTGTACGGTCCTTCGATTTTGAAGGTAAATTCAAAGTTTACAGGTACTTTATCAAGAATACTCTCCGTGAAATGCCAGCAAAACCACACAAGGCTTCTAGACCGAAAAACGGAAAAGTATTCCATGGTACTTTAGCTGAATTGGCTGCGAAAAACAAATCAAGTTTGGATAAAGTTGCTAGTGGTGCTTTTATAAAGTTGAAGAAAGGTGCAAATGCTCCGAAAAAGGTAGTTAAGAAAAGAGCTGCTGAAGGTAAGGCTCCGGCTGCGAAGAAACTTACCAAGAAGCAGAGACTACAAGAAGAAGCGACAGCAGCAGCAGCTGCGGAGGCAGCTGCTTCAGAAATAGAACTCACCGCTGCTTATGCTGTTTCGAACTCAAATGATCTCGAATCAAATATAGAAGAATCGATTGCTAGACCTTCCAGACGAGCTAGAGTGAAAAATGAGAAGGAAACCGTTGACACTTCCTTGAATGAGTTGTTAGATGATACAAATGAAACTATGAACGAAGATAATGATAACTTGTTCGAAACTAGTGATTCACAAAATTATGTTCGTCCTGTCCAAATCCAAGATATGGCACCTATATTACCCTCAATTGGAGTTGCGAAACCACGACCACGTCCCAAGAAACTCGCTGTTGCGACTGGATCTCTCAAGGGCCGTAGAAGAAGAAGTGAGTTGTTAGAGATCATCAAGGACTTGGGAGGTGTAACATACACAACCGCACGTATATGTCGTGTTTTAGACCAACGACTTGGATCTGCTACCACTACCGACATGAAGACCTTGGCTCGTGATATCTCGATACTTGTTTCAACCAATGAATTGGAGATTAGAACAGTGTCTTTTATTAAGACTGGGAAACCAACCACTCGTAAATTGTTAATTATTACCGATCCAAAGTACCGACCAAGTGAGGAAAAGATCGAACAAAGCAAGCAACAGTGTGTGACTGATGTGGGCGACAGGCCCTTGCCTGTTGAAATGCGTGTTATTGAAGGTGAGGTTGTGATCTATTTGAACAAAAAGAAAAAGAGAGTAACCAAGGGTAAAAACCGTTTGGTTTCACTTGAAGATGCAACTACAACTAATACAGAACAATATCGTAAACCAAGAAAGACGAAACAAAAGGTTCCTAGTAAGAAGCCCACCGAAATCGCTGACACAACTGAGGATATTGAAGTTGAGAATGTCGATAATTCTCTTCCTGTGTTTGTTTCAAAGAAACACCGCAGGAAAACACAACCGAAGAAGAGACTGGACAAGAAGAGAGCTGTTGGGGAGTTGCGCCGTGTTAGAACAGTTTACAAGTTTGACAAATCAGATGCCACCACTTTGTTCCGTGCCATTGTGATTTCGAAGTCATTGCGTAGAAAGGTGATCGACTACGAAGAAATTGCGTCTTTGTTCAGCGACATGGACGCTAAAAGCATTAAACAAAAGTGGTCTGTTGTGCGTAAGCTGGTGGGAGGGTTGCAAGCAGTAACAAAGGGGATCGAAGCGTTTGAGAGAATAGTGATGAAAGGTATCGAAGAGGAATTGGTTTCTGCTGACGATTTGGAAAACATCAAATTCCCATTTTTCCTCGATTTATGGAAGGACGCAGATGGAACGGTATTGGAAAGTGATGTTGATCGTACTCCATTGTATGCCACTGCTGAAGAAAACATGGAAATGTATAATAAGTTGGAAGTTAATGAAGCAGGCAGTGGAGATCTTTTTGAACAGTTGGAGGATAATTCGATGAGACAGAAGGAGGGAATTTTGGCTGGTGTTCCGTTCTTTATGAACGATTCCAACTACGAGATTGTTCCTAAACAACACGATGATTTACGAACTGTATTAAAGGCGATTTTCTCCACTAGCGAAAAGAACTTCTCAGCAGCTCGTGTAAAGCAGATATTATCTGACTATGGAGATGAAGTGACACATGAAGCGTCTTCGGCTTTGATAAAGGACAAGGAGATGATTTATTACGGTTTGGACGACTCGGACTCCAAATTCATGCTCACTGATAAGGTCAACAATGCGCTAGTTCTGAAACTACCAGTGAAGTTATTTAACCAGGCGGCGCACTTTCAAGAGCGTTTGCTGTCGATAATCGAGGCAAGCAAAGGGTTGATCCTTTCGCAGAATGTTTCAAATGGTGATATGGCACTGATTTTCCAGCTTGTTTCCAATATGTTGATTCTGTTGGTGCATGTGGATAAAGTGTACAGCTTTAACGGGTACGAATCTCGACTCATTGATAAAGAGAAACTTGCGTGTGATATCGTGGTTTTAGGGAATATGAACGAAGTTGATGATCAGAGTAAGAGAGGGCTTGAAGAAGATATAAGTGTTACCAAGGTACCCGTTCCTACTGGGAAAGCATGTTCACATATTTGGCTTGATTTGAATGGTAACATCAATGAAGAAATGTGGATTAAGATTATCAATTCTGTGTTGTACCATATTCATTTCAGGCCTGGAATTCCAGAAGGTGTTATTTATTCTAAACTTCACACTGTTCTTGGAACTCGGGATTTCAGATTTGTCATTGATTGGCTTATCAAGTCTGAGTGTATACAGAAAGGGTCTCAAGGTGGTTTTTGGACAACTTCGAAATGGTTTAGTATATTAGGATATTAGTTCTGATAAGAAATGTTTGAATATATTTTGTAATAGTAATTGAGATGTACTGTAATTTTGAAGTACTGATAATTTTGAGTATTAGTTATCAAGAAAACTCTGATTCTATGCTATCAGAATAGTACCCAGTAACCCAATCAGTTTGCACTGACTTCAGAAATTCAGAAACTGATTTTGTGAAGAGAACAAACAATTTAGGATTGCAACTATTTTTTTAAGATTTCTGAATTTGCAGCCAAAATAGCCATAGATCTTATCAGAACCGATTTGAACTTTTTATATAAAAATTTTTATAACCTCCACCGAAAGCCAGTCCCAAAGAAAAGCACCCAAGTATAAAGCGCCCAAATCATTGAAGTCAGTACTACCAAGAACGTCAACACCGTTCAGTACTTTGTAAAAGATTCACTCACAACTTTGACATAATACATTGTAATTCCTGGTCACACCAACTAGCTCAAATCAGTATGCTGAAGTAGAATAATAATCATAAGAGAGTATGGAACAGCATTCTCCTCTAGTCGAAAAGGATCATGAATTTCGAAATAAATCGTTTTCTCGTCTATAATCTAAGTATTCTTATCGCACTCGGTACTTGGAATCACCATACTGCAAGAAATTTCAAGTGGTGCATACTCCCACAACAATAGTATAGTATACTAAACATTCATTGGTATAGTCCTACCTTATTGTCACCTCATCATTGTGTACTCTTGAGTCATCGGATCAAAAATTTGGGTGCAAAAACATTACATCTTGAATAGACGAACCAATTCGGACCCGAAAATGATAAAATCTATCCAAACTGTCGCCAAAGCAAGACACCAATACCTACACTCCAACTATTACCACATCTCTGAACTGTAGCCAAATACTACCATCCCCAACATAACAGCCCTATCATCCCTAATCTGTGATTCTCATTTTGCGCTACCAAACCCATTCCTTTTTAAGAAAAATCTGAGAGATGAGATAAACCAACCAACCTCAACTTATCATGGGATTAGCTGGAACTAAAGTAAAGCAGAGATTTGGGTTAGACCCACGTAACACAAACTGGGCTAATGACACCTCGAGGTTTGGGCACCAATATATGGAGAAGATGGGTTGGAAATCAGGGGAAGGGTTAGGACTTGTTTCGCATGCGATGACGACACATGTCAAGGTTCTGATTAAGGAGGACAACCAGGGATTAGGGGCTCGTCTTGCCAAGAAGCAGAAGAAGGACGGTGTGGAACAAGGAGATGCCTTTGGATTAGATCTGTTCCAACGTTTATTGGGTAGATTGAACGGTAAAGAAGACACTATAAACAAGGAGTTAGAAAGACAGAGAAAGGACAACTGGTTAAACGGTAAATGGGGTATGCATTTTATAAAGGGAGAAGTTTTGAGTAGTACCTGGGATGCAGACAAGAAGAAACTTATATATGGAACCAAGAGAAAGGCGGAACTGGATTCACTGGAACTGGAACTGGAGGAGGAACCTAGAAAGAAGAAGAGTAAATCTGAGAAGAGTAAGAAGGATAAGAAGGAGAAGAAGGATAAAAAAGATAGAAAAGAGGCTAAAGATGGAAAGGATAAGAAAGAGAAGAAAGAGAAGAAACTGAAGAAGGAGAAGAAAGAGAAGAAAGAGAAGAAGGATAAGAAAGAGAAGGAAAGTCTTGCTGCTCAAGCTCCTTCTAATGAAATTGCTACTAGACTTTCAGCAAGATCCAAGTGGATTAAACAGAAGAGAGCATCGGTTATGGATGCAAAGGCTCTTAATGAAATATTCATGATATCAAACAATTAATTTTATTCATTAGTATATAAGATAATGAATATTCATATCAAATATTTATTCATAATAAAAAGATAATGAGTTTTATGATATCATATAAATAAGTATGCAAGGTAGTGAATGTTCAAGATATCATATAAATAAGTATACAAGGTATGAATATTAAGATATCATATAAATATACAAGATGTGAATATTCATGATATCAAATAAATGAGTATATAAGATAATCAATATTCATGATATCAAATAAATATACAAGATAATACATATTTAAGATCAAATATAGAAGTATAAATGATAATGATATATTCTTGAATTTTAATTCATTTAACTAATATAATGAAATAATCATGATATAATAATTAATTTTTATTCATGTAAGTATATAAGTTTACTCCAATAAGATCATGGAAATACCACCAACAAAGGCTGTAACAATAAAGGAGACGGCAAATAATTGACCCTTAGAAACAGTCTTTACTGGAGCATCGTTCTTCTTTGGTTTGGAGGAACCAGAGGAAGTACTCTTTGCACTGGAAGAACCAGAAGCAGAGGAACCAGAAGATCCACTTGCAACAGCTTGGGTGGCTTGAGCAATCTTGGCAGAACAAGAACTGGCAGCCGAAGCAGAGGAGTTGATCAGAGCAGCACCCTTGAAATCACAGGCAGATGAAGCCTTCTTCTGTTGAATGTAGTATTCGTTCATGACGTAAGACAACTTGTCCTTGTCGGAACAGAAAGACATACCACCGTAGGTACCGTTACCACCGTCGGCAGTAATGGCAGAACAGTCAATGTTCGCACAAACCTGGCCAAACAACTCACCGTAGTCGGATTCCTTAGTGTTGTCGGAAACGACACAGTTAAGCGAGGCAGCGACACAGTCACAAACATCCTTGTCTGGGGTTGGTGGCAAGGATGGAGAGGCCTTCCAGGTGGAAGCACTGGCAGGACAGCTCAAAGTGTTGGAAGCAGCAGAAGAAGCAGAGGCTGCCTTGGCAAAGGTTGGGGTGATGTTGTTAATCTCAGAAGAGTAGTACAGGTAGTCTTCCATGGTGGAAACAGAGCTTCCGTCAACAGAAACCAAACCATAGTCGTTTTCTTCTTCAAAGTACATGTAGACGATACCACCAGACCAGACGTTGGTCATTTGGCCCGAGAAGATAGTACCAATTTCAGTAAACTTTCTTGGTCTGTCAGCGTTACAACCGTACTCAGAGAAGAAAATTGGGATGGTCAAGTTCTGGAAGTCCTTGGTTCTGTCGGCGTAACCGGAAGATTGGAAAGTAGCATCTCCACACCATTCGTACATGTTAATACCGTAGAAATCAGCTCTCTCATCGATGTCACCACAAGAAAAGTAGTCGGCAATTGCAATTCTGGTGTCTTCATCATCGTTAGACGAGTAACCAACTGGAATCTGTCTGTACTTCTTGTCGGAAATGTACTTCTTGGTGTCTCTAATGGCGGCCTTAACAAATGCAGAAGCTTCAGTGTTGGACTTGTTGTTGGTGACTTCGTTACCAGCAAAGAAACCCAAGACGTTCGAGTAGTTGGCAAACATGTCGACGACATCGGTGTATCTCTGGTACAAGTCCAAGTTCCATTCTGGAGAGTTTCTGTTGATAGACAAGTCTGGCTCAGACAAATCAGCAATGACGTAAATTCCAGCGTCGTTCAACATCAGCATACAAGCGTCGTGGTTCAAACTGGTGTTGACAGCGTAGACACGCAAAACGTTGGTGTTCAATTGCTGGAAGTACTTAAGATCTCTCTTACAAGCACTCTCGTCAGCAAGAGGATCCGTGAAGGAAGAGTCACTGTTGTTAGCGGTGTTTTGCTGGTAGGCAATACCTCTCATCAAGAATTGGGAGCCGTTGTTGCTGAAGAAGAACTTGTTTCCAACAACATCGATGGTTGGGGTGTCGTCACCAAAGACGGACACCACCAACGAAAGCAATAAAACGAGCGAAGGGAGTTGTGCAAACATTTCTGTAGTACAAGGAAACAATTTTGCAGTGCTGGAATCGTCGGGGAATATATATACCTTAGTTTAATCAAAACAAAAATAGAACGAGAATTGGAGTTATGACGAGGCGTGCAGGCTCCTAATAGGCAAATCTATTGTGAAATAGCATTTTACATTGCCCCAAAAGAAAAGGGTGAAAGGCTATTTGGAAAACCACGACTTGATAGGCCAAATCGCGCACTTTTGTTTTGACCACTGGCTATTAGTGAAAAAAACCAGACACGAAAACGGAATAAATGGGACTTTTGCTCTGGAAAGGGTCGATTTGAGGGGCGGAGCACATTTTTCACTTCAAATCCTCGTATGGTCGGGCCTTATGGGCCTCGATTTTTAATGCTGCAATCAAAGTGGCTCAGGTTTTCCACTTTTTTGCAGCCATTCCTCTGATGCCTTGGCATAGCTGTCAACCGTACCTAACGACGATCCTTGTGGCACCCAAGAAATTTGGATTCTTCTTGATCTCTTAGCCAAGGACCGATGCTAAACTTCATTCTCTCCCGTCGTCTTCTTCCCCATCGAGCGAATGGACTACCGAAATGGTTGCGGACCCTTCACTTTGTTTGTGTTTTGTGCGTTCCTTACACAAACAAACACAGCCAATTTTCGTGTTGGGTCTATGAACTCTAGATGCGCAACAAGCATGGAACATCGATGCTAGTGACAAAGATAGCGGAGTCCTTGATCGAGGTCTCGAAATTCGCTAAAGAATAAGGGGGGTTTCCATTTCCTCGGACCCGGTTGTCAGATGCTTCCTATGATGTAATTTATGGCTGAGTTCGATTCCAACGCTCATGTATTCTACATTCTATCGCACAAAACAAATGGAACAGGGGCACAGTAAACCAAGCTGTATTGTAAGCCACCACTCATATGATACACATTACATTATGAGCATGTTTTTCCGGCTGGTTTGAATAGCTCAAGACAATAGACTGTCAACTCCATTTTGTTGGTTGGTACCACAGGCAGTTACAGAACCCGCGTGGCATGTAAAAGTTGAACATGTACAGTCCTGCCTGTATGTAATTCACCGTCGAGTTTTCTTTTTGAGTGCCAGATGTGACACGAAGCGATCGAGAAGCATAAGCACAGTGATATTTGATAGTAAAAGAAATTATAGCCAGAACGATCTGATCTAGTTAGTTTTGTCTTGTTTCCTCTTACCGATTTAGCTTTATTATCTTGTTTCTTCAGACTTTTAGTTTTCTATCATGATTCCTCTGAGTTTTCTGTTTCCACTATTTAGTTTTCTTTCGTCTTGTCTCCCGTTTCCGTGAGATCCCAAGATGTACTGATTCATAGTGTCTGTTGAACCCCTTCAAGTCACTGTACGACAAGCTGCAAATTGTACACACTCGACGAAGTGCACCTGAAACTCGTACATTATTGAACAATCCAAGGTACTTTGGTTTGCAAAATGGTTGGTATGTGATTTTGACGTAATCGTTTCGCTTCCCCGTATCATCAGCATCTTGTTTGAAAGTTAAAGCCTCTTTGGGCTCGACCGAGTTTGAACTTAGTTTCAGCTCGAAATGCATGTTTTCCTTCCCAGGCGCTCTGTTGAGTCGATGCGAAACTACTTTATTAGTGTTTGATTTCCTGAGGATTCTTGTAAAATCAGATGGACCAAGTGGGTTAGAATGACTTGTGAGTCTTCCAGTTGAATTCCCTTCCTCGATTACATTATAAGTTGTAGGAGTTTTTGCAGTCGGCGGTTCCAAAAAAAACTCGAAAATGCCTTCTTTACGGAGCTTTAGATTAGTTGCGATTTCTTCTCTAATTGCCTTTCTACGGGCACTAGGTTTTATGCTGTTATTGTTAGTTTTGTTGGACTAATGGAGTATTAGCGTCGTACTAGGTGTTCTTCATGCTGCTACAAGAAATATTTGGCCGCAAAAAATGAATAAAAACCTTATTCCTAATTGGGGTATATTGAAGGGGGAAGTTTAATAGGTGTAACATGGTTGTAGGTGTCGAGTGTCTTAAAGATAGTAGCCAAGATTTCTAGAGCAGTTCTTTGTTATCAGGTGCTCTAATATGAACATTTTAGGTTTGTTAGTTGAATAACTCCCACTAACAAGTTCAATGAATTACAAAAACTGAACTGCAAAGTAAAGGTGCTAGAACTGATGGATTTGCCATAGTTATCATCGTTCACACGACCGTCAATAAATCTCCAAGGGATAATTTTTCAAAAAAAAAGAAGGGGCATACTGGGAATTGAACCCAGGGCCTCTCGCATATTTGAACACTTTTTACGGTGCTACCCAAAGCGAGAATCATACCACTAGACCACACGCCCTTTTTCTGAAAAATTAAGACTCGGGTTTGTAATACTATGTTGATTAAATATATCACAGTATATGAATATTTGTGATGAAGTGGCACTCATTTTGAGGGACTCTGACTGAGATACTTCAATCGATCTTCCTCATATTGACCCTTCTGAGAATTAGACTACGTCAATCATCGAAAACGTATATAAATACATGAACAAACCGAGTTGAACTAGTCCAAGATATATTAGAATAGTATGTTAACCGAATTGTTTGAACTAGGAAAAGCAACGATAAACCCGGACATTCTAATGTTGATAAAATCATTTCCCGCCATCACTGGAGTTCCAAAATATGCAAGTCCGATGATATTTAAAAGTTTTCCTAGTTTACTGCAATTGTAAATTTGCTAAATATCTAAAATCCACTTTTAATACCGTTTCATACTCCACTCAGTCCCATAATAAGGAAGCTAAGTTGATTATATTGAAGTCAAGTTACACTGGAAACCAATTGTCAAACATTCCGTAGTATATTAATTATATAACCTGTCTCAATTCAAAATTGCTAACTTTGACAAACAAGTTATTAGCTCAACTTCACTAATAATCTAGGTAGACACGTAACGTCAGCTCACACACTGTATAAACTCAAATAGACCTAAACTCTTACTCCCATTTCTCTGCTGCATTTTTTTTCTGCCTGCCACAGAAACAATTTGCAGCCATTTTAAAACTTTTACGCCAAACATTAACAAAACCATCTGACAGAGAAACATGCTCCCAAGAACGCTTTTACTCACAATAGCCACGATAACAAGCACCTCCTGGGCCTTTGATCTCATTCGGACCCAGGAACACGGCTCATACGTCAACCCAAACCCAAGACCTTACGAACGTTGTGACGCACAGGATTTGGTGACATTGTCCAGTTGTTGCAACGACGTGTTGGTCAAGTTGGACGACTGTAAGGCGGATGACCTCGCATGTGAATGCTGTGCACTTCAGAGTATCAAGAAAGAGTGTTATACTTTGTGTCCAGGAAACCCAAGCGCCAACTTCCTCAGTGTCTTATTGACGGACTGTTCTCTGCTCAATGACGTCAATGCATGCCTGCTTCCATTCAAGAAGGTAGACGACGACTTGGCTTCTAAGAAGGCGTCTACTTCCAAAGGAAATTCGAACCTGGAGTCGTTTGATGTTTCCATCAAGTCCAGAGTTAGAGATGCGAATGATGATATCCAAGAACAGGAACCGATTGACCTTTTGTTTGATTATGACGAGTTTGAAGAAACTGCAAGGGTACCCAGTGAAGCCTCAAACTTGCCTCCGGAGAAGAATGTGACTATAGTTGGAAATATAACCAATTCAAGTGAGGAGGGACCAAAAGAGATTGAGGTTGTTGAATCTGGATCCAATGTTATTGGATTTGAGTACTTGTTAGCAATTTTAAGTATATTTATAACTCTTTTTAATTAATAGGTATTGAGTTTATTAAAAGAATTAAATATATGAATATTCTGTATCATTTGTATTAACATTCAAAATTATAGTCTTCTTCAAAATTATCTTAACTTATTTATTCAAATTAAACATTCAACTCACTTTTATCAATTAATATAGTTCAATTAATATCATTTCATTAATATCACTCAATTAACTTAATTAAATTAATATCACTTATCACTTCTGTCCCATCTCCTCCATCCAGTCAATAGTATACCTAATACCAGTCTCAACATCAACTTCAGGCTTATATCCCAACAACGTCTTAGCCTTGGTAATATCATGATAACGAGTAGCACATGCCATGGTAACTCTAAATGGAGTCAATCCTGGAGCCTTACCAACCAAAGTCGCAAATCCTTCAGAAAGACGAGCCAAAACCATCCCCAATGGCTTTGGGAAAACAATGTTACGCTTCTCAATCACACCATCAGCCTTCCAAACAGTACGTGCCATGGTCCAAAAGTAAAGTGGAGCATCATTACTAACAATGAAAACCTCACCGGCAATCTTGTTTTTCTCATCAGCAGATAAAAGCTTTTCCGCTGCTAAAACATGTCCATCAGCTACATTACCAGCATAGGTCCAATCACAAAGATTGTTGTTATCACCAATCTGGAACTTGGACTGTCCTAATTTGGAAGCCGCAAGAAGTCCCGGAACCAATTGACGATCGCCCGGACCAAAAATACCAGAGGGACGAATACAAGCAGTAAGTAAACCCTTCATGTCATTACTCTTCACAACCAATCTCTCAGCCTTTTCCTTGGTTTCATTGTACTTATCCATGTGTGGATTAGCATAAGGATATGTTTCATCAGCATTCACAATATCGTTACCATTGAAAATCACACCAGCAGACGAAGTGTAAACCAAAGCTCCAATCTTCAATTTTTTACATACTTCAATAACGTTAGCGGTACCTTGGACGTTAACCTTCTCGTACAATTCGTCGTTTTTGATGTTAGCCAAGGGTGAGGCAGAGTGAACAACAACGTTAGCACCACTTCCGCTTATGGCTTTGGTCATATCTTCTTCCAGGGTGATATCACCAACAAACACCTCGATCTTGGAAGGATCGAAGGTAAAGTAGGACGACACCTTTTCTGGGAGAGGTCTGATATCGAAGACGGATATTTTAGCACCGGGACAGTGTCTGTAGAACTGCTCTATCAAGTGGAGACCGAGGAAACCGGAACCTCCTACCAATAATACTGATTTAACGTTGGACATGGTTAAGATATGAAAAATGATTCGTTTAAGATTTTTGATTTTTGGGAACGAGAAGATCTGTTTATTGAGATTAGGGAGTTAAATGAGAATGGAGTAAATGTGTGAATGGTTTGAGGGGTGTATTGAAAGTGAGAGTGGTGAGAGTGGTGAGAGTGGTGAAAATGGTTTAAATGGTATAATTTGTATGAGTTGCAATAGAAATACTTTCAACTGATAGGGTTCTGAAATTTGGGTGCAAAAGGTGAATTTTTGTCGACTATTAAGGTTTGATGATTTTGGCTGATCTTAATTAGAATGAGTGTTTTGGAGAGTTGGTAAATCCTTGAGTGACTATTTGTTATAGGTATATGGTTATATTGTATATGAGAAATGAGCACACAATTATAATAGTTTATCATTCTGATTGTACGGTGGAAATACTTAAACTTTATTTCTATCTTATAACAATTTATAAGAATAAATCTTATAAGATCATATATCTTAAACAATTAAACTCTTATAAGATTTTATATCTTAAACAATTAAACTCTTATGAGATTTTATATCTTAAACAATTATACATCTTAAAAGATCTTACATCTTACATTTATATCTTATAACTTATACATCTTATATCAATTATAAATATAACACCTTATATAACAATATAACCTTATGAAACTTCGCAAGTCCTAAAAGTTAAATAAAGCCTTATACTCACTCACCTTCTCCAAATCTAATGCAACTTTAACAGGCTTAACCTCTGGAAATTCAAACAAAGCTCCAAACAGCTTTCTTTCAGTCTTTTCAGGTCTTTCAGATTTCTCAGGAAAATTCCCAAAACTGAAGGCAGGTGCAGTTTCCTTCTTATTGATCTTTCCAAAACTAAATGCAGATTCTGTGCTTGATTTACTACCCTCAGCAAAACTAAAAGCCGGCTTCGCAGGAACTGAAACAGGTGCATCAGTCTTGTCAGACACATCATTCACAGGTTTCTTTAAACTAAAATTAAAGGTGGATTCTGGAACGACATGCTCTTTTTCCTTCGGTAATGGCTTCAGTTTATCAAATAAAATAGTCTTGTTGATATCCTTTGCGGTAAGTTGGACCTTTTTGAAGCGCAGTGACGAATATGGATTTGAGATTTTCTTATTCTTCTTTGGTTCTGGCTTGGTTTCAGGTTCTTTGCTGTCCAACATCGACAACAACGAGTTTGCAGTTTCACTACGTGGTTTCTTCGCACTAACAGGTTCAGCCACAACCACAGGCTCTTCCGGTTTTCTCTTCAAGTTGGGAGTTCTTATTCTCGTTCTATAAGGCGAAGGCAACCCCGAAAACTGATACACTCTCTTCACCGAGGGAGCGTCGCGCATCGAGAAACTGTTGTTGTTGCTGTGTACTGTGTGGTACACTGGCGTGTACTCTGGAGTCAGAATTACAGAAGTATTCGCACTGCCTCTATATAAAGCAGTCTCTCCCCTGTAAGAAGTATTTCTGTTATCCCTATAGTTATGATTATACAGAATACTAGGAGCAGTCATATTCCCAATACTTGAAGTCAGTGTCTTTGACTTCAACACCTTTTGGGTATATGGAGTATTCAATACACTCAGAGTATTGATTTCCTGAGCTGTTTCGTTGGATTCTGCCGTCGACTTATTAATAAGCAGAAGAACACCCTCGTATTCAATCTGTGAAAGTGGCGCTTCTCCCTTTTGTTCAAAGAAGTTGGACAAGATACGATGACTTGAAAGGTTAGCTGATGTGTTTGCTGCGAAGCTGGTTTCAGCTATGGTACTGGTATTACTCCAGTACGACCCTGGTAAGTTCTTTGGGTGGATTGGTTCTGGGAGTTTGAATACATTCTCATCTGCGATGGATGCGGTACTCAGAGACGACCTTGAAAGCACTGGAGTACTTGTTTTGGATGGTTTATTCTCGGTGGGATTAGGACTGAAGAACTTTCTCACCTTTGAGAAGAGTCCAGTAGTTGGATATGGTTCCACCTTTTTGTTTCGATGTGTTCGGTACACCTTTCTGTTGTCCATGGTGATGATTTAGAAATTTTAGCGGAGGTAAAAAAAGTTGCTTTATTTATTAAATGACAGTTTGAACAGTTGGATGATTGAGAGTGATTGATTGATTGGTATGGGTTGTTCTAAAAGTATATATATAGATATGAGAATGAATGATATAAGAATGAGGTTATATAAGAATGAGGTGATATAAGAGTGAAGGTGATATTAGAATGACAAACGACTTTTTTGTATCTACTATGTGATAAAGGTCAATTGAGTGATTAGAGTATTAAAGATTGGTGTACCATTAAAGTACCAATTAGTATCATTAAAGTGGTAAAGTATCATTAATCATTAAGTATCATTAAAATATCACACATTATGGCCTGATTATCTTCTGATATATCTGAAACTATCAATTTAGACTCATAATTTTTACACATTTCATTTGGTATAAATTGTAAAATGCTGCAACTTTTTTCCTAAATGGAATCTAATAGTTTCTTAATGATTCTAATAGTTTCCTAATTATTCCTTCAGTATAAAGATTATGGTATTTGCAGTGGGGGTGAATGAATTAAGAGTGTTCAATGAGATTACAATTACAGGTCAATGAAATATTGAGACTGACCAATGTGATACCTTGGTCTGGATTTCGTTTAAATATAGTTTCATCTTTCAATGGTTGTCGAGTCAATTATGGTTTACGAAATTAAGAGCCAATACTTAAAAGACAATAGGCAAATAACCTTTTATAATTCAATTGTATTGGAATTCCAATGGTTTAATTGGAATAACAATTTAATTTGATTGATATCATTCTTTATTAAGTTGAATATCACTAGTTGAATATCAATAGTTGAGTTAATTAAAATCATTAAGTTGACTATAATCAAGTTCCGCCCTTAAGTTGATTTTAATCATTAAGTTAACTATAATCTTTAAGTTGACCACCATTAAGTTGAATATCAACCCTTAAATTGAATATAATCTTTAAGTTGACCACCTTTAAGTTGAATACCAACCCTTAGATTGAATATACTCCTTAAGTTGATTATAATCCTAAAGTTGAATATCAACCCTTAGATTGAATATAATCCTTAAGCTGATTATACTCCTGAAGCTGATTATACTCCTTAAGTTGATTATACTCCTTAAGTTGATTATAATCCTTAAGTTGAATAACAACCTTAAATTGAATATACTCCTTAAGTTCTTAAGTTGAACATAATCCTCAAGTGACTTAATCCTTAAGTTGACCAACCTTAATTTGAATACTTTGATCTTTAACTACATTGCTAATCCTAATGTTGAATAACTTAGGCTCCTTAGATGACGACGTGATTGGAGAAATCTTCAGCTACCTTCCAAAAACAACACTATCTCATCTCATTGACCATCATAAAGTCGGTCAGCTCGCTCAACTATGGTACTACGAATTTGTTAAGATAAAATTTGGCCATTATGAAGATCCATATACTGAAGGTCTTATGTGTGGCTACATTTTCTTATTAGATATCCGAGTCCCTTATGAGGAGTACATCTGTTTCAGCTATGCTGGATTTTTGAGTATTTTGAGCTCAAATATGAACATTAGAGTCCGGAAACTATGCTTCCAAGGAGTTGAAAACTATCTGATTGTAGAACACTGGGTTCCAGAGTTCACGAAGGCTTGCACGTTTGTCGAGTTTGAACGTTTACGCTTAATCCCTACACTGGACTCCTCTATAAATCTGGGTGACCCGAACGCTATTACCTTCAAAGATAGTACCTCCGTAAAAGAGCCTCCCCAAAACCTAAAAAGCGCAGTCTTCGTGTCAAAGGATGATGGTGATTGGTATGATATCTTCTACTTTAAGAACTTACAAAGACATTCACCATACTTGACTCAAATCAAAAACTTTGAGTATATACCTGAAGTCCTTGAAATGTTTCCTCTTCTCAGGACTATTGAATGCTGGCTGCTGGGCCCAGAACTCAGTTTGACACATAATAACTTGTATGATGTCACTTTTCTGCATTTTTTTGGCGATTCAGTGGACTTGACTGGCCTTCCAAATTTGAAATCCTTCAGATTATGGGAACTGCGACCTAAGCATTTTAAAAACCTTAAACTTCCAACTTCTTTGGTGAATTTAGAACTAAAGCATACTGAAATATATGATTTGAAAGGCATAAGCGAGTTGAAAAAGCTAGAGTCTCTCACATTGAATCTGTGTAATGGCTTGGTTCTGTTTGAATATCCTGAGAATTTGAAACATTTGATCATAACAGGACGCTGGGTAAATTTTGATTATCGTGAAGATGGTGACATTGAAGAGTATCTAGAAAGACAGAGGTGTAAAAGCATTGACTTGGGTAAATTACCCTCTTGTTTGATCTCCTTGGAAATAGAGACCGAGTCATATTTTAAATTTGATGCATGCTGTTTAAAGACTCTTTCACTTAGTACGTGTGAGTTCAATGCAAAATTACCCCAAGGACTCAAAAACCTTACCTTAAACGAAACATCTACAGATGTTGTTACCTGGGTGCCAGAAAGCGTGTCAGAATTAATCATTGCCGACTGCTCTTTGGAAAAATTACAAGGGTTGAATATTCTAAATCAACTTGTAAAGTTGACTCTATACTGGGTAAATTTGGAGAGTATGGAGGGTATTCTATTACCTGAAAGTCTCAAATATTTGGATCTTACTTGGAACAGATTGAAGAGTTTAAAAGGTGTGAAGTGGCCTCAAAAACTATCAAAATTAAATTTATACCGCAATTCATTACGAGAAATATCAGGAAGTAACTTGAACAGTATTGAATTGAAAGTGTTGAACTTGGGTGAAAATAGCTTGGACTTAGATTGTGAAAATTTCGGTCACTGTTTACCAACAAGCTTGGAAGTACTTAAGCTTGGATTTACTGAACTACCTATTCTTAACGGCAAGCATTTGGTCAATTTGGAAGTTTTAGAAGGTTCTGCTTTAGATTGTACACAATTGATTTTACCAGTGAATTTACAGTATTTAGAGTTGCCTGATGATTGTTCATTGCGGGTCAATATTGAAGATCTTTGTAATCTCAGAGAAATTACTGGCTGGTATCCTCTCAGTTCTGAAAGAGTTCTTACAAAACTTGATTTGGCAGTGCCAGATCCCAAAGAAACTACTGATTTGACTTCTGTGGTAAAGACTGCTGATTCGACTTCTGTTGTAAAGACTGCTGATTCAACTTCTGTGGTAAAATACACTACTGATTTGACTTCTGTGACAAAATACACTGCTGATTTCACTCATATACCATCAGAAGTCATTTCTAATATGTACAATCTAACAATCTTGGACATAACCATCACAGAACCAATGACAGAATACACTTTCAAACCAACACCTCCCAAATTGAAGCGCTGCTATTTGAAGGGTGATGGATCTGATATGAAGATTGACCTCAGTCTTTGTACTTCACTTACAAGAGTAAAACTTTCTGAGTTCAAATTGGATGTGATTGATTGGAATATATTTCCTACTGGCTTGGAAGAATTAAAGATAACGTATTGCCAAAGTAGACGATTACAAGGAAATTTGGCTAATTTGAAGAAGTTAAGAAACTTGCACTTTTGGGGTACCGAACTAGGAGACTACCTCGCAAAGTTTGTGCTAACTATTCCAGACTCACTAGTAGAATTAAGATTGGGAATGTGTTCGCTTAAAGTACTAGCAGGAATCAAAATCGGGCCCCTGTTAGTTCATATCGACTTGACAGGTAATGACGTATTAGGATGGCGGAGTATTGCCAAATTGTGCGAAACAGTTTTAAACATGGAGGATAAAAAACGTAGAATGGTCCGATATCACCAAAAATTTGGTGGTTATGGACTGCCAGATGGGTTCCCATTAAATGAAGATTCCAAACCTGACTACCGTTTCCTGAAAATAACTAGAACTAGGTTTCAGAATAAGCTAAAAAGATTAAAATCTTATGAAAGCATGGGGTGTCTCAATTTCTATTTTCACTATTATACTGAGAAAGTGGTGAATTACGAAGTCGAGATGAGTGATGAGGAAGTGGAGATGAGTGATGAGGAAGTCGAGATGAGTGATGAGGAAGTCGAGAACTAAAAGAGAGTTTAAGGTCAAGTTAGAACAAGAAAGATGAGGGTATCTTCACTAAGGAATTACTCTACAGTTCACACTACATTGGTGAATCAATGATCATATTTATTTCTGACGCTCATAGAGTGAAACATGAAACATAAATGTGATATTATTTATTGTTATTCACTATAGCAACAGAGCCGTTCATGGTCAATTTATCACGAACTGCGACAAAAGGAGGTGAATTTAGTACGAGATAGAAAGAGAATTAGGATTCTAGGCAAGTGAAAGGAGACCAATATTAACACTTTACAAGGAAGCAATCAACCTATAATCTTAAATAGCGTGGTATCTGAGAATTATAATTATTCTGACAAGCTTCCCTCAATAATATAGAAACTAGCTCAAATGTCTACTAAAACAATAGAGTAATTGTCTTGCATAACTATCATTCATAATGTAGATTAACTGTGATATTAACTAAAAGTATTAGTGTTCTTAAAATGTAGATTTACCCACACTTCACCTGTTTCACCATCCAACTATAGATACTTCATGTTTCTAACAGATTTAAGTTGTGATACTTTATATAGATTTAAATTTGTGATAGAAATAAAAATCAAAGTTGCAACATTTTTTCGTAACTTTTAGTTATCTGATCTTTGTTAATGACAATCATATTAGTACTAACTAATCGTGCAATTGTCTGAACTTACGGTATATAATACGTACATTCATAACCCACCGATCAATTCAATCCCTGGTTCCCTGATATAACATCCTCATCAATCATTACCATCTCAACAATCATTACCATCTCAACAATCATTACCATCTCAAACATTGACGAGCCCATATTCCGAAAATGGTTGCAAGTTTAAGCGCAAAACTTGAAAAACTATAAAATGGCAAAATAATCAATTTTCAATTAATCTTTTCAACTAATCTTTTCAATGTTAAAACTTCTAAGCTCATTCGATGACGATATAATCGGACAAGTCTTTAGCTACTTACCAAAAAGTCAATTATTTCAACTCATTGACCATCCTCAATTCGGTCAGATTGCACAGTTATGGTACTACGAATATATACTTATAGCAGACAAGTACCATGGCGAACCATGCATAGCTCCTATAAACTTGAATTCAGCCACTAGCATTATGAACTGGCCCGTCTATTATGAGCATATCCAAATGAGTTATGCTAGTTTTTTAGCCCTTTTGAGTTCAGGAAACTTAAGAGTTCGGAAACTACGTATCAACAATCCTGTTGCATTCCTGATTATCGATAACTGGGCTCCCCAACTCAAGAGAAGTGGTACACGTGTAGAGTTCCATATCCCTCAAGATGAACATGATTTGAGGTACTATCACTCTTTTGAGTTTCCCTCAAACTTAGAGACAATGGAGTTCCTGATAACGGATGAAAATTCAGGTATGGATTACCTCCGTCACATACAAAAACATACACCAGAGTTGGATCGACTCATTATTTTAGATCTTGTTGGAATTGACCTTGAATTTTTACCGTTACTGATCAAGAGTCTTGAATTATTGCAACATTCTTCAGAACTCACAGAACTCAGATTAGAGCATAAGAACTTGCGAAATGTCGAAATAACGTCATATCTGTACTTCTCAAAAGTGGACTTAATGGGAGTACCGAATTTGAGGGTCTTGAGTTTGGAGGGATTACGATGCAGAGAGTTTAAAAGTCTTAAACTTCCAACTTCTTTGGCGATTCTAAAATTAGTACGTCCTGAAATATCTGATTTAAAAGGAATAAGCGAATTGAGAAAGTTAGAATCTCTTACATTGGATCTGTGTACTGGCTTGGTACTGTTTGAATATCCTAAGAACTTGAAAAGTTTGATCATTTCAGGAATATGGAAAACGTCTGCAGAAGAACCCCAAGGTTTAAATTTTGAACAATACTTGGAGTATGAACAAGGACAAAATTGTGAAAGTACTGATTTGGGTAAATTACCCTCTACTTTGACCTCCTTGGAAGTATTCTGCAACTCCAATTTTACATTTGACGCAGATTGTTTAAAGATTCTTACACTTGAATCGTGTAGGAAAAACACATACTTACCTCAAGGACTCAAAAAACTTACCTTAGGCTATGCAACAGCGGATGTTTTGATACCAGAAAGCGTTTCAACTTTAAGTCTTAACCGATTCACTTTTGAAAATTTACAAAGGTTGAGTTCTCGACATCAAATTGTAGATTTGAACCTACAATATAATAATTTAGGAACTATAGAGGGGATTGAATGGCCTGAAAGTATCAGAATTTTGAACCTTAGGGGAAACTTATTAGAGAGTTTTAAAGATGTGAAGTGGCCTCAAAAGTTATCAAAACTAGATGTCTATGACAATTCATTGCGAGATATATCGGGGAGTAATTTGAATTGCATTGAATTGGAAGTATTGGATTTGAGTAATAATTATTTGGACAGTGGAAATTTCGAGTCCTATTTACCATCTAGCTTGGAAGTACTTTTAATTGGGTCTAGTGAATTACGAATGTTTAACGGTAAGCACTTGGTTAATTTACAAGATTTGAATGCTGCAGTTTACCATTCTTCACAATTGATTTTACCAGTGAATTTAGAGTCCTTAAACTTGGCTGATGAACCAGTGGAGTTCAATATTGAAGAGCTTTGTTGCCTTAGAGAATTTGTTGGAAGGTATCCTATCAGCTCTGGTGGTATAGTTTGGAATGAGAATCAAAGTGAGATTTCAGGCAATGATTTGGCATCACAAGATAATACAAAAACTGTTGAATTGGCATCACAAGAGAATACAAAACCTGCTGATTTACCTTCACCAGATAATACAAAACCTGTTAATCTGGCTCCTTCCAAGAATACTTATTTGGTTCTGCCAGCAGACGTCATATCTAAAATGTTCAATCTAACAATCTTGAATATCACAATTACAGACCCAATTTCGAAATATCCTTTAAACTTAAGAAACCCCAACTTAAAACGCTGCTATTTGAGAGGTGATGGATCTGATATGAAGATTGACCTCAGTCTTTGTACTTCACTTACAAGAGTAAAACTTTCTGAGTTCAAATTGGATGTGATTGATTGGAATATATTTCCTACTGGCTTGGAAGAATTAAAGATAACGTACTGCCAAAGTAGAAGATTACAAGGAAATTTGGCTAATTTGAAGAAGTTGAGACTGTTACAATTTTGGGGTACTGAACTAGGAGACTATCTCGCAAAGTTTGATCTTATTATTCCAGATTCACTAGTAGAATTGAAATTGGGAATTTGTTCGCTTAAAGCACTAGAGGGGATTAAAATCGGTCCTCTGTTAGTTGATATCGATTTGACAGGTAACGATTTTTTGGAATGGCGGAGTATTGCCAAATTGTGCGAAGCAGTTTTAAACATGGAGGATAAAAAACGTAGAGTGGTCCGATATCACCAAAAATTTGGTGGTTATGGAATGGTAGGTGAGTTTCCATTGATTGGAGATTCCATGCCTGACTACCAATTTATGGCAATTACAAGAACTAAGTTTGAGAAGAAGCAAAATAGATTAAAACCTTATGATATCAAGGGCTGTCTCGACTTCTATTTTCGCCATGAGGATTTAAGAGATCCTTCTGTTTTCGATAGGGAGTAAGTGAGTAGAGAGAAGACTGTACTTCATATTGGAATGCAAACAGTGTACTTGTAATTGGTTTCTAATAACGGATTTACAGTGATTCTAAGGGTATGGAAACTACAATGCACAAATAACTCTCCTCAGTACAGAAACATCTAAATGACTCTTGGGATGTTTGATCTGAATATATACAATAGAAGGAGAAGAATTTTACAAGCTGAAAGCAAGAGAGAGTAGAATGGAATGTTAGTAGAATGTTAGTAAAACAATATCAGAATATCTAAATACTTAACAAGTAATTAACTGGTATCTGGAAAACTCAAAACCTAATCTCCTCCAGGATACGCGCAAAAGTCAGAAGGCAAATTCCTGTTATCTTGAGGTCAACACATAGAGAGTCAATGATCCAGAATCCTTACTCTACTCAAAATTTTCAATCTTAAAATTTCCACAATTTCCAATTGTATAACCTCAGATTGTGGAGTGAGATTCAACTAACCAACAATGAATTGGAGCAGGATATTTCGATGAAATTGGTAAGTTTTTGGATATATGTAAATTGTATAGACAATCGTTTGGAGACTTATTATTGTATATTTCGAGATCATTAGAGAATCAAGCAATTGTATAAAATCTTATCTTTCATTAACTTCCACCCTTTAATTGTCTGAAAATCAGGTACATGATTTTATCGTACTAGAATTGTCTTCTCAATTAATATACGAGAATAAGCGATAAATGAAGATCCTATTGAATCCTTCCTAATGTAGAGTTTGAAGAGATTTTTAGTATGCAAAATTGTAAGTTTGATTTTGTAACACATTAAGTTGATGTGATTTAAAGACCAACTATCTTGTTAATTTTGTCACACATTAAGTTGTTGCTGTATTAAAGACACTATCACTTTTTCATTTCTTAAACCCTTGGGATTACTTCTGTTATAGAGTGTCATCTACGCAGATAACCCCAGTTATAGAGATTCCAGAATTATTTCCATAGTAGTTAATTGCCTAAACGAAGAACCCAGAGGTTTAATCACTAAATTTCTTGACAATATACAAAACACTAAATCCAACGAAACAATAGCACTACAATCAATACACTAAATAAAATAAATAACTCTGGTAACCTTCAAACAAGTTAACAAACCTCTACCTCATCAAATATCAACCCAAATGTCAAAATGTCAAAACTTCAAAATTCAACAATACAACAATGATATCATTCAACGTCAACTTATCCGAGATCCAAATCATGTGAGTTAACAACCCCAAACCTAAAAACCCCGGGCATCGAAGCCACGGAATTCACCCCAATCGAAAAATGCCCCGAAATCAAAAACCCTATCTGTCCAATCAAGTCAAATGATAAAAATGTAACATTAGACCACAAGACTCTCAAACTGTTCCACTATAGCCTACATAATGTCCAACCGCAATCGGAAACAATATCAAATCAAGTCATATATCCAGTAACACAATAATAAAAAAAAGCCCCGGTAACGGCAAAACCCGTTTTTCGGTCTTTTGATTATTGGTTCTCCTATTTGATGATAGATACTATATACCTTATCCAGATGATGGAGGTGGATAAGGTATATTGTATAACATGTGGATAAGGTATGTGGTGAGTTGTTTGTGATAGAAGAATAGAATATGAATTGAAGAATTAGAGTAATGAAAAAGAAAGTAATAGGATAAAGTGATGGAGATAAAAGAATTGCAGAGAATATAAGTGAGTATGAATGAATAGGAATAATAGTATTAAATGAATAGTATTAAAGAATAGTATTAAAGTGAATAGTAGTAATGAATAGTAGTAATGAATAGTATAAAATGAATAGTATAAAATGAATAGTATTAGAATAATAGTAAAAATTAATGGTAAATTAATAGTAAGAATGCCACTCATCTTTTTGCACCCATTTATTCATTAATGCACCTACGGTGCAATACCTACGGTGCAATATCGGTGCCACCTACGGTGAATAGTGACGGCCCGCCGACAACGGACCTCCAACCATTACATAACCCTTGACTCACATCAACTGAATCATTCCCCTGCACACAAACCCCATCCCTCTTCTCATTGGTCAGAGATTATCGATTGCGAAATAAACTTTCTTTGCTGCAAATCTGTAATTTCTAATATCTGGGCACCTAATGAAACCGAGTCAAGGTATAAATTCAAGTGGATTCTCCCTCTTTTACCATCCATCAAACATCCACAATGGTCCTTCCACACGAACCTGAATTCCAACAAGCTTACAATGAATTGGTCTCTGCCTTGCAAGACTCCACCTTGTTTAAGGAACAACCAAAGTACGAAAAAGTGATCAATGTCGTTTCTGTACCAGAAAGAATTATCCAATTCAGAGTTGTTTGGGAAAACGACAAGAATGAGATCCAAGTTAACAACGGTTACAGAGTGCAATTCAACTCTTCTTTGGGTCCATACAAGGGTGGATTGCGTTTCCACCCATCTGTCAACTTGTCGATTCTCAAGTTTTTGGGTTTCGAACAAATTTTCAAGAATGCTTTAACCGGTTTATCCATCGGTGGTGGTAAGGGTGGTTCGGACTTCAACCCTAAGGGCAAGTCCGACAATGAAATTAGAAGATTTTGTTACTCCTTCATGAGAGAGTTGTCGCGTCACATTGGTCAGGACACCGATGTGCCTGCTGGTGACATTGGTGTTGGTGGTAGAGAAGTCGGGTACTTGTTTGGTGCTTATAAGCACTACCAGAACAACTGGTCGGGTGTTTTGACCGGTAAGGGTTTGAACTGGGGTGGTTCGCTCATTAGACCAGAAGCTACCGGTTACGGTTTGGTCTACTATGTCGAAAAGATGTTGGAGAAGCAGGGTGAGGACTTTAAGGGTAAGCGTGTTGCCATCTCTGGTTCCGGTAACGTGGCCCAATACGCTGCCTTGAAGGTTATTGAGTTGGGTGGAACCGTCGTTTCCTTGTCTGACTCAAAGGGTTCTCTTATTGTGCAGGACGGAATTACCGCGGAACAAATTGCCGAAATTGGTGCTGGTAAGATCAAGTTCCAATCTTTGCAAGAGATTTCCACATCGAGCGCATTCCCATCTGTCGAGTACATTCCAGACGTCCGTCCATGGACCAAGGTTGGCAAGGTCGACATTGCATTGCCTTCTGCTACCCAGAATGAGGTTAGTGGAGAGGAAGCCCAGGCTTTGATTGACGCTGGTGTCAAGATTATTGCCGAGGGTTCCAATATGGGTTCTACCCAAGAGGCCATTGAGGTCTTTGAGAACCACAGAACTTCGCACAATGTTTGGTATGCCCCAGGTAAGGCTGCCAACTGTGGTGGTGTTGCTGTTTCTGCTTTGGAAATGGCCCAAAACTCTCAGAGAATCCAATGGACTTCTGAGGAGGTTGATGAGAAGTTGAAGGACATTATGTACAGTTGTTTTGCCAACTGTTACGACACTGCTCAAAAGTATGCTGTTGAGAAGTCCGAAGGTTTGCCTTCCTTGTTGAAGGGTGCCAACATTGCTGGTTTCATTAAGGTTGCCGATGCTATGTTTGAATTGGGTGATGTTTTTTAGTTTTTGGAGAATGTATAATACAGGTTAGATTGATTTTAATTTTGATTGGATTTTTGTAGGACAACTTGATTTTTGGCTTTTGGTCTGATAAGGCATGAATCTTAACTGTAAATTATGAGGAAGTTAAAGTTAACGATTCTATAGGTTGATTGGAGTTAACGATTCTCTAGACAGAGTGAAAGTTAACAGTTCTAACTAGTCTCAGTTTGTGCTCATTAACGTCAAAATCTCTTATTTTTGTGGAATGAACATTATCTTCTAAATACTCTTAATCAAATGAAGGTTCTAGGAGTCCAAAATGACTAAACAAGAATGAACATGAACTAGGAGCCCTAAAGATTGAAGTATAAATGTTTACAGAAGGTATAAAATACTCTCAATTGGACAATAATATCTCGGGGAGGCTGAAATCTGATAGCAGTATGAATATTTATACTGTTCCTAAATTACTTAGTCTGACAGTATGAACTCTATATACGACTATAGATTACTCAAAGTTGGCATATTGAATGTTACAGAGGATTCTAAAGGACTCAATCAGACTGTATAGTCAAGAGAGTCTAAATATCTCAATCAGAAAGTTTATACGTTAATTGCTATTGACTCTTAATCTACACTTCCATATCTTAACCACTCTAACCAAAAGACCCGCAACCAACCAAACCAGTCCCAATAAGTATACACACCACCCCTATCACTCCAAATTCCAACTCCAACAGTCTAAAACCTCAAAATCAAATCCCTACATTTATGGCTGCAAATTCCCCAAAATCTCCAAACCTTCAAAAACAGCCAAATAACGTCAATAAATTCATTCAATATCACAGAAATCTACATACATATACATACACCTACATACCCATATCTCAAACATCTCAGAATTCTATCGGGAACTCCGAATTAAACCTCCCTCCAAATCACATCCAAACATCCCCCACCACCAATCTTCTATTTCTTGGTGAAGCACGCATCACAAATCATCTATTATTCAACTTGACACTCTAAATTCCATTGTTAACCCCTCCCCCACAACACCAAACCTCAACATCTCTCAAAATTAAACTCCCTCTTCCATTCTCACCAAAAATCCAATTCCACCAAAAATCACTTCCTCTAAAATAAGCCTCTAAATCAAAACCGTTAAATCGCAACTTTTTTACCGATATAAAAATACATTTTTAGATAACAACGTGGAACCATCAAAATGAGTGTCAACTACCGTCATGAAGTGGACATTCCCATCACCGATATGGACGATTCGGAAGATGATATAATCTATAATGAACAACATCAGAATACCAATCCGATAAATCAAGGTCGAGCAACCGCAGAAGACCTACTCGATGAGTTAGATTATGAGAATACCCAACGTCCAATAGACGAAACTTTTGCTTCAAAGATTGTTGATAAAGTACTGGCATTGATCAATGGAACAAAAGTATTTGCTTCAAATCAATATGAAATGTTAAACAGAGACGAAAATAGGGAAAGCTTACCTGTAGAAAGTGAGAACTCCGAACCTAGAGGGTTTACATATCCATGGTTTGATCTACGTGATTATAAGATCAAGAGATTAGAGAGGAAGTTGAAGAAAACCATATTTTTGTTTGTTGTTTTGATGGTTGGACTTTTTGTACTTACTGTTACTTTGTTTAGTAGTGAAAAAGATAAAACAACACAACTGGCAACAACTGCTGGTAAATTATCACTGCTGAAAAGGATATTGTCCAACTCCACGCATCTGTTTTATCCTACGACGATTTTGGTGCTGTTGGATGGGTTCCATCCTCATTATATCTCACCTAAAGTGACACCAACAATGCACCAAATGTTAGTTCATGACTTTGGTGCTCCGTATATGGTACCCTCGTTCCCGTCATCGACATTTCCAAACCATTGGACCTTGATAACGGGACTCTATCCCTCGGAACATGGTATTGTAGGTAATACTTTTTACGATCCAAAGCTTAAAAAACACTTTGTGAATACGAAACCGAAGGAGGGAGGTTTGGATCCTGATTTCTGGCGTGGTGGGGAGCCAATATGGACTACTGCTGAAAATCAAGGTGTTAGACTGGCGGTTCATATGTGGCCGGGGAGTGAAGTTCCTGGAGTTGGCCCTACTATTGATTGCGATAAGTATAATGGTACTGAATTATTATCATCAAAAGTGGACAGAGTAATGGGATGGCTTGACCGAGAAATAGATGAGAGACCTGAATTATTGTTGACCTATGTACCAACAATTGACCAGTTTGGGCATAAATTTGGTATTTCAGGTAAGGAATTGGAGGAGCTGTTAACTTATGTTGATAATTTCGTTCAATTAATCCAGCAGGAACTTAGACGTAGAAATTTGGAGAATGTTGTGAATTTGATTTTAGTGAGTGATCATGGAATGGCTCCGACTGCAAATGACAGATTACTTTATTTGGATAGAATTATTGATATGGATAAGATTGAGCATACTGATGGATGGCCTCTTTTTGGACTCAGACCTGCGAAACCTTATTCTGTTGATGAAATTTACAATGAATTGAAGGATAAATTGAAGAATAATGATGAATATCTGCTTTACAAAATTGAAGATTTACCTAAAGAATGGCAATTTGGAGGGAAGCCTGAAGATCATAAATTCAACTATAGATTAGCACCAATTTGGATTGTTCCGGAAGTTGGTTATTCCATCACAACTGAAAAACAAATGGAAGCTAATGATGGTGAATATCGTCCTAAAGGTGTTCATGGGTATAACAATACTGAATTACTCATGAGAGCTATTTTCCTTGGTACTGGTCCTTATTTTAATAAGAAATTGAGTAATGGGTTTAAAGTGAAACCTTTCCCAAATACCGAAGTTTATAATATTTTATGTGATTCGCTTGATATTAACCCTTCGCCTAATAATGGTACACATGAGGTTGTTTCCAACAGGAATTTGATTCCCGAGGACTGGAACGATCCTTTAGTTTACCCTGATCTCAAATTCCACGTTGATCATTTGGTTCAAGAGGATGCCACTTATGATTTACTTTTCCGGAAGAAGACGCATACAGAACCATGGGACACTCATACCACTGTTGAAGCCAATCCTAATGATGATCCTAAGGGGTCGATGGTGAGTGATGAACTGACCAACCAGATCGATCCAGAGAAACTTCCAAAACCAACGGACTTTGTAGACAAGCCTGGTGCTTTGGAGGAGGGAATTGAGGACTTGATCAATGAAGTTGAACATGATGTTGGTGAGGTGATAGATAGTGCAGAGGGAATAATTGATAGTACTGTTCACTTTATTGGTGATACTATATCTAATTTTGGAGATTGGATTTCTGGTATTGGAAAGGGATGGGTTTAGGTTAAAGAGGTATTTATAGTTAATAAGGTTAGGATGGTGTTGTAAATAAAATTTATAGGAATTTGAATGTTTGAGCTCAAAAAAATAGTGTACATTTATACCATAACAAGAGTGTTTAGAGAGATTCAGTTTAAATGAGACGATTGAGATTTGAGGTTAGTCATCGGTTATGTCTCATATTTCTCAGCAATTTCAACTGTAAGGTTAATTTTAGGTTTCTCAATCTTTACTAGTTCTGTTTTTGAGATATCCAAAAGTCTGCTTCTATATAGATAAGAGAATTTCTTACCAATTTGGAAACTTATGGAGTACAGTTGAGTACCGTTCAAACAGCCAGTGTATATATCAACGAATAAATGAAAATTGACACTTAAACACTCTCACTAAAATTCATTAATCTTTATTCATTTGATGCATTTGTGAAATTTGCAGCCAAAAAAAGTGAATAATTTAAGCGAAAGTTGTCTCAATAAATTATGATTCCCATAAGAACATTGAACACTGAACTCTGGAACAGTTCTCAGTCATTCGATGGAATTGCTGAAAATTGATGGGAACTTTAATTTTGGTGATTTCGAAATATTTTGGGTTAGATGAAGAGAGTACTCAAGGTAAGTGGTAAAGATTTTCAAACCCTACAAGTTAAAGGTATATATGTTTATATAATGTTATATATTTATAAATCAAATTGTGAATGATATTTAATGCTTATTTATCTAGGAGAATCAATCCTAAAAGGTGAATTTGTAACCCGTATTGGAGTTTCTGGACTAGCCAAATTATCAATACTCTCAAAAGACGTCCGATGAGAGGAATTAGGAGAAAGCAGAAGAACAGCACTCAAAGGTCTTTCAATAAACCCCTCAGATAACCCAAAAGATTCCAAGCTACAGTCCTGACAAAGCTTGATAATTGATTCCTTGGGTAATTGTCTGAATTGCTTACTACGGGTAACACCAGCCCAATTCTTCTTGAGCAGTTCGACAACTTTAACTATGAATACTGTCTCATTGGAAAAAGAAAGATCGCTCCATAACCGAAGTAAAACCTCCAACAGTTCAGTTGCATCAAATAAAGCAAAAAGTTTACTTAATACTAATGCTCGCAACTCTGTCATCTCATACATATTAGCCAATATGAGTAAACCAGAGAAGCGTAAAATGTCGAAATCTCCTTCTATGAACAGAACGGGGAATTCAAGTGAACCAGTGTACAAAAAGTACACTAGACCTCTCACCAAGGTGTTAACCTCTGGAATGAACATGCGATTCAAAGTGGTTTCGTTCATTCCACTGGTAATAAGACGCTGGAAGTGTGGCCATCGTGCAAGTAATATCGATTTGTGCACCTTGACAACACTAAGCGATTGGATTAGCTCGTCAGAACCAAAAACATCTTCATCTTCTTTCTCTATTTTCTGTGCTTCAGTTTGATAGCTATATATATCGAAATCAGTGAATTCCTGTTTTAATAAGAGTTTCTCCAAATCTCTAGAAATCAAATTATCAGAAGTCTTCTTGGTGGAGATGCCGAAATCGTCCAATTTGATAACTAAAACACTCGAAAGAACACTCTCTGAAGACTCATCATGGCCCAATAAGTATAAACACCCCGAGGCAACAAACAGCTGAGTCCACTGATACCCTTCAAAATCAAACAGACTGTCTCGTTTACTGAAATATGAGGTCAATTCAGACAGTCCAAGAAGTTGCTGATACTCACACACATGCTCCAAGTTTATAGATGCAATACTCAATGGCAGTAAGCGAAGCTCCATTTTTATAGATTCATTAGGCGATTCAAGATACGTCATACTAGTGGGAATACTACTAGGAAGTCCATCACCTTCATCAAATAACCCACTAGGAAGATTCTCAACTGAGATCTTCCCAATAGTTCCTGTCAGAAACAGATAATAGTAATAAGTATCATTTACATGAATCATATCCTTATCCAAACCACCAAAAGCATACAACTTATCACCGTGGACCGCTATATAATGGTCGAAACGGGCTACAAATTTGATTGGACCCGTCCAGGTGCCTCTGTTCAAGTCGTAACAGTATAAATCGTCCAATGGCACCAGTTTAACTAATCCTCCACTCAAGTAAACTTTCAGGCCATCGGGAGAAACACAACAAGCATGCCTATAACGCGAACTAGGGGCGTTATTCATAGCAAAAGGCGGTGCCCCGATCCATTTCTTATCGTATATATTGTAGATCATCATTAGCAGGTCGGTTTTAAAGGATGAAGTCTCATCATTTGCAGCCGGTGTTGTTTCTGAAGGAGCACTGAAATCGTCATAAGGAAGCCCTCCAAATACCAAGATATTCCCATTTCCTACATATACTGCCAGATGGCCTTCTCTTTCGACTCCTGTATGTTTATCATCAACTTCCCATTTCATAGTGTTTAAGTCAAGCAAGTAGACTGAACTATCGAGAGCGTCCAGATCGTCGAAACCACCGTACAAAAAGACGTAGTTTGATGAACCGCATGGCACGATAGCCGCACGATCGTTGTTGGATGGTGTTACACCGTTGATGTCGAGTATTCGGAGACTCATCGGTGGTCTTGAATAGTAATCTGAGATAGAGCACGTGATGGTTTTTTGTGGGGGTTGCTAAATTTTAAAGGTTAGATGATTGAATAGTTGATTCGATTGGATGGATGGTATTGATTATTGAGAATGTGAAGGGTGAGTTGGAGAGATGGGTGATTAATGTTGGATAATTGGATTGAATCAAAATTTAAGTTTCAGTTTTTGATGATTCTTTAATATGTGGTTCACGATTTACCATAATGAATATAAAGATATAAGGTTAATAGGTGTCTAAGAACCTGAAAGTAGTTTGAATATTTTGGTAGAAAAATTATGGGTATACTTATCTTTTCGTATACTTTCGTATACTTTCGTATACTTTTCTACTCGTACACTTTTATCTTATTCGTACTTTTATCTTACTTGTACTTTTTACTTACTATTTCGTTCTAAATAAAGAATGCGTTCACTTTCAATATATACTTGGAAAGACGCTCACGTTAAAAGTGTATATTTCAGATCATACTACTTAATTAGTGTAAAAAGCTGATCCATATTAAAATGATACCACACATTACATTACTATTTATTCTTATTTTTGCAGCCATTAATAGTCTCTTCACTTTCTATCAATATATGATATAGTACAAACATAACTTTAGGGAGTGTAGCATTTGTATAAGTGAAGAAATGCACCATTTGAATATCTTTGATTAATGTATTTCGCTCTCAACTTTCACTATATATGTTCGTGAGTATTGTTCCAGAAATTGGCATTTAAGGATTTTTATAGTTCCGGTGGATTTTCCGTTCACAGCTTTCTATTGGTGATTTGACGAGCACAAAGAGTACACTCACTCCAAATGGCTCTCAACACGGAACAACGAAAAGCTAACAAAAATCAGAATCGAACTGCCCATATTAATTCTTGTGAGTTTTCCTTATAGCCTTAAACGTGAATTATCAATCCACCAAAGATCACTAAACTCATCAAAACGCATAACTCAACTCATTAATGGTCGTCTAACAACTCACCTGTGATCCTCTCTAACTCCATCATCCGAATGGCCCGGATAAAGTAAAATCCTTTGAGACTGTGATATTCCGATTCTTTGGCTGCAAATGCTGCACACAAAAACTGCACTTTGAGAAATCATCCTTATCAATGTCACCTAATCCTCTTGTGACTTTAATTCAACCAGTCCACTTAATATCAGGAATCTTTCCGCCTCTGTTCTGTTGAGAGAGGCTTTCTTCGCTTAAATTGGGTGCAAATTTTTGCAGTGTATTTAGCATGTGAGACATTGACATGGTCTTTTTAGCGCACGGACTAGTTTTAAAACGCAGAATAGGAACAGGATACGTTTGAGTGGCGTGTGCTGATGGAGTGTGAAGTTCCCGCAGTTATTTCATTGACTTTGTAAGCGCTATAAGAAGGGATGGTTATGTATAGTATGGTCCTAAATGTATAGAGTGAAGGTTGAACTGATCTATTCTTCATCGATATCGAGATTAAGGTGAATAAGGTGGCTTAACGTTTATTATACAACTTGTTGTGAAATCTGTCTTTTGAGGAATGTAATCACAGTCATTACACTGACACATTACCGAGCTAAATTGCTTAGATTTGAATGTCGTTTACTAAAGTGTAATATTATATTAATATAAACATACAGTGACAATTAACACGAATATCATAAAAAGTACACTCAACAATGTTACAATAGTTATCATTTTACCTTATTAACCATTTTTACCATTTACCATTTTTACCATACTTCAATATTTACGATTACAATATTAAAGTACAATATTTAATTACAATTTACAAAACAGTATAACAAATCATAAACATCACTTAGTAACACTAATCATAATCAAAGTGTCAAACGCAATCACCATCGGTACCTTTTTGTATTTTATAACACTTTTAATATAACACAGTGTTTTAAAAGTTATAGTAAGTAAACTCGTTGACAATCCCACCACTCTATTACCAAACCTCCAACGGATCCTTGTCAACTTCACTAATCTCAATCTTACCACCCAATTCACTCAATAATTGCTCCCTAATCACCTTCAAAAAGGCACGCTCAGTATTAGAGTGGTTGCAAACAATCACAGAACTTCCAATTTCCTTAAAATAAAGTGCTTCATGGTGCGATAATTCTCCAGTATAAAACAAATCTGCTTCTACTCCCTTAAAAACTCCTCCACCAGATCCAGCACAAATGGCAATCTTGGAGATTTTCTGCTCTCTGTCCTTAGTAGCAACCTGCAAATACTCCAACAGTAAACTTTTCTTGACATTTTCAACCAACTTCAGTAACGCAATTGGTTCTTTGAGTTCAACCAATCTTCCCATACCACATCCCTCTGCGTTCTTGTCCTTCTCAATTGGTTCTTTTGAAACAACTTCAAAACCCTTTGTGATTCCATCCGCCAAAAAGTCGTTGACTCCTCCAGATGCACTGTCAACTGCAGTATGTGGACAGTACACGCTGACGTTGTTCTTAATCAACTTGATCAACGACTTTTGTTGAGGGTCACTTGGAGTGATCAGCTTGAGACCACGGAAAATGAACGGATGGTATGCCATTATCACGTTTGCGCGTTGTTTAATGGCTTCTTCAGCAACTGCTTGTGTTAAGTCGATGGTTAATAAGACGCTAATTGGATCGCTACTGCTTCCTTCTTGATCTGCTGCATCTACGAGCAATCCAGTATTGTCCCATGTTTTATCTGCTAAGGCAATGGGATAATATTTTTGGACTAATTTGTTAGAATGATTTGGGATGATCTGGTGATGTACTTACTAGCATTGACGACTCTGGTTACTGAGTTTCTCGACATGGTGATAAAGAGTGTTGTAGCAATCGATTTTTCAATCACGTGTATAAAATTTGGATTGATTTGGATTTTAAGACGAGATCAATATTCGCAAGATGAGTTTATCATGTTAAAGGTGGTATGATGTTCATCAGGGTAAGGGTAGCATTAAGATATCAGATTCAAGGTAGCAGATGTGAGTATATCAGAAGGTAACAATTATTCTAACTTAACATAATGAGTGCTACAAAAAAAATTAAAAAATTGCCCCCTGCCAGAATTGAACTAGCGACCTTTGCATTACAAGTGCAACGCTCTACCACTAAGCTAAAGGGGCTTCTAACGTCGTGTTTTATAATATCCCCAATTCCTAAGCACTAGGAGGGTAATGTCAGTGTTGAAGTCTGTTGCTTTGTAATACGACTTATCTTAATGTCTAAGGTCTTAAACAAATCTTATTTAATTCACTAAGTTAAATATAAACTCGTAACCTCTAATCCTCCGGCTTAGGCTTCTCTTTCAAAACTTCGCTGCTTTCGAAATCTACGGATTTCGACGCACTTAAATATTCTGCCAGCCTCGTTATCTACCAATCCGAGCTAATCTCTTATCTTTCCCGAGACATTCACTTAGTGTTCGCTAGTGTTCACTTTAGTGTTCACTTAGCGTTCACGTGTTCTGTATCATGAGTAAGAATTGCTCAGATTATGGAACACGTCGATTATTGCATAATCTGGGTAAATCTAATTCGAACACGTGAGATAATACACGAGTTTGGTGAGTTTGGGTGAGCAGATGCGAGCTTATGCCAAGTATTAAGCTTTGGTACTTATTAAGGATAAAGGACTGACTTTAGGTACAAATGCCAAGGGCTACTTAATAGTTATTTATCAGACGGGTTCGTAATGATTGCTATTAAGGATCCTCATGTTGACTATATGAGGACCCTGAAATTCAGAGAATATCGGTAGAAGTTTTAAGGAGAAGGAATAGTTATCTCTTAAGAGTTTTTGAGCCAATTCAACAGACGATACCTACTCAACAAGTATTATACATATACTTCAACTACATCCCCTAACTTAAAGAGGAAAGGGTGATAACAAAACAATTGGTAGCGCCGCACGAGATATAAAACCAGGGTTGATTCCTTGATTCTTGTTGAAAAAGATTAGGTATAGTTACACCTATTAAAACATTAGGTTAAAAGCTATCAAAAGCAATTGGTTGAAAGCTATCAAAACAATTGGTTAAAAGCTATCAACATTTGGTTAAAACCTAAACAATTGACTGAAACCTAAAAATGACTAAAACGACTACTGCTACAAGAATAGCACAAAGAGAGAAGAGAGAAGATATGGAATTCAGAAATGATGGAACATTTTCGTTAGATGATTCTAAGATACGCTTAAGTTTCTCTTTCGAAGGTTCTAAAAGTTGCATTGATGGAGTAGATTTACACTACACGGCCCTCAATTTCCTAAGTAAACTTGAAAATGCTATGGCACCTCTTGAAGAAAGATGTCATGAATATGATGAAGAACTCTCTTCATTCGTAAGAGTTAAATACTTTATCGCCTGTTTGAAAGGAGAAGCACTTGCTTGGTGGTTCAGTGTCTATCCAGAAACTAGAGTATTGAGAGTAACAAACACTCCTGAATGGAAAAAGGTTAAGGAAAAGTTTATTCGTCGATACCTCCCAGACCGTTGTGGTTATACTTTAATATTTGACATGGGTAAGACAAAACAAAGGAAAGGCCAATCAATATTCAATTACAATTTGTACTACAGGAGGATGATAGGACTACTTGCTTACTATGAACCAAGATATGACTCTAGGACGGTATCATTTAATTACAAAAATGGACTTTTGGGAGAACAGGAAGAAAGTATTAGAGAACTTGAAAGTTTACAAGGAGACAATAAATCACTTAGCGAAGAGCTTGCGATGACTGAGGAAGAGAGGTTTTATTTTTACGAGAAAAAGCTTAATAACTGGATGAATTATCTTGAGAACAAAGAGCAGATTGAATATGAGGATAACTACTACAGTGATGATGATAGTAATTGGAGTTCTACTGAAATTCAGAAATCCAAGAACAACTATAAGAGAAAAAATGGCAAGAAAAGACTTAAAATAGGCAATAATCATGATAATGATTCTAATGGAGCCTTAATGGAGGTTGAAACTGCGAAACTAAGAAAAGAGAACAGATGTTTCCGATGTCATGATAAAGGTCACTACCTGTGGCAATGTCAGAATTAGTCTATCGAGAATGATCTAAATCTGAAATTAAGGATGTTTTCGCTCAAATTCGTTTCCAGTAAGAATTGAACTATCAAACTTCAAAAGAATTGAACTATCAAACCTCAAAAGAATTGGAATTGAAAACTTCAGAAGAAAGGAATTGATCCTTCTCATTATCACACGTAATTGTCGCAAACCCAACAATTATAATTATACTAACAAGACAGACGACCGGCAAAATGGATGTCCAAGACGATCTCAAAAGTCATCAACTATTACTTTAATAACTCCGTGACTAAAAATATGGCACATTCTATTGACACCCCAAAAGTATGAAATGTGACATGATGATCCGATAAGCATAGTGATGCCAAACCGCTAATCCCGTATCCTATTTCTATCATAAGAGGATAGTGGGTATTTTATGCAAAATTAAGGTAAATACATGCCGAGTATTACCTTTAAATTACAATGATAATTCTGTAGTCTCCCTTATTAGTGATATCTGGTGTATAGTTTAATAAGATTGGTCTCTGTCTATTCTTATTGTACTATCAATTCTTTAATTTTGGTTATTCTAGTATCTCTACTTATTGGTTAACCTATTCCTAATTTTAACCTTTAGTTGCACCTCTACTTATTAATTACTTACCTCACAGCCAATACCACCAAACGCATTCCATTCAGAATAGCGCATCCCTATACAGTTGACAGTACAAAACAATCTAGACCACAACATAGAACAATCCTCACAATATCCTCACAATATCCTCACAATAATGAACAATTTATACTAATACTCACAAAACTATTGACATTGGAAACCAAGTCTTTAAACCTGCCATCCTAAAATAATTACTCACAATGCCTTAACTATTGTAAATACTCAACCGCTCAATGTTTCCATATTCTCCAATTTAAGTCTAATAGGATAGACAACTGATTAGACCAATTTCCAATAAAAGACACACCTCTTCTATACCAACCGTGTAAACAAGCTATATCATACGTTTAACACGGCAAAAACGCAACTAATATTCCTTTTACCGTCGTCAAGGCACATTCATTCCTTCAGTCCATTGTTCATAAAAATCACTTCAAGGTTTGCGATTAATTACTCCATAGCGAGATCTAGATTTGCGGCTACAACAACTTCCTTCCAAAATGCAGAATCAAAGTTACTTCAATACTTTACCTAGAGGTATTTCGATATCAACGAGGCTGAACAATCTTATCTTGATTTAGTAGTTCGTGTATTAAGTGCGTATAGATTGCCTATTAATATTTAATGCCTATTAATATTTAATGCCTATTAATATTTAATGTCTATTAAAATTTAATGCCTATTAATGCGTTATAGATTTGCCTATCAATTTTCATACTTTGTGAATGCCTACCTTTCATACCTTTGTCAATCCTTGGCAAGAACCTTGATCTTACAGAATGTCGTGAATACTTTTGCAATTTAACTTATACACCGCCTTACTTCTTTTTCTCTACTGATTATGGGGTGTCGTTATTTTCATACTGTACGATTGTTTCAGAGAATAAAGGGTCTGGTAATTCTTCCACTGGTCATTCTAGCTTTTTTAAGTCTATGGGGTATTTGCAACTTCACGGATGGCCCACGGAGAAGCGCTAACAATGGTTTATACTATGGTATTTTATATCTTAAGCTTTTATTTTGTACACGTGAATGTATGGTGTTGAATCTGATTCTGTGGGGTATAACTTTTGAGATGACGGTGAGATTGGTGATAGAGGTTGACTGTTATAGGTAATTCTAAATTGTATGAGTACCTCCTTTTGAGTGTGATTTCCTTTTGTATTGGTATGATTCCTTTTGTATAAGCAGTGCAATTTCCTTTTGTATAACAGTGCGATTTTCTTTATTCAATATTCCTTTGATGCAATTTCAATTTACCTTTTGGATACCCTTGGATAAACAACTGCGAGACGCGCGTTTCGGGCAAAGTATCTATCAGACCATCAACTTGGCGGTCGAAAGTTTACTTATTGTTTTTCAGCCATCATGTCATAATTTGGAATGTATTCACAAGGTAACTTGGAGCCTCATTTTCTCGTGGTTCGTGACTGAAACCGCCTTAGAGACATAATTCCGGAAACTGAGGAGTGGGCTGATAGTTGTGATGGTAGCTACACAATTGGAGTAGAAGAAGGAAAATTTGAAAGGAACTACTAAGTTATACCATTTTTTGGGTATCTTTTGCAGCCATTAAAATCCATTGAAATGTTTTCTTTGAGTCAACTAAATTAAAGATTGAATGTACGAACTCAGGGGTTGCTATACTTTATTATAAAGACAATTCAAACTATGAAACATCAGCAAGCAAGATGCCTCCTTAATACAAAAACGATTATTATTTGATGAATGCCCACCTGCTGATGCCCACCAATCTGTCAGGTTTTGTAATTGAGGGGCCCCTCTTAGTTATGAGAACTTCCATTGTAAGTTTTAGCAGCCAAAAAGTTGAGATTAAAGTTGGGGGGATTCAAAGTAAAGGTTTAGGGTTTATTGGTATCAATTGTTGCTTTGAGGTTGTTGCTTTGTCTGTATAAAGTTAAAGTTCTCTTGCTGGATTTACTTAAAACTTTCATTTCTTCAGTTCCAATAATCATATTACTATGACTAATTCGTATGATATCTCTAGATAACAAATAAACAGTTCTGACAACTCTCTGGTATCTTAAAACACTCTTTAAGTCTACTTCCCCCTCTAGTCTTTCCCAACATTTTAATTTCATATAGTATGGGCGTGTGGTCTAGTGGTATGATTCTCGCTTTGGGAATACGGTAAAACGTATTCAAATATGCGAGAGGCCCTGGGTTCAATTCCCAGTATGCCCCATATACTTTTAGTGTTTTAAATTTTGTTTGCCAACACTCTGGTACCAAATGACCTCAACTTTAGTTGGGGCACTCTATATTGGGTTCCTATTTTGGTGCAAACTAGAATCACTAGCGGAATACTCACCAGTGTGTTCAAACTATTGGATACACACGGTCCAATTCTAGCTGAAATCTTTTTTGGTTTGTTTTATTAGGTTGATTTTTATTAAGCTGTTTTTTCTGCTAATTTTCTTTAAGCTGTTTTTTCTGCTAATTTTTCTTTAAGCTGTTTTTTCTACGCTAATTTTTAGTAAGCAGTTTTTTCTACTCGCTAATTTTTCTATCACACTAATTTTTCTTCTCGCTAATTTTCTCTTAACTTTTCCAAACTATTTTTGGTTTAGTTGTAAAGTGAACAGACTAGTCATTCACAATCACAATTTTGACGTAAGGAAGTACTGCCGGTTGCGTGTAGTGGTTGTATGTGGCTGAGTGCATTGACTTGGGTGTGGAGAGTAATCGGAGTATTTGGTAACAATAGGTGAAATTGGGTGCAAAAACTGTATAGTGCAAGTTTAATCGAGGACAACGAACAATCGGATTGGAGTATGGGGAACGTTAAGATGGAAATATCGGTGAGTTGGGTATTAATGGGAATGAAGTATCGGTGGGTTAGGTACAATTTAATGGGAATAGGTATAATAATGATACAAATTTATGGGAATAGGTATAAAGACACCAATTAATGGGAATAGTATATCGTGAATTGAAGATACCAATTAATGGGAATAGGAGTATCGTGAATTGAATAAGTATATCGTGAATTGTATATCGTGAATTGTATATCGTGAATTGAATATCGTGAATTGAATATCGTGAATTAAAATGCAAATTAATGGAATTATCGGTGAGCAATTGAAAATACCAAACTGGTATATTGGAAATATCGGTTATAATTGTGGAGAGAAGAAACGAGTCTAGATTGCTAATAGAATGAAGAGATAATTTTAGTCTCGTCACAACCATTAGAATGTGCTCTATTTTTATAACTAGGTAGTTGGATCCAGGGAGAATATTTAATAGTTTAATTAAACTATTCTTGGTGATAAGAAAATATAGGTTGTGGAGTCAAGTGATTAGTGATTAGTTATTATGATTTAGTGAAGGTGATTAATGATTATGATTTAGTCAAGGTGATATAGTCATTATGATTTAGCAAGGTGATTAGTGATTTTGACTTAGTCAAGGTGATTTAGTCATTATGATTTAGTGATTTAATCAAGATGATTTTCTTAGTTGATTTCCTTCTTGCAAAATAACTTTTACGCAAGTGATTTCAACTCACAAGTCTTTAGTCAATAAAATTGGCATTCTTTACCTCTGAACAAGATTATCCGCCTACACTCAATAAAACACTCATGAACTGAATAAACAATAGAATAACACAAATAAACCCGAAGAAGTAAAATAGATATGATCAAATAGTAACAAAGAATTAAAGATTTGTATGGTGGATGGATGGTGTGGTGTGAATATCGGTTGTAGGTGTGATAAACTGGAATTATTATAATCATGTCTGCGATCAATATGCGATATCATATCTTCGATTGAATCTCGATATATGCATTATGATATCAAATATTCGAAATCGCATATTCGATACATGCCAGTATATGATATCACATCTTCGATACATGCCAGTATATGATATCACATTATCGAAATCACATCTCGATATCAAATCTTCGATACCAAATCTTCGAAATCACATCTTCGATGTGATGTCTCGATGTGATTAGATGTGATATCTTCAATATGAAGCCGAGAAATCACATCTCGATATCAAATCTTCGATACCAAATCTTCGAAATCACATCTTCGATGTGATTTCTCGATTTGACATCTCGATTGATATCTCAATGTGATTCTCAAATATAATAATCATTCAACTTATGTATCTCAACACACAAACTCTCCCAGTTCATCCCATTCCTCCCCCGCAACTTGAGATAATCCTGGTACAAAAACAACTCATAAAACACCCTCAAATTCGGCTGTATGATAATGTTAAATCTCTGCACTCTCAAAAACATATATGCTGTGAGCAAATCCACCCTGTAATGCCTCATCATCAGTGCAAGCAACAACAGCGCCAGTCGCAGTACGCCGATCCGGCAGTGGATCATCGACGTACTACTATTGAAGGCAGGCAAGAACTTGGCCTGCACCAGTGCCGGACAGTCCATTAATAAGGGCAAGATCAGATCCTTACCGTCATCCTTCAAGTTGTAAATATACACCAATTTAGAGAGTCCATTAGGAATCCGCCGTTTCTTGTATTGCAGCAAGTCAACCTCGTAGATTCTGCACTCGCCATACGTGTAGATGGGTCTAATTACACGTGAGCTTTTAGGGTGGAACTCGATAAAGTCAAAAACAAACAAATCTTGTAATTGCATTGCCCAAGAAGGACATTCACCAATCAGAATGAGCGTCTGAATCCCTAAAGCCAGCACTACAGTCAGTGAATTGGCATGGTTGAGCAGTCCCAAATAAACATTAGGCATCACATACAGTGGAAAATTGTTATCGTTATCAGGTTGAAACCAATCATAAGAACAAACCAGTGAACAAAGACCACCATTAGTATTAACCTCTTTAATAACCAAACTATTGGAAGTATCCAGTTTAAGTTGATTAATATCACTTTCAAGATTCTTAAGTAAAACCAAATCAGATTTGAAATAATAAAGTTTTACTCTTTTTCTTGCTAACATAAGAATTGAATCTTGAAAACATGAAAAGTTAAGAAGTTGATTAATAGCAATGGTAAGTAAACTCAGACCAGTAAATCCATCAAACAGGAAAATAAACATTTTATAATCAAGTTTCACCAAAAACTGCATAAGTTTAAGGGTATTGAGAAACAGTAATATTTCCAGATTGGTAAGATTGGTTGTTAAATGAGACCCAGATGATGGAAATTCAAGATAATAAACACTTGAAGGAGTAGTTCCATCATTAAGATCATTATAGATTGAATTCAATAAATGCAACAGTGGGAGTTTAGCATGTTCATTACAATTAATAACCAATTTGAAATCATTTGCAACAACTCCTTCATTGAAATCCAAAACGTTTCCAATACAAATATTAGGCAGTAACCAACGTTTTGAGTTAAGTTTCCAAATTAAGTTTTGTTCAAAATTGAGAAAACGACAATTTGAAGGATTATTATGATCTTGTAATTCAGAATTATAAGAAACTGAATTAACCAATGGATTATCAAAGATTTGAGGTTGGTCATCACGATATCCAATTTCATTCCAATCAACATTTCCAACAACATATACAAACTGACCATTCAGTTTGAGAGAATTGAGTAGAATCGCCAATTGAGAATTGGCACTTGAATTGTTGTCATAGTTATAAATAACAAAACTCAGATATGGTGCCATTAACCGCACTTGATCCCGATAGTTGCGATTATTCAATTCATTACTATCATTAGAACTGGCTGCAAATTCTCCAAAGGGCTTGTATGCAGTCCCACGTCTTACAAGTAAATCTTCGAGATTCACAGTATTCCTGAGCGGAGTTGAACCGTCTGGTTTAGCATTAACAAACATCAAATTCAATAATGGAACCTGAGGAGCCAATTCCAGAACTTCAGAAACAAAAAATTCACGTTGACTGGTATTTTGCAACCCATGCAAATAAGGAAACATACGAACATCATAATCGACATTATCATCTCCATTAAACCTCCCACAATAATAAAAATCAAGCAAAGATTGCAACTGCGACAGCAATTTGATAACCCTAACCAGAGGGCATCCAGCTTGCATTTCCAAGGTTGTATTATATTGATGTAACCACGTGACGTCGGGATTACTGAATTCGGAAATACTACTTTTACGCGAGACTGGCGAAGGAAGTGAACCATTAAGATTGTAGTTACGCTGTTGCGAAAAGTAGTCCATATCGGTGACACACGCAGTCAGCAGGGACGGAGTGATACACAGACGAGGAACTAATGAGTTGTTGATAACAAGCAATTTCTCGAGTCCGACACACCCGGACTTGGGTTTATCGGATTCGGTTGTCCATCCGGACTTCATGGTATTAGTTTCGGCTGTCGGTGGGGGTTCGTTCAAATCGGCGGTGTTGTTGACTCTCATATTTGGTTTTGTTAGTTTTAATGGGGAGTTGCGGTCTATATATATATTAATGGGGATGTCGCAGAAATGTCGGAATCACAAAGGGAGTGTGAAAAGAAAACCCCAAACACGAATATTATTTTTTTTTGGTCAATATATTTTTTGGGGTATTGTTTTGGGAGTTTGCATATTGGGTGAAAAAATATGAGAATAAGATTTGGTAGTATTTTGGAGGTGTGGTTTGTTTAGTGTGAGAGGTTTTGCTGGATGTGACATTGGTTATAGAGGATTAGTGATTGAAAGGTTTAGTGATTGTGAGGTTTGGAAGTTGGAGTTTGAATGTAGAGGTTTAATAAGGTTATTGAATATTGAGGTTCAATTACTGGATTCCCGTAAAACATTCCTGAAGGTTCATTCCTGATAATTCATTGCTAAAGGTTCATTCCTAAAAGTTCATCCAAAGTTCAATTCCTGTTAATTGTGGTTCCTGAATGGTTCCTCAAAGGTTCCTAAAAGGTTCCTAAAAGGTTCCTGAAAGGTTCCTGAAAGGTTTTGAATTTATACAATAAAGGTGTATCATCCTTGAAACATAGATAAGGGTTTGTAAGACCCTTAACTTAATTATGGTCTGATATTAGACAAACTTAAAGATTGCTCTTAGTCTTAACTTTGCTCTCAGTGTTAACTTTGCTCTTTCAATTCTTCAATTTCTCTTTCATTCTTTATCTCTTTAAAATCTTGCTCTTTATTTAGTCATTCCTAAATTCACCTTGCATATTGGGATTAAAAATCGCTCACGTGGTCAAGTACTCTTAATCTGTAATTGGAGGCCCTGGTTCAGATAAGCGAAACAGACATTTAGATGACCCTGTCATTCTGTCTATTCTTCATGGTTCTAACGGTTTAACGATGTTTACGATGACCTTACGATGGCTACGATGAGCTGTTTTTTGTTCGTTCTTTAGATCGATCTTTATTGTTTGAATTGGAGTTTTTTTTGGGTAATGCTTTAATGAGAAGGTTTTCTATGTTAGTTTCGTCTTGTAGTTTGACTGGAATTTGAGATCTTCATCTAGAGCTTATTTAACCTAAATTATGAGTTTCATTTGTTCTTCTACCTAAAATCTGTTGTCCATAAACTGAGTAAATCTGAGTTATCCAAGCCAAACCTGAGATATTCAGTAAACTGTAAGTACTCCTTAAACGTATAAATTGCTTTCACCTAAACATGAACTCCTCTATCCTAAAACCTCCTTCCCCGGCCCCAAATTATCTCCTTCTCTCCTTCTCTCCTTCTCCTTCTTTCCCTCTCCCTCTCTCCTTAATATACCCAATTGTCTGATCCTGCACATAAATTTGCAGCCAATACAACGATTCGCCCAATTGACTTTATCAATTAAACTATCATTCTCCATCTTGTTTCATTCTATGGTTTGATACTTTGGTTTCACCATTCTCGTTTTCGTTATTCTGCTTTCATTATTCTCCTTTAACTATTATTCTCACTTTATCACAATTCTCACTTTCTTCTTAATTTTCATCTATTTCATCAAAAATTTACAAACATGTTAAAGATAAAGCTACAAGACACAATATACTTAACTTTATGTTCATTAAGATTACTGTATATTGAAGAAACGTCCAATATTAAGACCCGGAGCAAGGTGTGCTTAATATTCAAACTCTAATACTTTTTCTCAATATAAATCTTAATCTTAATATCTTTACATATCATTATTTAATATCAATTCTACAATCATTATTTAATATCAATTGTATCAAAATCAACTTTATTTAATAAAATCACCTTTATTCAAAATCAACTTTAATATCAATTATATCAATTTTCTTCAATATCAATTATATATCTCTTCAATTTTAATCAATTTTCTCTAATCATTAACATTCTCTATTCTATACCAATAAAGATTATCATCCAATTACACTCATCGCCTCTAACCAACCCGCCTACCCGGACGAACCTGAGGCGAAAGGCACGTTATCACCCCAAGGCGGACGCGGAGACATATACGAGAATAGACGAGAACGTGATTTGAGTCAGGTGATCTCTTCAACTCTTTTAGTGGACCGAAAAGGCCTACTAAATGACAGCGAACCATGAGTGTGCTAGTGACTACTGGAGCGACAGTTGTGTTTGAGGAGATGGTGGAGGGAGTATTGCGAGCGGAGTTCTTGCGTGAGTTTGAAAATGTGGTGTTACAGTATGGAAGGGGTGGTGAGGAGTTGGTTTATCGATTGATTGAGGAGTTGGGGATGGTGAAGGTTTGGGAGGGAGAGGAATTTGAGACGAGGGTTGTTAAGTATAAGTATGTTAAGGGAGAGAAATATAGGAGTAGGGGGAGTGGAAATGGGAGTGATATTGATGGTGGGAGTGGTAATAGTGGAAGTGTTGATACTCAAACTAATCAGTCGATAGGTAAAATTACTGACGACAAGAAAAGTTTAGTGACGAGTTTGACGAGAGAAGAGAGTGAATTGACGAGTGGGAAAAAAATTAGTGAGCTGATTAGTGAGGAAAATTCAAATACTGACCTGAATATCGCTAACGCGATAAATTCTAGTGAGAAAAATTCAAAATCTAATATCGCTAACGCGATAAATTCTAATGAACTGAATATCGCTAACGCGATATCCAACGCGATATGCACCCTCACAATCTTCCCCTACACTCCCTCTCTCTCCCCCTGGATCTCCTCCTCCTCAATCGTCCTCTCCCACGCCGGAACCGGCTCAATCTTAGACACCCTCCGCCTCAACAAACCCCTTGGCATCCTCCCCAATTCCTCCCTCATGGATAACCACCAGCTCGAAATCGCCCGCACCTTTGCAAATTTGAAGCACTGTCTCTATCGTACGAGTCCTGAAGACTTGGTACTGATGGCCATAGAATTGGAGACTGCAGATCTTTTGGCTTTGCCGGGTGTAGACAATAGCGTTGTGCAGCGTATCATAATAGAGGAGATTGGATGCGTGAAAAATTAATGTTTATATAGTCATTAGTGAGTTCATTATTTATTCTTCAATTCATTCATCATTTAGTCTTCTATTCATTTATTCATCACTTTATTCATCATTATTCATCACTTTATTCATCACTTTATTCATTTATTCTTCTTTTCATTCATCACTTTTCATTTATTCTTTTCAGTCATTCAGTTTCTATATCTCAAAACAGACAAAACCATTTTTGTGTCCCGCCTCTTTAAAGTATAAACTTGCGAATATTTTGTGACTCAGGACACCGCCCAGTCCCTAAATCTGTGCCTGCATACACTTCCAGAAGCGTTATTTGTGAAAGTTTACAATTCATGACTTCAATTTCAGGAGAACAATCAAGTGCCTTTGTGCAACAGCTTTTTTGCGATAGTTCTTAAGTGGAGATGAGTTTTATTGTTCCATGCATGATGGAAAATGTCATTTCGGATAAGTGTTGTTTTATTTCATTTTCATTATTCATTTTCATTATTCATTTTCATTATTCAATTTTCATTATTCATTATTCTTTCTTATTCTTTCATTTTACATTTTCTTCTCATTATTCTTCTTTTTATTCTCATTATCATTTTATTCTCATTATCATTTTTATTCTCAAATTTTATAGTTTTAGCATTTAGAATGGCTGCAAAGTACAATAAATTCTATATTCTATAGATTTAAAATACTCTTATGCTGTATATACTGTTACTAAGCTACTCTATACTCATGTACAGATTATACTCTCATTGCTCATTTTTATTAAATATTCTATTACGCTATATTCTTATTACGCTATATTCTTATTTTTATATTTAAAGCAAATTCAATACTCTTAACAACTCCCTTCGTTCGTTGTAAGATGCACTGGAAACTCTTTGTTCCAATACCGGCGTTAGTTGCTGTGGTTGCGGAGTTGTACGAGGGTCTGGACACTTCCATATTAGACGCATTGAGCCCGGCGCTTAAAAACTCAACAATAGAGATTGACATCAATACAATTGTTGCAACAAACATATTAAATATGGGAAGACGATCTCAAGATGGCGGTATTTTAGACGAATTCGAAGTAACAGATTGTTTGCGGAAAGACGGTTTGGGAGGAAATGATTATTTGGAGTATAATGACCATTTGGAAGAAGTTTTGAAAGGTATTCAACAAAATGACAATTTGGAAGAAATTGACTATTTGGAACAAAATGAGTATTTGGAACAAATTGACGGGATGAAATTTATTGACGGAATGGATGAAATTGACGGAATGTATTCAAATGACGGTTTAGGTGAATTGCGAAGTGCTTCTAAGAGAATTAAGAGGTTTGAATTAGACGATTCGGAGACCTCTAATTTTGAGAATTTCAATGGGAATTTGAAGGATGGAAAGTTTAAGGATGGAAATTTGAAGGATGGGAAATCCAATTATGAGAGTATTGGAAATTCTGAGAGTAATGGGAATTCGGAGAATTCTAATTATGAAAATTCCAATTATGATAGTATTGGAGATTTTGAGAGTAATGGAAAGTATGAGAGTATTGAAAATTCTGAGAGCAATTCTGAGAGTAGTTGGAATCCTGAAAACGATCCTGACAGCTTTCACATTTCTCAATCAAATCATAATTATACTTCCAATTCTATGTCCAATTCTTTGTCCAATTCAAAAATTATGTCCAAAATTATGTCCAAAATTATGTCCAATTCTGCATCCTATGACCCCAATTATAATTATCAATCCGAAACCTCCCACAATCACCAACCCCAAACCAATGACATCCCAATCATAAACCCTCGCACCCAAAACTCCCAAGGTCGACAGAAAAGGTTTGTAGAGGGCCAATTGGTGATTGGAACACAAACTCAATTTCCTGGGGTGAATCTGAAAGATTTCCTTGAACCTGAACATGGAGATTCTGTAAGGGATGGCCATCGCACTAACCATGTGTCTCCAAGCAAGTCTATGCATTGGCATTCTGAAAAATCAGTTGACACAACTGATGAGGGTGTGTTTACTACAGGGCATTTCATGCGTACAAATGGGGACTCTCACCAATTGCGTACCGATGGGGAGACTCTGGAGTTACTTAATGGGCATAGTACTCTTAAAAATGGACATAGTACTCTGGAGTCAAGTGAGGTTTTCCACACAAATGAAAAATCACATACAGAAAATTTCCAAAATTTGCACCCAAATAAACCTTATCAACATTCCGCCAATCCTACATCTGGGGTATCGGGATCTCAAGTTCATGTTTCTAATGTTTCGACAGGAAATGTCTTGCCTAGTATTACTTTATCTAGCGTTTCAATTTCTGTAACTACGGCGAATGATGGGAATGGAATTGAGGAGGAAGAAGAAATAGATGAGGTATTTGAGGTGGATGATGAGGTGGATGATTTTGGACTGGATGAAGAGGTGGATGAATTTTTTGAGGTGGATGATGAGGTGGATGAAGTTTTTGAACTGGACGAAGAGGTGGATGAAGTTTTTGAACTGGACAGTGAAATTTTTAAGCTGGTTGATGAAATTTCTAGTCTGTCAATTGAAATACACCTTTCAACAGACAGTAGCTCAGAAACTAGAACGGCCATTAGATCATCACAATCTCACAACATAACTTCAATAATCAAAACCAAACCTTCACATCAAACCCTAAATCAAAGTATCATCAAATCTAAAAATTACCAAAATTTGCACCCAAAAAATATACCTGTCAAAACTATTGAACAGACAACACAAACATGGGCTGTTTCAGTAAGGCTGATTGAATCTCCAGTTTTGAAAACTAAACATATGATAGGATTATCCCCACAAAGTACTCCACAAGTGACTTCATCAACATTTAAAGGTACAAAAGTTAATTCAGTACCAATTTTATCAAAAGGTGAAGAGAGAAATGGGAAAGCAAAGGGAAATCTTAAATTAACAACCATTTGGAATGAAGGAAAGGAGGAATTAAGTGATTTGGATGATTCGAGAGATTTAAAAGGAGACTTAAAAGATAATTCACACAATAATTTAAAGGATAATTTAAAAAGTCAATTAAATGGAGAACTAAAAATTGGAATCCCAAAAAGTGAAAAATTAATTGAATTAAAATCTGATCAATCTTCTAATAAAGAATCATCAAAATGGAATAAATCATCAAAATCATCAAAAGTTAATTCACCAAAATCATCAAAAGTTAAATCATCAAAATCATCAAAAGCTAGACCAAAAACCAAATCACCAATTTTACCAACAAAACAACCAATCAAAGTCTTAACTAATCAATCATTCATCAAATTCAAAAACCCTACAATCAAACCAAACAATCGAACCTTAACATATATCAATATCTCACCTTCAATCTCTATCCTATTACCTCTCCCTCTTCTTCTAATTCTCACCTTAACATTATGAAAATCAACAAATTCGCATTGAAAGAAAAAATTTGAACAAACAATCGTAGCAACAAGTAAACAAATGTCTGAAGTAAGTATCATGAAAATGGACGAAACGAGGGAAAAAAACTATCAAGTGAGTGATGAATCATCATAATCGATCCATTTGTCGATTGATTGGCCTATTTAAAAGTATATGTGACCTTATATTACCACATTTCATCACATTCAATCACATTTCATCATAATGGAATCACTAACACCACCAGGTAAAGAGAACTATTCGTATAACTACCGAACAACATATCATGACCGATGTTCCTCCTGTGGAAAATTATCCAATGAGAAGGTGGTCGGTTCAAATATCTATGTTAGACCAAAATGGTAAGGAAATACCGGCCTCGATTCTCGACAGAGTTACTTATACTTTACACCCAACGTTTGCTAATCCAATTAGAGCTATTAAACAACAACCTTTCCGTGTGGAAGAACAAGGTTGGGGTGAATTTGATATTCCTATTGCAGTACACATTATGGGACTTAATGGTAAGGCTGGTGAACGTAAATTGAACCATGATTTGAACTTTTTACAGGAAAAGTATGTTAATGATCATGTTATTCTGATTCCTGTTAGTTCCAATAAGAATCAAACTTTGAACAAGTTTTTACTTGAGAGTGGTACTTTACCATTTGATGAGAATGTTGGTAATGCACCACCTATTACTGGTGCTACACTGGCGATTGATAACAAGCGTAGACTTGATCAAGTTCAACAAGATAGTAAGCTTAAGAAGGCCAGAAATGGTATTAGTACTGCTGTTAAAGGTAGTGTTGATTTGGAAAAGCTTGCAAATGGATTAACCAAATTGAATGAAGATGATTTGATTGTGATTGTTCAAATGGTGACTGATAACAGAACAGGTGAAATGAATATTAAGAATGATGTGGATAATGGAGAATTCACAATGGATTTGTATACTTTACCGGAGAGTTTGTTGAAGAGTTTGTGGGAGTATGTTAAGAAGCATACTGAATAGCTTGGGATATTGTATGTAATAATAAAAATGTAAAGATAGGAGTTTGTAGTATCACTTTAATTATGTTATTATAATATTACTATGATTATATTATAAAGTGACTATTATAAAATGGCTATGAATATTACTATGAATTATATTACTATGAATTATATTACTATCAACTATATCACTATCAATTATATCACTATCAATTAGATACTATTATAATATCACTAATAAGTATACCACTATCAATTATATTACAAAGTATATCACTATCAATTATATCACTATCGATTATATACTATTATAATATCACTACTATAATACCACTAATAAGTATATCACTAAGTATATCACTATCAATTATATCACTATCAATTACATCACTATCAAATTCACTATCAAATCTTTCACTCTCAATCATATCACTATCAATTACATCACCACAATTACATCACAACAATTATATCACTACACTTATATCACATCAATTTTACATCCTTAAGAATACTAATTTGCAGCCATTCAATTCTAGACCCCTTATTGGTCCAAAAAAATTCCACTAATAGTTAATTTTTATCGGCCCCGCCAAAAATTTGAATTTGCAACCATAAAGAATCCACCATAAATTTGCACCCATTTCTAATCATAAAACCATATACTCAAATATCAATCCTCCCAATCTTCCCCCAACCAAAATTCCAAGAATTCAAATTTGCAACCATCCAAAGCCAAGTCCTATTTTCTCCATAAAAAGAATAAACTTTCAATAACGCTTAGTACAGGAAAAATACAGAAACTATAAGTATATCTACCAATCGTCTTCAAGATAAAATTCCTTACCAAACTATAATATACCAAATATACTTTCAACTTTTACATTCCATATGTCAATCAATATAAATTCCTTCTGATATCCGTCAATAACCCAATTCTCCTCTAATTCTCATCCTCCTCAAAACTCCGCCTCTACTTTTCTTGCATCCAGTCTATTCTTACATCCTCTTCTTGCATACCTCTTCCTCCTCAACCTAAACCAAAACTTTAACTAAACTTCTAATGCCCCGACATTTCTAAATTCCGTTATACTTCCGCTTTCACCTCCCCTTTACCCCCACTCAAATACCTCTATAACCTGAAAATAATAAGCGATATCAACATTGACAAAAGTCAATTCATATAACCCAGCCAACATGAAAGTCAATAAAAAAGCCAACATAACAAAAGTCTATAATATAACAAAAATCATTATAAAAGCCAACATAAAATCAATAACAAAATCAACATGATAGTTCACTTGACATCCAATGATCTAGACCATTTCTCGACTCTGCTACGTGATCCCGGCCCGGTTACATTGTCACCACGATGTCGCTTAAATTCTATCTCCACATTGTCAATTCAATAGTCAAGCCAAAACCTTAAACTTTACATTTTCATATGCAATCGTACATCAACGACATACCTTCGTAGATTGGTTACACATGACCATATTGAGTATTTTTAGGTACGAGTATCCTCATAACCTATGGAAGTATAAGTTTCCTAGTATAAGTTACATTTGAAGTATAAGTTACCTTTGAAGTATAAGTTACCTTTGGAATGGAAGTGCAATTTTCATAACCATGATCATACGTTGCGTTTATTGGTGGGCTTAACTTGATCTAGTTTAGAGCCATTGTTATAAGCCGTAAGTTGCTTCCAGAGTTCTGATCCAGATAATAATGCTAAAATGTTTAAATTGTCTAAAGGTCATTGACGGTTGTATCGACAATAGACGGCAAGTTATGAGTTCCTGAAACCGTTTGGGTGTGTTCAACAGTATGGAAGGTAGGGTGCAATTGAGTTTCGTACAATGGTTTACGCAGGTACTTAGAAATGTAGGAGAATGTATAGTTTGGTTACGAAGTATTTTGGTGTTTGTGCGTGAGTCATGATAAGATCAATACAATTCAGGGGTTGTTAGAGATGAATGATGAGGCCAAGGTAGTAGGGTGGATCAAGGGAATTTGGAGTCAATTGTATTATTGTTGATTGGTTTGATCTTTAGTTTGGTCTTTTGTATCTGGTTTAGTTCGTAGTCTTTAGTGTTTGTTGGTTTCTCTATCTTTTGGTTCCTCTAGTTTAGCTGAGAATAGAGACCACATTTATAGAAAAGGAAGAGACCACCAGATCTCATCAAATCAAGATCAACTCGTTTTATGCCTGATAGTCTAAAATACTGTTGGTATGTTGTAACTCATAAATATCAAACACAAAGCAAACAATGATTCACAAAATTACTAAAATTTGCAACTTTTCGGAGTAAAGTTGCTACCAAAGGTAGAGCTTCTTGTAACTACTAGGCAACTTGAACCATTGGGTTACAAACCATTGCGGTATCTGTATTTTTGGATAAGAGTTTGGTTTGCTTTGATGAGATTGTTATCGAGATATTATTATGGTCATTACTGATTAGTATATGATTGGAATGAAAATGCCTTGCTTCTTAACCTTGCTTGTTATTTCACAAATAGTCGAGAATTATTGAGATTATTAGTAAGAATTGGCGTATTAATCCTCGAGAGCAATTTTCTAAATTCATCGGTAATGATGAATCCATTGTCATTATTCTCGAATTATGCGGCATTCCTAAAATGTAGTCGGATGAATAGTAACAGTCATAATGAGAAGACTGTACCTGTTTAGTTATAATGAGAACACTGAAAGTGCTTGAATCTTGTTTAATCCTTACTTGAATTCAAAAACTTGAACTTGTCTGATAAGAAAACTCTTAAAAAGGATGATAATATGATCTAATATAAATTAGCATGACCAAAATCATATATCAAAGTACATTTAACTTGCTATACTCGAATGCACCAGCTCTTCCTAATATCCATTTTGACTTGCTTAATTTAGAGCGTTGAGGTTTACCATCTTTGCGTCAAATCTTTATCTAGATTTCGGCCTTTCAATTCATGACTTGCTAACGAACATCACCAGTAGAAGGAACAAGGAACTAAGAATTAAGGTGAGCTTCCAAGAGTTTGGAGTTATGTCGACTTCGTGATTCTCTTAGAAACTCTACATGGTCTACATGAATAATGTCTCGGTGATTGAATTGCAGGAATTCAAGTAACATTGTTAAGTACAATACTTAATAATGCCCAAGATAAAGAGGTGCCTCAGTTTATTCAGTTGTGCTGATGTATACTGTTCCGATTCAAAAGATGAAAGCCACAACATCCTTCCACTAACTATGGTTTGGAAGATATAAAATAAATGTATAAAACAGGAGTATAGATTCCCCATAAAAGGTGCTGGCTCTGAACAATCCAATTGTTGACCTGACATTGATAGATATCCACTTTAAAAGTTTAACCTAATCTAATCCTAAATTAACAATGGTTTTGACTAGTTAACTTGTTTTAGTAGTTTAACTATTAACTACAGTTTTACATCTTTTACCAACTTTTAACAACCATTAACAGAACTACTTTTACTACTTTTACCAACCTTTAACAGTTCAACTTTTACCTACTTTAACAGATCAACACTCATATAATTCAAGACTTAAACGAGAAAACAAACCCTGACAACATCTAGATACCTCAATCACATGCAATCACATACAAACCAGCACTACAGACTAAACAACGACATGTCTATCCACTGAAGGGAGGTGTGCCAAATCAACAAGCCTGTGAAAGACGCGTCTTCTATCGGCTATTTAATTAACGGCATTTGGATTTAGGGTTTTTAAAATACTTTAGTGACAGCACATATTGTCGAGAAAACTTAAGGAATGCTACAGCCGCGCATGGCTGCAAAAAAAACCTCGGCTCATTTGAAAATGATCACACTTTGAAGGATCATATGGGAGGGGACAGTGACTATGGTTAACTGTATGTTATTGGATTGACTGATATGTGATTGTGAAAGGTGAGAGTGTGATAAATTTCATTTTAGAGATATTTAAGGTGATATGTTTATATTCGGAGTTTTAGAGTACTTAAAAGATTATCATACATTTCTACCTTTAAGGTTGAGTTATATCTGTGAATGGTTTGTAACTAAGATTGAATTTCCAGTCAATTTGACCTATTCAGATTCTTGGTCGATGATACAAATTAAAGGTTTAAAGGAAGTTGATACAAATTAAAAAAAGTAGCACGTTGACACAAATGGATTTTAATTACGTCAACTCAATTTAAAGGTTTTAATTACATTAACTCAAATTAGAGGATATAATTACATTAACCCATATTAAAGGTTTTAATCACGCTAACTCATATTAAAGGTTTAAGTAAGTTGACTCAAATTAAAAATTTAAGGTATGTTCATTTGAATAATATACAGTAGTTTATCTCGGAAATCACGAGAATACCCAAATACTTACAATAAATTATTCTACATCCAGATTACTTGCTTTTCCAATATAACAATAGTGCTGGTTTTCGTATTATAGATTCAGATCAATTTTAAGATAGCTAACCAGTTAGATGTCTATACTACATTTAGATGCTACCAGTGTATATGTCTATACGACTTTTAAACGTCTATTTCACTTTTAAATGTCTATTTCTCTTTTAAATGTCTATTTCTCTTTAAATGTCTATTTCTCTTTAAATGTCTATTTCACTTTAAATGTCTATTTCATTTCTAAATGTCTATTTCACTTTTAAATGTCTATAGGACTTTTGATGACTATACCACTTTCAAAGTCTATACTGCTCTCACGGTTCCTATCATTCTATAAGTTCACTTCTTGGGATCACCAATTTCGTGATTATTGAGGGCCAGTTCATTGACTTACTTAGTGAGATAGTCAAATTTTCTACTCTATTACTCTTAATTTCTCAATTGTATTACTTTAAATTGTTCACTCTTTTACTGTCTCTTATTCTCTTCAGTTCTCTCAATTACTCTTCATTTCTCTCTTATTACTCTTTTTTTTTTTCACTTATTACTCTTCATTTCTCTCTTATTAATCTCCACTCCTCTCTTGTTAATCTTCATTTCTCTCTTATTACTCCATTGTTCACTCCTCACTCCTCGCTCACTTCGTTCGTTCGTCGTTCGTCGTTCTTCTACAAAATTCAATTATATTAACTTCAATAGAAACAACACAACGTCCTCCACCTTTTATAAGTACTTATCAATAACTCTAACTCATCTTTTAGGTACCGGTAGGTACCTATAATACTTCACCATCCTTTTAAATGTACCAAAATTGAAGGTACCAAAATTATAGGAACCAAATTATAGAACCAAATTATAGGAACCAAATTATAGGACCAAAAATTTAAGACCAAAAATTATAGCACCAAATTATAGGAACCAAATTATAGAAACCATTTATAGGCACCTTAAATTATAGGTACCTATCGGTACCTATAATTTATCGGTACCTAAAATTGAAAACCAAAAATTATAGAACCAAATTTTAGGAACCCTTTTAGGTACCTATCGGTACCTAAAATGGCACCTAAAATTAGGTTGACCAAACCCTCACAGTCAGATCCCAACTCAGCGTAAACAAAGCCTGCCCATCAGGACTAACAGCAACCTTATTCACAACCCCCTTATGTCCCTTCCCAATAGACCCAATAATCTCATTCTTCAAAGTGTCCCACATAATACACCCATACTCAGTATAACTAGCATAAAAAATCCTCCCACTCTTACTAAAATCCAAAGATAAAACTCCAGGATTATCAAACTCCGAATTAAAACTGTTACGAGGCAGCACTGAAGGAGATTCAATAAATTCCTTTTTAATTTTAGAACTTAATGAATAATTTGAAATTTCACCATCTGATCTCAAATCAAAAAGTCTAACAATCCCATCATCACTACCAGTTAAATATGAATTTCCATCTGGAAAAGGTTTAATACAAGTAACATCAGACAGAGAAATCCGATGTGATTGAACTGGAGTTGGAGTCCTTGGATCCCATGCTTTAGCATATCCATCCGATCCACCACTAACAAATAAATCCAGCTTAATAACTTCTAATGCTAAAACATCTCCCATATGATCGGTATATTCACGTGTTCTGGTAGCGCGCAGAATATCCCATAATTTAACTGTCATATCACCACTAGCAGTTAAAATTGAATTTTCATCAATAAAATGACATTCACTAATATAAGCAGTATGACCTTTAAAAATCAGTTGAATCAGATGATCAAAAAACGCATTTGGATTAGCTCCTTCAGGTCCATTTCTCATCTTGTATATAGTACATACATTATCCAATCCTCCAGCAGCAATAAGTCGTCCCAGTGGAGAAATCAGACATGTTAAAACATATTGATTATCCAATGTAATTGCTTGTTTCTTCAATCCACTAACTGGATCCCATACAATCATATAACCATCTTGACTTGCAGTTAAGATTCTAGAAGAATCATGACTCCATTTAGCCAGTGAGATTTTGTTTTGATGACCTGTTAAAGTATTGTATAGTTTCAAATTGCAAGATTGAGGTGGGATATTTGGAATTCGAGAAGCAGTATCTTGAAGACTTGTATCTTTTGCACGACTTCGAAGTAATTCGATTTCACGATAAAGCACTGCTGCTTCTGCTCGTTCAGCTGCGATTTGTTTGTCTACTCGAAGGATATCGATTTGGAAGGACATTAATGAGGAATTGTTAAAGAGTTTGTTGGTTTAAAGGATTGAAAGTACAAAAAAAGTAACACATAAAAATGAAAACGAAAATGAAAAACGAGCGAAGCGAGTTTAGAAGTTATTATAGTATTGTAGTTTGGGTTTAATGATTAGTATTACGATAATTCTATTATAAGAACTTTTGAGTATAAGATTTGAGATTAAGAATTAGATAACATATTGATGTTGAAGTTTTAGATTGGTTGTTATTGTACTATATGGTATGAGATGTTTAATGAGTGTTTGAGGATTTGGGGTAGATATTGGGGATGTATTTGGGTTTATGTGTATTTATGAGAGTTATGATGAGAGTTATTTATGAGAGTTATGGTTATTTATTAGAGTTATTTATGAGAATTTATATGAGAGAATATTTATGAGAATATTTATTAGAATCTTTATGAGAATATTTATGAGAGAATATTGATGAGACTAATATAGTTACTTCTTATCTATCCAAGTCCTGTTTACATTGTAATATATATATTAGAGTCCATATATTCTATCAGAGAATCTTCTTATCCAAATCTGGTTATCCTTTTTAAGTAAAAGCCGCACAATTTTTGCAACCACGAGAATTTGTGGTTTTGTGTTCACATGATAAGGTTTGGATTTGGTTCTATTAATAAAGGACTTGGGAGTGGTTGTTGATTCTCAGATGGTCTACTATAATTGAATGATTATGGGTTGTCTAAGTAGGATTTACATTATTCTGTTAGAGTGTATTAGTGAATATCATTTGATATAATTACAATGATATTATTAAAGTGATGTTTAATGTGATATTTAATGTGATATTAAAGTGATATCATTAAATTTATAATAGCATTAAAATGAAGTTATTCACGAAGTTACCAATGAGTGTTATCATTAGTGAATCTCAATAAATTGGATAGTATTACATCATCTAATTAAACTATCAAAATGTATGTGAATTTCATAATTAAAGTGATACTGTTAAGTGATATCCTTAATACCCTTAAAGTGATACCGTTAAAGTGATATCCTTAAATGAATTCCATTAAAGTGATACCGTTAAGTGATACCGTTAAAGTGATATCCTTAAAGTGATACCGTTAAAGTGATACCGTTAAAGTGATACCGTTAAAGTGATATCCTTAAAGTGATACCCTTAAAGTGATACCGTTAAAGTGATATCCATAAAGGAATTCCATTAAAGTTATACCGTTAAGTAATACCATTAAAGTTATATGCTTCAAGTAGTACCATTAAAGGGATATCATTAATTGAGTTTCACAAGTCAGCATCATTAAGTGATACCATTAAAATTATCATTAACATGAATATCATTAAAGTGGAGGTTTTCATTAAAGGTTATTACATCTTTGATGCCATTACTGTTCAAATGAAAGTTTTCATTAAAGTGATATCATTAAAGTGATATCATTAAAGTGGATATCATTAAAGTGAACACCTTTATTATCACTCAAATGAGTTTATCACTAAAATGATAATTATGAGTACTATCACGAAATGGATGTTATTCGCCAATATGTATCACTAATATGGTGCTGTCATTAAGATGATTGTTATCATTAAAGTGAATGGTATTTCTTCTTTAAATCATATTTTGTCATTAAATGATATTTCATCATTTAACATAATTAAACGTCATTAAACATTAAACTGAATTTTACCACCAGAATGAATGTTATCATTCAAAATCAGTAGTAACACTAATTCAATGGTATCACATAAAAATGAATCCAGTCACATAGTATGATCCATTAATTTATTATGCTAAAATGATATTTAACCATTAATGATATTCAATTATTTCACATATTGAATTTTATTCTCATTAAATTATTCACACGAAATATATTCTCATTTAGATGATATTTTACCATTACATTAACATTAAAGATACCATTAGCTATTACATCGCTAGAATTATTGTACCTTTTATTCATCCTTTAAATGAATGCTATCGAATTGATATTATTATTGAACACTTGTTAATGTTAACATTAACATAACTTGATAACTTCCCAAATAATTGTTATCACATTAAAAATTATAAAATCGCATGTAAATCATAATTTTACTTCACTTAGTAATACTTCACCAGTTATACCATCAAAATACAATAATTCACCAAAATCACTTATCACTTAAATCAAAATTACCATTAAAATTCAATGTATTAATATTACACCGCTAAATCATCATTTCACCATTATATTGTCCAAAATTCAATAATGCTTGTAATGAACGTTCTTAAAGGAACATACTCCATTATTCCACATTAAAGGACACACTCCAGTATTTCACATTAACATACTCACATTATTCACATTAAAGGAATACTCACATTATTCACATTAACATACTCAACATATTTCACAGTAAAGGAATACTCAACATTCACATTAAAGGAATACTCAACATTATTCCACCTTAAATAACATACCAACATTATTCACATGAAAGGATATATTACATTATTGAATCCTCTTTCATCACTTTATAGAAGGAACAGGAGCAGCAGCAGTCTTCTCATTTCTAGCTTGCCTAGCATTCTTCTTCTCTTCCCTATCCAAATCTCCAGTAACCCTTTGCAAATATTGCGGTACAGGTAATCCACTCTTCAAAAAAAACATCTTCCAATTTCTAGCTTTATCTTTCAATTGAACTTGAGATCTATTTTTAAGAGCTTCAGAAATCTTCCCTCCATTCCCAAAAAGTTCTAAAATAACCGACCATTGAGGCCCCTTAAGTTCAAGTGCATGACGTAATGCCTTCTCTTCTTCTCTAGTCCATGGTCGCCTATTAGCAGTCTTGGAAGATGATGGGTTAATTCGAAGATGTATCTGTTGTTCAATAATTTCAGAAGGTAAAAGAGCATTTGTGATATTAGAAATTTCAGCACCAGTTGGATTTCTAGTATTGAAATTCAATTCAGGAGGAGGTCTCGATCTTGTTGGTGCAGGTATAGCCTCCATTGATACATCACCAAGAACTTCTTGTGAATGAGGTACAGTATGTTCTCTTGGATTCCGCAATTTCTTACCCCATATAATATATCCCATATTCTTACCAACATAATCAAATAAATCCTTAACAAATGAAGCCCATTCATATTCTTCACTAAGTAATTCTTCATGTTGATGTTCCAATAATTTAATTCTTCTTGATTTACAACGATCAATAAAATCAATTTCAGTAGGACTTAAAGTTTTGGTAGCTCTACGACTTAAAAGAATATTCTCCAAATCATGAGGTAAAATATCATCCAAAATCTCTTCCTTAGTTCTTCCTCCTGCTTCAATTGCAGAAATATAAGCTTGAGTTTTTAAATCCAAATATAATATAGCCAATGGTTTAAGTAATTTTCCAATACTTTCACCAATAGTAGTATTAACTCCCAGTTGTAAACTCATTGTATTTATACCCATATTACTCAAAGAATTCTCAACACTTAAATTATTCGAAGGACAGAAAACATCCAAAAATTGTTCATCCAAATAGAAAAATCCAACTTCTATAGTACCAAGAGTAGCCAGTAAAAACGTTGCCAAATTAACTTTCCTCAAAGTACTTTCTATACTTTGTTCCCTATTTCTAAACATTGAAGGAGTCGTATCACCTTCTTTCCACATTCCAGGTGCTAAATGTTCAACAGTTAAAAAAGGATCTTCTTCTGAATAAAGACGTTTAGTAAATTCAAAGAGTGATGTTAAATCACGGAATGTTGCACCTGCTGGTGTTTCTTGATTCAGGGCTATATCTATAATTTTTTGGTATGGACCAGTTGCAATTATTCTTAATAATTGTGTCAGTAAATTATCCAATGTTGGAAGCGTATTAATTAAAAGTTGAATACGTGGTGGAAGATAATCATTAGCTACTATCGACATTGGTAATGCTGCTAAATGAGCTTGTGCTACTACTGCCAATGGAGGCATTTGTCTTGAAAGTGATTTATATGCTGCAAGTGCAGTATTAGTGTTTAAAAGTTCTGAATTTGCAGGTACTGAAATACCACCATGAATTACAGTTTTGTTGCCATCATCTTGTGATTGTTCTTGATTTTGTTGTTCTTGATGTTCTTGTAATTGATGTTCTTGTAATTGTTGAATTTGTTGTTCTTGAAGTGATTCCAAATGTTTTTGATGTGCTATTTTAGCTTTATTAGATTCAGTAGCATCTTCAAATTGAGATACTAAACTTGCTAAATGTGCATTTTCATCGAGGACTCCATTAGCAGTGTCTTCGATTGTTTGAGATTGAAGGTTTTGATTTTGGAGCTCATTATGTTGATTTTGTTGACTTTGAAGTTCATTCTGTTGACTTTGAACCTGATTTTGAACTTCCTCATTCTGATTCTCATCATTTTCAACCTCCTGATTCTGATTCTCTTGTTGATTTTCAATTGAAACGCGTTGTCTTTTATTAACATTTTGATCATCTTCAATCTGTCTTTTCTCTGTATTAGTGTATTCAGGTTGGAGATGAGCGGATTGCTCGGGAGTTTCGAGATTCACTTCGGAAACACCAGATGCTTCCTGGATCTGGTGTTGGTTATGTGGGAATGACTGTTCTGAGTCTTCTAATTTGACTGTTTGGTCCATGGCTGTTGTTTATTATGGTCCATCGCATTTTTTGTTTTTAGCGCTACCGTAAAGTGGTGCGCTACCAAAAGACCCAGTACGAATGTACTGGGTACTATGATTGTGTTGATATTATGATATTAAGGTTGATTGTACTAAGTTTGATTAAGTATTGGCTTACAATTGCGAATAATGAGGTTGACATTAGGTTAAGTGTGATATTATGTATGATATTTATATATGATATTATATATGATATTTATATATGATATTATATATGATATTTGTATACGATATTTATTGGCAGTTTATATCAGCTTGTATACTCTAGTATAGTTTGAGTGAGATTAGTACACTTGTTTTATGACTTAAATTGTTAGAAGTTGCTAGAAGTATATAGTGGAAATTGTAAAAGTTTTCTAGTTGCAATATGTAGAAATTATGTTTGTACTATTAAATTTAAAATGAGTTTTTGCACCCAAATTTTTACCTGTTTATAATCTAGTTTTATACTTGTAATAGCATGTACTGAGCTACTAGAAACTGTGTATACAGTTTTTGTTCTCCCAATTAAAAGGTTCTTGATGCTTTTCATTTTTAGAATTACGTAGTGGTATTATAAAGGAACGATATGCATAGAATTTAAGTAGAACACCTTTTAACCCAATTAAAAGGATCAATGGTGAATTTATCATGTTTGAAGAACTAAAATGTAGTATGTAGTTACTCTGTTTCTAGAACTTTGCTTGTATTTTGTTTGAAGAGATAAACTATGCACCATTAAGTTTAAACAATTATCATAAATGTCCTAAAATTGAAATATTTATACCTCTATACTTAATGGTTATAATTAATGGTGGGAAATACGAATAAATGGTTTTTAGATTTCCAAGGTAAACCTTTTGCGCGAGCAGTGTGACTATTTTTATATTAGCTTTTATTTTACTCTATAGATACTCTTTCAGTTGGATAAACCATTCCAATATTACTGTATAGTTAGCTGTCCCTTTATCAATGTAAAACACAACAACCATACTATATACTACTCTTGCAGAATAATTTCACCCTTCGTTTTCAGTGTAAATGATCTTCATTCCTATACTTCTGAATAATCTGGCTCTCTATTTTCCACACCTATATAAATCTAAATCCACTTCAAATAAAAGTTGGATATTCTAACCCACTTAGCACAAACTACCATTACTCATATACCCAGTCATGAAGACCCAACCTTTCGATATAAATAAACATTTACGACTTCCCCAGTATTTTTGACTAAAACCACAAGAATCCACAAATACAAATTATCCTAAAAATTCCGGGAATTTAACTTGAGTTTAACAAGAAAAAGTCATAACTAGTTCAGTTCTCAATTTAGAAATAGTAATGTATAATGAATATCTACCTTAACATTCTAAGTCTTCTCTTGTTACTCAATATTTTATACAAATTTGCACCATTAAATCACAACTCTATAACCAAATGCTAACCAATAAACTATCAATAGACCCTACATTCAATCAAAATTCACAATCTTCAATCATTAAACCCTTCTAATTTTACCCCGGGCATGTGATCAAAAAAATGCAACGTTACACTCAAAATCCCCTTTTGTACCATTTCTATGATCGTAAATCATTCTTTCCAATGACCCTTTTTTCATTAAAAAGAATATAAAAGGAAGCAATATTGAATAAAAGGTAGGTAATCCCATATTGAATAAAAGGAAGGCAATATTGAATATAAAAGGAAGCAATATTGAATAAAAGAAAGGTAATCCCATATTGAATAAAAGGAAACAATCCCAAATACATGAATAATCTCAGTATTGAATTTATTAGAAAATTACCAATAGAAGTATTATGTACTATTATATACTTCCTACCCCAAAGAACCTTATTCAATCTCTTTGATCTGAAACTAGGAGATTATTGCTTTCAACTTTATTATGAACATGTTGTTATTAGAAAACCAACATTACTCACAGGAAATCATTTTCTTCAACCTTCAAATGAAGATCCAATTGAAGCTGAAAGAGAAGAGATGATGCAAAATTGGTATCGATCTCCACTTTCAAAACTGCAAAATGAAACATATTTCGATACTGTATTTGCATTCTTAAGGTTCTTGCAAAACAATAAAAGATATGTTCCAAATCGTATTGATTTTGAGTTGCTATATGATTTTCATTTAGTTCACCAGAATTTCCCAGAAGTACTAAAGAGCGCAAAGTCGATCCACCTAGGCTTTGGAACTGTTGATAAGAGATTGACATATGTACCCCAAGAACTCTATGAGTTTGAGAAACTTATAATTCCATATAATATATCTGGACTCATTTGTGGAGAAGCTAATCCAGGTTTACAAATTGTTAATGATGGAATACCTTGGGAATTGGAATCTGTTCCTAAAAGTATAATAGAAGGTTTATCACATTTGACAATAGCAAGGGAAATTGATGGTAAATTTGTGAGAAACTTTCCAAAATCTATAAAGTATCTTCGAATTGATGCAATTGTTGTTCAAGAAGATATCAAATTTGAGTTTCCAGAATTGAATCAAATTTCAGTTACCGTAGCACAATCTATGGATGTTATTTGGGATTTTGAAGATCTGCCTCGACTTCAAAATTTGGGATTACATCAATTTGCAACCATTGAAAAAGTACGTTTTCCACGAAATATTAAAAATTTGAGTATTTCTATGAAACTGGTTCCTGTTAATTTATACAATCTACTGAATTTGGAAAAACTTGAGACTTTAGAATTGATTGGTGTTGTTGTTACTGGTGATTTAATACTCCCTTCCACCATTAAACTGCTTAATTTAAGAAGAATGAGTTTTTATGAATTACCTGATAAATATCCAATAATTTTAAAAGGTAGTAATGATACTTTTAGAATAGGACCGATAAAATTACCCCAAAATTTAAAGATTCTAGAAGTTATAGGACTTGAAAATTATTCTCCAATTAACCTTCCTCCATCTTTAAAAGTGGTGGAACTTGTTGATATGGGAATTGAACTGTTTGAAGATGTAATTTGGCCACCACTGTTAAATGCCCTTTGTTTGGGAAGTAATAGATTAATAAGTTTAAACGGAAGTAACTTAAACCAATTAAACAATTTACGACTTTTGAACTTATATGGTAACAATCTCGAGGAAGTAGTTAATTCACTCCCTCCCAACTTGGAATATATTGACTTACAAGAAACTCAAATTACTACCTTTAAAGCAAATCATTTCAAAAATTTGAAAACAGTATATTTGGGTGCAACTCAATTAAATGATTTAAATTTAATGTCTTTACCTTCTAGGTTAACAAAGTGCGATTTATCGGTTTATAATGCTTTCAAGATTCCTGACAAGTATAAATTTCCAATCTCAATCAAAGCTTTAAGTGGATCTTTTATTGCAGATCTGATTAATTTATTTGAATATTCAATTCCCCAACTGGTTGTTGAATTACATCTTGTTAATTTAATTCTATCTGGAATAACTATACCAATTACTTTCAATTATCCATCTTTGAAAGAATTGAAAATATTCAATTGTTCAGGTGAAAGTATAACACCTGAACCATTTTGTTTTAGAGATTGTGAAAACCTTACTGAGATAAGTATTTATGCAATGGTTGAGATTCTTAACTGGGATATGTTACCCAAATCTTTGAAAAGTTTACGTATTTCATCTGGGATTAGAGAAATTAATGGAGATCCAAATCGAATGGTTAATTTAGAAGATTTGGATTTAAGAAGAAATGATATTGATTGGTTTTTAGAGAATCATAAATTTATTATGCCTAAATCTTTGGTTACATTAAATTTATCTAAGAATTCGTTGACTACTATTAAAGGTATTGAATTTGGGTCTAATCTTAGAATGGTTAATTTAACAAGAAATCATCAATTAAATCTGAAAGTTATTATAGAGATATGTGAATCTTTTAAGAAGGATGTTAGTTTTGTTCTTATTGATTGGGAAGGGCCTGTTGAGGAAGGACTTGATAGACGTGAAAGGTTACGACCTTATTTTGAGAGAGGATTATTAAATTATTTTAGTGAGGATCGAGTTCATGAGTATATACTTACTCAAATGGGATTGTGAGTATTATATGATATATGAGAATTAATAAGATGTAGAGAATACAATAGGATGACTAGAAGAGTATGAAAGAGGCTGCCAGAATAACTGAATAGGATAAAAATACCCACTCAAATTCTCTTTACTTTTATATAATGGTTGCAAAAACTTAAAATTGATTTCCGGAGTTACCAAATATTTTGATTAAAATCATTTAGGGTATACTTGAACTTATCTTCTACTTAGGATTCCAATAGAAGGTGGTGGGTTGTGTGATAATCACATACTTCGCTTTATATTCTCTTTATTTTAACTGACTGAACACAACTTCATGTTTAAAAGTAATAATTGACCTTCGTTGTACCCAACTCTTTGTAAGATGTAGTATTCCTAACTTGAGTTTTCCATCTTTTATTAAGTTTATCTGAACTTAACTAATGTCACAAGTAATAAAGAATTGGTGCTATCTGACAACTATTCACTTTTAAGCTTTTCAAGATTAAAGTTTTAGTGAAAGAGTTGCAATAATATGAACAAATGAATGGCTGAAGAACATTGCAAAGAACACTGAATAACTAAATTGAACACTGTAACTTTTTGAAGATGTTCTGGAGCAATTGTAGTACTATATGACTCTATTTGGGATGTGAAAGTGGAGCTCTAAGTTATAAAGTAACATAAATAAACTCAAAATTATCATTTCTGGTGAATTTTACTATTCAATGAGAATATTGAACAGTCCGTCTATATAGATAGGAATTCTATATAGGCTGTCTCCTCCTTTAGAAGTCTTTATGTAGAACATGAGATAATCCATCATAAAGAACTACTGTTCCATCCCACTCTTGATTGTTCTGAAGATGAAACTATTGAAGGAGGTGTTACTCTGTCTATTTCAGATCTGGAATCTGCGGCTTGGTCGGCAATTAAAAGGAATACAGAGGGAACCGCTTTGAACCAGCGGAAGGAGCTTCTGGGTTTGTTTTTTGAGCCTCCAACAAGACTAGGAAAGTCTAAAAATGAAGAGTGCAATTTGGTCAGTTTCAGCAGAAGGAAATTAATAGAGACGATCCAATTGCTTTGTAGTGAAAAGCTGCGATAATGAAGTTCAATTCACAGGCAATTTCAATTACAACGATCAGGAAATTGGTTATTTGAAGAGTTTATCAACACGATCCATACCAAAGGGGACTTTGAAAAGTTAATGCTGCGTCAGCTCCATACCATGCAAGGTACCATAAATCTGCACCAACTTGAAATGCGGAGAGCTGAAGAAACCATCACTGCCTTGAAGTTAACTGTTGACAGATTTGATCAATTTGAAAAATCATTTTTGCAGCCATTTTTTAATAACAACAACTCAAGCACCGAATATTCATTGAGAGGTTTTGAAGATACAGTAACAAGGCTTATTAACCAGAATAATGAACAAGTTGAACAATCAAATGTTACGTTGAGGGATGAGACACACTCCCTTCGTCGTGAGATCGAGAAATTGTTAAACGAAAACCAACTATTGCAGGATCAAATTGAAGAAAACAAGAGGAAGTTTGAAACAGAGAAGGTGGAGATGGAAACACAACAAGCTGAGATAAAAAGCGAATTGAGTCAAATGGAGAGCAGCTTGAATTCTCTCAACACCAAATATTTAAATTCATGGCTGCAAATTTCGATTTTTGGTCAAAATGGAAAATGAGGATTTCACGCTATTGTACCATTGTTAGTGCTGAATATAGGAACATCTTCATAGTGGACTTTTTCGTTATTTATATTTTATGTTATATATATTTATGTTATAAATATTCTTAGCTTAACAATGAAAAATTAGCTAATCCTTTTCGGAAGATCCAACACCAGTTGTATTCATAACAATCAGCTCATCCTTGACCTTGATCTCTCACCCATATCTCTCCATATATCTATTAAACAGTTCTATTAACAAGTTAGTTTATGCTATAAATTCAACGTGGTGAAAACAAGTATGTAAATCATTATACCCCACAAATCAAGTACCCCATTTTTCACCATCACAAATTTTAATGTCTTGATATAAACCATCCCCACAAATCGAATCCTAACTCCTATCCCAACTCTTCATACTCAATAATTTACATCTTGGTCAATCACAACCTAAAACATCATTATCGAATAAAACATAAAAAATTACTCTTTAAAACAATAAAACATAAAAACAAATACACTTTAAAACCATACTATTGAATAAAACATACATACAAACACTTTAAAACTTGCTTAATACAAATTGACTTATATTGTAAAATGACCTTTACATTGTATACTTTGTTTCTCTTAATACTTGTCTTTATAATTCTTTATCTTTATCATTACCGAAACATCCTTTTTATCCCTCCAATACCCGATAATCATTATCGATCCGATCTTTTCTCCTCAATAGGAGTGATCTCAATATACTATAGTGTATCCATAGTATATCAATATACAAACCATAGGGTATATACACACCTTACGGTGTGTATACGGTGTGCATCGGAACCTGAACACCGTCCATCACTCGCTTCCAATCACCCCAAATCGATTCCAAATCGATTCCCAATTCGGATTCCCAATTCGGAAATAGTCCGCCAAAAACCCGCTAACAGCAACTATAAAATTCCACCAATTTCCCATCTTTCCCCCTTCATCAAATCAAATGTCAGTTTCTTCAAAGTACTTCCCAAACGAACCAACCACTCCTCATATTGCAACTAACGCAATCCCAGGCCCAAACTCAGTCTCAAAGGCTAAATCCTTAGGTGAAGTCTTTGATTCAAGAGCTTCTTACTTTACTGTTGATTATTCTAAATCTCAAGGTAATTATATTACCGATATTGATGGTAATACTTTATTAGATGTTTATGCTCAAATTGCTTCTATCCCATTAGGATATAACAATCCAGCATTACAAGAAGTTGCTAAAAGTGATGCTATGATTAATGCTATCATTAATAGACCTGCATCTGGTAATTTTCCTAGTTTTGATTTTGAAACGATTTTGAGAGATGTTTTAGCCGTGGCTCCAAAACATCAAGATAAAATTTTCCCAGGATTATCTGGAGCAGATGCTAATGAATTAGCATTTAAAGCTACATTTTTTTGGTATCAAGCTCAAAAAAGAGGTTATACTGCTCAATTTACAGATGAAGAAAATGTATCTGTTATGAAAGGAGAAGCCCCAGGATCACCAGAATTAGCTATTTTATCATTTGAACGTGCTTTCCATGGTAGATTATTTGCTAGTGGTACAACCACATGTTCTAAACCAATTCATAAATTGGATTTACCAAGTTTCAAATGGCCAAAAGCTGAATTTCCAACTTATAAATATCCATTGGATGAAAATTTACAAGTTAATAAAAAGGAAGATGAAAGATGTTTGGAAATTGTTGATAAACTTTTTACTAGTTGGAAAATTCCAATTGCTGGTGTTCTTGTTGAACCAATTCAATCTGAAGGTGGTGATAATCATGGTTCTAAAGAATTTTTCCAAGGTTTAAGAGATATTACTATTAAACATGGAGCTTTATTAATCATTGATGAAGTTCAAACTGGTTTAGGTGCTACTGGTATATTATGGGCTCATGAAAGATTTGAATTATCTCCACCTGCTGATATTGTTACATTTCTGAAGAAATTTCAAAGTGCTGGATATTTCTTTCATGATCCAAAGATTGTTCCAAATTATGCTTATCGTCAATTTAACACTTGGTGTGGTGATCCAGCAAGACTTTTATTATCTGGTGCTATTGGTAAAGAAGTTCTTAAGAATAATTTATCTGAAAGAACTTCTCAAGTTGGTGATTATTTATTTGAGAAATTGGAATCATTACAAAAGAAGTATCCAAAATATTTACAAAATTTGAGAGGTAAAAACAGAGGTACATTTATTGCTTGGACTTTGGATTCTGGATCTGAAAGAGATAAATTTTTAGGTGATATGAAGAAGGCTGGTGTTAATATTGGAGGATGTGCTGAATCTTCAGTTAGATTGAGACCAGCTTTGGTATTTGAGGAAAAACATGCTGATTTGTTTTTGGAGATTTTTGAGAAGGTTTTATCTTCTTATTAGGGTTGATAGTGAGTATTAATTATATGGATGGAATGTAATTATTTGAAATGAAGTAATGTAATGGTTATTTGATATGATGTAAAGTATGGTTATATGATATGAAGTAAAGTATGGTTATTTGATATAAAGTAATGTATGGTTGTATGATATGAAGTAATGTATGGTTATTTGATATGAAGTAATGTATGGTTATATGATATGAAGTAAAGTATGGTTATTTGATATAAAGTATTGTATGGTTATATGATATGAAGTAATGTATGGCTATATTATATAAAGTAATGTAGAGGCTATTTGATATGAAGTAAAGTAATGGTTATATGATATGAAGTAATGTAATGGTTATTTGATATGTAGTAATGTATGGTTGTATGATATGAAGTAATGTATGGTTGTATGATATGAAGTAACGTAATGGTTATATGATTTGATGTAATATAATGGTTATTTGATATGAAGTAATGTAGAGGTTATTTGATATGATGTAAAGTATGGTTATATGATATGAAGTAATGTATATATATGATATGAAGTAATGTATATATATGATATGAAGTAATGTATATATATGATATGAAGTAATGTATGGTTGTATGATATGAAGTAATGTATGGTTGTATGATATGAAGTAATGTATGGTTATTTGATTTGAACTACTGGAATGGCTATATTTGACTTCATCTATTGTAATTGGCCATGTAGATTTGATCTACTGGAACGAAATTCAATCTGATCTACTTTAAGGGTATGTTAATTTGGTGTAGTGTCAATGAATATATATTTGATTTGATCTACTGTGGTGGCTATTTGATTTGATTGTAATTAACTACTATTTATTTTGAAGCTATCGCATTAATTGATTGTATTTGATCCGAATCTGTAATCAATAATTAACTGTTTTAATTGATTTGAATATATATTATCAATTGACTGTTCAATATGGGACTCGAAATGTTCTAATTCTAATTTATCTCAATAAATCAATATGTTAATGGTCCACATTACAATCGTAAAAATCAAAACTTTTGCAACCATTTTGTTGTAATTCCACAAAGACAAATTATAACCAAAATTCTACAATTCTTCTAAAAGTCGTTCTAGATTGATAATAACTAATTGAGTGACTTTTCTTGTTATATTACAACAATACCCGTTGTGTTGTAGAATTTCTCGTATGAAATACTGTACTAGTTCTATATGCCCATTTGACAACGAACTTTAATTGGATTTAAATTGTAATTTCTGGTTTTTTGACTATAATTCCTGAATTAAGAGATTGCTGTATCTGATAAATAACATGTGAACTGAGTTTGATGATTGAAAAATATGAAGTGACTATGAATCCTTCATCAATTGGATCTCAGTAAACAATGTCAATATAAGTTTGGAGACTTACGTTAAATTCTAATCCAAAATCCAAAATCTCAATCCTAATAAATGAACTTAAGAAAAGAGACTCTTGAATCAAGATCTAATATTCCTAATTTCTAAAGGTCTCCCAATCACGATTCAAAATACAAATAATCAGTTCTCACTAATTTGTACTACAATCTCTTACATACATATTCACCACTATCCTTCCGCAGCAGTCTCCTATCGTTACGTTTCATCGTGACCCTAATATCCTTTCAGTATTGTGTATTGTGGTGTTTTGATGTTAGACGAGGTCGTAACGAGCTCGTAATTACAAAATCCTCGGGCTGGCATAACGACATTTCTAGTTATATCATTTGTATTTTCTAATTCTATCTATAAAATTCTTCTGAAACTCACACATTGTATTGTTTTTGTATTTAAAGATCGTGTACTAGTTGTAAGGTCATCAATGTGTCAATGGTCCAGAACATATTTAAAGACCATTGTCGTATCTAATCCTTTTGTTAACTATAATTGTTTTAGTTTATTGAAGCTGACTGTTACATAAAATATTAAGGATGTTGTATAATTTTGTTCTTATTACAACAAGTATAGAGGTAGTGCCGTAGTTATCAGGCTATTATCCTCATTTCACTCGAATAACTCAAATAACTCACTCAAATAAATATCAATAGTAAAAGTTGTAAATTTAGGTATATTTTTCTGCACAATTTAAAATTTCCGAAAACGGGCGTGTGGTCTAGTGGTATGATTCTCGCTTTGGGTAATACTGTAAAAAGTATTCAAATATGCGAGAGGCCCTGGGTTCAATTCCCAGTATGCCCCTTTTTTTGTTAATATACATTCTGGTGACTGATTATCTTGTGATGATTTAGTCAAAGAGATTGTGATTTTTTGATATTCTAATTGTCCTTAAGTTATAATTCGTTTGATATTCTAATAGCCAAAATAAACAAGGAATCCTTCACATCTCACTTTGCACCAATCCCACCCCATAAGAAGCTGCCAAATTTGATGCACTTTCCAAAGCAAGTGCTCATGGTATTAACAATCACATGATCACATAAATACTCAACTTTGATATGCTCAATATGACACATTTGACATCTTCTCATAAATCTACATATAACGCTTTGAGACCATTTTTAACTAGAAAAATATTTGCAGCCAATCAATGTGAATAATGAAGATGAAAGAAAAACCGGAAACTAGCTCGGAACACCTTAAAGTTTGATTGTTCAAAATGCCACAGTTTAAGTAGTACTAAGAAAAAGGTGCTAAAGAAGAGGTACTAAAAAATAGGCACTATAATCAACTAAATTAAACAATTCTATTAATGTATTCAACTGATCTTGACTCGGGCCTAAATCTTCAACTCAAACTTATCTCATCAATTCACTTCTCCACGTTGATTGTGGAGAAAGAAACGCTCCTAATCATTCACTCACTATTCCACCTAAACACCCTAATATCACTAACACTAATAATACACTAATACCATTAATACCACTAGTATCACTAATACCAATAATACCACTAATACCACCATCATCCCTTACCATCTCTCACCATCTCTCACCATCTCTCACCACCAAAACCCTTCTCAAAAATTAATATCAAAAATCACTATCAAATCCAAATCGGATTCATTAAACTCGAATTTTTTTCCAATCAATCGCCGGGTCAAAGAATGACAGAAGTCCAGTCGGATCCACAGATCAAGGCTCCAAAGTCCTTCTATCAAGGCTTGAAAGCCTTCATTAAGAAGGATCTGCATGCTTCATTCATATCCGGTGGTTTGGCAGGTGCCGTACTGAGAACAGTAGTTTCTCCATTCGAAAGAGCAAAAACATTATTACAAGTCCAAGGTCTGGGAAAAGCAGCCTATAATGGGATCTTCCCAACTATAGCAAAAATGTACAAAGAAGAAGGTTGGAGAGGTCTCTTTAGAGGGAATTTATTAAACTGTATTAGGATTGTACCTTATAGTGCAGTTCAATATTCGGCATTTGAAAAGACAAAAGAGTTGATCTTACAATATAAGGGTAATAATGAGTTACTAGCTAGTGAGAGACTTGTAGCTGGGTCTGTTGGGGGTGTTTGCAGTGTTCTTGCAACTTATCCTTTGGACTTGATCCGTGCTCGTATAGCCGTACAAACGGCCAGTTTAACGAGACTTAATAAGGGTAAACTCACAAAACCACCAACTGTATTAGGAACACTCAAAGAAGTTTATAAGAATGAGGGAGGTATAAGGGGACTTTATAGGGGACTTGTAGTTACGGTAATGGGAGTTGCACCATATGTTGCTATAAATTTTACATTATATGAGAAGTTTCGAGATTCTATGGATGCTTCACCTGAAAATTGGTCTAATCCTTTATGGAAATTACTGGCTGGAGCACTTTCACTGACTATTGCTGGGATTCTGATTTACCCTTTTGATTTACTTAGGAAAAGGTATCAAGTTGCTAGTATGGCTGGAGGGGAATTAGGGTTTCAATATAAACTGATAGGGCATGCACTTGTTCTGCTTGTTAAGAATGAGGGAATAAGAGGAGCATATACTGGATTGACTGTTAATTTGTATAAGATTGCACCATCTATGGCTGTTAGTTGGTTGTGTTATGATACTTTTAAGCAGGTGCTTAAGGATTGGTAATATTTCAAGCTTGAATATTTCAAGCTTGCTTGAAATATTAGATTAAGGTTGGTACATTTTTCAAGTTTACTTGAAATATTATATTAAGATTGGTATTTCAGCTTGCATATTTCAAGTTTGCTTATTTCAAGCTTGCTTGAAATATTAGATTGAAATTGGTATATTTCACTTGGAATGTTAGTTGGATTTTTATATTTCAAGTAAACTTGAAATATCATTGGTAATGCCATTAGATTGGGAATTCTAATATCAATTCTGAGATAGAATCCTTAAGAGATATTAAGTTCACTTGGGTTTGATGTGCATTTTATTTATTACTATCGTGAGATAGATGAGTATATTCAAAATAGAAATAGAAGGATAGAGGTGATTATATGTATTGAGTATTATATTTAACAATTGATAGGGTGGATTAGAGATTTCAGTTATCTACTTAACGAATTATTTTGATTATGTTGGTTTTGGTTGGTTTATTATGCACGAAAAATTAATGGCTGCAAATTTAGTAAGATTGATTTGTTAGTGTAGTTTTTATTTGGAAGTCTCATTTTTGATAGGTTTTCCTTATCATCTATTGACCTACTTTTATCCAATTGGTCTGGTTATTAAAGGTGATATTATTTCCTCTTCACTGATAAACATGTATTATTAAAGAGTATTATTCTCTGTATAGCCTTCTAACAAATATATAAGCACCAGAAAAGTAAGATCATAAAGAAATATCTTGCAGTCAAACCCTGAACGTAACTACCTAACAATTCCAACCTTCTATCCAACTAATCATTCCCACTCTTTAACACAATTTGCTAATTGCAGCTCTAAAATTTTAATATACTAACTTTATTATTTCTCCAATCTGTCACCTAATCTTAGTTTCGAATTAAAGAACCATCTCAATTGTTGTGTATCCTCAATTGTAGTGTATCTCTCAATTGTTACTGCTCCTTAGACAACCTCACCCTACTATACTAACCTCTTTACCATCTCCCACTACTCTCATTACTTTGTCTCTCTTTACTATTGCTCCCACGTGACTATCAACCAACCAAATCGCTCACAAACATTTGAGCCTCACACGCCCCCCAGCATTATAGAGAAAAAATCTGGATATGGTTCGATCGAAACAAAACCACCAAGATGAGAGCCACGCAAGTGTTATTGAATGCCGCCAAGAAGTCTGGAGCCTCGAAGGTCCCAGTTCCAGTTGAATTGTACCCATTGTTCGCTGCTGTTGGTGTTGCCCTTTTTTCAGGCGGTTTCTTCACCTACAGACACTTTGCCCATGACAAAGAATTGAGATTGTGGAAGAACGCCGACTTGTCGAACTTGGACAAGGTGTTGAATGAATCTACTGAGAAGTAGGAGTGTATAAGAATACAAGTGCATCAGAGAGATTGTAGAGTGGTGATAGAGTGGTAGTGAGAGTGAGAGTGAGAGTGATAATTAAGAGTGATAGTGATGAGATTGAATTAAGATGAATGAGATTGAAGAAAGTTGATTGAAGATGGTTGGAGAAAAAAAATGAAGAGTAGAATTGATGAAAGAGAAGAATGTTAAAGAGTAGAAGTGAAAGAGTTAAATATGATCAGATTAGTGAAATTGATATAGATATCTATACATTATCGTACTAATACTGATTATAGTGAAAAATTGTAGTTCCAAATGTTAGATAGTCATTTGATTTGGATTTCGAAATCTATTAAGTGTTTGAGATTGTTTATGTTTGAATTGTGTGAAAGTGAGACTGAAACATTACATTCGTGTTAATTCGTTAATTATTGAAAACATTGGTATTATTTTCGGATAAGAGTGCAATTTATTTAGTGCATAAATTGAGAGAAGTGAAGGTTTATACTATTAAGTATCTTTCTATTGCTCTATCGAGTTTCTATAATTGGTCTATAACTTAAAATCTCTCTCTTCTCTCTTGAATTTGTTTTACTGTTATTCACTTTAATCAACTACTTACATCTCTATCTATTAATTTCACATAAAAAGTGAAGTTATTCACCATTGAACTACAACATTGAGTACCTCCTTCGAATATTTTTGAGGCTTGAAGAGACTCTACATTAAACCTCTTTAGACTCTCAGTTTCAATCTCACTTATCTTATTCTTTAACATAATCAAATACATATATGTCTTTTTATATTATTGATAAGAGTGTAATTTATCATTGGACATTTGAGTGTCTCACTACCGAGTTTCTAACTTTATCTATCTAAACCTCTTCACTTTATCTTTCTCCCTTTAGACTTTAGTTTATTCTTCACTTTCTCTTCCCTTTAGACTTTAGTTTACTCTAAGCATAATCAACAATTATTTTTAAGAGTATCTTCTCGGTACACCAAAAGATCAACCATTGAGTAACTATCTAGTTTCTTTACTTTGAACCACTACCTTAAATTTCTCTCTCTTTAGTCTCCCTTTTAGTGCTTTTGTCTTGTTCAATATAATCAGCAAAATTTGCATCTATTATCGATTTGCAACTAAAATCGATTTGCATCTAATTATACAAATTCAGATTTAAAGTACATTATACTCGTTAGAGCTTATACTTTGTCTCTGGAATCTGTATATGGTGTCCTGTGGTAATATGTAATAGGTAAGAGATATATTATTGAATACCTAAGATTTGTGAATATATGGCACTAAAATGATTATACTGGACTTTTGGCTGCAAATAAAAAAAAAATAGTCTTCAGTGTTAGTTGAGTTTTGAGTAGGTGAGTACGAAGTTTACAGTGACTTGAACTCACTATTAAAAGGTTCATAATTGACCAGATTTCCTCAGAATTACAAATTAGCTAAAATCTCCAATATCATTAAAATCTCCAATATAATCAATTTCACCTATAACATCAAAATCAACGATACCCACTATAACCAAACTAATTGTCTCCTACCGATAGTAATGTAAATTTCGTTAATTCTCTTGCATATCCAACATACCTAACATCTCTTATATAGACTCTTTAATATTTTATTCTATTTACACTATACAACTTAATTGTACTAAGCAAGTGAGTTTTAAGAAAACTCACTTCGCTCATTGTTTTGCTTAAACTCACTTCGCTAATTGTTTTTCTTAAAACTCGCTTCGCTCGTTATTTCTCTTAAAACTCACCTTACTCATTCTTTCTCTTAAAACTCGCTTCGCTCGTTATTTTGCTTAAAACTCATCTTGCTCGTTATTTCACTTTAAACTCGCTTCGCTCGTTGTTATATCTCGCTTCGCTCGTACTTTAAACTCGCTCCGCTCGTGATTAAGCTCGCTTCGCTCACTTAATCCTTAATATTCGTCCAATACTCAACCACATCATGCGACGTCTCCAACCCATCAATACACTTCTTAAACCCCTTCTGAAGCTCCTCAGGAAACTCAACCTCATTCCCCTCCTCAGCAATATACGTCGCCTTCGAATCCTTCAACTTGAACCCCATCTTCGACATCTCATTCAGAATGCCAAACAACTCACCAGGCTCCGTAATCATCCTAAAAAGAGGACTATTCCCATCATATTCTCCCTCCTCATCCTCATACACCTCCACATCATCAGCACCAAGTTCAATGGCAATATCCAACAACTCATCCAAAGTTTTAGCCGATTCAAAAATAACCTCGCCCTTCTTTGCAAAAAGATAAAGACAAGGACTAAGCGAAGCATTGAACTCTTTAAGAGCAGCTTTCACCATTGAAACTGTTCTAGCCTTGTTATCGGTACGAGCATTTACAATAAAAGCTACTCCAGCGGGTCCCATGAATTCATATTGAACTTCAGTGAGATCTGGACCATCATTGGTCACTTCACCATTACCACGTTTAATTGCCAGTTCGATGATTTTCTTACCAACATTCAACTTTTTAGCTTTTTCAACGAGCGTATCGAGCTGAGCATTGGCGTCGGCTCCACCGATTCTGACACTGATTTCGATTTTAGTTGCAATCATGGTGGCTTCTTTTGAGCGTTTAGCGTCGTTTTTTGCTTTATCGTGGCGGATATTTGCCCATTTTGAGTGGCCTGCGAGAAGGGATGATGAGGATGAAAGGGGTCGAGTATGGAGGGGTTTGAGGTTGGGTTTGGGGAGTATGCGGTGGGCGGTGGTGAGTCTGTTCATGGTGATAAATTTTTATTATCACGTGAAAATTCACGAATGAACTCACGAAGTGAGTGAATGAGTGAATGGTGATAATTACGAACGAAGTGAGTTATCCACGAACGAAGTGAGTTTTCTCACGAACGAAGTGAGTGAATATAAGAGTTAGCATAATATTCACGTAGTGAGTGTGAAAGAATGAGTATCACGAATTAATTGTAAGAAATGTACATACTCACTAATATAAGAAAATGAATACTAAGAAAACATTTGAACACCCAAAATAAGAGTACATAAAATACAAAGAACCGTATTCACCATATCAGTTAAAGTTATGTAATTATATTCACACCACACTAACCTATTTATTTCATATATAAGTATTTGAATATATAATTGTATATCAATAACCTTAGGTACCTAATCAATTTATAGTATGATTAACAAAATATATGATTTCGTGAAACAAGAAGTTAGAGTCCTATACTCAGCAGGTAATTTACAATTCCTATACTCAGCAGATAACTCTATTATTCCAATGTTCTAAACAATTTCAATCCCATTATTTCTTATAAATATCACTGGCTGCAAAATTCACGGCTGCAAATTTTCAACGATATTTGAGAAAATGTTAAAAACAAACTAGTGTTTCTTAAAAACAAACTAGTGTTTCTTAAAAATGGTACTTATCTTACTCAGAGTGATAATTCTACTCCAATAAATCATCACTATAGAACACCCCAAAAACCACATTAAGGAATTTTTGGATTGTCCCTAAAATCAGCTTATCAATTGAACTTGACTTACTCTTCGGAATTCTCCATTATCAAGATAAATTTATAACTATGTGAGTGATAAGAGAATGATAAAGTACGCAAAGTGAATGATAAAGTACATATAGTGAATAAACCAGATAATAAACTTCTTATATTTTGAGTTTGAACTGAATTATATTTGTGCCAATTTCTCATTATGTTTCCTTATTTGCTCGTGTTTTTTTGTTATCTATATTCTCTATCACTATTTTTCCTTACCGTATATTTTTCTCACTAATAATCTCAATTTTCTCAACTTTCCTCACTAATAATCTCATTTTTCATTAATTTTCTCGCTATCCAAAAAACTTTCGCACTCCTTTCTCGCTATTTTCACTCCCTTTCTCACTAATTTTCCATCACTTCCCACTAATTTTTCATCACCTCCCAATATTTTTCCCCCATTTCCACCCTCCATTTTTCTTCTCAATATCAATACTTTTTCTTCTTATCAACAACACACCATGAGTGAAAAACAGCGCAGTCTTCTCGCCGCAATTGCAGACGAGGACTCCGTCACGGGCCTCTTGCTCGCCGGTGTCGGCCAAGTCTCTAACGAGGCAGGCAAGGAATCAAACTTCCTCACAGTCGTCCCGGGTAAAACAACAGTCGACCAAATTAGTGAGGCATTCGACAACTTTACAAGTGAAAGAGATGATATTGCTATTTTGTTGATCAATCAACATTTGGCTGATTTGATTAGATATAAGGTGGACAACTACACGAATGCGTTTCCTGCTATTTTGGAGATTCCGTCCAAGGACCATCCTTATGACCCTGAGAAGGATTCGATTTTGAAGAAGGTGAGAAGGTTGTTTGGGGAGTAGTTCAATTCTTGTATACATGTATACGTAATATTAGCGCGACGAGCACGAGCGAAGCGAGTATAACACGAATGGAGTGAGTAGATCGAGCGAAGCACGAGCGAAGCGAGTATAACACAAGCGAACTGGGTATTGATATCAACCAATAAAACCATTGAAATCGATAATACCTTTGAAATCAATAAACCATTGAAATAAAACCATTGAAATCAACCATAGTAGTAACAGTATTGAAAACGAGGTTAGAGTAGTAAAGTGATAATGGTTTACCTTAGACTAATCTATTATCTATTTTCTATTTAGTAGTTAAGGTTCCTTTAAATTGAGACTATAAATAAGCATATCTTATATATTAATGAATTTACCAAATTATATAATGTATAGTGTAGTAATGGAATTTAATGTGATTGTAGAACGAACGAATGAATATAGAAATTATTGAATTAGATAAACACTATATTCACCAATTGAGAGAATTGAAGTGTATTCAATTAAGAATTAGAAAGGTCAGAAAACAATACATTTACTGTTTCTTATATCATAACTTAACTACTCTAATATCACTATTAACATACGATAAAGTCAATCTTACCGTAACAATTGAAATATCACTATTAACTTAATTACCTTTTTTTAACTTATCTAAAATAACCACAAACTCAGTACTTCATTTCCACCCAAAACAAACTTAATCTACAATTAATGAACCATCCAATAATCGTATATTCTATATACTACTTCTTATTCTTCTTTTTGTTATTCTTCTTCTTTTTCGAAACCTTTGGCTCACCCTGTGTCTCCTCAACTTCTTCTTCATCTCCTGTATCTATTATCTTTTCTTTAGATTCAAGAGAAATTTCATTCAAATCTTTTGGTTCATCAAGTGAAATCTCTTTTAATTCTTCTTTAGGTGTGTCAAGTGGAATATCTTTTAAATCTTCTTCAAGAGGAATCTCTTTTAATTCTTCTTTGGGAGTGTCAAGTGAAATCTCTTTTAATTCTTCTTTTTCAAGAGAAACATCATTCAACTCCGACTCTTGAACACCTAAATCACCCTCAATACTTGCATCTTCAACCTTTTCATTCACAGGTTCCACTTCAATCTCATTAGATTCAATAAGATCAGATGGCTCCACTAAAGCCTCCAGTCCTAAATCTTGAGCATCTTTTAAATCATCAACTGTGGTTTTTAAGTTCAATTCTGGTTTTGGGTCGCCATTAACTTTGATTGTTGGAAGTTCTGAGGGTTCTGAAGGTTCTTGAATTGGTTCATTTTTTGGTTCTGTCTCAATTGGTTCTGGAATTGCCTCTGGAACTGAAACAGATTCTACACTCTTAGTTTCTGAAACTGGTTCGATAATCTTTGGTTCTTCTGAAACTTTTTCCACTTCAATTGGAACGTTTTTGTGTTGTTCAATTGGAGTTTCATTGTGGGTTTCAATTTCATCAACCGAAGGTTGATTTACCGAAGGTTGACTCACCTCGACCTTCGCCAGTTCAGCGTTCGCCAGTTCAGCCTTCAGCTCAGCAACCTTCAGCTCAGCAACCTTCAGCTCAGCAACCTTCGACTCATCAACCTTCGGTTGATTCACCTCAACCTTCGGTTGAACAGTCTCAGGCTCAACAGGCAACGCTGGCAACTCATCATCTCCCTTCACCTCCCCACTCCCATTACCACTTCCACTCCCATTACCCCTCTTATTCTTTAACCCCCAATAATCCATAGCAAATATATCAGGCAATACACAATCCTTAACATAAAAATCACGAACTCCAACTATCCGTCTTTCCCTCTCACAAGCCTTCAACCATTCCGGCCTGATAATCGGAATATTCATGTCACTAGCCTTCAAATACTCCGGATTACTACTAACCTCCTTAGTACATATATAATGCGTAGTGTCCACTTTAATCTGCTTTTGAGGTGGAAAATTGGCACCCATATTCTTTAAAGCAGCTTCAATATCCGCTTGACTAAACGGATCATTAGGCAGGAAATCACCCAAACACACAGTAATACCACTTAAATCAGTCATTTTGTGAGTGGTAACTTCAATAATTTCACTCTGATACACTCCTGCAGTAGTATCCAAACGTAACTGAAACAGGAACAGTTTATCAATTGCCAAACCAGATAATTTGGTAGTTTTATTGGTTAAAGGTTGTGGGATTACTCCTAATTTCTTACCATCTTTCAATAAAATCAAATTCTTAATTGACAGCGTACCCAATTCCAATGGATCCCATTCCAAAACACATGAAGTTTGAGTTACGTTTTTGATCTTCAATACTGGAGGTGACGGTAAGTTAGTACCGAATGTAGTTAAGATTTCATCTTGGATTCTATTGAATTGATCGGTTTCTTCTTGTTCAGTTGTCAAATCTTGTTCACATTTGATTTTGACAATGGAACCTGCTTTGATTCCATCGGGTAATAAGATGGTTGGGAATTCAATTAGGTGGTGGTCTTTGGTCAATAAGAGCGCGAGCGACGCGTCGAGTTTACCTACGGTAAGTGACACTTCTACCATGATGGGGTTGTTGATTAGGTGTACGTTGTCGTTTTGTTTTTCTGGAAAAGTTGGCGACATTTATTTGGAAATACGAGAATTATTTTGAATATTAGAATTAGGGAGGAAAGTGAGGATGGGGGGGGAATGGGAGAGGTGAGATTGGGAGAGGAGTGGGTGGAGGAGTTGGAGTCGGGTAGTTGGGGGATTGTAGGATTATTGAGAGTTTGTATTTGAATTGGTGGTGGTTATTGGTTGGGTGGTATGCAGGATAATAGAGTATTTTGAAGATATTTAACTATTTAGGTGGTGTTTGGTATTTAGGATGGTATTAGGTTTTTTGAATGGTATTAGGTGTTTAGGATTGTGTATCAAGGTGATGGTTTACTTTATAGGATAGTCATTAAAGCAAGCTATTCAATTTATATGAAGAAAGGCGAAGCAATGGGTGCAAAAAAGTCTCGATTTGGAAATACGAAAAGACAATTTTGGATTTATTGTTAGTGAAAGAGTGGTAATTTAGGTGATCTAATAAGAAGATTCTTGAGATATGAGAGAGATTTAATGATTGGTGGGTTTCTGGATTACATCTTTAGAGTTTATCGAAAAGAGTTCACTTTACCTTTTCAATTATTATTCATATTCAATTCACCTTACTCTTCTTTTATTACTATTTCAAAATCATTTATACTTATTCGATCTTTCTCGTCATATTACTTCTCTTTTTATCTTATTTCTTCTTATTTCTTCTCTATTTCTTATTTCATCTCTATTACTTCTTATTTCTTCTTATTTCTCTCTATGTAAACTGTTCATTTGCAGAATTTGGCATTAGATGTCAATTATGATGCAATTACTGCTGTATTGCTGGAATCACCATAATAACCATGCTTCACTGTTTTTTCATAAAAATCATATATTGCAGTCTCTACATAATCGTTGTGTTCAATTATAATACTATTAACTATGTAGATAATCATCCCAACCTCCAAATTATTCAATTCTCCTACTCTAAACTTTATTTATTCATCTTGATTTCAAATTCAACAACATTTGAGTATTCCACTTCAGCCGTTCATGTGGTAACCTCTTTTATTCACTCTGGGCACTTCGAAAGGCACAATGTGAAGCTTAATAGTGCTTTCAGCCTAGTGTGAGTGCCAACTCAAGATTTCAACTGTTCTCAGAATATTTCACTTTGTACGTTCTTAGAAGCATATAACAGGGGTAACTATAACCATTAAAGTTAAATAGTTGGGTTTAAAGAGAAGTATTTGCATACTTAAAAAAGCAAGAAGGAAAATTTGGTTGCAAATGTAGATTCTTAAATATACAGAAAGACAACTAAAAGCTTAATATCAATCAAAGAGAAGAAACAACACATAACTGATGGACATAACTGATGGAAACCTTTAATACACAGGTTTAGCAGTTACTAAGGTTTTGACATTTTCCCATTTTTAACAAATTTTCAAAGAAAACAGATAAAGTAAATAAAATATACAATTCTGACCACTCTCATACACTAACCATCATATCTAATACTCAATTACCACCATATCTAATACTCAATCACCACCATCTCTACTCAATTACCACCATATCTATTACTCACTTACCACTCCTCTATTATATAAATATCACAATAATTCTCACAACAATTTCATCCATATCGCATGACTCGTTATCATCACGTGACTAAAACTATATAAACCGATAAGACCCCATATTTTATTAACCAATGATCTCAATCACTCTGGTCCTTTTCTTGGCCAGTATTCTCAAAACTACCCTGTCTCTCCCCCAGACAGTCCTCAAATCTCAACTCGACGCCCTCTTCGAAGGTCCAAGTTGTCCTAACGCCCCCCTTTCATGTTCGGTCCAAAAAGGTGAACCAACTTGTTGCTACGAATCCCCAGGTGGAATCCTATTACAAACCCAATTCTGGGATTACAGTCCGGCTGTCGGAGCAGATGATGAATTCACCTTACACGGTCTTTGGCCAGATAATTGTGACGGTACTTATGAACAATTCTGTGATTCGTCACTCAATATTGTCGAATCCGACATTAAACGAATCTTAGTGGACGAATTCAATGACACTGAATTGTATGAAAAGATGTCGCATAATTGGAAAAACTTTAACGGTCAGGATTCCTCTTTATGGTTACATGAGTACAATAAGCATGCCACGTGCATCAACACATTAAACCCTAGATGTTATCAAGGCGCGTCAAAGGCGAACCAGAACGTGTACGACTTTTTTAGAATAACCGAGACATTGCATGACAAGTTGCCGACATTTAAGTTTTTGGCAGATGCAGGCATCAAACCAGACCCAACTGCCACTTATACTCGGGATGAAATTGCTAAGGCATTGAGTGATGGGTTTGGTGGGAAAGATGTTTTTTTCAAATGTGATAGGAGCAGGGCTCTTCAAGAAGTTTGGTACTTTCATCATGTTCGTGGATCAGTAATGGCTGAAGATTTCGTACAAATTGATGCTTTAGGACATGGAAATTGTCCTCCTGATGGTATTCATTTTTATCCAAAGAATCACAAGATTCAACCTCCTCCTGGTAAAACTCCTGGTGATTCAACTAGAGGATATCTTAGATTATCTGAACATCTGGGATGTTTGATTAGCAATGGACAACATTATAATTTTGGTACATGTGCTACATATTCTGTTCTGGAATCTACATTTGGGGGAGTTAATATTAGATCTTCGAAGGGATATTGTGGATTTAATAGTAAGCAGCAATTGGCTTGTGGGGGTTATAATCCTTCTCAATTTCAATTTACTTTAGATAAGAATTCTGGAGTGATTGGATATGGAGGTAAGGATTTGTGGTGTATGGATAGTCTGTCTTCTCATGGGCATGGGAAGTATATTCAGACTCCTATTAAGTTGGCTGATTCTGAATGTGAGTCTCCGTTTAAGTTGAAGTTTAAGTAATTGACTCAATTGACCATTTATGGTCAATTGAGTTAAAGCTGACATTTTGACATTTATTGTCAATTAGTTAAAATTGATATTTATGTCAATTAAGTTAAACTTGACATTTATGGAACTCAGTTAAAATTATGATTCACCCTTAAAATTTCAAGTGTTAAATGATTGTTGAACCCAATTTGATAAAATTTACACTTATGGTTAGATAAAAGTTGGAAAAATGGTTCATAAGAATTATGTTACCGATATTGATTATATAAATTTAAAATAGAAAATAAAATGACTATTTGGGTGCAAAAAATTGAAGTAAAAATGTAAACCGTCAAAATGTATTACTTGAAATTTTGTTGTCTCTGAGTCATTTTGTTATCACTCTCTCCCAATTGTGACGGATAAGGGTAAATGATTCAACATTAATAAATTATGTTATTCAATATCACAAAAATGACTTAACGTTGATGTCCCAACTATATCCTCGATATATCCTCGATATACAAGAGAGATCATCACTTACAGTATAAATATTTATAATTCCTGTTACTATACAATATCCTCCGGATAATATCCGATCATCTCGGTTCAGATGAAGTGATGGCTTAGCCGTGCTATTTAAAGAATCACGATATGAAAATATCGCACTAATTTAGTGCTGGTAATTCCACCTTCTAAAACCTAAAACTCAACCATCAGAAGAACCACCATTGTTAATATCACCATTCCAACCAAACTTGGTGCCTTGGTCGAAACAGTCCCACTCTCAACAACAGTTTGTAATCTCTTTCCACATTCCCATGCCTGGTAAAGTGTCTCGTTATCAAAAACAGTAAATGTCTCATTAACAGTATTGTTGTTCCCTGGTGTACACTGAATACTAATGGAATTGTTCGTAATTTCCAATCCCACATCGTAAACTGTACCCGTGCTCACACCAGTATTATAAATTTGATCTTGCTCACCACACTCCCATGCTAGTTGAAGTGCAGTAGTATTAAAATAGTCAAAGGTGCTGTTGGTATCTCCACACAGAAGGGTAACTACTAATTCAGACATTGTTGTAGATGATTTCCTTGAGTTCTGCGGATTCGCGACTATATATAGTGCAATATCCAAGTAACGCGAAAACAAGAGTGGCATAGTCGTGGCTTATGTGTTTGTATGGGCTTATGATTAAACGGGATTGTTCATTCCGGGATGTGAGTTAGTACGTGAGAGAGGAATTTAGAGTAATATTTATGAATATATATATGAATAAATTTCAATATAGTTTATGATATGCTACTTTCTTCCCTATAATAATTGGCTGCAAAATAACATACAAAATCTCTTCACCATATTTTTATTACACAAAACCATTGTGAAATTCAAAATGATGTCATCGCTCTTGACTATATGCAGTTCATATATTCATAATTTGATTAATGGCTGCGAATTTTTAAACGCTTACTTCAATATGTTCACCAGAAAACTACCTAAAGAAGTACTTTATGAAGTGATTAATCATCTCCCAAATCACACAGTTGAACTCCTAATTGACCTTCCCTCAGTTGGCAATTTTGCATTCCAGGTTTATTACTCGGATATTGTTATTAAAGGCGACTTTTGGAACGAGAAACCCAAAAGACTACGTTATGATAATTCATATACATCTCCTCACAAGAAGACGTACTTTCAGCCTATCCCCCGAAAATTCATATTCGAATGTCTCATTGACTTTATTAAGTTCTTCTACATTAATGAATCTCGATTCGTCCCCCAAAAATTAACCCTTGATCTGTTAACCTTTGTTGCTTTGGATATCCACCACCCTCAGATATTACAACAGGCGAAATCAATCCGTATTGCCATTAATGATCCATATTCCCATACTACAATATTCGTATTGACTCTGAAAATTCGTCACAATATATTCGAAGAGTCCCCATATAATATCACCCACTACACTATGTTAACCAGTTATCCAAATTTAATAATCTCAACCTTGCCCAAATCAATCAGAATGCTTGACTTGACCCATGCAGATCTTCCCGACCCGATTTTCACCAAGAAGTACCCAATATTGGATAACTTGGAACATTTAATAGTTGAGAGACTCGAAGTCCATCATATGGTTAATTTACCTCAGAACTTGAAAATACTCACATTAAGAGCAATTGTTACTTTCCGGCTGCTCTTGAGATTTAATCTCCCGCACTTACAACAGCTTTCAATGTACATGTGTGATTCGACGAGATTTACAAGGAATCTGTTGGTTGATTTGAAAGGGTCTCCAAAATTGGAACAATTATACTTGTTTGGTTTCGAATTTGTTACTTTCGAACAGATTAGATTACCTCAAACTATCAAATCTATTATATTAGAGGAGATGAACAGTTTAGAAGATTTGGAGTGTCTTCTGAAATTTAACCATTTAAAAGTCTTTTGGTTAAAGTTCTGTTATAATGTGTCTAAAATTAAATATCCAATAAGCTTACGTCTGTTGGAAATTGCCTGTGCTACTGATTATGGCTCGTCGTTCACGTGTGAACAACATCTCAGAAGAGTTATAGATTTTGGTGACTTGAATTTGGAATCTCTTGTTTTAGACGGGATTTACCTACCTTTATCTCAAATACGGTTCCCACTTGGTTTAAAGTATCTTCAAATTTTGAGACTGAATTTGAAATCGACTGAAGATGTGAATTGGCCTTCTCAGCTTTGCTACTTTGATTATTCAGATAATACACCTGTGAATATTTCTGGTACTAATTTGAATGAATTATCAAACTTGGAATTCTTCAGGTCAACCCTGAAGAAATCTAGTCATATTACTTCAATATCCACTCTACCTGATTGTCTAGAACATTTGGTATTATCATCTGCAAAGTTGACAGAATTTGATTCTCTTCCAGGAAATTTGAAGAAGATTGAATTGGATAACTCAAAGGGAACTCATAAGTTGAGTATTCAACATTCATTAGGTATTTCTCGAAAGTCGGGATTTCTTGAAAACCTCTCTATTTTCAATGGGTCTTACAATGGGAAGTTGAGACACTTTTTCAAATTCTTAGGAGAGAGTAGAATTGAAGAAATCAAACTTGAGAATTTTGGCGGAGACAGCTCTCTACTGATTTTAGAGTTGCAATTACCAAAGTTGAAGAGAATTACATTGATTTCTCTGGAATCAAATCCTTCTCGATGTCCAATTTCATTCAAAAAGTGTCCAGAATTAAGAAAAATTACCATTCACAATGTATATTCAGATGAGATTGATTGGGATATGTATCCAGCGAGTTTGAATTCTTTAACATATCATGGGATAGTAACTTTTATAATGAAAGGAGATTTGGAAAGATTAATTCAATTAGAAGAATTAGAATTAAGTCGCAATGATTTTGGGGATTTTTTGGCTGCAAAATCAATAAAATTACCAAAAGCATTAATTTCATTGTCTCTCAGTTCCAATTCAATAACTAGTTTGGAAAACATTGAATGGGGACCTGTTACTAGAGCTATTTTCTTGATTGACAATGATAATCTTGAACTCGATAGTGTTGTCAAATTGTGTGAAGGGAAACCAGAGAATCGAAACGTATACATTGATGATTCTATTGATGATACAAATAGTGAATTGCTTGAATTTTTTGATACAGGGATCTTACATTCTAGGTGTTATCCTTGATTAACTATATAATACTTATTATATATTAATAGTTTTTATTTTAAGTGCTACCGAATCCCTTATAAACGCTAAAATTTCTTCGAAGGTACATTCACAAAGTTTAACTCGAGAACTATAAAGTTTTCAACTTGATAAAGTTTAGAAGGTCTACATGAACAATTGGAAGATGATAGAGATATTCGTTATTGTTATCTTCCATCACCTCTCTTTAGACTTAGAAAACTTACTTAATCTTAATCGTATTTGAAATTTGTCACTACTTAGCTTTACCTAAATTATAAAAAATCAGAAACTATTATAAGTTAGTTCTTATCCTCAAAAGAATACTTGATAATTGATCCATACTTTTCTCCCTTCTTCAAAATAACTTGCAGTTCCCATTCTTTATGGTTTATAGCATCAATAAATCTTCCAGGTTCAAGGCAAAATCCACATCTTGGTCCAAAACCTTTCGTATCTACAAGATGCCCAGTATAAAACTGAAAAGATGGTTCAGTGGTTGAAATAGTCAACTTTACATTGGAATCAGGGTGTGTTGCCTCAAAAACTTCCTTCAAATCCAACCCTCTAGTATCAATTAATTCATCTTCTTTGCGAACAATAAAACAGTCATCAATAGTAACATCAGAATTGAGTTCAAGAGCCTTACCAGCAACAACATATGGCAGTTTGATAATATTTCCAGTGGGAATAATTTTCGAATTAACCTCCAATTGATCATCATATGATAAAACCACAATTGTACCGCCAGTATCGGAGGAATTGCAAAGATTGAAATAAGAATGGTTGGTTAAATTCACCACAGTCTTCTCTCCCGAAATTAAAATACACTCATATTCAATAGTCAATGAATTTTCGGTAATGGTATAAATAACATCAATTTGCAAATCTCCAGGAAATCCATTATTTCCATCTTTATCAATACCCGAATACTTGACAACAAAAGAATCCTCATTTCTGGTTATATCTGGACCTGTAAAGTACAATTTGTCAAATCCATTTCCACCTCCATGTAAACAATTGTCACCTTCATTTTTGGTTAGTTTATATTTTTTTGCACCCAAAGTGAATTCACCATTATCGATTCTATTAGCGACTCTTCCGATGGTTGCACCAAAATAAGGATTTGAATCAAGTTTATAATCTGATCCATTTATATAACCGCAGACCAAATTTTGACCTTTGAAATTTAGATGGGTTATCAATGCACCATAATTGGCGAGTTCAACTGTTAATTGGCCAATAGTAAATCTATGGCTTTTACTCTCGGGAATTTCTGGAGATTCAAAGTAATCCACTGAGTGACCTTTATATTTGATATCGTTTCCAGTCATAGTGATTATATTGAAATCTCTGTGAGAACTTAGTATTTAAATAGCAATCGATTCAAAATTAAGAGTGATGGTCGATCCGGATTGCTGCAAAAAAACGCGGGGTTGTCCTAATTTGGATTGTTTAATGTTAGTATAGGAGTGATAATAGTTGTATATCTTCATAATAGATAGTCCTACTAGATACTGTATCATTTATGAGCTCATGTCTTCATAGTATAATTTTCTCCTCAACACCCAATCTAAAATCATTAACATCAAAATCTATAAAACGCTTCTTAAAGCAGAAGAATTCCAATGACAAACATATATATATAAAGCAGTAAGGCTGCCCTTGACCAACTTGATTGGATTTTTAGACCTCTGATACTCAAATCCACACTTCAAGCTACCTGAAGACTCTCACTGTTAAATTCAGTCAAAGTCTCCAAATAACTCTAACTATTGCGGTATGGGCCTTTTGTTCTCTCTAACTATTTTGGCTCTTATGACTCAAATAGTAGTCTGATTGAATCAATGATTTCATACCCATAACCCTATTTCAAGCCAATAACCAATAGTCCAATTAAACATACCCTAGAATCTTTTAATCACCAATTTCATTTTATCATTAGTATCAAAATATTCAGATCAATTTTAATCATTTTCATTCCAAAACTCACCAATCGTCAAAAGTAAACATCCATTTGTAACTATAAAACTGAAATGCTGCTGAAATTCAGAAATAGATGGAACGTACAACCTCACTTAATCAGTAACATTCCCTCAAACTTGAAACTCGACTCTGTAGTCAAAGTTGCTGCGTTCGATATGGATGATACTTTAATCCAAACAAAATCAGGTAAACAATTCTCAAGTCCAGGAGATTGGCAGTGGTGGAGACCGAGGACCCCTGAGAATTCACGTTCAATTGTAGTATCTAAATTGGCAAAATTGAATAGAGAAGGCTATATCATTGCAATATTCTCCAACCAAAACTCTTTAGTACCAGATTCAGTTGGGAAATCATTTTTGGGATTATCGAGGAAGGTTAATTCAATGATTCGAGATTTAGAGAGGAATGGTGTTAATGAAGTATTCTTCTTTGCTGCTGTTCGAGCAGCTACGAAACGAGAGAAAGCATGGGCTGATATAAGGGAAAGTATGAGGAAACCAAATATTGGGATGTGGGAGCAATTAGTTAATCAATTGGAGGATATGGGAAGTGAGGTTGATTTAGATGAGAGTTTTTATATTGGAGATGCTGCTGGGAGGGAAAATGATAGACTGGCTAATGATATAGAATTTGCAAAAAGGTTGGGATTAGAGTTTAAGGTTCCTGAGGAGTTTTTTAATGATAAATAACTTATAATTCCAGTTTAAATTCTTCATTTCATTTAATACTCCAAGTGAGTGATCAATTGGTGTTTGACCTTGTTCAGTTAGCCAATATTTGATATTTATAGGTTTCCAAATATGTTACTTATATTATATGGAATTTCATTCAATCAGATATTCACTATATAGAATAATCATTACATTATTCACATATTTAGAATTCTACAGTACTATTAATCACTTGTTTGATATGCTATTATTACACTTGTAAATATAACCACTCTTATGATTTACTTGCATTTATTACTTTTATTACACTTTTATTGAATAATCATTAAGACTTATTTTATTCACTATATTTACTGCTAATATTACATTTATATTTGAATAATCATTAATACTCATTTTATTCAGTTTATTGAATTAACATTTAATAGTCATAGTATACTCTTTAATTATACTCTTTCATCATATTTCACTCAAACATTCATTACTATAATTGATAAACATTATCATCCAGAGTATACTTTATTAAGAATATTCATTTTATATGTAATATTCACTTATATCGAATATACCTTTATTAATCATATTATTCACTTTATATTGCATCAATGTTTATTACCATTCACTTATATTGAATATTATTCTTATATTGAATTTTATTCTTATATTGAATATAATTCTTATATTGAATATAATTCTTATACTGAATATTATTCTTATACTGAATATTCACTTTCATTAATATTATTCTTATACTGAAATCACTTACATTAACAAACGAAACAAATAAACATTTATTACTCATTCAACTATTATTACACTAATAAACTATCGTACATTATATTGGAATCCCCATTTCCTTCAAATCATCATTGATTTCCTCATCTGTTGCTCTTCTCAAAAAGATCTCAGCATTCAGAACCGCCGCTGCTTCATTCAGTGTTGTATTAATAGCAGACGGAAACCCATGAAACTCAATCAATCCCTGAAGAGTCCCAATCTCCTGGTTCACACTGTTCCTTTGCAGTACCAACTCAAAAAGAGTATTCTGCTTGATCGCCTTCTTCGTAAGTGGAACCACCTGTGGAATATGCTGGTCATCAAACTCGTCTGTTGAACCGGCAACAGTCACGTTTGGAATCAGGGGAATCGCTTGGTAGCTGTAATCCGGTACCAATTGATCAATCTGGTTACGTTCCTTATTGATCTTGTACCAGAGTGAAGTAGTATTGGTGATCATCTCATTCTTATAATCCATTATCCGTTTCAAGAAATCCTGATGGATCAGCGTACGAGTGGCTATGGTTTCCTTATCTATGCACTTTAATTTATAAGTCAAGTTGAAATTGGCCAATTTGACATTTTCCTGATAAAATCCATTGATCTTATAATATATCTTGGAAAGTTCAGGGTGCAGACCTTCAAGACAAAGTTGTAATTCTCTCTCAAGTAAATTAAGTTTATCTTGATAAAGTTTATCTCTTAAAGATGCAAATGAATTTTCAATTGAAATAAGTTCTTCAATGGCGAGTTTACGTTGTTCATTAAGATCAATATCTTCTTGTTGATCTTCTTCCTCATCATCCTCTTTTTCATCCTTATCTTTTTCCTGATCATCTTGATCTTTTTCCTCTTCATCCTCTTCATCAGCAATCTCTGCGTCTTCTATTTCACCTGAATTCTCACTATCTGGTTGTTCAGCCGTGTCTTGAGATTTTGGTTTTTCGTCTCTGATTTCAGTTTCGTCTGTTTCGGGATTGATTTCTTCATTTATTTCGGGTGATGGTTCTTTTGATGATGATGAATTTGATTTTTTCTCTTTAATTGATTTGATTGATTTGATTGATTTGTTTGATTTTGATGATTTTGATGATTTTGATGATTTGACTGATTCTGAAATTGATGAATCAATTGGTGATTCAATTGATTCATCATCTTTACCTAATGATTCATCTTCACTTTCATTATTCTCATCAATCTTAGCTTTCTCATCTTTCTCATCAATCTCATCTTTCTCATCCTTCTCATCAATCTCAACCTTATCATCTTCCTTCTTATCATCATCTTTATCATCATCATCCATATCAATATCTTCCTTATCATCCTCATCACCATCACCATCATCATCATCATCATCACTTCCAATCTTAGGTGACTTCCTACTCCCTTCATTCTCCCCATTTCTCTTCCTCTTAATACCCTTTGGAGACTCAGGCCTAATTTTAACCCTCAAATCCTCCTCCTCACTTTCCTCCCCCTCCCGAATAATATCAGTCAATCGAGCCAACTGCTGTAAATCCAGAGCATCCTCCTCCTCATCTAGAAAGTCCATCTTATCAGTTTCAGCTTCAGAATCATCCTCACCCAAATCACTCAATTCTGAACTCTCGTATTTACTTGCCGTCGCATCAAGACCACCATCCTCTAACTGAAGATCAAATATCGGCGGCGAAGTCGCAATATCAGTCAAAGGTGATTCCTTCCCTGTAGATTCCTTCCTGGAAGCAGAAACAACCACTTCCTCCTCTTTAATCAAGTTCATTTGTTGTTGACTTATTTCTCTGGAGTTGGCCTTTTCTATCCGTGTGGTTGTATGCAGGTTCCAAATTTTTAATGGGGCTGCCAATTTTTTTTTAGGAGTGTCTTTAATTTTTCGGCTCATCGCAAGAGAAGGCAAGAAAGAGTAAGATGTCTAGTTTCCAATCGTTATTTGGGGGAGCTAAGGAGAAGAGCATTGAGAGTTTATTTCTGAGTAGTAGTGGACCTGTTAAGAAGGAGCAGTTGAGAGTTGAGAGGACTGAGGTTGTTGTTCCTGAGAGAGTTGAGGTTGAGGTTGAGAATATTGAGATTGAAGAACCAAAGAAGAAGAAGGTTAAGAAGGGAAAGAAGGATGAAGAGAATTTTGATTTAGAGGCTAGATATTTTGAGAAGGTATTGAAGGAGAAGGATGAAAAGGGAAAGGTTGAAAATGGTGAAATTGAAGAAAAGGTTGAAAATGATCAAAATGAAAATGACGATTCAGACTCAGAATCAGAATCAAACTCAGCATCAGAATCAAAATCAGAATCAAAACCCTCCAAAGCTAAAACAATCGACCTTAAAGAATCTCAACTCAATCAAGCAGAAAAAACAGTCTTTGTTGGAAACGTCAACTCATCAGTCATTGCAAATAGACAAACTTATAAAGTTTTCAAAAAAACTTTTGCACAATACGGAAAAATCGAATCGATTCGGTTTAGATCAATTGCGTTCGACGAGGCCGTTCCTCGTAAAGTTGCGTTCGCACGTAAATCGCTCCATAAACTGCGTGATTCTTGTAATGCATATGTGGTATACAAGGAAAAAGAACTGCTGATTAAAGCTCTCGCATTGAACGCTACCACATTCGAACATCTCCATTTAAGAGTCGATCACGTGGCACATCCTGCTCCTAAAGATAATAAACGTACTGTGTTTGTTGGTAATTTGGATTTTGAAGAGAAGGAAGAAACTTTGTGGAGATACTTTAACTCTAAGACTGATAATGATGTTGAATCTGTACGTGTGATTAGAGATCTGAAAACCAATTTAGGTAAAGGATTTGCATTGGTTCAATTTAAAGATACTTTGAGTGTTAATAAGGCGATTCTTTTGAATGACAAGCCGTTAGTTTCAGAAGATGCAGACACAAAAAAGAAGAAGAATGGACGTAAGTTACGTATTAGTAGGGCCAAATCGTATGCCAAGCCGCTGATTCTTTCGCCTAATCATATTGAGAATCAAAAGAAGAGTCACAAGAAGGTTCAACTTTCTGAGAATCAAAAGACCAAATTGGGTAGAGCACAATCTGTTTTAGGTAAGGCTGACCGGTCTACTGCTGGTAAGGCTACCTTTTTGGAAGGAGAGAGAGCTACTAAGGGAGCATCTATTTCTGGTATCAAGGGATTGAAGTCTGCAAAGGGTAGAGTTAAGAAGCCACGTTTGAGAGATAGATCTACCAAGTTTAAGGAGGAGAGAGAAAGTATGAAGGAGGAGTATAAGAAGGATAAGGGGGACAAGGGAGAGAGAAGGGGAGAGAGAAGGGGAGAGAGAAAGGAAAGGAAAGAAAGAAGATGAGATTAATAATAAACGGATTAATATTATGAGAATGTAAGAGGGGGAATATTATGATTAGTGATAATTATAGAGTAGTAAACTTAGTGATAATTGTATAAATTTAGATAATTGAGGAAGATGAGTTATAAGTTGGCTGATTAGACAATTAATGTTAGATAATTGTTAGATAATTTGGCTATATAAGATTGAGATGTTGAGATGAACCATTATAATTGAACTAAGTTAATTGAACCTAGTTAATTGAACCAAGTTAATTGAACCAAGTTAATTGGACCAAGTTAATTGGACCAAGTTAATTGAACCAAGTTAATTGAACTATGTTAATTGAACCAAATTAATTGAACTATGTTAATTGAACCAAATTAATTGAACCAAGTTAATTGAACTAAGTTAATTGAACTATGTTAATTGAACCAAATTAATTGAACTATGTTAATTGAACCAAATTAATTGAACTATGTTAATTGAACAAAGTAGTGAAACTTTTACGACAACTGAACAAAAATAATTGAAGTTATGAACAAGTAGATAATTGATCTCGTGAATAATGATAATTGTAAGATAATTGAACTAGATAACTGAAGACAATTAATTAGGATAATTGAACTAATTGAACTAGACAATTGAACTAGACAATTGAACTAGACAATTGAACTAGACAATTGAACTAGATGATTAAACTAGATAATTGAAAGATAATTGGTAATTGAACTAATAATTGATCTGGTAAGATAACTGAAAGAGTAAGTTATGAGAACTAAGATTGGAGTAATATAATTGTACTATGATGATTCGGCTAAGAAAAGTGATCTGGTAGATTTAATTACGATAATTGAACTGTAAGATGGAGTTGAACTTTATAATTGAACTTTTAAGATAATTGAATTAGAAGATTTAAATAAGTGAGAAGAAGTGTACAATTGAACTTTGTAATTGAACTTAGGCTCTAAGTAATGGAACTTTTAAGATTAGAACTATAAGATCATTATCTAAATAACTGAAAAGGTAATTGAACTAAATAGTTGGACTAACCATATTGAACTAAGATAATTGAACTAAGATAATTTAACTAAGATAATTGAACTAAATAGTTGGACTAACCAGATTGAACTAAGATAATTGAACTAGGATATTTTAACTAAGATAATTGAACTAAGATAATTGAAGATATTTAATGATAATTGAAGTTAATTGATGATTGAACTAAGATAATTGAACTAGGATAATTTCATTAAGATAACTGATCTAGGATATTTTAATTTAAATAACTAAACTAAGATAATTGATCTGGTAAGATGAACTAAAACATTTGAGCAGTTCGATTCTATCAAATAAACTCATTGCATTATGTTGCCCAATTTGCAGAGTTCCGGAATTTCGATTTACAAGTCCGAATTTAGAAGAGTAAATCTTTGGGTAGTTAAGCAGTTACCAGGAGGTGCATACTTTCAGAGCAGTCTCTTGAACTTGGTAACTAGCAAGTGTCTTGTTAAGATGAGTTAAGATAATTGAGCTAATAGTAATGAGCTAATAGAGTTGAGCTAATAGAGTTGAGCTAATAGAGTTGAGCTAATAGAGTTGAGCTAATAGTATTGAGCTAATAGAGTTGAGCTAATAGTATTGAGCTAATAGTATTGAGCTAATAGTATTGAGCTAATAGAGTTGAGCTAATAGAGTTGAGCTAATAGAGTTGAGCTAATAGTATTGAGCTAATAGAGTTGAGCTAATAGAGTTGAGCTAAGATAATTGATGTAAGATAAACGAGCTAATAGAGTTGAGCAGAGAGAGAATTGATGTAAGATAACTGTTCTAAGATAAGCTTAAATTGAAGTAAGACAATTGATCTGGTAAGTTAATTGAACAAAGAAAATGGACTAAGAAAATGGAACTAAGAAAATTGAAGATGATTGAACTTTAAATAATGATAATTGAACTGTAAGTAATGATGTAATACCTAGTAAGGATAATTGAACTAAGTAAGGATAATTGAACTAAGCAAGCCATAGAACTAAGTAAGGATACTGAACTAAGTAAGGATAATTGAACTAAATAAGGATAATTGAACTAAGTAAGGATAATTGAACTAAGTAAGGATAATTGAACTAAGTAAGGATAATTGAACTAAGTAAGAGATAGAAATAAGTAATGGTAATTGAACTACATAAGCTAGAACAACGTAATGGTGATTGAACAAGTAATTGTAATGATTTGTAAGATAATAGATCTGTAAAATGATCTGTAAGTCTGATCTGAAATATAATGAACTAATTTAATTGAACCAATGATATAATAGTTCTAAGGTAACTTTTAATTAATATCCCCAGAAGATAATTCTTCTGGAAGGTAATTCATCTAAGATAATACAAATACAATTCAACTTATAATAAAGATAATTGATGATAATTAAAAATTGAACATCACAATTTATATGATCTTCAAATCTTCAAACTCAACAATTCAAATAATAAAGATCTGCCATCTCAAAATTGAAACCCAAACTAATCCCGCAATTCGCACCTTTTGAAACCAAATCTACACTTTGATGACTTAACCCCACTCACATTACGCCACCAAAACTCTTATCTTCTATAGTGGTTATGTTCCAAATCAGGAAATCGCAACGCGAGTGTGGATGCCACTTCCTGGCCTGGCTCCCACACTATAAATATCCCTCAATTCCCATCAATTGAATCCTTCTATAACCATGTTTAAATACTTTTTTGGAGCATCAAGCTCAACACCTCCTCCTCCTCAACCAGTAGAGGAGATCTTCAATGAGAAAATCCAAAGTGAGAACTTTGATTCCGAACTCCGCGGTTTGAAATTGGAAGACGGACCTGTTTCCAATCCTCCAATCAATTCTCAATCTCTTGCGTCTTGGGAAGAACAACTTCTCTCAAACCCAAAGAATAAATTGGCTCAATCTGCTTTTGCTAAAACTGATATTAAAACTGTTATTACAAAACAACAACCAAACTTTGATAAGTATTTGTTTAATGTTCTGGTAGATGTTATTGGTTCTCCAGCTCATTTGAATAATCAGAAACTGTCTGGAAGATGTTGGATTTTTGCAACTTCAAATGTTTTGCGTGCAAAGGTTATTAGAAAGTATAATTTGAAGGATGATGATTTCCAATTCTCTCAAGGTTATTTGTACTTTTATGATAAATTGGAGAAGGCCAATTACTTTTTGGATAATATTATTGATACTGTTGACGAGGATTTGGACTCTCGGTTGATTCAATATTTATTGAATGGACCGGTTGGTGATGGTGGTCAATGGGATATGATTATCAATTTGGTCAACAAGTATGGTCTTGTTCCAAATGAGGTTTTCCCTGATAACGCTCAAACCACTGCAACCTCCACTTTGAACTATGTGTTGACTGAAAAGTTGCGTGAGTTTGCATTGGTGTTGCGTAAATTGATTGGTAAGGGTGCTTCCAAGCAGATTATTGCGCAAACCAAAAACTCCATGAACAAGCAAGTTTATAATATTATTGCATTGGCTTTGGGATCTCCTCCAAAACCAACTGATAAGTTTACCTGGGAAACCATTGACAAGGATGGAAAATTCCGTTACTTTGAAACCACCCCATTGGGCTTTGCCAAAGAGCATGTTGACACAGACGTTAACAAGTACTTTTCCGTTATCCATGACCCTAGAAATGAGTACAATAAATTGTACACTGTTGACCGTTTGAACAATATTCTGGAGGGTAAGCCAATTGAGTATGTTAACTTGGAAGTGGACAAGGTCAAAGCTGCGGCAGTTAAGATGTTGCTTGCAAACGAGCCTGTTTTCTTTGGATGTGACGTTGGTAAGTTCGGCAACCTGGCTCTGGGTATTTTGGACACTGGTGTTTATGACTATGAGTTGGGATTTGGGACTGGGTTGAAGCTTGACAAGGCTGAAAGGTTGAGGACTGGTTCCTCGCTGATGACACATGCGATGGTGTTTACTGCTGTTCATTTGGATCCAGTCACGGGTGCGCCTGTGAGATGGAAGATTGAAAACTCATGGGGCTCGGATGTGGGTGAGAAGGGATACTTTCTCATGTCGGACGATTGGTTTAGTGAGTATGTTTTCCAGATTGTTACTCTGAAGAAGTATGTTGAGAAGCTGGCTTATGAGGTTTGGAAGGGTAAGGAGTTTACTGTTTTGCCATTTTATGATCCTATGGGAGCTTTGGCTTAGCCGACGAAGTCGGGTTTTAACGACGAAGTCGGGCTTTAACGACGAAGTCTTTAACGACGAAGTCGGGCTTTAACCGACGAAGTCGGTGACACTACATTTATGAATCTATAATTTGAATGAATATTCAGTTTTAATATGAACAAATTGTAACGGTAACCGACGAAGTCGGTGATTTCACAGAACTTATGACTTTCAATTTTAATATGAACAAACTATAAACGATGAACTCTATGTGTGAAACTACATATTTTGAATAATATTTGAAATTTAGAATGAACCTATAACTTCTAAACCAACAAAGTCAGTAGTCTATATTACTATAAGTTGAGTTTTTTCAATCAGTAAGATTGTTAACCGGCGAAGTAGGTCAATGTTTAAAATTATGAATCTACATATTTGAAGGTATCTAATACTACAGAATAGTTTAATGTGTATATCTGAACACTCTTCCAAAGGTGGTCTCAATAAATTTTTAAAGAACTAGCTAGGATGAATATCAATAGCCAGAGTATACAAACCTAACCTTCTTTTTACTATTCTGTTTAGTTAGTTGGATTTTTTATACCATTTAAAAGTGGCTGCAAAAATAGTTTTTTAAAAAGATAAATTGAGCATTTTCCCATCCAGAATTCATCAGTGAATAAGTAAGATAATTTGCACTGTTACAAGTCAAGTGATCTAAGATAGGTTTACTTCGTTTACTTACTTCATATAAGTTACTCTCAGATTTAAAAAAATAATGACTCCTACGCGGTTCGAACGCGTGCATCTTTACGATAGTAGAACTTGAGTCTACCGCCTTAACCACTCGGCCAAAGAGCCATTTTATATTGAATTAAAAGGTCTGGTTTGATATACTACGTTTCTCTTATTATACAGACATTAATGAGAAGTTGTTATAACTGCCAAACTTTACTCTATTTAGGACTTCTCAATTCATATTCCAAAGTAGAACATCTTAATTAAATCATCTTATTTAAAACTTCCCAATTAGAAACAACTGAATTCTCAATTTCGCACAATTTCTAATCTTCACAATAATTTGCAACTTTTCAACAAAAACCACCAAAATTACTCTACAATAATTTTATACTTTTAATTTACATTCAAACTAATTACTTTCTATACTTCCTTATATAAAAATCCACACTCATCACTCCACTACCACCTCAATCAACCCCAACCCAACCACTAACATCTAACAAAAAGAGCTTTACAAATTACCATTCTTTAATCAAATTTCAATCACATGATCAAAAATCTGAACAACACTACATCATCAACCATGAAGGAACCAAATATCCAGCTCTCCCCCCCCGAGCTCCTTCAAACCACCGAGTCCATTCGTTCCGCTTACCAAGATTCGTCCTCCCCCAACGACTTGTACAACTTGATCGCCAAAATCGACACTACAATCTCAACAATAGACTCTCAGCTCAACCAATACGTTCAAATCAAACTGAAATCTCACCAACACGATATAAACCAGGTCGAACTCGCACGTGCAACCAAACTATCATCCACTATCAACACATCGCATAAACTCACAAATATCTTTTCCAATGCCGTCGACTTGGGAAACTCACTTACCTTCAAAATCAAACTGTTGGACGAGGAGATTGGAAACGTTAATGCCACTTTAGATTACGTGAGTCAAGTACAACATTTGAAAACCAACATTAATCAAGCCAATTATGCAATGGAACATGGTAATTGGGAGGTGGCTGCAAAATGTATTCACCAAATTAATGAAATTCCAGAAGATTTGATAAATGGTCAATTTGCTCTGGTAATGATCCCAACAGCAGAAATCCCAGATCCTCCAATGGTTATAGTATCCAATTATACAACTCAATTGACCGACATCTTCACTAAAAAGTTCACTGAATTCGCTAAAGAAAGAAATGTTCCTGAACTCACATCTTATTTTAAATTATTTCCATTGATTGGGAAGGAAGTGGTTGGTTTGACGTGTTATTCCAAGTTTGTTTCGTCCATTGTTGCGGATACTTGTAAAAGTTTGGTAGGTTCAGTGATCAATAAGGATAATTTGAAATCTGGAGTATTTGGATCGATTATAGTTCAATTATTTGAAAGTGTTCTGATTATGCTAGCGACTCATGAACCTTTAATTAAACAGCATTACTCGAGTTTTGAAGGTGGTGCGATGAAATTTGTAATTGGAAAGTTACAACTGGAAATTGACTCTCAGGTTGGGATTATTATGGATACCTTTTATGATTCTCGTCGTATCAACAAACTTTTTCAAGATATCAACCTTTATACATTTCCAATTCTAAACAAGAGACCAGAAGATGAGGAGGTTATTGTTGATGATGATATAATTTCGATTGTTGAGGTTGGTGATTTAGTGAATGAATTAGCTACCATATTAAATCATTGGTCACTTTACTGCAAATTTATAGCAGCGAGGTATTTTTCAAATGAAGGGGGACTCAAGTTGCCTAGTGTTGTTATTGAAAGTAAGTTCTCCAAGCAATTACATTCCAAATACTTGCCTACTTTCGAAACCTTATATTTGTTCTACTTTAGAAGATCGATAGAAAAGGCTTTGGTTATTGAGGAGGTGCCTTCATTGGAACCTATTTTACGCAGTAAACCAAGTGATGACGAGATAGTGGTTTGCAGTAGTGTTATTGAAGATACTACGCTTATTCTCAATCTGACCCTTAAACATGTTATAAATTCAGGAATACCTTCCTCAGTTAAACATTTTGTTAATGAGTGTTTTAAAATACTTCAACGTGATTTGGTTAACCATTTCTTGATTCGCAACTTGAATGAAAATCAACCAAGGTATAATCATGTTCTACTGATGATCACAACTACAGTAGAACCAGTTCACTCAGCACCAGCAAACTCGGGCTTGTTCAAAGGAGCTTCTACGGCTTTTGGTAACGTCGTAGGTGATACCTCCACTACAAACAGTACTTCATTACTTCATTTCATTATCTATTTAAATTCTGTTGCCACGGGCCAGGAATACTTTAACAAGATTGTCACAAATACATACAAGCAACTTCCAGTGACTTTTCCATTTGGTAAAGATAGTGAGAAGATTGAGCTCATATTACGTGAGGAATTATTACAACCATTTACCACCATCACAAACAAGATTATCAGTGACAGTTTGATCAACTTATACAACCAACTGTTCAAGAACCGTGCTGCTCAGTTGGTGAACGACTTTTTACCTGAAGCTGAGGAGCATTATCATACTGGATTGGGAGATATCGATGGAGTATTCTTTAAATTTAGCAAGGCATGGAAGTTGATTATTGTTCCGTATAGGCAAACCATGCACAATCTGGGAGTTTTTGTCAAGTTGTTACGACTTCTTGTGATCAACTTGGTGAATATGTTGGAAAAGCGTATGCTTCATGTTTTTCGCAGGTTCAAGGTTAGTGAAAGTGGAGCTATTAAATTGGAGCGCGATACCTCGAATCTTATTACTGAGGTTTGTGATGATAACTATCAGTTGCGTGAGAAGTTTGTTCGTGTGACTCAGATTGTATTGCTTGTTGGGATGGATGATGAGGAGTATGAGGAGAGTATTCAGCATGCTAATCAGGCTCTGGAGACTGAGTATATGGGGATTAATTGGGTTCTTACTCCGCAGGAGAGGAATCAGATTAGGAGTTATAGGGTATAGAAGAACAACTTTTCGAAGAAAAGTTGTGATTCCATATCCCAACTCTAAACATATTCTCGAAAATGTTAAGTGAATAGGTATTCCAATTCTTAATATAACTTCCAATTTATGATGTGAAATCATTGATTCCAATTTTATTCCAACTCTTAATATAACTTCCAATTTATGATGTGAAATCACATCGTTCAGACAAGTATTGTTAATTTTTTCGTATAGTTCATCAATTTTTCTAAATCGAGTAGAATCGTAATTTTTCATGAATTCGAAATTAAGAATTTTGATTTCACCATTTTTCAACAAGTAGAATCGTAAATTTTGAACTTTCAATATGAAGATGTGAAATCACATCTTCAGAATAGAAGTGGGAAATTCACCATCTAATAATCAGGAATCGTGTTACACCAATTTTTCGAAATAACGAAGAATCGTAAATTCACCGACTTCCCCAAATACTAAAGAATCGTATATTCACCAACTTCCCCAAATATCGAACAATCGAACATTTCACCAAATTCTCGAAATCAAAATTGAGTTCACCATCTTTTCTAATCAAGTAGAATCATGATTTTAATCAAATTTTCGAAACAAAGATGTGAAATTCACATCTTTGGTGATCAAGAATTTAAATTCACTAACTTGAAATTCACCATTTCAATTTTCATCTTTTTATCAAGTATTGTAACTTCACTTCTTATCGAAATAAATGTAATCACCATCTTTAAAAATCAAACATAGTGAATATTCACTAACGTTTCATAACGAGAATCTTAATATCATCTTTTCCAAATGTACTGAAATCACCCTTCTCGAAATGTAAAATTGTCAATTCCAACTTTTTTGATCCAATCTAATTTTTTTCCATATTTCATAATTATCACTTTAATTAATTATAATAATCAACTACGCCTCAATCATTTTCTTCTCATTCTCTTCTCTCTCCTTATCAGGCAGAATTCTCAACTTATTAACAACCCCCTCAAATCTAGGATGCGAAAACTCACATTCAGGTCCCTTGGGACAAAATCCAGTAACAAATAATGGACAAACAGCTCTTCTAATGTGTCGCCTAGGACAATCAGGTCCATCTGGACAAAATCCCTTGTTGTAGTTGAGACATTCAGGTATCTTCAGTTGTGGATCAACATGTAAATATAAACATTCTGGTGTTTGAGTGCAAAATCCATTCTTCAGGAAGAAAAGACATTCAGGCATCTTTCTCAAGTTGTATTCATGTAAGAATTCACAATGATCGTTCTTCTTACAAAGTCCACGTAACCAATGCTTGCACACGATCTTGTTACTGTACATCAGAGGAACGTGTTTATTAGGGCATTTGGTACCATTAGGACACAGGTTGTTTGGTTTTAATGGATTGAACATGAGACAAATTGGACGATCTGGATTGAGGCCGAGATTGTATTCTTTCTGGAGGAAACCCTCGAACTTGAAGGGTTTATCCTGAGTATCAGGATGGATGATTGGGTTCATACGAAGCATTTTGGATGATTAGAAATTGTTTTATAAAAGTTTCGATGGTTGAGTATTTGTATTTGTTGATTAGGTAAGAAATGGGATTATATGCAGGTAATGATATAAAGGTCATTTGGGTGCAAAAGAATGTTCTAGATATTAATATAGAATATTAAAGTATAGAATATTAAAGTATAGAATACTAAAAGTATATTGAGAAGAGTGAAGTGTGATTCTGGAGGTTTAATGTTTAAAGTTGGTTTTTGGATTGAATGATATTGTTTACTGTGATTAATTTGAATGAACTAACAATGCAGTTCTTTTAGTATTGAAAGTAAAACTATGTTCGGGGTATGGCAGGAACGATTTGTAGATAGGTACAATAAAGATTTACATTTGACAAGTATAATGCTACAGTGTGTAGTATTTCATTAAGATCTATACTCTATAATTTGCTCCAAAGTTAACTTTAAGTTCACGAAACGGTGGTCCTTGAAAACTTGAAACTTCAAGAATTGATAAGGGTATTATCAATGATGAGACCATCATTGAGACCAAATAATTTAGAAAGAAGATTGAAGGTACTACAATTCTGAACCTTTTGATTGTATACTAAAGAGAATTAAGAAAAGTGCAATTAAGGAAATATTGATAATAGACAGTAATTAGATATACCTCCTGAATTTAATTACGAAAATATCAAACCATGACCATAGCAATGAAATTCATTCAATTTCAAGTGAACCTTTCATAACCACTTGATGCTTATAACAAATGAACGCATTAATCTTGGTTGATAGGGCTGTGATATTAAGTAAAGTTCACAAAATCGGAACGTATACGGAACGTGAGTTTTTATCTTGGCTCAAAACGAAGTTTTCAATGTTTACAATGAGTACTTGCTGTGAATTTGCTCTTACAGTTCTTATTACCTAATAATAACAGCTGTGCTTGATGTATGTTCATCAATGTTTCTGTAAACGGCTGCAAAAAATCAAAAAGGGTGCATATAAAATAATACAAGTTTAGAGTTGACGAACACTTGATACGAAAGGCCATAGCGATGAAAACAGACGGTTTTTCTTACGCAGACCTATGTTATCATTATCTTCTAGATATCAAGAGACTGGTGAAACTCCTGAATTATATGTCATTGGTGAGGCAACTCATCTGAGACAACGAAATCCCATCCAAACTTAACTACAATTCATATAAAGCACCACTAACCTTTAAACATCCCTTGCTGCGGCTAGAGTACCCTCAATTCAGCTAGAATACCCTCAATGCAGAAGTGAAGTTAAATTCTAGCTCGGTACATTTTACATCCAAAGAGCCACAACTTCTCATTTCTTGGTACTAAACTTGAATTCAGATTCACCCAGAGAAACTCTCAAAGTCAAACCTCACTTCATTACAGCCCAACTTACTAGACCTCTTCATTAAGGGTCTATAAGAATTGCATAACTTTTATTATGGGGCTTACCTTTGTGTAGGGCAATCAATTTACTTTAATCATATTAAGAATTCCACTATCAGAGCACAAAATTGTAGTTGAGAATCCTTTAAACCGTGACATTCTACTTCATAGAGCAGCATTTAGACATGGTACTATCACCGGGTCTCGAAGCAACCCAACCCGGAATTAATATCAACTTCTCCGATTTAGCTAACTCAGCGAAAGTAATTCCTTCTCTAGGTCTCCTTTGGGGAAGGTGGCAAAAAACCCTACATACATACACCGTTAGTAGTTCACTAGTTTTGCGGGGTTTATCTTATTGGTTTACATTGAAGAGAAGGAGTTAGTTGCTAAAGTTTAATGAGAAACGGAGATAACCCAAGTAGAGAAAGGTATCCATGATTGGAGAGATTATAATAACTTTTTGTTGGTATCTGTAGATGTGTGAAGGTGGAACCAGGAGGTATAGAATAGAGAAGGTATATAATAGAGAATGTATACAATAATAAAGGTAAGAATTATTAGATTCACTCATTATAGAATCCTCAAATAAGAATGGAGCCACAACCATCACAATAGAAACAGACAACATCTCTACAATAAACCTTAGGCTACGCCTCCAATTCAAGCAGCGCAAAACGCAATATCCCCCAATATTATCACCGGTTCAGCCGTAGCCGATCTCGGAAGAAGCCTTACATCTTTGCTCAAAACCACGTTGCGGAGTAAACTACAAGTTTTCACGTTGGGCAGTTTGGCACTTGGCGTATTCATTACTAATCTATATTGACTCACCATTGAGTATAAAATCATTTGGAAATGGCTGCAAATTGATATGCATAATATTTATCAAGATGGATCAAGAAAAATTGCAAATACAAGCGAGTGCTCAAGAAAGTGCTCAAGCAAGCAAAACAAGCACTGATTCAAATGATATCGAAAAACAAAACGTAGATCTGCCTCCAGATGGGGGTTATGGATGGGTTGTATCTATAGGAGCACTGCTAATTTTGTTTTCCACTTGGGGTGTAAATGGTAGTTTTGGAGTGTTTCTCGATTACTATTTGACGGCTGGAACGTTCAAAGGAGGTACGACTTTAGATTATTCGTTTATTGGGGGAATTGTCCTTTTATTAGCACAAATATTAGCACCTTTACTGGCTTTCTTATACCAAGTATTTGGATATTGGCCAGTTATAATAATAGGCATCGTAACCCAAACTTTGGGTTATTTATTGGCATCTTTTGCAACCAAATTGTGGCAGATATATATGACTCAAGCTGTGCTAGTTGGGTTTTCATTCTCATTTTTGTATATTCCTGCAACATTGGCAGTACCCACTTGGTTTACAACCAAGAAGGCCACTGCGTTGGGGATTACTATTGCTGGTTCTGGACTTGGTGGGTTGACTTATTCACTTGCTATTGAAAAAGTAATAAGAGAAACAGGAGATCAAAAATGGGCTTTGCGTATGTTATGTCTTACCACTCTTTTTGCAACATGTCTCGGGGCACTTCTTGTTAAACCTTATAAAGTAGAGAAGAAACCATTAAAAGAGGCACTCACTAAAGAAAATATCATCACCAATTTTAAGCAAACGTGCGATTTTACAGTCTTTTACAAGATGTATGAAGTTGGACTTCTTTCAATATGGTATGCCATGACTATTTTTGGTCTTTTAATGGTTGTTTTCAGTCTTGCTAATTATTGTACTTCCAATGGTTTGACTGCTTCTCAAGGGCTGGTAATTACAAGTTTGATTAATGCTGGACAAGTCATAGGAAGACTCAAGGTTGGGTTTGTAGCAGATAAGTTGGGTCGGTTCAATACGACAGCCGCATACAACTTAGTTGTTGCTATATTAATTTTTGCATACTGGACCACTGCTACCACTTATGGGCTGCTTATTGGGTTTGCTATTCTTATGGGACTTATGATTGGAGCTTCTCCAACCTTAGGGATTACTTTATGTTTAGAGTTATTTGAAGGTAGTCCTATTGAGCCTAAAAAGACAGCTGCATGGGGTGGTATCAACATTCTCACCTCATTCACATGTTTAGTTTCTGCAGTAGTTGCATTAGCTTTAGTTAAAGAAGGTGATGCAAGACCATATTTGCATACACAATTACTTGCTGGGTTCTGCTACTTTGTTGGATTTCTCTTGTTAATTGTTGTTAGAGAGAAATTGGTGAGAAACAGGATGAATATGAAGATACAACAATTGGAGAGATTACAATTGGCTGCTGATATTGAGGAAAAGGCTCATCTTGGGTGTGAGATTTGTATATTAAAGAGGGCTCTGGAAAAGACTTTGGTTGGATTTTTAAGAAGGTGTTTTCTTCCTGTGAAGGCGTAGAGTTTACTCCTTCACAGTCTACGTATAGAATAGTATAACTACACTTTATTAGTTTTGGCTGCAAATCCTACATAAAATTTTATTACCTAATATACACTCCAAAAAGAACGGCTTGAATTAAAGTGATTGTAAACAGGTTTAACCTCTCTATACTGCCCTCTAGGTATTGAATAATACAAGCTATTGATTTTTCCACCATAAACAATAAGACTCCTACCACTATTCTACTTTCTTAAAATCAGATCCATAATCGTACGACATCTATTCAATTTTCACATACAAACCATGTAAATTAAACAATTCACATAGAAATATAAATATATTAAACAATTTCAAAGAAATGTATTAATGTATTAAACTAGACAATCTTCATATAGAAACCTTGTAAACCATATTAAAAGTCTTTTCAAGATTCATTAACCTTATCACTCCTACACTAACCAAATCAGAATGGTCATTTTTCCCTTTCGTAATACATTTCTAAGTATACATGTATATAACCAAGCAGCAATACAATTAGCGCGCAGAATGATTAAATGAGCTTAGATGTTGGATGGGTACAACATCACTCTGACAGAAGCACCAAAAGTCTTAGCAGGCAAGTTCTTCTTGAAGTTGGCTCTGACAAGACCGTTGTTACCGTGGGTTCTGGTGACCTTACCCCAGATGACTCTAATCTTAGAGCCTCTGACTTCCTTGGAAGCTCTGTAGACGTAGGCAATTCTCTTACCCAAGTAGAACTTGGCGTCTTGAGGGTTGGCAACACCTTCAATCTGGATCAAGGAAACGTTAGGGTTGGTAACGTGCTTGGAACGTTGGTACGACAAGTGCTTACCTTTAACGTATACTGTTTTTGTTAGTATTTGCATTGCAGTCATCACCATCAAAATTCAACAATTACGACGTCAGCACTAGTGTTGGTCACATCGTGCTTGTCGCATCGTGTTTGGTGCTAGTACCAGCTGGTACTGTTTGCATTACGTACATCTGTGTGTTTCAGCCATTTCGTCAGGGAGTTTTCTATCGAGACTTGAAAAGAATAGAAGAGTTGAAGTTTGAAAAGGTTTTCACTGTTGGGCTGGAGCGGGAGTGAGGGTTAGTGTGCAGGTGGGACTGCAGGTAGTGTTTTTTCCTTGTGCGTGATTGTGATTTTTATTCTAGGGCGTGAGCCCTATGCTTAGTAAGTAGCGTGTGATGTTTTTTTGCAAACTTTCTATTTGTGTTATCTCTATTCATTAAGTTAGGTGCATTACAATTATCATTGTATCTCTCATCACCCATTAAATCTCTCATTACTCATTATATCTCTCATTACTCATTATATCCCTCATCACTCATTATATCTCTCATTTCTGAAACTTTTATATCTTATCTATACACTAAAACCACTAATACCATTAATACCACTACTACCACTGAACACCAATAATCTAAGCCAGGAAATGGTTAACAGTATGATCAAATATTGAGGATCAACATTGTATGCTCTTTTATACTTTACAATCAATAACGATCACGGATATTATTTCACATGCTGTTTCCAATTCAACCTCTTTTTAAATGGCTGCAAACGATTACCATTTTAAGAAAAGTTTGATCTAATAAGTGTAATTGTGATTATATAAATTCCAATCCTTATGTAGTTGTGAGAGAGAATATCATGACGATCTTCACTTAAAAGTTGGATATTACAAGATTACGTTTAGTAAATCTCTTAATATTCCGTCAATTACCATCTCTTAATATCAACTTAATGTCATCTTAATATCTCTTAATATCTTTTAATATCTCTTAATATCACCTTTCACCTCTTAACATACCCTTAATATACCTTAATATACCTTAATATACCTTAATATACTTAATAACTTAATATACTTAATATGCTTCATATACGTAGTATACCTTAACATACTTAATATGCTTAATATACTTAGTATACCTTAATTTACTTAATGTGCTTAACATACTTAATATGCATAATATACTTAGTATACCTTAACATACTTAATATGCTTAATATACTTAATATACTTAGTATACATTAACATACTTAATATACTTAATATCTCAATATACCTTAACATACTTAATATACTTAATATCTCAATACACCTTAACATACTCAATATACTCAACATACTTAATATATCATAATATATCCTAATAAACTTACATTTCAATATTAGCTTACTATATATTGTATCTACACCTAAATCTTTATCTCCTTCTCCTCTTTCCACTTCTCCAAATTAACTCTCCAGTGCTTTGCATCTCCATTATCATGCTTACCCATCTTCGAACTCCCACTAGGTCCATTATGAATCAGCAAACTTCCCAAAGTGGTCAAATTAACAAACGCATCCTTCAGATCCTTACTAGAATAATCCTTTAATTCAAACCATCTTTGCTCCCATTCAATTCCAGACTTCTGTTCTCTAGTTCTCAAATCACGTTGTGCATTCTCAATCTCCGATTTTTCCGTGTGGATTAAATCATAATCGCTCTTTTTGATCGCTTCTGCAACCTTGAGCCACGCCTTTCTCGATTCCAACTTGTTTTGCTCCTCGATCGGCTTCACAATCAACTCAGCCTTGCTCTCCTTAACCGCATCATAAAACAATTCATCCTTCGATGTTGGCGCAGTAGACCCCTTCGCAATGTACGACTTGTCGGACCACTGTCCCGAAATAGTAACCAATGCCTTCTCCTTATGTGCCAGTTGTAACTCGTCCTGGTAGATGCGCGCCTTGAAAGTGTGCTTCTTACCGGAAAAATACCCCTTGCCACTGTAGTCAATCACCGCAATAAACCCATTCGAACTTTGGATATACGAAGTACCTTCCAACTCCACATATGGAGACGCATTGATCAATCCTTCAATGTGTAACGGTGGCAACGTGACCAAGTAGTTTTCATTCAAACCCTTGTACAGTAAAATGGCATGTCCATATTGTTTAACATTGATGGAAGTGGTGGACAATGTAGCTCTAACGCCATTATAACCTTGCAATTCAACACCTTGAGACTCATTCACAACAGCATAGGCTGTTACTGGAGGATGGTGACTCACTTGTTCGGAAAGTAAAATGGTTTCGCCAATTTCTGACGACTCCCATTTACCTACGAAAACCTCACCGAGGAAGGGGTTCAAGGGCTTCTTTTCCGATCCCATGGACTCATTTCTCGAGCAGTATTGAGAACGTAAGGTTGAGATGAACCAACGGGTTACGCTGATCATTCTCTTGAGAGCCATGGCGTCGATTTCGGGCTCGCCGGCGCCTTCGTCGGCTGTCAACTTGGTGGGTTCAACGAGAAGGTCGGGGTGTTCGGCCCAGTACTGCGAGAACTCCACGAGCGACGTTGGCAGCAAGATGAAGGGCGGCGCAGTCAAACTGGAGAGATCTCCGTTGAACAGGGCAATGGATTTGAGGAACGAGGTCCACGAGGTGCTCAGTGCGTACGACATGGTTGTGCTTTTTGATGTAGATTTTAGTTGGTTAAAAGTAGTTGGTCACGTGGGAAGAATAGCAAGGTGATATGAGAGTTTATGAGAGTTAGTGTTAGAATATGAGTAAGTATTGGAATATGGGTATGAGAATATGAGGATGAGAATATGAGGTATGAGAATAGATGAAAGCGTGTAGGTGTAGGGATGGAGAATGTATGTGATGTTTCAAGAGAATCACTTTGATTGCGAAATTTTGTTGACCGAGAACGGACGGATTAGTGGATGAGGATTGTTGATGATTGGAATGAGAGTGATGAGAATTAAATGGTTCAAATGGTTCAAATGGTTTAGATTAATGGTTCTCAAATGGTCAAATTAATGGTTCTCAAATGTTCATTAACAATATTCAATCAATAACCGTTAGACTTTAATGATTTTTGAGATAATATGTAAGGGTCCTGAGGGGTGTAGGGTCCGTTCAGGTACGTAAAAAGTGGCACCTTGTCGTGTGAATAACGGAATTTGAACGGCGTTTGAGTGGAGGATTCATATGGATTATGGTGATCTGTTGTTTCTTATAGATTACAGTATAATTCCCAATATAATGATTATTAACAAGGAATACAATACACAAAGGATAATAACTAAGGATAATCATCTACAAAGTATAACCATATTCAAAGCATAACCAAATACTACGTATTAACACTATATATCAGTACTATTAATCAAGTTTTCAGTAATATCTATACAATAAACGTAAACGTGCTCAATTTGCAGCCAAGTTTTTCTCGTTTAGCTCGTTTAGAATCCACTGTTTAGGTATCGGCATTGACGGAAGGTGATTTAAAGATTACGTCACAATGGATGTGATTACAGGCTCTTCTGTAAGCTTGGGTAGAGAGAAGTTAGTGAGATGATCGTGAAACATTCAATTTGTCTATATTAGATATAATGTTGATGTAATGATGTTATAAGACTGAACCGAAGATTTGATATGATTGATTAACCGTCTCTTGTCGCCAAACTTAGGGCTCTAAAAGGTCAGGAGCACTACTTAGGACTCTAAAACGGAAACACTGAATGTACATTCAGAGCTTGTAATCTTCTATTTGCAAACGGTTGGTACAAACAGAACGGAAAGAAAAATTGGGTAGATTTACTGACAAGAGAACGTGGCTATAAGGTTTAGTACTGAAACCAAAACTGAAATACAAAATGAATCCTGGTGATTGTATGTTCAGACAATCATCAATATCGATAAACAGGGTTGACTCCATCTTTTATGGTTCACCAAAAATGTGATTTTGAGCCATAAAAGTGATTTAGAACAATAAACTGATTTTGAACAAAAGTCATTCAGAATCAAGAAAGTGATTTTCGACTTGAATGCAGAGATGTCTACTACTTCCTTTTACTCACTTGATCATAATTCATTATATAATGTTTATTTACTAGCATCTCTAATACTTTTTTTTTTGATAGTTTTCCAAATTTGCAGCCAAAATAAAAAATACTAAATTTTGCAACTTTTTATCTAAAATAGACTATGTACAAGTCTTCATCATCTTCTCAATCAGAAAACTCAATACGGATAGTTCATAAGGTATACTCTAAACCTTAATATAAATACCCTTCCTGTCCAAAAACCATGCTACTCCAACAAAAACTCCAGTATACACCACCAACACCCCAAAAGCACCCAAACTCTCCATCTCCAAAGTATTCATACTCATATTCACCAACCCGGTCAACAAGTTGCCCAACAAAAACACAAACAACCCATTGTTGTTGATGGCCTCCATCAAACGCAACGGCTTCGTATTACTGGTAAGCTCATCTATAAGATGGTACCCAAACAAAAATACAGCGTTGAAAGACACAATCCAAAGAACGTATGGTAAGTTCGCCAACCGTCTACTGACATTTGGGAAGTTACGCGAATTGTTAACCAAATAGAAAAGCCCTTGATAAACCACCGAGGCTATTGCCAATCCTTTTGTTGTGCTCACCAGGAGCCATCCCTTTGCCAGCTCAGTGGTTGGCAGTGTAACCAACAAATTGTTCTTTGTAGGTTTTCCAGTAAGCACAAAAGAGCCGAAAGATTGACCAAATATAAAGATACTGATGTATCCAGGAAGTGAAAATATACCTTCCTTGTTCATACTGATCCAATTATCCATTCTGTTGTCTGTACGTAAAACGTATACTAACCCTCCACCCAAGTTCAATCCAAAATATTCATACCCAGCTATCACCAGTAATGCAACCAATGCTCTTGGGAAATACTGAAGTATAGGATCTAAAATTGCGAGAACAATTGGTAAGAAACCAAGAGTGAAGAAGAAGTTCCAGTAAATACCATATTCAGTTACATGTTCCTGGTACTCCAACAGTTTTACACTTAAACACCTAGCAACACCAAGAACAAGTAAAGGAGCTGCTTTTACTACAGATCTTGCCACCAACTTGGAATATCCACCCAAACCGTACTTTTTCTGTTGAGTCTTAAGAAGCGATCTCGATTGAACCAACCCCATGGAAAACACAAATGATCCAACACCAATATCCATAAGTGAAGTACCCCAAGTTTCGACTTTTGCGAATCTTCTTGGGAATAATTGGAAATCAACAGCTAATATAGATACATTTGTAATAACAAGCATCAGAGCTCGATACGCGGTGATGAAAGGTTTACGTGGTAGAAACTCATCTGGTGACTTTTGCTTCTTCGAGGTCTTTTTTCCCAGTACTGTCTTCCATACCACTGCGCCAATTATTGGTACCACTATCAACCAGTGTAAGAAATCAATTCGATTGGCATATACTGTTACTGCACCAAGAACACATAAACAGTTGAGAACAAAGTCAGCTATCAACGATTCGTCATCGATCAATTTGAAAAGTAAATAGGAAGTCAAACTAACTGCTGTTACTTGGTAGATTTCCCCAATTGAACCACCAAGTAGGTCACTTACAAACTGTTCTTTCTGTTGTTTTGACATAGATTAAAAAGTGTCCAGTAAAATGGTCGCTAACAAAAGTTCCAAAAGTTGAACAAAACTCTCAGTAAAAAGTGCAAAAGTGCCTAATAAAAGTGCACTGTCGCTAATAAAGAGAGAAAAGTCGCTAAAAAAAATCAAAAACTCCCTAAAAATTGCAAACCCACTCACTAAAAATTCTCAACCCCACTAAAAATTGAAACCCAACTCACTAAAAATTGACAACCCACTAAAAATTGCAACTCAACTCACTAAAAATCGCCAACCCACTAAAAATTCTCAACCCCAACTCACTAACAAAAAGTACCAAATCTCAAGCCCTAATAAAAAAGAATGGCCGATTCAAATATGGAGCGTAAAAAGCTGGATAGCCTGGAAGTATCATTGGAGATCCTGCCTCCACAACTGGATTCTAGTGGTCCATCATCCTATATGAATCTAACTCCTCATAGTGACGACGTTGTTCTTTATTCTGATTCAGACAATGCATCCCAGAGTTCGGTCGACGTCAAATTCAACTACCCATCACCACCCAAGAAACTCGAACCTAAACAGCCTAAAACTAGCGATAGATTACTGCCACTGCCGCTGCCATCACCTAAAAGTAAGAAGAAGAAGAAATCTCTGGATAGTGATAGGTCGCGACTGAGGTACTCCACAAGCAATCTCGTTCCAATGGTATCCCTTGGACATGGAGGAACCAACTCGGAAATCTTGGGTACTGGTTATACACTGATGCCCGCTGCTGGTAAGATATTCAGAAATTTACTCATACTAGAAGATAATTTACGTCAACAAGTGATCCAACAGAAACATTTACGGAGAAAGTACTTGACCTTTTTAGCGATACTTTGCTCACTTATTGCATCGATATCACACCACTTGTTTGTGGCTGCTGATACCGCCACACTGACAGGTACCAAACGCGTGATTCTACAGTTTATGCTTTTGGCCCTTTTGGTGACACTCATGCTTTACCATTTAAGTGGAGAGTACAAAAAAACCATTGTACTTCCTCGTAAATTTTTGAGTTCGACCAACAAGGGATTACGCCAGTTGAACTTACGACTTGTCAAGATCAAGACTCCTTTGGGTGATGCAACCACAGACTTGATGAGAGAAGTGGGGTTATATGCCACTGCTATGTGTTTGACGTCGTTGCACAAAGTGTATCCACTGACGTACCATAACCGGAGTCTGAAACTCGAGTGTTTTTTGAGTGCGTGTCAACTGTACTGCCAGCCGCGTATTGGGATCAATGATGTCAAGCTTGTGCTCAATCTGCGAGCGTTCAACAAGGATGTTCGTGAGGGGTGGGAATTATACCGGAGTGAATTTTGGATAAATGAGGGTGTACGTCGTAGGGCCAATGTTCTTGCGTTTACGCGGCCAGATAAGAAGGAGAAGAAGAGAAGAAAGTCTCTGAGTTTGAGACCTAGTGGGGCTAGTACACCTAGTGCTAGGAATCTTAGATCGCCATCGCCTTCGAAGAGGATGTCGCAAAGGTTGAGTGAACTGAATCTCAAGAAGTTGAATGTTGAGAATGGGAATAAGGGGATATGAGATACGATTGTAATTTAGAGTGGGCTATTTGGATTTCTAAAGATTGGATTTCAGATTAGACTACTAAAGTATTAGACTTCTAAAGCGAGGATTAGACTTCTTAATAGTGGGATACTTAAAGTGAGGATAACCTCTTAATGATATGACTTCTTAATAAATGACTTACGTGAGGAATATTATAAGTTAGTAGTACTTTACTTTTGATAAGTGAGGAACATTAGTTACCCTTTGATTTATATTAAAGTGAGAATTGTGATTTATTCTTAATAAATGAGGAGCTGTGATTTACTCTTAATAAGCGAGGAATGGTGATTTACACTTAATGAGAGAAGAGTGCTAACTCTTGGTAAGCGAGAATAGTGATTTACTCTTAATAATTGGAAATAGTGATTTACTCAGAATAAGTGAAAAGAGTCCTTTAATTAGTAGAATAAAGCATTTTTAATACTCACATAGCGTATATTACAATCATCTGCATACATTTAACGACATTGCATTATTCAATATCAATCATAATTAGCAATCTATATTATCACACTCGAACAATACTAATCGAGAACCTGAAACTTGTCAGTTTGCAACCTTTCGGTTGCAAATTGATAAAAATCATTTACGAAGAAATATCACAACTTTATCTTTCAATGTGCTTTACTTACATTATCTACTCATTGTATTCATAGTACGCACCAGCGTCCATCCCCTTTAAAATTGAGTGTAGAATATCACTAGATATTTTATATACCATTTTAATCCGGTAATGATATTATCCGATTGAGTAAGTCCAATTATCCGATTTTAAAGTTGCACACCTCTTGATTGTATTTACAATACCGTTTGTTATTTATACGCCTCACTTTAATATCCACCAGCGTGACATTATCGCGCCTAAGCTGTGAACACCCTATTTGTGAAACTCTAACAATTAACAGTTAATTGAACCATAAATTTGGTTTATCATTTTGCACCCATTTTGCACCCATTGAATTAATTTATGTGCAACAGTATATATTTTTGATGGACTAATAAACTTCGGAAAGTCCCAAGATAACATCTGATAATTGATAAAGGATAAAGGTGTACACTTCAAAAGTTTAGAGTGAATATACTGTGCAAGAATTTGGAATAACAAGTAATGTAAAAAGATGAGAAGGGAATATTTTTAGACTATTATATTATATCTCAAATAAAATACCCAAAGATGTAAGATATCAAAATTGTACCCAACCCTGACATCTACTTAAGAGTAAGGGAAATGGATACAGTATAATCATTATCAAGCAAACTTAAGAAGCAGCACAATCAACCTGATTGCCAAATTAAGCCAAATCACAAAATAAAAAGAATTGTCACGTGCCCTCTCCTACAAAACCTCTTCTCAATTTTCAGCTCATCTCATCTCAACAGATATGGCCAAAACAGCACAACCTTCTAGAAAAGGCAAGAAAGCCTGGAGAAAGAACGTCGACATCGAGGATGTTGAAGCCGGGTTGGAAGAGTCCAGAGACCGCGAAATCCTTATTGGAAAAGAAGATTCAGAGGTTGATGCTGAGGATAATGGATTCGTGATTGATTCAAGTGCAAGTAATGACTTGGCTGACAAAAAATATGCTAAAAGAACAGGGACAGCTGAGATTTTAGCTAACAAGTCCAAGGTCCCTGCTGTCACGAACCCTCGTGCTACACAAGTGAAAAAACCGGTCAAAAAGACCATCAAAAGGACGGATTACCTTAAATTGGTTAAGTTAGCTGGAGGAAAGAACAAGAACGAGTCGGCTTATTTGAACAGAATCGAACAGGATGGTGTATTGAGTAATGAAGCTAACGATTTGTGGGGTGCTTCACCAACTGTAGCAACTCCTATTGCTGGATTTAGTGCTACTGCTGAAAGAACCAAGGCAACTAGAGTCCCACAAACCTTGAAAAGAAAGGCTATAAAGATTGCATCGAACGATTTGAGTAATAAGGTTATCGATGCTGGTAAATCATACAATCCATCTTTGGAATCATGGAAAGCATTGATCAATAAGGAGTATGATCTGGAGTATCAAAAGGAGTTGAATCGCCAACGTATTGCAGAGCACCAAGAAAGAATCCAGGAATTGATTGTGACGATGAGAGATGAAGAAATGGATGATGTTGAGGAGTTGACTAAAGAAATACAAGAAGAACAACCTGCCACCAGTGATTTCAAATTATCTGTGAATGCTCCTAGTAAGCTTAAGATCAAGACTAAGACTAAGAGGAACAAGGAAGCTGCACACAAACGTAGAATGGAGTTAATTGGTGAATTGAAAGACTTGAAGAAGCAATTGAAGGATTTGCATAATTTGGATGAGATTTTGGAAAAGGTTCAAGAGAAGGAATCGAACAAACGTCCAAAGAGAGAAAAGGTTCCTAGTAAGTTGTCCAAGCATGATACAATCGAACAACCACTTGAAGTGAAGTTGTCTGACGAGATGAGTGGGAATTTGAAGAACTTGAAACCAGAAGGTAATTTACTTTATGATCAGATGTTATTGTTACAATCGACGGGTAAGATTGATAGTAGAGTACCGGTTCAGAAACAAAGAAGATATGCTGAGAAGTTTACTGAGAAGTGGTCTTATAAGGATTTTAAGTGATTATCTATAAGGATTTTAAGTGAGATCTAAGAATTTTATTCATAAGGATTTAATGATTTAAGGATTAGTATCATATAAGGATTAAGTGGTGAGAGATAGAAAAGGTAATTAGTGAGTGATTTATATTAACGAGCGAGTTCATGAGTTATGGATGTAGATATTGTATTATGACTTTAATTGTCTAATGAACTTTTAACGATAAGGTTAGTGAGATCTGTGGTGATTGGGGTGTTCTCATATGTATGGATATTGTCAGAAGTTTATATCTATTAACTGTTAAATTTTGAACGAATGGATTAATGGTGTAGAATGTAATATAATGGCTGCAAAAATAAAAATGGAATTGTGTTCAATGATTCTAATATTGTGGAGTTAGAGTGTAGAGTAGGTGAATGGTATTGTAAGAGTGATCTGGACCATTGTATTAGTATCTACATATTCCTGAAGTTGTAAGTTTGAGTGAGTGGACTAGAAGACAGAACAATATTAAGCATATAATTGATTCTTAATTGGATAATATATAATACTCATTATCAGTTAATGTATCGAAATGTTCACAGTAATGTAGAGAATTGCTAACTAAGTTAGAGGGAAGTAATTACTTTCAAACAGATCATCAGAGCTGTACTAATGTCTACAAATTGGAGTACCTAGGTAGAGAAATAGACTTGTGAATATTAGACCTTGTACAGTATAATATTGACTCTTAATCGGATAATATATACGCCATTTAGTTAAGGAATGGAACACTTAAACATGATGTAGAGAGCTTTTAACAGGAACAGACCCTAATCCTTACTCTCTGACAGTTCATAAGAACTTTACAATTTCTAAATATTGAATTAGGTTGATGTGAACTAGTGTAGTGAAAACATCTTCAGTATAGATTGATCTTAATAGGATAATATATGCTCACTTATTCTCAATTTATGGAAACAATAAAACAATCTGGGGATATCATACTTACACCACTAACCATCCCACTCCCACACCTTACACCTCATTCACCAAAAGAACTCAAAATTCTCAGAATCCAATTCTCACTCTAAACCTACAAATCTCTTTCATGAATTTATTATACTTCTCGTTTTCTAATGCTCTACAAAACAAGAACCTGAAACGACCCATTTCGGTCTTAAAATCTTCTTCAACGACCCATCTTGGTCTTAAAATCTTCCCACCTTCAAATCTTCTATCATCAGGATTGAACTTACGAAAAGTCCCAAACACCCGAAACATAACCTCTGTATAATCTTTCTCTCAAACTGAAGAATTGGTCTCTGTATGGAGTGTAGTATCTCTGTAACTTGACATCCAGAGTCGCAAACTCTTCGGGAGCTATAGGTTCTTGCAGTTGTCCACGAGGAACTCCCGTCAACAAGAAGTCACGTTTCATCATACGCTCGTCCCATTCATCCAAGTCAAATCTGTCTTTTTTCCAGCCATTGTCCCAGTATCTGATGAACCCAACACCGTGGCCGGCAACACCGAAGAACGCGGTCATGATCGCATAGGGTAATAAACCTTCGAAGGGAACAGGCATTTTGCTGAAGGTGTTTGTTAATTTGGTTTTTCTGATTGGTGAAAATTTTGGTAATGAAATGGTCACGTGAGGGTTGAGAGATTCTTAGAGGTTTAAGAGAGTGATTATGAAGAGTGTAGGCGAGTTTCTTTAGTGGAGGTAGTAAGAGGAGATGGAGATGCACAATCTTTTGACTTTCCACTTAACTAATAATGTAAAAAAGGCAAAGAATGGTGGGATTTCTCACATATTTGAGGGTATACTATAAGTTTTGCAATATCTGGGAACTAATATACTATTGATTAACCATATAATGATATAGTTACGAAGACAGGATGGTTAATTTCCCAACCACCCTGAAGTTCGGTTTGAATTGAAAGACAACTCTGCTCACCGCAGAGTTCTGTCTTCGTTGTTGAGCAGTACAACGAGAAAATAGCTGCTACGGAAGTTGCTTCTCCAGCAGAAGTAATGGTAGGAAATAGGTATCTGGATCTCATTTTACTTAATAAAGAGCCCAGGGAAAGAAGAGTGCAACGCTTCAAACTTTGGACCAAGCCAAGAGTATACGTGAAACGTTGATCGAGGAGTGGATTGTGAAGTTGCTCAAATTAATAATGAACAAAGAGATTTCAGTATGTGCGCATTAGTAGTTGGTTATTAATATAAGAGAAGGAGTATTAAGAGTCCAATCGTGTTTGCCAAACAGCACATTTTTTTGGCTGCAAAAAATATGAACAATTTTAATTGGGCTATAAAAATTGGGGTCGTAAAAATTGGGGCCCTAAATGTGAACACTTTTATACCCTTCAAATAGATCTACTTCTATTGAACATTAAATAGATTTTCATTTTTAAAGCTAGTAGACTTTGAAATCTTTTAACTTCTATTATTAGTTGGGAGAGAAAACAGTCTCGAGAAAGCACAATCAAAAAAGTAAACTCAATCCCTGTAGTATCGTAATTTCTTAGAATTATTCTATTTATTTCTCTGAATGTATAACTAAGATCCTCTATCCAACAGGGGCACCCCTTTCTTGGCAATAATTCACTTCAATAATAGGCCAACTAAACTATTGATGACCTCTTGTTCTACACCCCCAGTCGAGTCTCGGCACTCAAACTTACCAATTATTCTCTATTAAAGTTAAACTCTTAGGGTCTAAAACTTTACTCACTTCACTTTGCAAGCAAACATTGCAAAGAGGATAACAATTCCAACGAAACATCAAATTCAAGAGGATGTCTTTAGAAGCTGACGTAAGAGTTTATACTAATAGTACATAGGAAACAGATCACGTCAATCTATATTTCAGAAGTTATTAACTCATTGGAAGCCTTCAAAGCAATCACAGAGTGATAAAGGTTAGTTCTTCCAAACTAATCACTAAAATATTCATCTTATATCAAATGGTCGATCAAGACCTATGTCATCATCTTCCCTTTTTTGAACTCTACTATTAAAAAATTGCACATATAGTTCATAGGGGAATCCAGTTCAACAGTTTGATACATAGTGCTAGCTACACACCAACCAGTTCACCATGCTCCTTCAAACAAAAGACCACTTTCAAATGAACTTGAATTATATTCATAACCTGCATATAAAATTTGCAACCATTAGTACTATTACAGCCTAATCTTTGCAAGTCCACCACCAATATCGCATTCTCACTCCCAACTCAATCCAAATCCCACCATCAGACACCAAGAACCAAAACTAGCTACTTAACATTATATTTGAAAATTTCAGGACCGAAGGACACATCATCATTTCCCAAGCAGAACCATTAACCAATCCCAAAGTGAAAAGTCAAGACACTTCCAAACTTCCCTGAATCTAAACTCCCCGACTCTGATTTGACGTTTTCTGACGCCAAAAGAACATACTGAAGCCATTCCTACCCGTGTATCTGTGGGTAAGCCACTTTAAATTACATTTTTGCACCCTACAATTTCGTTTCAAGGATTCTCAAATTAGTCATAACATATTCATTAGATGTATATTCACTTCTCATTCGTAAATGTATTCACATACCAAAATCAGGGAAAGTTCAAAGTACAGTAAAATTGCGAGAGTTCAAGGTACCGTGAAAAGTGAAAGTCCACTAAAAACTATTAGTTCTTTCAATACAAAATAACAGACATGATCTTAGGTATATTCATTATTAATTGTCATGATTTCGGTATTAACACTCGTGAGTCTACCATCAATTAACTCTACTTGAGTGATCGTTCCAAAATCTCATTAGTTGATTCGCAATGTTATTCAATTACTAACATTCTCATCCCATTAGCACTCATCTCAAAATTAGTGATACTAATATCCACTCCATTTAGCATTCGCCTTAAAATTAGTGATACTAATATTCCACTCCATTCAGCATTCACCTTAAAACTAGTGATACTAATATTCCACTCCATTTAGCACTCCTCTCAAAATTAGTGGTACTAATATTCTCACCTCAAAATTAGCGATACTAACACTCTCATCAGGTTCTCCATTTTAATTCTCATCACTCCATAGTGATCTCATTCTCATTAAGTTTCAAGAATTCTCAATTTCAACTCAAAAATAAACTACCCCCATACTGGGGGTAGTTTCCCATACTGGGATTGCTTATTTTTAATTCTCAACATCCCCCCATAACTTCCTCACAAACTTATCCATCCTAACAGTCGAATTCTGTTGCCCCACAGTCCAAGGATGAGTCAACATCTGCCGTGGACTAGGCCTCTCCTCACTATTCTTCTTCAAACAAAAAGCTATAAAACTCTTGAAACTCTCACTCCAATAAATATCCTCCTCAGGTATATCTTCCAACTTAGGCTCATATTCCAATATAAGCAGAAGTAATTCTATAGGTCCCATGGTCAGTAAATCATCACTAGTAGCAGCACTAAATGGAAACTTACAAGTTGCAACTTCCAATAATGTCAATCCTAATGACCAAATATCACACGATACAGTATATGGTTTCCCCTTGATACGTTCAGGAGCCATATAATATTGAGTCCCCACAAAAGTCGTTGCTAATGAATTAACAACTTCTCCACTAACCCCAAAATCACATAACTTTATATTACCTTGAGAATCAAGTAAAATATTAGAAGGCTTAATATCACGATGAATAATCTTTTGCTGATGCAAATAATTAAGTCCTTGTAATATTGAAAAAGCTATTTTACCCAATACTTTTTCATTGATTCTGTTCAGAGGATCCAATTCAATCACTCTTTTATATATAGCATCCAATGATTTCCCCCCCATATATTCCATTGCAATCCCAATCATCAGTTGTTTCGGTACCATGAAAGTTCCATAATAACGAACAATATTGGGCAGACTACAAAGTCGATTATACTGTAATTCACGTATAATCTGTTTCTGAACATCCGGATTGGGGTCGGTACTAATCAACTTGAGTGCAAAAACACGACTACTTTTAGGAAGTCGACACTTCAGAACCAGTCCACCGTTACCCTCACCCAATTTCGAGAGTTCAATGATGCAATTATTATTGGCCAAGGTATTCCAATCATCTGGAGTAAGTTCCTCCAACTCTTTTTCAGAGTGTGAGTTCACCTTTAAGTTCTGAGGTGGTGAAACAGACTGTTGTGGTTGTGAAACGGGAACCAGTAGCCCTTGAACAGCATTTATCTTGGTAAAGTCGATTGGTGGTGGTTTACGATTTGGTTTCGCGTTGGCTACAAACGGGAAGGGGCCTGACTGAGCACTTCCAATATAACTGGAAGTTGTTGAGTTTGTGCTGGCGTTGGTGAGTGTGCTGTCACTACTGTTATTGCTGACGAGACTGGCGATGCTTGAAACGCTATCGCTGAGGGTGCTATTTTCGATAGGTGCAAAGTTGTTGACCAGAGCGGGCGAGGGTATCAGGAGGTTAGGGAACCTGTTACCGTGGGTGCGTTTGGTGTTTGGGACATTGAACATTGGCGACGACATGTTCAATGATTTGGTATGAATTGTTTTTAGTGTTTTTGTTTGGGAGACGACTTTGTATGGACTTTGTATGGAGAAATGGAAAGGGAGAGTGAGTGAGTTAAGTGAGAGTAATTGAATAGAGAGGGTGGGTGAGTGAGAGGGTAAGTGAATAACGAGTGTGAATAGAGTGATATAGAAGTTGAATAAGTGAGAGTAAGAATGGATGAAGTGAAATGGACATGTTTGAGATTTACTAGTAGTTTTTTATACGTAATATGAGAATATGAGAATATGAGTATGAGATTGAATACAAGAATGATCATAAGAACTGAGTATTCAGAAGAGTTATCATATAATCATCATATAGTACCAACACCTATCAAAGAACTTACTAGAAGATCAACTTTTCATTGACTCATTTCTTATTAACACCCTTGTTCTAGATTACCATAATAGGAATACAAAAAGATGTAAAGTCAACCAGTAAAAGAGGATAGAAGGGTGTACTTATGGGATGTTAATACTTTAGGTGTATTAAGTGAATATGCTCACCGTATGTTGGGTTTGGATGTTTATGATGAAGGGGTTGATATTGTCATGGTATGAGTTTTGAACGAGGATTATTAGTAATTATAATGTAAGGCAATGTGATTATATGTTTAGAGATTATATGTAATGTATGAGATATATATGAGATATGGGAATATTATAGGCATTTTAATGGTTTATGTTGAGTTGCTGTTTATAGAATGGAATGTTCTACTATGACGAAATTGGAGTTTGGTTGATATTGATTAGTTCAATTTGGTGTTTGGCATATATACTAATATCTCGGATCAATTTTTAGAGGTTATGGATTTTAAATCGTGTCGGCCGAGATTACGGATTTCGTGTTAATATCTTTATTATACACCCAAGTTAATCTGCGTGATACTTGAACATTCTTGGAGAAGAGAAAGGATACTCTGTAGAGTTAACATGTTATTCACCTTTAAAGTGAGCGTACCACAAAAATAATTTTGCAGCCAAATGTGGCTCAGTGTAATAAGACTCAATTCTTTATACATCTCTAATGAATGGATGAGATAGTGTAGTTCCTTACTATCTAGGTTTATATAGGAAAATCAGAAGACGAGATTGAGAATTGAATTTGTATACTCAACCCTTTGTTTTTAGGGTTTCAAATTAATCCCTTTCCTTTACTCTAAAGTAAGGGAATGACAGCGTTGAAGACCAATCGGTATCTCTTACAACTTTAGGCTAATATTGTGAAGTCCTATATAATTCTCTTAATACTATACTTAGTATACTTAATATCTTCTTAATCTCCTAATCTCTTAATTTCTCAGTATTGGTTAGTCTATCAAAAGTTTCGAGTACCTGTTAAGATGATGTTTTCAGATGATTAATGAGCTCCAGAATTGGCATTAGTATTATTGGTATGGGCCAACAAGAAACTCGTGTGACAATCAACACCTCGTGTGATATTTGATAGGCTTTTATGTTTGAAACAAAATGTTTTTGCAGCCAAATGAGTTGAGTGATAGGAATATGAATTAGTTACTCAATTGTGGTTTAAAGACATTGGTTTTAGATTTTGAGAAGGTATAATTAACTAGTGTCTAAAGCATCTGGAGATAAATATCAATACAATACACCTATTTATCATATAGTCTGTCTCCTCTTAGGATTGTAAATCAGTGATCACTCTTGAATTTGAGCAAACATTTACAGTAGAAGGCTAATCTTTCTACACGAGGGTATAAATTCCAGTGTATCACTGAATGTCTAACTCAGATTGTAAAGAACTGTAAGACAATTGTATAATTCTTTTCAACTAAATCATAAAAAATGGCATTTTCTAGAATTATCAATCTATGAAATTCTCTTTTAATTGTACATTTTTTTCCATTACTATCATATTTATCTACTTCTTCTGCTTCTTAACAGCAGGCTTTTTAACCTTTGGTGCTGCTCTCTTCTTCGGTTTCACCTCCTTAATCAATTTATCCTTCTTATCAATCGTGTCCAGTTCCTTCTCCTCCTCCTCTTCATCCTTCCCTGTATCATCATCAACAACATCCTCAAAATCAGCCTTTTGCTTCGACCCTCCATTCGAAACAGAATTACCAGTCTTGTAAATCGCAACAGGATGCGTCAGACTATTGTACTTTCTAGTAAAGGTCGATTTCACCTTGGTTGGAATATTCTTCACACTGGCCGCTATTTTCTCTCCAACTCCAATCTCCATAATCAGATCCCAATCATCTTTATTCAAGTAATAATAATCCATAATATCGATAACCTCCTCAATACCTTCTTCCTGGTCCTTCAAAAGAGGATTCGTAAGGCGTGATGCAAATGTGGGTATATAGTCCAATCTGAGCTCCTTCTTGTCTGTCAGAGTTCTCAATCTGGTATGGTATTGCAACTCCTGCAATAATCTCAAAAATTTGTTTTGCTTCAGGTTGGCTCCCAACCATCCACTGAACATAAGTCTACCAGTGAGTTGTCCCGCTACATCCATAGCTGGAATCACCAGCGACATAACAGCATGGAACGGAAGTAACGACCACTGTTGTTCACTCAGTCTAATAAGACTGTTTATATGATCTGATTGCGAAATCGTATCAGCAGCATTTGCAACACGTTCCAAATGCTGTAAACTATCACAACCAGCTGGACTGGTGCGCATATAATTTTCCTGAATCATCAAGGGTGCAAAATCGATATCATTAAAATAAAGACCAATTTTATCATCCAAACTACTTTTCAGCAGTGGTAAATACAATTGTGCTGAGAGTAATTTGGCAGCAATATCAAAAGGTTTGAGAATTGTATGTTTCTGCCATGCCTCAGAAACTTCTTTTGCATGTTTCGACCCCACATCTTTAGTGGTACGCAGAACTTGGCTCATCAAATTAATCATTTGTCTCATATCATGATTAGTAGCTTGAACCATTTGTCCAATAACAGCAGGATCCAATTTAATACGTTCTCTATGAGCAATCGACAACAACCTCAGTCTAACCTCAGTTTCTGAAGGTCTTCTGAATGGAATCTCAAGTACTTGTTTATCAAAAGTACGCATTTTAGGAAGATTTCTCTCATTACAGATCAAAATAAGAGGCATTTTGGTTGTTCTGCAAAACTGAGAAAGTGCACCTGCTCCTCCATGATCTCCTGAAGACATACCATCAACTTCATCCATAATAAGCACAAACTTTTTAGCTTGCTGTTGTTTCTCCTGATCACCACGGTTTTGGAAAAAACCAACAACAGAAGTATTATTGAGTACAGATTTGATATTAGCATTGAGTAACAGTTTGGAACGAACATCCGATGCGTTCTTCTCCAAAACATCAAATCCAAGCATTTTTGCAACCAAATGAGCAGTTGTGGTTTTACCAATTCCTGGAGGTCCACTAATTAAAGCTGCTCTAAATTCACCATTCTTAAACCCTTTTTTCGAGTTATCAAACCATCTCTCTAACCAATCTTTAAGTTTGTTAACTTGTCCTTTATTACCACATAAATGATTTAAAGCAGTAGGGGCATGTTTAGTGGTCCATAATTTATCCTCATCCAGAACCGGTTTAACTATATCTTTGGGAAGACTCGAGGTGGTGTTTGCAAGACTCTCTTCAATCTTTTTTTGTTCTTCTTGTCTTCTTAATTTATCTTGTTTTTCTTCTTCTTGAGCATCTTCAATTACTTTCAAATCTGCCTCTTCTCTCTTTCTCTTCGCCTTTAAAGCAGCCTCTCCATCTCCTCCTTCCATTGGCATTTTTGTAATCAATTCAATAAACCCAGCTTCATCAATAGCCTTAACTTTGAGTTGTTTGATTTTCTTCACTTTAGATGGTCCTGCTTCTTCACCAATTACAACTAATGAAGTTCTTCCAGAAATCGATTTCGTGACATTTGCACCATATCTTTTAGCCAAATTCTCAGATTCAGTTCTATCCAAATGAGGTAAAACACCAGTGAAAACAATCGTAAGTCCTAATAAACAATTAGGTTTGGCTTCTGGAAGGTCAATTACCGATGTGGGGGTCGAAGATTCAACAGGAGCAGCTGCTTTTGCAAAAAAATTGAACTTTTTAGTTTCATCAACTTCTGGTAAAACAGCATCTGGAATCAGTGCTAAAACTTCTTCAGCAGTAGCGCCTGATGCAACTGAATTTCCAGATGAAACAACCTCTTCTTTATTCACCTTCTTCTCCACCTTTGGTTTCTTCTGTCTTGCAATTGGGGCAGCTGTTGCTGCTTTGGCTTTTTTTGCTACCGGTTCGTCATCAACATCAATAACCTCAGTATCATTCACCTCAATGACCTCTTTCTTTGGTTTTTTGGGGGCACGGGGTTTCTATTGGTTAGTATGGGTTATATAATGAGGATCATATGTACATACGGTTGTTTTCTTTGCTGAGAAGAAGTCTCCAATGTCTACCATTTTAGAGACGCGTATAATTTTTAATGAATTTTATTTAGAGAAATTTGATTATTCTTTATTTAAGATGATAATTGATAATTCTTTATTCATGAGAAGAGAATAGTATTGATAATTTTGTTTTGAGATGATTGTATGACCTTAGATTGAGTTTTTGATTAGAGTGTTTAGATTGAGTGTTTAGATTGGTGTTTAGATTGAGTGTTTAGATTAAGGTGTTTAAATTAAAGAGTTCAAATTAAAGAATTTTGATTCTAGAGTTTAGACTGATTTGTGATATTGACGTGGTACTTCTTTAGATTATCTAGAAGTTGACTAGTTGATTAAGAATTGTGGTGTATAGTTGGTTCGTACTACAAGTTGAGTCAAATTACGCTCTAAATCGGATCTTATTAACCATTTCACACTAAATCAATTTATAGGTACAAAACTGTCATTACCACTATTCAGACACAACTCACATTCAGGTACCTTGTAGGAAAACGCACCGAACAACCTCAGCCAGTTTTTCACCACCGCTCATACCTTCTCAGACCTCACACTAAGTTAAAATCTTATAGGTTAACAGCACTTCATAAGACTAAAGAAAATCTACCATATACTTGAAAAATATAACAAAAACAGTATATTCAAATTTCATTCTTAGTTGAAAATTCATAGTAAGCTTTAGTGATAAAATACCTACCAGCAATTCTGGAAGTTATACTTAAGTTTTGAGAAGAATTGAATATATTAGAGTAATAGAAAATTTAACACTAATTCAAGAATAGTATCTGAACCTTCAAGATTAAAATTCAAGATAACCTCTTATGCTCCAAGAATTTCAACTCCAAAACTTAAATCTACTTTAGTTATCGTAATTCCAATAACAATCTCCTGTTCTCTCTCCTATATTTTGTCCCCTCTTTCTCCCTTTCTCCCTTTCTTCTTCTCCCTTACCAATACAATTTTTTGCACCCAATTTTCTTCATTTCTTTTCACTCTTCCAATTCAAGATCTCCAAATACAAATCAAGAACCATTGGGCATTAGTGCACTTCAATGGTTACTCTCAATCATTACGTCAAGTTGTGCACTTTCTAGTTATTTTCATTCAGGTTATGATAATAGTTAATGGCAAACCTATGCATAGATCTTATAAATTTAATGACGTCAGTCTATTGGTTTGTATAATCATAGTGTACCTTAAATAACCGAGATTTAGTCGGGGTTGGGTCGTTCTGAAATGCGGTTAACGGGTTTCAGTTTGAACGTCATTTATTTGTTTATAGTGGATGTTTAATACCAAAAATGTTTAATTGACCAGAAATGATTAATTGACCAGAAATGTTTAATTGACCAGATATGTTTAATTGACCAGATATGTTTAATTGACCAGAAATGTTTGACTGATGCCAGATATGGTTATTCATACGAAGAATGAGAATATGTTTCACACCAGAAATTGTTAATACCAATAATGTCACTATGATTTAATATCAATATGTTAATGTGATTACTTCACACCAATTATGACAATATGTTAAAATTCAAGCAATAGTGACAAAATGAATTATTTCATACTAATTGTGCCAAATGATTTAGTTCATACTAATAATGACAATGATTTATTTCATACTAATAACGACAATGATTTATTTCATACCAATGGAGACACCATAACTTTATAATTCATACAATAAATATGATTTTATAATTATAGACAAAACCATAAATTACGTCAAACTTAGAGACAATGTATCAAGCCCATTATAAGTCAACTCACATTAACTTTACCATATTGTTCTCCATCCAAATAACCTTTTAAATGTCTTAATCTTAAATACAATGAGATCAAATGGATCATCTTCTCTCCTAATTAACAATTTTAAATAATGGATTAACAATTTAAAAATGGATATAACAATTATATCACTTTTTAAATCACTAGTAAAATTCCACAAATGACAGCTTCTACCATCATAGAACATTTATTATAATACAATCACTTTGTAGTTTCCTTCTCCAAAAAATCGGTCCATAAAGTAACAAAACTTTGTCGAGCAGGCTTTTCTTCATTCCCCCCAATATGACTCAATCCAGCAGCTACCTTCTGTTCCTCATCCCAACCCAAAAGCAGACCAATCAACTGTAAACTCTCAAACTTCTTGGTATCTCCTCTAGGCATCTGTAGAAACGTTATGAGAATATTCGAAATAAGCTCCTTGTCAATCGTATTTTTATTCGTATTTTGTTTAAGTAACAGTAACGATTTAGTTAAATGCTCATTCAAAATAATAGCCTCATGCCGTAACTTACCAATTTGAAGCAGTTTATTATGGATATCCAGTTTAAGCAGTTCAACTTGTTTATTATCTTCTTCAAGTTGATTAATTTTTTTATTTCTCTCTTCAATATTAATTTCAAGAGATTCAATTTTGGTAGTGGAATTTGTTAATTGAGTTTTCAAATCGGAAATTTCAATATCCTTATCTTTTTGAATCTTTTCATAATCTAAAACTTGTTGTGATACCTTTTGGTTCAATTGTTTCACAACCTCTCTTTGTTCTTCTAATTCAACTTGTTTAGAATCCAAAGTTCCAGTCAATTCCTCAATCTTCAAATTCAAATTCTTGATTTCAATACTAGCTTCATCTTTAACCAATCCATATTCATTAATTTCAACCTTATACTCATTGATTCTTCTACTCAATTTCGAGTTTTGATTTTCCAAATCATACTTTTCATTCTGAAGAGTATCTATAGTAGCTTCATACTCTTTAGTAGACTTATTGAGTGATTTAGATAACCTATCACATTCATTACTCAAATTCTCAATCTCCTCATTATACTGTGATATTTGTTGAGTTGCTGAACTATGACTATTATTCAATCTTGATTCCAATTTTTCATTTTCTTCTGTTAATTTGGTAATTGATTCTTTAGCTTCTTCCAATTCAACTTCAGTTTGTTTCATGTTTGTGAAGAGAGATTTCATTGAAATCAATCTACTCATTAGAGTATCATAACTCAGTTGTATTGAATCACGTTCTGATTTCATATCATCTAATTGTTTTTGTAATTCAAGAGAGGAATCATTAGTATCATTCTTAATCTCCTGTTTGTTCTCCTGTTTATTCTCCTCTTTATTCTCATCCTTCTCATTATCCTCCTTCTCATCCTTCTCATCCTTCTCATCCTTCTCATCCTTCTCATCCTTCTCATCCTTCACCTCCTCCTTCCCATCCCTCCCATCCTTCTCACTCATCAACTCATCCAATTTCTTTCTCAATCTCGCTATTTCTTCATCTTTCTCATCTTCTCCACTAACATCCTCCCCAATATCATCAACCTTCACAACCTTAGTCCCTCCATTCTCAACATGACTTTGTCCATTCGACTTGTTCTTCGACTTCTTGCCCATATTAAAGAAAAAACACGTAAATAAAAAATCTAAAAAAACATAAATTGATCTTTATTGAACATTAAACTCATTACTATCATTACTATCATACAATCTAGGTATTCATCATACCTCACTAGGAGTCTAGATAATCATCTTAGGTTCATCATTGGATATACTAGGTAACTAGATATTCTAGTACTAGACGTTAAGGTATTCTGTATTACAGTTAACACCACATACTATCAATACACCACATACTATCAATACACCCATACCAAACAATCAAATAGAGCACACACCACAATCAATACACCACCATGGACTTTTTAGACTTCGACTCACTCAACACTAAATCTTTACCCCAACCACAACCAGCATTATCACTCCCAATATCTTCAAATATCGAAAATCTATCAAAACGGTTCTCAAATCTCAACAGTTTAACTAGAAATTTGTTGAAGTTAGAAGACAAAAAAGAAGAAACTGTACTGAGAACAAGAGATCATGAAGTAGCGGAAAAATATGCAAAAGTTTCAATGGGTCTTTTAAGTAAGACTTCTGAAATGGAATCTGAAGATGATACTGTTACATCTTTACCTACTTCAACACTTTCAAGTAGACTTTCTAGAGTCTTAAACAACCCATTGAGTGATTCCCAAATTAGAGAATTTTTTGGTGCTCTTGAATCGAAATATCAAGGTTCTCATGAATTAACTGATCCTGGAGTAATTGGAGTTGTTTCTCGTAAAAAGTTGAAAAGTAACTTTGAAAATGAACTTATCAAGTCTCATACTCAAATATTGAAGGAATATCAACCTGTAATTGGTCAATTTCATAAGTTGGAAAAGTATCTTGATCATTTAAATAAGTTAACCAAAGAGGTTAATTTGAAAGTAGATAAAAATTATGATGCTTCTTCGAGTTTTAATGAGGAAATTTCTCAATTGCATAACCAAAGACAACTTTTATCGATTCAAAAGAATTTATTGGTCAATTTCAAAGCTCAATTTACTTTAAATGAGTATGAAACTTTTGTATTGACTTCGGGAGATATCAATGAGGAGTATTTTACAGTTTTAACCAAGGCTGAAAAGACGGTTGATAATTGTTCTGTACTTCTTTCTATTGATAATCCAAAATTAGGTCTTAAAATTATTGCTAAACTCAATCTGTTAATCAGCAAGTCGGTTGAGAGAATTGTTACTTATACAAACAAACTGTTGAGTAACTTGTACGCACTTAATTCAACCCAGAGAATGTCAACCGTTCATCAATGTCTCAAATTCTTGCGCAGTCACAAGGTGGGTTATTTGTTTAGTGATATTGTTGCAAACTTTGTGGAGTCGAGAAGTAAATCTGTAGTTGAGGATTTCATGGAACAGACTTCTATTGCTAGTTCTAATAATGGGGGAGTGAGTGGACCTAATGCAGCACCTAATTCGAGTGCCAGTTCAATTCGCAGTGCAAGACCGATAGTGGCATCTGCTCATGACCCGCTCCGTTTTATTGGTGATCTTTTGGCATACGTTCATTCTTGTGTTGTTAACGAAACAGAAACAATTTCAAATATCTTTGGTGAGGCTGAAGCTCCAAAGATTGTAGATCAAGTTTTACGTGCCATTGGTAAGCCAATTAGACTGCAAATTGATCAGATTATTTCTATCGAGGTGAAAATCGCAACCATTCACCAAATATACAATTTACTTGAATTGTATATGTTGATGTTTGCCAAGTTGGTTGCTCCACAATCGGATCTTTTATCCAATATCGAGCATTTAATTAAATCATGCCAATCAAAGATTATAGGAGTGGTTCAAAACAGATTACTTACTATTAGAAGTAGTAATCTGGCGCAATTAGAGTTGAACTCTCATTGCCAACCTCCAGAATGGATCATCACCTTCTATGCTGATATTCTTCCAATTTTAGACCAAACTACAACACCAACAATTATGAACTTGCCAAAGTCTGAAAACGACGAGTTGTTGAGATTGCTTGTAAATGAACCAATAGATATCATTTACGAGCATATACTGAAAAACGCCGATCTTTTTGAAAGCAAGAAGGATCAACTCATTCTCAAACAGAACTTCTTTGACGTGATCTTATCCAAGATTCTTCCGATTTCGATTCTCAACGAGAAGGTTTTGGAAATCAATGAGACAATCAATGAGTTGACGCAGGAATTGATAAAGTACCAATTAGATACGCTTTTACAAGGTTGCGAAATTTATGATTTCTACAACGTTATGCACATGATCAGTCCGCTTGATGATTTCGATGTTTGTGTGTATGAGCCAATCAAGGAAAATAAGTTGTTTACAGTGGAGAATATTGAAGCTGCTGATGAAAAGATACGAGAGTTTTTACCAAACGCTTTATTGGACTCTCAAAATGCTTTACTTTCATTGAATGCTCCTTTAATTGTGAGTGATATTGTTACAGAGTCTGCTGTTCAATATGTAAAGTTTTACAATTACTTCCAGCAGGTGACTGAGGAGTATTTGGGTGTGAAGTTTCTGTGGACTGATATGGAGGTTGCTACTTTATTGGGAGTTGATGAGGTTTATTCTGAGTTTATGATGTTAGTGAAGAGTTAATATTTATTAGTTCCATTTGGTTACAATAAAAGCATAATGCACTATTCTGTTAAACTGAATATAAAAGTAGATTAATATAGCGCACATTTGCAGTCGTTCTATTTTCAGTAGAATTATCAAATTCATGGATATTGTTACAGATTTGCAGCCATTACGATTTCAGAAGAAAGATTAAAATCACAATTAAGAATATTGTCCCTTTCGCAGTCACTTAGAATAGCCTCCATTCTCTTTATTGAACTTTTGAGCTCACCATAGATATGTATAGAATAAACTCCTTATTCTTTTGCAGCATTAATTCATGGAATAACTATATTCCTTATTGACAGCCATTTTCATAGAATAAACTCCTTCTTTATACTTGCAGTCATATTTTTCTAACTCCATATACTTTGCTCTGCCATTATTTCATAAGTAAACTCATCATTATTATTGTAGTGCACATATACAGCCAATTATATATCATAGAATAATTAAATTCTCTTTTATTGGTTTAAATTTGCAGCCATTTTTATAGAATAATAAATTAAAATTCAATGAGAATTGTCAAATTCATAGTCATATTTCATACAGAGACACCGTCTTCTATAGTGATATTCCAGTGGGAAGATATTCTTTATTCTTCATATTTGCTGCAGTAAAATTCCTTAATCTTCATTTGCAGCAATTATTTCTTAGAAAAATATTAATTCTTTATTGCAGCCATTATTCATAGAATACTATTTATCCTTTATTGAAGCCATTATAAACTCCATACTCTTTACATTCAAGTCAATTACATAGAATAAATTCATTATTCACATTTGCAGCCTTTCTAGAAATTCTTATTCTTTACTTTAGTCAATTTAATAAATTTTGCAACCACCCAAAATTCTCATCTTTATCAGTAATAAGACACATTACTCCCTAGTTGGAACCTTCCCCCTACCATACCCCTCCTTCGCATAATAATCCATAGGATAGAAATCCAGATCCCACTTCTTATCCTCCTCCATCATAACCATAGCCTCATAAGGTGTCAATAACGGCTTGTGAAATGCATACCCCCAATCAATCAGTAATCTAGGACAAGCAACCTGAACAAACGCATCGATATCCTCAAACATAGCAAGCTTTTGAGGTAAAATCTCACTCAATATAATCTTCACAACTTCAATCCCATGCAGACTAAACTTCTCTTCCAATAATCCAAGAGTAACAGGGTTTCCCTGTCTTCCCAAAGCTCCCAAAATCAACCCAATCTTCTTCGCAGAAGTCGCAGTTCGAATAGCATCCTCTCTCACATTTACCATCTGTTTCTGATCATAATACTCTCTCGTAAACTTACGAGAATATGGATCATACCTAAAAGCAGGAATATCAGGATTATGAATCATCGAACTTTCCAAGTGGAACCTCCCATCTCCTACATATAAAGTCCCTTGGAACTGGTTTTTATCGAGTCTGGCAGACGTACATCCTAAAACCTCACCCTTCAGTAAAGGTCTAGATTGAGGAGGAACCAAAAAGATACCGTCCTGTTCTAGTTTAGCCTTGACACTGTGGATGGTTGGGTTGAACTGGATAGTACCAAAAACAGCCAACTGCGACCCCTTGTCAAAATTCTTCTTGATCGTATTGATCAAATGAGTCTCATCAATATTGATAGTGACAAACACATAAAGTACCTTAATACCAATGATATCTATAGGAACTAAACAAGAATGAGCATAATGAATGATAAAGTCACAATCAAGAGATCTAGCTGTATAATCATCAATACAACAAGCACCATATGTAACATCACCCATCACTACCGTCTCTACTTGACAAAACTGTTCCAAAATATCAGAAACAATCAAAGAATATATAAGTAAACCTTCAGGCATTTGAAGAGCCACTCTCTTTGCGTTTGCTTTTCTAACATTCCATACTGTCTTGTGGATTTCAAAGTTATAATTTGATGGTAATAACTTTACTGCTTCATTAAGATCTTTATCATTAAGGATATCATCAGGGATCTGGTTCATCACTCTACCAACATGTTTTTTGCGATCAGACTTAACAAGTGAAGTCTTAGAGTCGGTAATCTCATTGGAGTCACCAGACTTTCGTCCCACAAACCTCCTTCTTGGTACCTTCACTTCCATTGCTTATGAAAAGTTTAAAAAAAGAGATGAGCTGAAAACATGATTACACCATTCTTTACCATTAACCAGGACGATGAGTTCATATATGTTGACGTGAAAGTGTCACACGTTCGATTCAATGCTCAGAACATTGAGATGATTGTTGATTCCGAGCTTTTTATCTTTTCACTTCCACCATATTACTTACGAATTAGATTACCATTTCCATGTATTGATGATGAAAGATCGAATGCTGCTTTTGATTCTGGATCTGAGTGTATTAAGATCAAGTTTGCGAAGGAGAACAAGGGCCAGCACTTTCCGGACCTTGATTTGACTACAAAATTGCTTGCTAGAAGTAATGAAGCCGAACCTAAGAAACCGTTGATCGAAGAGTTGGATGTCAAAACCGATATGAATTTGGAGAACCAGGACCTGATAGAGAAGGAGGGTGAAGCTTTCAACTGGGAGATTGAACAGAAACCTGAAATTGAACTTAAACCTAGTAATCAGTATGGGTTTGAGGATAAATATAATGGGATAGTGGGTGTTTCGGCTACTAATGGAAATGATATCAATGAATTGGCTGATCCAGAAAACTCTTCACCAGATCAACGTATAATGGAACGTCTTATCAATGAGAATATCAAGTTTGACCCTGAAATTTATGCTGCTGATTATATTATGGAAAAGTATCCTAGTGAGGATGATGATAAAGACTTTAAACTGATTATAAATTGGACTAACCCAATCACTAAGAAGTTCTTAAAATGGTATAAGAATAAGGAATCAGATTTAATGCCAGTGGAATTCTCCAAAACAGAACAAGAACAAATGATAGCATTACCAAAGAAATCGTATATTGTTGAGAACAAACCAAGTATGATGTGTTTGGTTGTATCGTTACTCTTTTCGTATCATTTTGAGCAGAGAGAGACTCAAGGTGAACATACTGTTGAATCTGCGTGGACTATTGGTAAGTTAACTCCACAATTCTCGCATCTTGATTCTTTAATTGTGAGAGAACAGGATTTATTGAAGGCTACCGTGATCACACTGATCAGAAGAGCTTTACTGTATCCGTTGCACCGTAACTATAACATGTTGACAAAGGTTTGGGATGATGTTTACTACAATTTAAGAGGAGGAAAGAGACTTGTAGTTCAGAGTCTTTTAGACCTCAAAGAGTTGTTTCGGTTCCACGACATCTATTATGTTTACGACAAGATCTGGCTTGAGGATTTGTGTGCTTGGTTAATTAGTGATGATGTGAGTGAGGGTATTATTCGTAGTTTAGCTCATGATTTGAAAAAGGTTTACCTGGGATTGGAGAAGCAGGAGATTACTTTTGAGAAGGTTGATGAGGAGGAGATGAATGTGATTAATTTACAGGAGATTGAGGAGATGGCTGAGGAGCTGTTTAGAGAGTATCAGGGGCGTGATTGAATTGGTGTGCTGTAAATGTAATGTACAAGAGTACAAAATTTACAGATGTACATAAGTACGGAATTTACAAAAGTACAACTCATAGAACGTATATGTCCTGTTCTTATGTACATGCACATTGCAAACATACGCATTCTACTGCATTCAGCATATTCAGCCTCCTGTAATTTTCCATTCACCATCCTTCATCACTTATTACATGTGTATTCTCCTATTTACGATATTACTGCTTCTCCTGTTTACGGTAATGCATTTCGGCATTCTGCTTGCTGTGAGCATCGACGGTATTGCATTCGCGTCTGCTTGCTGTGAGTGTCTTCGATATTGCATTCGTCTGCTTGCTGTGAACATCTCCGCTTGTTGAGAGCACTTTCAAAGTAGAGTGCTAAAATCATATAATAGAATAAACTTTTGAATTGGTCAAGTAGAGTGGTAAAATGATTAGAATAAACTTTGACATTAGCACTAGAACAAATGATGGAGTCTGAAGGACTTTAGTTTTGGAGTCTAAAAGGCTTAAAAGGGCTAACCTAAAAGATGAAGTTCATACTAAAGATATAAATTCATAAAAAAGACATACAATCATAATTAACATAAAAAGACAAACTGTCATACTAACATAACAAAGAGCAAATTGTCATACTAACATAAAAAGATCAACAGTCATACTAACATATTGAAGAAAGAACCCATATCAACATACTAAATCGAAATCAGAATACTCTTACAATAACCGTTACTATTATTAGCAAAACAGCCATTTTCTTAACTAAACGAAAACAGCTGTTATTCTAATTTTAAGACTAAGATAACCATCCCATTAACATTCTAAAAACGGATACCCGTTCTTTTATTAGCAAACCATTCTCTTAAGGGACTAAAGACTTAATTGCCGTTACTTTTATTAGTATAAGCCATTACGCTAAAAACGAAGACATTACTCTAACTTAATGTAGGATACTCTAAAAGATAAGCAGGATTACGCTTGACTAAGCATGATTACGCTAAGATAAGCAGGAATACGCTAAACTAACCAAAACAATACGACTAAAAACCAAAACAGTATCATAAAAGCCATACTATTAACTTACCCTTTACGGAAACCTTGAATAAACAATCTTTAGAATTATAAAGAAAGCAAGCTTTTTAATGTTTGTAGTGTTCTAGTCTATTGAAGACTCTAAGGTCTGACTTCTTAAAGATTAGAATAGATAAAATAGTCTGATAAAGTCTGATATAAAGTATCATAAAATAGTCTGAATACAAAGAATAATAGTTTGTATAAATTCTCAACTCTAAGACTAAATCAACTCTTAACTTTATAATAAGAATGTTTGATTCTTAACTACCAATCTAAAACAGCCATATTCTCCCCTAAATAGAACGATCTGCTATATAACTAATATCAATACCTTATTCACTCAGCCCCAAAAACAATCCCTAGTCTCCCTCTCAACCTAGATTCATTTAACCTTTTTAGTACATTAAACGTTATGCTTCACGGAAAAGGAAACACGGAATAGAGACGAAAACACTACACGGTATAATGACGACAATGGTGTTATTTTTCCAGCTCGTCAACGAGGCTACCATCTACCTTATAAATACTTGATGATCAAAGTTAAATCACAGTTTTGCAATTCAAAGTTAAATCACAGTTTTGCATTCAACGCTAAATCACAGTTTTGCATTCAAAGTTAAATCACAGTTTTGCAATTCAAAGCTAATCACAGTTTTGCAATTCAACAAATCACAGCTTTGTGTATGGGGATAGGATATCGTGAGGGTATCGGCCGACATTCAGTGAGCCTCTACGGTGCCTCGGGACTGCCGGTGTTGAAGTTCCAGCAGGGTCCTCGGGTTCCGATTCGGAAACGGCCTTTTCAGACGGCGTAGACGAGACTGGCGGTGCTGGAGGCGACGCGAGCCGTCGCGAACGCCGCGGACCTACCGCTATAGATTCATTAGGCTCACCAGGTACCTTCTCAAGAGTGGTGTCGTCTTCATCGAGGTCCATAGTCGTATCCCGAGCCTCATCTAGGGTATCGTTACTGCCGGCCGCGTGCAACGGGGTCGATGTGACAATGTGCTGTTGTTGCTCAAACTGCGGTGCCGGAGGAGGAGATGGTATAGACTGACTGGGTTGTATAATTGCAGACTGTTGAAGGGTGGACTGTTGAAGGTTGGACTGTTGAAGTGAAGATTGAACAGATTGTGGAGTCCCTTGTCTACTACCTATATTAGCAGGAGACCCTAAATCAATAGACATGTTCTCACCAACCGATTTATGTCGTTTGTGAACACTCTGTTGTTGTTGTCTGAATGGGTTTTGGCTCAATTGCGGGCCTGTTTGGCCCTGGAATTGGGCCTGTGGGCCCTGTGGGCCCGAACCATCGGGTTTCCAGTGGTGGAACTGGATGATATGCTGGAACGACGTCATCAGTTCTTGCAGTGGGGGTTGTGTCGACCTGCTTTGCTTATGAAGAGGCTGTGCTGGTGACGGTTTCACTTGCATTGTGGTGGTGAGTGGTGACGTGGACGAGCCTGTGAGTGCCGGAGGCACCAACAGGCTGGTTTGCGGGAGTTGCTGTTGCTTAACACGTTGCAGATGTGCTTCGACTCTACCCAAATTGATTCTGTTGGGCGATTCTGCTGGCATTGAATAATATCGTTGATGCAGGTACCGTTGTGAACGCCGCGTGTTCAGCGTATTTCCTGTTACCATCCCACTACCGTTACCTCCACGATATGGTGTTATTGGAGTTGCCAAGTTAGCGACTGCCTGGGCCCCGATTTTCGCTGGGGAAAGCGGTCTTCGTGATGCGTTATTGGATGGTGGTGTCATTGCTGGAGGTGGACCGCCTCCAAATTTGTAGTTTACAGGGGGTATTGGACTTGCGTTTAGTGAGTCCGATTGAAGAATGTTGGTACTACTATTTGACCTTGAATGGCCTCTTTTGAATTCTGAGGGACCCAGCATTGGTTGCATTTGGGGTAAAACAGGTAAATTCTGTTGAGTTTGAGATTGAGTTTTAGATTGTTGATCCAGTTGTTGCAGCGATTGCAGCTGCTGTTGCAACTGCAACTGCAACTGTTGCTCCAACTGCTTCTGTTGCTCTATACTCCCACTAACACACATCATCGGTATCAAATTCGCAGGAACCTGCGCCTTTAGCGCATTCTGCAAGATACTCAAGTTCTTGGTTGCAATCTCTAGTCTGTAAAATTCCTGTTTTGTTCTTTCCTGTTCTGCTCGCAACTTGACAGCTTCAATATATGCTGTTTCAGAGAGTGGAAACGACTCCACCTGGGGTCCTAAAAGCGACAACAACCCAGTTTGTTCTAGTGAAAGAGGAGTTTTTTCTCTTTCAGGTTCACTCTTTTCAGTCTTTTCAGTCTTATCTGGTACTTTTGACCTCAGTGGTTTTTCCTGACCACTTGGCGAAGCGCGTTTCTTTGGGTTGGCTTCGCCTTTGGAGAACTTATCTATGAGTGAATGGACACTCATTGACGACATTCTTAAAATTTGATTATTAGTGTGATTATCAACAATAGTACCAATAATGTGAATATGATTATCAATAGTACCAATAATGAATATGATCTCTGATGAGTAATTATCTGATTATGGTTTTGAATATGATTATCTGATTATGGTCTGAATATGATAATGGTCTGAATATGATTATAAATCTCTCAATTTGTTTATCAATATTCTGATATGATTCTGATTAGATTCAATTAGATTCTTATTATGATCAATATCTCTCAATAAAATGGTCTTTCCTAATAGTACACTATGCTTCCAGAATTATCAATATTACCCTACCAATAAGATTCAACACAATTTTCAATGCTCCTCTGTCTTCTTTTACCTTTCTGAGCCAAACGTGCTCGACTCCTATTTGCTAATAATACAACAAATACCAGAACCAGCTTCCTTCCTCTTCTCTATATGCGTACGAAGATTACGGGATGTACTTCAACTTGCTCATGAAGACCTGAGCGTTGCTGTTGCTCTTGGTGGTTTGGCTGGAGTTATTAGTTTTCATTTTTTCTTAAAATAGTATGAGAAGGAGGTGTCCGTTTTGGGACACCAAAGAGTCCTATAAGGAAGAGTCAGAAAGAGTCAGAAAGGGTATGAGTAGGGTAGGGGAAGTGATGGTGTGGGGGGAGGGGATAGAATATGGGAAGGATATGAGGTAGGTATGAAGATTGGTAATGTTTATTTTGATACTTACGCGTTCATTCCCGGAATTGGTGTGGTTTTGGTAGTGAATACCGCGAATCGGCACTTTGTGAAGGGTATTAATGTTAAATTGCAATAAGTATATAGGATTTGATTTGACCATAGAGGGTGTTTCAGATGGTGTAGTTTCCGGTGAGGGAGGAGTATGTAATGTGAGGGATGTTGAGTAGTATTTTAGTATTTGAGAGTATTAGAATTTTGTGAGTAAGAGAGTATTAGTATTTTAGTGAGTATGAGAGTATGAGAGTATTTAAGAGAGTAAGAGAGTAAGAGAGTATTTAAGTGAGTATTCAAATGAGTATTTAAATGAGAGTATAAGTGAGAGAAGTGAGAGAAGTGAGAATAAGTGAGAGTAAGTGAGGTAAATTCATGAGAATATAAAAGTGAGTTCATAATATCAATATATAAAAATTATAGTGATGTCAGAATATCTTGGTCAATATAAATTATACTAATCTCAAAATATCAGTCAAAATACATATTAATATAGTGATGTCATTGAATAGTTCTTCTTGATAAGCTTTATAGTGAATCTCCTATTACTCATTAGACTGAATGAACATCTAATTCATAATACTCAAGAACAGGCTGTGCTAGTTTTGTACTCATACTGAAATGACCCAACATTTTTCAGGTTACGAGTGATAAGGCAGTTATGATGCGTCGTGGTGCTTGGGTTGTTTTAGTGTATGTTTATGGGAATGGTAACTACTAAATTGTTAGACCTTAAAGAGCAATAGACTTATTGGAAAGAAGTTTTCCAGAACAATGCAGAAGTGAGAGAATCTCACACAAAAAAATAGTTGCAAAAGTTTTTATTACATTTTTTATTGATAGTATTGAGTGATTGTATTTTTATCTTCTCTTTGTGAAGATGTACACGAGTATATTCTGATATTAGTTGCTCTTATATTCGCTATAATGTTGTATTCTCTGTTAATCTAATTTTCATGAAAATCATTACTATAATAATTGTAAATGTTCATGGTGTTTTCTAATTCATGGTTGTTTAGTTCTTATTACCAATGGCAATCCTGAAACTTTCGTTATTCTGGTTATTTATTCTGTATCAGTCATTCTGATTATTTATTCTCAGTTCTTCTGATATTCTCTATTATTCTGATATTCTCTATTATTCTGATATTCTCTATTATTCACTATTCTGGTTATTCTACACTTGTATTCTGATATTTATTCTATTACTCACTACTCTACTTTATTCTCTATTACTCACTATTCTGATTTCAAATTCTATTCTGACTATTCTCTAATTTGTTAACACTCTCATTCACGATCTCTTGACCTTCATATGCATTCACACTATTTATCTTTGCCGACACTTATAAAAATTATTATGTATTATCTACACCTTCAAATATCTCGTCTTTAATATTTCAAAAGTATAATCAATTGTAAGTCATCATAGTATTCAACATCATGATTATTTTTATGTACTTGCGCTTCAATTTGATTAACTGTTCGTCATGAATATGTATTCATAAGTTATTCAGATATCACTTAAGAACAATTTTAAATATTCACAAACACACATTCTTATACCTATTTATCATTCTTAGGAATATCAATTTACATACGTTCTTATGAATATTAATTTACAATCATTCTATTGAATATTAATCATTCTTTTGAATATTCAATTACAATTCTCTTCATAATTCTCTTCATAATTCTCTTAATAATCTTCCTCATAATCATCCTCATAATCCTCCTCATATACTCATTACTTCTACACTAACTCTCATGAATCATTAATTTCATGTATACTCTACATTCAGATATAGGACCAGTATGCTCGAAACTTACCTTCCTCCTCTGAAACTCCATGTCTTTTGATGAACAAGTCAACAATTAACAATCCTGCCTCTTTTGATTATCACGTTAATCAACATCACTTCTTCTTTTCCCTTAAGTCAAATCATACTCATCTTCCAAATCTTCTCTTCTTTCCCTAAGTCAACAAATCAACAATTCTCATACTAGGCTTCCGAAACTCCTTCTCCTTTTCACTCATTGTAGCAGCCAACAAGATGGACGAGATCCCCGAAGCATCCTTTTCCTCCGGCGTACTCGGCGTGCTCGTAGTATACTCCAACAGCGTATTACGCAGATGGAACAGCTGCGACGAACTGTAGTTGATCGGCAGCGTCTGCAGCAGATCCAGCGACTTGCGCAACAGTTGCAAACACCGCGAAGCATTCACAATATCCATCATCTCACTGATATCGCTCGACTTGGTCACCAACGTCAGAGCAGCTGGAATAGTCGTAGGCTCTTGAATAGGCGCAGGACTGGGTCTGTATGGCGGTGCCAACGCCGTTGGAAACCTGTGCTGAGGTTGGCGTGGAGCTTGCTCTGGCCTTGCTAATGGAATAGGAATATCCACAATCGCATCATTACTCTGAGCAAGCAGTGCTGGTGCTGAAAAGTGTACTTTTGCATCCAGTGTATTTGCTGATAATGTTGGTGGGTGTATTGCTGGGGTTATGGAAGAACCATGGGAGTTTGGAGTGATTGCAAACATTGACCCTAATCCTGGAGTTCTTGTTGGGCCCATCATTGAACTCATTGCTGGAGTTCTTGAGGAGCCAGTTGTAGAGGGGCCTGAGGACCCCATTCCAGGAGTTGTAGAGGATCCTAAAGATCCCAACCCTGGAGTTCTTGTAGAGTTCATTCCTGGTGTACTTGACATTCCATTAGACCCTGAAGTTGACACTCCAGACCCTGGAGTACTTGCAATAGGAATAGACCCTCCAGACTGATTACTCGAAACGGGAGTCCTGGAATTACCAACGTCCTCCCCAACATTCTCAACAACCCCATCTCCAATATCATCCAATCGTAACTCTCCATATCCATAATCCAACGGACTCAAACACATATCAACGAAATCAGCTCCAAAGATCGGAATCAACTCATACCGGATATGGTAACAGAAACGCCTGGCCAAGATCTTACACAAGTTGTACGGTAACCACGTTCCTTGGATCTTGAGGAACCCGCCTCTGATCCGCTTAATGTAGGGGTGGTATTGCTTGGGAGTCGATTCAAGCAACTTGACAATATCCGCCTTTAAACTGGAACTTGCAGTCAAATTGTTGCTATTTGCTTGACTCAAGGCAGCCTTCCAGATCCCAGTCAAGTGAACATACCCAGTTTCATAATCCCAAATAATCCAATGTCCATTGATCAGATACTCGTACACTGTCAAGTAGTTACGTAACGGGTCAATAGCACCAGTCAGGTACTTCTTCACTTCAATGTGAGGGTAAATGTTCTGCTGGAGAGAGTCCTGCTTCTCGTGCAGCAGCGGCAACAGGTGCTGATGGATCGGGTAGTTGAGCTTTGCGCTGGATACCGACGCCATGGTGTGTTCCTTTTTTGGTTTACGAAGCGACGGGAGAGACCGTGACTTCTTGTGACGTTTGAAAGTGTATTGGTTAAAGGAAGGGTTTGGGTACGGCGCATAATAGTCTCTGTAGTCATATTGAGCAGGTGAAGCAATTGGAGTTGCAGGTGTATGAATAGCCTGGTTAGTAGTATGATGGTGTACTGGTTGGCTTGTATGACTTGGGTGTGGGTGCCCACTACCATGGGCATTAACATTCCCAGGAGATTGACCGCTCGGACTAGGATACTGATACCCATAATATGGATAAACATACTGAGGATATTGATAATACATTGGTTTTCCAACAGGAGCTTCTCTAACACCGCCCTCGGACTGATACCTGAAAACCCTGTAAAACTGATGGTCCCGCTGGTAAACTTGGTTCGGGATCATTGCACACTAAAAACTGGTGCAAAAAAAAGGGTTTCACCAGCTTATATACAAATATTTAGGGGGTGCCAGATGGTAAGGAGTAGATCGAGCAACCAACGAAAGTTTAAACGTGAAACATGGTATGGAAAATAGAAGTTGCAGCACCCCAGCAGCATGGGCGGGCCACGCTGTGCGCTCGGGTGCGCCAGTTACAGTCGCACGCTGGAGTGCAGCCTTCAAACAGCCAGCTATCACCAGCCTTCCAGTTGTTTTTTCAAATTTTTGATAGGTCTAGTCTCAAGGCACACTTAAACAGAGGTGTGCATGACAATCCAATCAATTCGGTCGCCCGCCATTGTTCTGGTGAAACCCTAAGGACTTCAGGGCCAAAAAGCTTAAACTGGCCGCAAAAAAAAAAAAGAGGACAAAAAAGGAACGGTTTTAGTGGAAAAAATATCTACCGCACCGTAACGACGCTGCAGCTGCCATCGAGGTTTGGAGACCGGGGGTCCCCTGGGGGGAAGAGGTGGGAATGGGTGGAGTACACGGCGATGGGAAGTGGGCGTCCCAGTTATATTGGGGTATCAGGTGATCAACTCGGGTGGCACGCCTAGTAGCGGCCAGCAGCGCCGGCGTGTCTGACCCTTTAAGTTTAGGGCTCACAGAAATAATATCCGACAAAAAAAAAAAAAGGCTGCGAAAAAATACAATTGATGCAGATGGGGACCCGACATTGGGCTTGCAATCCACGGGGGGGCCGCGTCTGTGTGAGCGAGGGCTCCGGCGGTTCCCAGCCACCGGCCTGCGTTTCCGCTCAAGTGCCCAAGAATTCTCACCCTGAAAGGGTTATTGTGCCCCAGGCCTGGATCGCAAAATACTGCAGGGAACAACGTGAAAAAAATTAAACGTACGGACCTGTGTCAGAGCTAACTTAGATTATGTGCTCAATCGCCCGAACTCAGCCGCCTGATAATGTGGTTATGTAAGGTTCCGCTTTGGTTCCTGGTACGCTGCTCCTTTTTGGTGGGATCTTCGGATGAAAATTGGGTATGTGTGAGCGATGTTCATTGTTGTTTCTTGTGTTTGAAGGTTTGGTAATTTTTTGAGTCTTCTGTTTCTTGTTTTCTGTTCTGGTATTCTCTTCTGGTTTTCTATACTGGTTTTCAGATTTGCTATTTCTTCTAGTTTGCTGTCGTTGACTATAGATATTGGTGAGCTAATGATATGGTGTTTTTGAGCTTGCTTTTGTCTGCCGTTTTGGTTGGTTTTTCTCAAAGCTTCGTTGGCATTTTGTGCCCCAAAGTCGCAGAACGTCTCATCCCAATATGCATACTCCTAAATTTGCAACTCTCTCACATATTCCATATTTCCATACATCCCTTCTAATTATATTTTAAGTGTCTTGAGTATTAGTGTGTGTTTTGTATTGTGTATTGTGTATTCTGTATTCATTTAGTATTCAATATTCTGTGTTCAGTATTCTATTGACTATTTACTATTGACTATTTACTATTGACTATTTACTATTGGCTATTCACTACTTACTATTCCTGTTCACTATTGACTATTCAGTGGTCTCTACTCCTCACATTCAGTATTCACTACTATTCAGTATTAGTATTAGTATTTAGTATTAGTTTTAGTATTCAGTATTATTCAGTATTATTCCTTTGTGTTCAGCATTATAAATATTAGTATTCAGTATCATTCTATTCAAAATTAGTATTCAGTAAATCATTCTGTCAGGAACCAACCGTCAATAACCAGTCATTAACCAACCAATAACCATTCAATAATCAATAATCATCCAATACCAATAACATCCAATATCAATAATCATCCAATATCAATAACCATCCAATATCAATAACCATCCAATAACAAATAATATAATACTCTATCACTCCCAATTTCCAACACCCCTCCAACATATCTCCCACTCATCCAACACCAAACACCATCCTCAAACATCACCTCTAACATCTCTTCGAATCAGTCCGGGACAATGGCAGACGCAGTGGAACGCAAAAACCCCGAAATCTGGCCCGTCCACATGCATTCTAGAAACAACTCACCGCATCCAGCGTCCTCACTACACCCGACCCAATTAGCGACGGGTCGAGGACGAGGGGTACGATCCTGCAAAAGAAAACCCCAGAAAATAACGATTTTTCACCAAGGCTGGTGAATGTGAATTTTTGGCTACTAACTACAGGGATGTTACAGGTTCTCGTTACATTACTTGCGTAAGGGTCTAAATTACGGAACGGCGTTGCCCAACTTGTCTGCGACGGCGTCCAAAAACTCGGTAGTAGTGACGTACAGTGCTCTGTCGGTTCTTCCGCACGCCAATGCCAAATCCTTCGTCATGATGCCGTCCTCCTGCACAACCCCGACGGTGGCCTTCTCCAAGACGTTGGCAAAATCCACCACTTCTTGCGTACCATCAAGTCTACCTCTCTGAGCAATACCTCTACTCCAAGCAAAAATCGAAGCAATAGAGTTTGTAGATGTCTCTTTACCTTGTTGGTGTTGTCTGTAGTGTCTCGTAACAGTCCCGTGAGCTGCTTCAGACTCATAAGCCTTCCCGTCCGGAGTCATCAATGCTGACGTCATCAACCCTAAAGACCCAAATCCTTGAGCAACAATATCAGATTGAACATCTCCATCGTAGTTCTTCAAAGCCATCACAAACCCTCCCTTGGACTTGATCATCTGTGCTACCATATCATCAATCAAACGGTGTTCGTACCAGATCCCAGCTGATTCGAAGTCACGTGCATAATCCTTCTCGTATATCTCCTGGAAGATGTCCTTGAATCTTCCGTCGTACTTCTTCAAGATTGTGTTTTTGGTGGACAAGTACAATGGCAAGCCCTTGCTCAAGGCTGTTTTGAAGGAAGAGTGTGCGAATCCAATGATAGACTCGTCGGTGTTGTACATTGCCAATCCAACACCACGACCCTTGTAGTTGAAAACAGTATATTTACTAGGTTCGGAAGCTCCCTCTGGTGTGAAAACCAATTCGAGTTTACCCGGCTCCTGGATAACCAAATCAGTAGCCTTGTATTGATCACCATGAGCATGTCTACCAATAACAATTGGCTTTTCCCAACCTGGAACCAACCGAGGAACACGAGGAATGATAATCAGCTCTCTGAAAACAGTACCTCCCAAGATATTTCTAATTGTACCGTTTGGTGATAACCACATCTTCTTCAATCCGAATTCAGCAACACGTTGTTCATCTGGAGTGATAGTAGCACATTTAACACCAACTCCATATTGTTGAATAGCATGAGCAGCATCAATAGTGATCTGATCGTCGGTCTTATCTCTTGCCTCAATGCCGAGATCGTAATATTTCAAGTCGACGTCCAAGTATGGGTTAATCAATTTATCCTTAATACGAGCCCAAATGATTCTGGTCATCTCGTCACCGTCCATCTCGACAATGGGGTTGACGACCTTGATCTTAGACGCGAGTCTAGCGCTGGTGGAGAAATGTTTGGCTGTTCTTAACATTATGGGTTTTGATGATTTTGAGTGGGGGTTTATCAAATTTTATATTGTGACTAATTGAGCGGAACCGGTGAAAATTTTAGCGGTCGGAAACGCGAGCGCCGTTTACGCTAATAACTCAATAACTCTGATAAGGTTATTGGTTGTGGTATTGTATTATGTTGGGTGATTGTAGAGGTATTGGGTGATTGTAGAGGTATTGGGTGATTGTATAGTTAAGGTATTGGGTGAGGGTACAATGTTATTTATTTACTAATTCATTTTTACTGATAAAGATATACATACATAAACCTCTACATAAACCTCTGTATAATCCACTACTATATATAAACCCTACAATGACTCACTATAATCAACTTGTATCTGTCCAAATCGTATTTCTCGATGAATCATTTTGCAGCCAATGCAAGCTTGAAGTATTTTTATTAAAGTGTGTTGGATTTTAAATCTGAGATATAAATTGATGTACTTGATTTTATTGATTTGATTATGGTTATTAGTTGATGATTGATATTGGATAGTTGTTGTGGTTGTGGTTGATGGTTGGTTCATAATCATGATTGGTTAATTGTTCTGGTTTATTGTTCTAGTTAAATTATGGTTAGCATTATTATTATGAATTAACCATAATAAGCCGATAATGGTTGTAGTGCACTATAGAACTGACCATCTTTTACTGATGACTAGTGGTATCGATTTTTGGTATGATGATGTTCCCTGGGAACTGGGGCACTGGATATCATCCAATGCCTGATAATCGTTTTGGTATTTGAAAATTGTTATGGTTTCACAATATATGATCAATATATAACAGATTATAAGGAATCTCCAATCAGATGTAATAGTCATATGAACTTCAAATCATATGTAAATCTCTACATATGAGAGATATTACACCTTAAGTTGGTTTTCTTAATCGTTCAATATTGGTCTATTTTACTCACTAACCCAAAAATGGACAAATTTAGCAGCCATTTTTATGAAAATACATAATACTCAAAACTCTACATTTCATAAATAGTCTATGTATGATTAGTTTTGATAAGAATAACCAGGTTTCTTCACAAGTCAAGTCTCTCAACACAAGTATCAAAAGGTCACCAAAATCTCCCAAAATCATTCTATTCTCGTTCACTATAATACTAAAATTTCATAGCATACCTCTAAATTTTATTTCATATCAAATTTACTTTGTACAATTACATTACACTTACTCTCCAACAATTCAACTCACTGTCACTACCCACTTCACATTTCATATCACATCTCACTCTCTTTTTACTCTATTTTTATTCTCTCTTTACTCTCTTATTAACTTTTATTCTTTTACGAAAATTAAAACTTTTGTCAAAATCAAATCATCACCTCTATGGATTACTCTCCAGAACACTATCAAAACCAGCTAAATCAGCTAACCATTAACTCAAGGGCACTAATCACCGAACTAACAACCCTAGCAGAACGTCATGTCGATAAATGCCATGAAATCTCAGAGATGGTCGAGGCGCGTATAAAGAAAGCATTGCCTCAACACAAGCTCTACATCGTATATTTGATGGATTCCATTTGTAAAAACGTTGGTAATCCGTACAATGTGATTTTCGGAAGTAAGTTGTTCAAGATTTTCACAGATACCTATTCTATTGTCACCGATACTCCTACCAGACAACACTTGATCAACTTATTCAAGACGTGGATCACTGGAAAAACGACTGCTGGAGGAGAATTGTTCCCACAACCTGTTTTGCAGAAGATTGAGAAGTTTATTATTCAAGCTACACTGTTGAATGAGGCCAATATGAATGGGAAAAATGGTCCAGATGTTTTACTAAGAGAAGCACGTAGTTTACTTCAGTTTGTTATTCAACTCCAGGTTAATGTTGATTCATTTAGGTCGTTTAGAAAGTATCTGGCTGAGGAAAAAGAATACTTGGTAACTAGCGAAAAGAGAAGAAATGAGTTAGTTGGGAGAATCAATGATATTAGTGATAGTATTGTTCAAGAAATGCGAGATGTTGGGAATTTGGATGGTAAAAGGTATGCACCAGATTTGTTAGATATTAGAAAAGAGCTTTTTGAGCTGCAATCTAAGCAGAATGAATTTATTCGAGGAATCACTGGGAAAATGAATTCAGAACAGCAAAAGAAGCGTTTGAAACAGGAGAGACATGCGAAACTTGAAAAGCAGAGAGTTTATCTTGAGGAGAATAAAATTGTGATTAACATGAAACCCAAGTTGAGATTATTTAACAATATAACTGGGTCATTTGAGGATGATGATGAGTTGAGGAAGATGGTTGAGGTATGGGGGAAGGAGCCTGTTGTTAGGGAGGTTGTTAGGGAGAAGGAGGAATTTTCGAATACGCTAGGATTTAATTTTGGGTTTGATGAGGTTGAAATGGATGAGCAGGCTGAAAAGGAGGAGCATGAAAAGGAGGAGAAGGAGCATGAACAAAAGAATAAAGAGGATGAAGAACAAAAGAATAGACAGGAAGAGGATGAACAAAAGAATAAAGAGGAAAAGGAGAATGAAGAAAAGAATAAAGAACAGGAACACATAAAGGAAAACCATACGGAACAGAAGGAAGATCACGAAAATGACCACAAAGAAAACCTTAATGAACACACACACAATGAAGGTATACAGGGTAAAGACCAAACAGACATTGAAAAAGTAAAGGAGAATCCAGCAAATGCACAATTGACTGAAGTAAATGCAATACTGAAACAAGTAAGCGCAAAGTTTGAAACTGAAGTTAATGAACCAAAAGAGTTGAATGATACACCCACACGGAGCTCCGACTCTGATGATGATTATGCTCCACCGCCTCCATCAATACGATTGGATGATTCACAAGATAAGGAAGATTCGAATAAGGAAGATTCTTTAGATAAAGGTTTAGATAATTTGTTAGGTGATCCATTGGATGATGATCCATTAGATGAGCTTAAACTTGAAGAACTTAAACGGGACTCCTTTGAAGATCCATTAGATGAACTCAAACTTGATGAACTTAAACGTGGAGATGATGAAGATGAATATGATGAAGATGCTGATTATGATCCTACTGCAGAATATTATGATGAAAAAAATGCATTGGTTGCTCCTCCTCCACTGCCTCCGCAAGATATATCGTACGACAATACCGGTTATGTATTGGAGGATTATACATTGCGGTCTATTTTAAAGAGGCGGCAAGAAGGAGATGTACCACGACCTGTAAAGAGAGTTCGGTTTAATATTTGATAATCTAGAAGTAATTTAGATAGTTTCCATGCACAATAAACTCTTTTGGGAATTAAACTATAATTCACAATAGACTTGTCTATTAATTAAGCATATGATGTTATTCTGTTGTTTATCGGTTATATTACGTCTAACCCAATTTGGTTGAATTTTTATAGTTTCTGTCAGTAAACTTTCGCCGATTTGCAGCAATTGAAAAAGGCTTCTGTCTGGATTATGATCAATTTCGGCTTAAAAGGATGTATTATAAATAGAAGGTAGAGTAGATTAGGCTATGATACTTGAGTAGAATAGTTCATTAGCAAATGAGGGTAAGGTTTAAACAAGAGGTGATGTTTTTGATGCAAGTTATTAACTGAATTGGGATGACTTAATTGGGATATGATTTTGATAGTATTAATTTCTTGTTTATTAGAGCTTGATTGATATTCCGTTACTTTTACTAATTCCTATTCACTTTTACGTATTGCTATTCCACTATTAATTACTATTTCGCTTTCACGTATTGCTATTCCACTACTAATTACTATTCCTCTTTCATTAATTGCTATTCCGTTACTTTTACTATTTCCTATTCACTTTCACTTATTACTATTCCACTGCTAATCACTATTTCACTTTCACTAATTACCATTCCACTACTAATTACTACTCCACTACTAATTACTACTCCACTACTATTACTACTCCACTACTATTACTACTCCACTGCTAATTACCATTCCACTGCTAATTACCATTCCACTGCTAATTACTACTCCACTACACTAATTGGCTGATTTGCATTTGACCTTTATTTGCTACTTGAAGAATTAATTGATACACCTCAAATATATTTTAACAGATTTAACTGAACTCTCAATAATGAAAATCACTTCAAATTCACTGGAGACTCACTTTAAAATATTTGAAACCTATTTCAAACTCACTTCAAGCTCACTTCCAATTCACTTCAAACTCACTTCCAATTCACTTCTCACTTCCAATTCACTTCAAACTCACTTCCAACTCACTTTAAATCTTCAAACAAACTCACCTCAAACTTCAAACTCTACTTCAAACATCACTTCATATTTCTCTCACTTCATATTTCACACTTCAAACTTCACACTTCACACTTCAAACTTCACACTTCAAACTTTATTCACTTCAAACCAATCACTTCAAATTCAAACTCACTCAATCTAATTGCAACACTTCATTTTAATCACCCAAACAATTATATTTCCTTTTAAATCATGTTACTTAATTCTTCACTCTTTATCAATTACTCTTTCTCCAGTTATTCTTTCCAATTACTCTGTCTTGAATTCACTTTCTCTCAATTCACTATCTCTCAATTCTCTTTCTCCAATTCACTCTCTCTCATATCACTTCTAATATCACTTCTCATTTCATTTCTCAATTCATCACTTCACTTCTATTCACTCTTTCTCACTCACCAAATCTACACTCCCATAACTTATCATTTATTACTATATCTACTCGTCCAAAGATCCAGACTTCTTCAAGTGCCACCAAGACGACAAAAATGGGAAAGCAAAGAAGAAACCAAGAACACCATAGAATGGAACGTGGAATGGAATCTTTCTGTTTTGAACCTTGAATGGAAGGTTCGAGTATGGACCAGACTTTGGAGTACCAAAGACAGAGTTGGACACTCTGGCGGTGCTCGAGAAGTTTCTCACTGGCTTGATCTGTGCAACTTTCATGGATCTCAACATCTTTGCTGTTAAACTAAAGTAAAGCTCTTTATTTATGGCTCGAGTTTTTTTCCAGCCCTCACTACGCTGCAAAAAATCCAGTGCCCTGATTGGTCAGTGCCACGTCCCGCTAATGAGCTGATTCCAAAAAGTATTAAAGAAAAAAAAGACAACCACTACAAAAGAACAAACAACTGTTACAATGCCTATTGCCCCAATTACTGGTACTCTTAAGAGAAAGATCATCACCGACATCACTATTGGCTTCGGCTGTGGGTTTGTCTTGGCCACCGGATACTGGTACTATGAACACAAGCCTTTGGTTGCTAAGAGAGAAGCTTTCTATGCCCAGTTGAAGGCTCAGCAAGAAGCTGAAGATGCTTAAATTATGTTAATAAACGATTAGAAAGAAGAAGAAGGATAATGAGATGTTGATTGTTTGGATATTGGAGGAGTAAATGAGTTTTAATTATTAGTGAATAATGGATGAATTGATAATGTTAAGTGTTATTGATGTTGATAGGAGATTTCAGTATGTTATCACTTGATATTTTACTGAGAGTATACTGTTGAGATTTGACAAGTTGTGAATTGTCAATATATTGTCACTTATTGTCACTAACATTATTATCACTATCATTAATTACTGAAAATCACTTTACTATTGAAAAATACCATTTTATGACTCCACATATACATTCAATTCAATCAAACACCATCTCCACTGTAGAATGTAGGCGATAACAACTTTCACTGCAAGAATTTAAGAGTTTTGCAACCAGAGTATAATTACTTTGAAGTGGACAATTCAATTTTTAGTGAGAAATGTATGGAATGTAGTATTTCTTGGGAACAGAAGAATAATTAACCAACTGTGAACACTGGAGAGTCATATATTGAGAATATTTCTTGATATTTTGGTTATTCTCAGAAATTTCACTGTTTCAATGTATTCATTATTCTCAATATAAAAATTACTTGATTATCTTATTTTCTGCAATTATGATTTTTATAATTATAACCAGGCCAATTAAATTTAAGCAAAATTTGCAACAATTAGTTGCAATTTTGAATTACAATAGTATTCAATTGTTCTCAATATACTGCACTGGACATCTTAATTTAGTGATATCAAAATTAACCAACAACTTGCATTTTGAAGCCTTCTTAGTATTCAATTATTTCATTTCAATATCAAGATTTTTAAGTAACAACTTGCAATTTGATGTTTTCTTAGAACTCTTTAATTATTTCATCCCAATATCGACTGTCTATCTAATATAATCAAAATTGTTAATCCATTTTTATTCTTCTCCTTACAATTACTTCTCTATATTTTACTTCTCTATATTTTACATCTCAAATCTTGATTAGGATATTTAATTTTTTGCAACCTAAATCTTTTCATTTATAATTCAAAGAAATTTTAATATATTCTAAACTTTTATATAGACCCCTGCAAATCTCCAGTCCCAAATATCCCATTACTCAAAACCCACAACTTCTTCCCACTCTTCTCACTCAAAAATTTCAAACATGCTAATTCAGATCTACTGATTCCTCCCAAAAACACAACCACCAAGTTCTTGGATTTATCATTCACACGCTGCTTGTCAGATTGGTCGTCTATATTCTCATCAATTTGAGCTCCCTTGAACATCAGTCCTACAGGTAAATTCTCCCAGTTTGGCCGTCTTTTGGTGTTGTTCATCGGCTTGTAAATGAGAAAATCCCTAAAATACAACGCTTCAATAAGACGTACACTTATAGGTACCGTCCCCAGAGGAAGCGTAAACGATGGGTGAGGGTAGATTTGCGTCAATTTCTCCTCTTGAACCTTGGGGTCAACTTCATCTTGTGGGTGCAAATTCCAAAACTTATCTACAAGCGTAAAAGTAGCACTCAACAGGTCTCTGGGTGATAACAAATTGGTGTCAACTTCAACCTCAGGTTCGTGGTACCTGCCGAAAAAGTCAGATTGGTGTTCAGCCATTCGAATAATCTTATATTCCAATAATTTTTCAAGTGAAAGCGCAGCACGCAATCCATAATTGTTCATCACTTGGTCCACCAAATGGTCATAATCACCATGTTTAATTCCATCATTCACAATCGATAAAAGAATAATGGAATTGATGGCGTACTGTTGAGGTATGTTGGAATTCAAAAATTGCTGTATTTGATGTAATTGAGTCTTGTAGTCCATTTCAAATAAATCATTCTGAAATGTAAGATATTCTTCATGTAATGCTGTTTCCGCAACTATCTTCTCACTAATAGCAGTATGTTTCTTAATCAATTCCTGACGTGTAGTTAAATCATTAAGTGAAGAAACAATTTTCTTCATATCGTTCAAATCCTCATCCTTTTGGTTCTGAGCAGACGAATACTCTTGCATCATCAGCTTCGCCATTTGGTTCAATTTCTGCCCCACAGTACTGAAATTCAAATTCTTGAGTTGATCAAACAACGGATCATCCTTGAGACTTTGCTTGTCCCCCGTCACTTCATACCGAATCCCCAAAAAATCATTAATAAGCCCATCATAAGTAAGTTGGTTAAATACAAGCGGTAACCAGTCAATGTTCCGCTCCAAAACAACTAAATCAGTGTTACTCTGCGCATTCAACTCGTAAAATTCCAGCTCCAACGCACTCATGTGACTCGCTACATAATCTGGAATCTTAACCTTTTGTAAAGTGTTGACGAAAAACTCGCTCAAGTCGCCTTTGGCAAAGATATTCTTGAACTTTAACTTGTTTGCAAATACTGTTTCCACCAAGGCATCACATAACCTGTTGGCAACTGTGAGTGGTTCGGTAAAGTACAGTTGTAATGGATCACCAGTAACAAAAACCGATTCTATATCCAAATGTTGTACCTTCCAATTGTAGAGTCTCACCTTATATGATATCCCAGCAATATCTGTTTCCAAGATTTTAGCAAAAGTGGCAGTTCCATCAAGTGATTTGTTGAGTTGATAACTGTATGATTTGGTAAGATTCGGTATTATAACATGCAATCTCTTTCCGAGTTTCAGGAGTGTTTTAAGGAGTGGTATATTTTCATGTGTTGGTTGAGCTATTACGATTGCGCCATCATAATTTGATAAAGGTGCTTCCAGATCTAACCAAGTTGTATCTTTGAACTTTCCGATCAGTTTGAGTTGCAGAAATGGCATCAAGTAGTTGATGATAGGCAGTATTCCATTTCTGTCTAATATGAGGAGATGATTGGAACCTATTATTTGATTGAATATCAGATTGAGGGATTCAATTGCGGATTGATTCATTCTTTATGGTCTATTTGATTGGTGTTGATAGTGATTAAAGAATGTGGGTATGTTTTAGATAATGATTGGTGTTTTAGTTTTGTATGGTTGTAAATAAATATAATTTTTAAATGTTAGCGAATTTGAGATTTGAATTGTGATCGTAAATTTGATTTATTGAATATAAGGTAGAGAATACATAGTAGTGTTAAATATGGAATACACACAATTATAGAATACACAGAATTACAGAACAACACACTCAAAGCATAACTTAAAAAGATAATCATAATCTAATATTTCACTAATTTCTTCACCTAATCTACAACACTATATTCCTATTTTATTCATAATATCATGAGAATGAGAATTAAATCCATGTCAGTCTATGACAGAAAAAGTCTTGTGGACACCTATGTTCCATCTTAATCGAATGGCACATCTAAATTGTTCATCTTAAAAGAATGGCACTTCAATTGATAAAAAATGGCCAATCTTAATTACAACTTAGCTCCACTCTCTATTCCATTCAAAAATACCAATCCCTCTTGAACCATTGTAGCAACATGCACCCCCTTGTCATTAAACAACTCACCCTCAAATAAAACCCTACTGTTTGATAAACGTAAAGGCTTGAATGAAAATCCCATCCATTTTGTCACGTCAAAATCATCGTCGTGAAAATATAAAACATGGTCAAGCAGAAGTGACATATAATGTGCAATTTGTTTCAAATCCACATCTTCCAATCGTAACAGCCGAGCCAATCTCGTCAAAAATAACGCATCCAGTAATACTGCCAATCCCGCATATTGAAATTGTTGATTTAATCCAACTAAATTAACACCAACTTCAGGACTTCCCCACAGTGTTAAAACTGAAAGTTTCCTCTCGGCAACAGCCAATTTGGATTCCTCAGACGCAGTAAGTTCAAGATCCTCCATCTCAGGAAGAAACTTGTGATATACTAAAACATCCTTGGTACGTTCATCTACAGGTAACTTGTCAAAATCATGCTTTCCAAACCAATGATGGTATGGGGTTTGGAATTGAAATGGTTTGACAACTGGAACATCATCGTCATCATCATCATCATCATCATCTTCCTTCTTCTCCTTCTTCTCTTCTTTATTCTCACTTCTTTCTCTCCATTTATTATACTCAGCCAATGCCTCACCATGGCTATTCTTTTTGGTCAACAGAATATTAGCATAGTAGCGTAATTTCCCATTCTGGATCGCACGAACGTGTCTATTGGCAAAGCTTTTGCCCAGTGAAGTGCACTCCACCACCCATTCAACAGGCTGACGATCGTTGATCGGTAAGATAAAGTAAGAATGAAGCGAGTGCGGTCTAAATCCATCGGGTGCCGACTTAAAAGCAGCAAGAAGTGCTTGCGCTGCTATATTCCCTCCAAAAGCCCCTTGCATCACAGGAAGAGGTTTGGCAAGAGGCAGCCGCCCAATATAATGAAGAGGCTTGTCGGTCTCATCAACTCCAAGCAATTGCTGTACATCTATGTCGGGCATCTTGATGTGTTGGCTCTTTTTTTGCAGCTACTGTCTTATTTATGTTCGTTAAACTTTCATATGATAATGTGGAGTAAGAGTGTACAAAAGATATGTCACGAGTTGGGTGTCACAAGTGATGTGGGGGGGCCGAGGGGCCGAGAACAGGGTGTTCAACAGGCATAACCCCACTAAGGAAGAGTGTTGGGTTGGGTGGGTAGTTTGACTTGGATTAGTGGAGGATGGTAATGGAAGTTTTGGTTGTTTTGGTGGTTTTGGTGAATGCTGGGGTAATAATATGCATAGTTTAGATCGATGATCTGGTCGGCACAAAAGCTTGATTTGGCCGATGTTCGGCTCTTTGGGGTTTAATTTGATAGTGCCGTGATAGTGTAATAATACGGCACTAGGATTCGTATTTAGAGATGTAATAAGATCTAGTAGTTCATGGTAGAAGATATAGTGTTTAGGTAGAAGATATAGTGTGTAGGTAGCAAGGTATAGGTAGTAAGGTGTATTATACAGGTGTAGTGTACGGTTAAAGTATACAGGTTTAGTATACAGGTATTAATATATAAGTTAATATATATTAGAATATATTAGTGTATGTAGTAGTATGTATAGTATATATGTAGTAGTATGTATAAGTATATATGTATTAATCTATATGTAGTAGTATATATGTATCAGTACGTATTAGTGTATATGACTATATATGAATTAGTATATAGTTAACAATACAATTACAAAATACTACAATACAGAAACCTAAAAGATACCATAAAAATCCTATACTTAAAATTAACCCATCAATACCCAATCAAAATCAAAACTTGACCTCATTATTCACAATTATCAGAGACAGATAACATCCGAGTCTGACACAGGTACCGAGGAGGCGAGGGGTGTATTCTACCTCTATTGTCTAGAATACTGTGAAAAATTGAAGTCAATACCCTCAAATGCGCACCTTGACCTTCTAAAATAAATGAAACTATTCTTTATTAAACCACACTCGTCTTGGCCTTATCCTCGGGATGTATTATTTTACAAAAGTTGCAACCAAATTTGGGTGCAAAAATTTATATTAGAGGACCCTGAAATTTTCTACCGATCTTTGCAGATCATGATTATGAGACACCGATCTCAAACTGTTTGGTGTGATGGAACGGTTTGATTCTATGTTCGAACATCCAGGTAGAAAATATGGTGTATGTCAATGGTTTGTGCACATGTTGTTTAGGGTTACCATGTGAAATGTGATTTGGCTGCAATGAAGGTGTTATGTTTTGAGTTTTGGGTTTGATTTATTCATTTCATTTGAGTGATTTCAATCAAGAGATTTCAGTGAAGAGATTTCAGTGAAGAGTGATTTCAGCCAAGAGTGATTTCAGTCAAATGTGATTTTTCAGTCAAGAGTGGTTTTTCCTAGAGTGGTTTTTCAGACAAGAGTATTCTCAAGTAAGAGTACTTCTCTTAGGTAATAGTGATTTTTCATACAGTGATTTAATTCAATTGATGACTTCAGTAATCATATCATATATATCGTTCCTCCATTCAATTCCATCTCAATATTTTATCTTAGATTTCATCATCCATTTTATTCCTTACAATTTTATATTCCATTACATTTTATTCCTTACAATTTTATATTCCATTACATTTTATTCCTTACAATTTTATATTCCATTACATTTTATTACAATAACTCAATCATTATATCTATCACAACTTACCATTCAACCCATTCAACCGCTTCTCAATTTCAGGCGGAAAGAACGCCAATGCCTCCTGTGTAACAGTGCAAACCAACTTACCCTCTAACGTATAAACAGAACAACTGCACAAAACTCTATCATTCTCCATCCTGGGAAACTTATACTCCATGTAAAGCCATTCATCAGTCTTATAATCATGATCATGAAAATAAACCGCATGGTCCAAACTAACTCTAAAAAATTCTAATGTCTGCTTCACACGAGGCCAATCCTTCAACTTGATCCCCAAAGTCCCAACAAACGTCCCCAAATAAGTAGCGTCCAGCGCAAAACAAAGCTGTAAAACCTTCAGTTTAAGCTCATTCTTCGAAAATTGAAGCGAATCATTAAGCTTGAAGAAAAACAGCATCGTTCTATTTCCAGTAGTATCATAACTAAAAACATCCGGAGCAATTCCCACCAGCAGAACAACTCCTCCACCACTCAAACTCTCAAAAGGAATACGATGGTGCATCAAATCATGTGTATGAGAGAGAAATGGTAACTTCTCCAAACGGTCTCTATACTTTGCTAATACATGCAGTGGTTGAGTTTGGAATCCAATAGTCGCAGGCTTCCCCAGTGCAATACGTTGAGCTTGGATATTCAACCTCGTGAACGAAACCTGTAATGTAAACATGATTTTGTTATCTTGAATTCCCTTTACCATTCTATTGGAATAGTTTCTACCATCACTAATAGTTGTAACTTCCCAAGTAACCGGGATATCTGCCCTTCCTGCTCTTACAAAGTATGCGTGGAGTGAGTGCGGCAGCATCTCGGGATCCTTCACAGTCTCCCAAGCAGCATTAACAGCTTGGGCAACAGATTCTCCACCATAAGTTCCACGTCCTCCATCCTTGAACGGCTGAAGTGGATACTTTCCGACAAAAGTCGTCGTATCTCTAGTAGAGCTCTGTTCCTCAAGTGTGAACTTCTCCTCGATCTTGTTGATGTTCTCGGTGTTGTAGATCTCAAGTACCGACATTGCTGGGGTTTTGTGAATGGCGCCTCTGCCCTTTATATACTAAGACCCGTGCCGAGGAGGTGGATTTTGGTCACGTGTGCGATGATATTGAATTTCTCACAAGCTTCCGAAAGGCGGTAGCTCCGGTGTTAGGTACAGGATTTGGTGATGACAAGAGAAGGTCGGGCCGTTTGCCTGGCGTTTGCTTGTGACGGTTAAAGTGGAGTGTGTGACTGGATTAGTAAGTTTTGATTTGATTTGCCGAGATTTAGGGTAGGTTGTGAATTATAAATGTAGATCTATAATAGGCTTACATTTTATATATTCTAATATCTAAAAAACTGTATTTCATTAGTTATTCAAATACTCTCGGCAATAGGAATTACCAAGATTTACTTTATAGTTGAATAAATGGTAGAACACACTTTTTAGTTTTAAGTCTTTAGATGTTCATACAACTACTCAGCCTCGTGGTTTTCTCTGATTTTAGTCTTGAATCGGTTATAATTTATATGTTGGGTTGCATAACTGCCGAGCACTCTTGGACTACCTAACCTCGGTTTGTGAATTGTTGAACTTTGAGCTTGTAATATGTGGCTGTTGTATAGTGTAAACAAATCTATTTCAATCACATGGGGGTGATAGAGACGATGGCACGGCAAATTCATTTTTTGCTTATTTATTGACTCTCAATCTGTGGCTGCAAAAACGATCGCTGATCTTTCGATCTGATAATAAGACCGACAAGAAGAAAACTCCGAGGTGCGTGCTGCTTTTATCAAACGTGTTGTAGATCTTTGCATGTGGGTCCAACACTACTTTTCTTTCCAGCGGTCAATCAACATTTTGCTTTTAAGTAAATATCAACCTCCAATCTTATACTCACCAGTATACTAGATTTAATCAACCAAAAGACCAAACTCCGAATCTTACATTTCTGAGTAAACTCATATTTCCCTTAACAGTTAAAACTCCAATACACTTCTCATTAATTATCTCCATTATTCTATATATATTCCGTGTCCAGCACTCTATCTAAAGCTTCGCTCTCATCTCAGCTCCTCCATGAAAATACACCAATCCCTCCTGCATCACACTCGCAAATAAACGACCACGCTTATCATAATACCCAGCATGCAATGTAACCCTGTTATTCACAAACCTGGGGGCCTTGAAATTAACAAATATCCAGTCATGAGGATCAAAATTGTCATCATGAATAATCACAGAATGGTCGATCGAAACTGCAAAAAAGTATGGGTTCTTCCCTCCAGTCACCGAAATCGCAGGAATCATCTTGGTTCTATCCGTAGCATCTGGTCCCATGTATGGCAAATCAAGTAATCTCGCTAACGAACTGAGAAAAAGCGAATCTGAAATCACTCCCAATCCAGCATACTTAAATTTAGGCAAAACCTTAGGATGGTCGTCACCAACTCTGATCCAAAACAGAAGCTCACGCTCGGCAGCACTGGTTTCAGCTTGTTTTGGTTCAAGATGCACAAAGTTTGGTGGAATCTTGTGTTGCAAAAGTCCACTATAATCAAACAGCGTATGCACTTGCAAATCAGCATGCTTATATTTATAAAAGGTGGAATTCACCGGTACTTGGAACTCAAACTCGCCCTGCAATTTCTTCTTAGATCCCTTTTCAGCAGTCAAACTGATCATTACAATATAGCGCAATTCTCCTTGCTGCGAAACACGCACTAAACGGTTCTTGAATTTCTTTCCGTCATTTAAACGTTCCACGTCAAACTGGCATACGATTTTATCGCTACCAGCTTTGACAAAATATGAGTGTAATGAATGTGGAGTGAAGCCAGGACAATCTTCCATAGCAGCCACAATGGCGGAAGCACACAAGTTGCCCCCAAAAACACCACGACTCTGAGCGCTCGGCTTGTGTAATGGAGCTAACCCTTCATAACGATGCTCTGATAATTGACGAACCGCAAAATTGCGTTCAAGCTTAGATGGAACAAACTTGTTGAGAATAAGCAGCATACTCAATATACCGAAGGAAACTTGGTTCTGAAGCCCTCTTTATATACTAAAAACTTATCACAGTCCCCTTCCTGTATAATGGCCGTTTATCTGCAAACTCTTCTTGACACATCCGAGGGACACCGTTTAGATCCCAATCGGGAAAGAGGCTGAACCAAGTCAGGTGAATACAGAAGATATCTTACTAAAAATAAAAAGTTGGGACCTTCTAGAGGAGGGGAGGAGGGGAGAAACTGAGTTTAAAGGTAGATATGAGGCTGTGGCTGTTGGGGAAGTCGGGGTATTTGCTGGTTCAGACTATGTTAAAATGATGATTGGAGAAAATAGACTATGTTCGTAGTGATGTCTGGGCTGAGGGATGTGAGGAGTATTCGTAATGGGATTAGAATTCGTAAGTGAAGTTCGGAAAAACGGACAGTTTGCGTTTCTTATCGCGCACTTTTCTTATTTGTACATGGGTGTTGGGTGGCCGTGGTTCTAGTTCTTTTATACTTGTAATGCCAGACTGGCAAGGTTGACTACCCACTTTTTGAAACTACGCTGGTATCTATTTTCCTTTTTAGCCTTCTCTTTTCCTCCCGGAACGATTAGACTTGTTCCCCGCCATCAGACAGGCGGCCTTCGTTTAGATTTTTCATTCTGGTGTTTTTGTTGACACCAGCCTGGCTCCTCCTATTGTGTCGCTCCCCTCATCGCAGGTAAGAGATGAGTAGACGATACTTTAGGTTCTGGTGAGTTCTAGTAGTGGAAGTCGGGGAATAGACTTGGAATGAGGAGAGAGTAACTGTGCTGGGCGTATATGTTTCGTGTGATCGTTCCAGCTTGTTCTGGCTTGTTCCCTTACTTCTGGTGTAGATTTGGCGTTGTTGTGCTTGCAGCATGTAATAATTTGAGATGCGATTTTCTACGTGGCTGCAAATTAGTATGGGAAAAAAAGTTGGTGCAATGCAGGGTGCGATAGTTGGGTTTTAGGGAAGACACGGGTGTGTAATTGTCTTGAATTAGGCGTTGGATTATGTGATAGGATGATATAATGACTGTTTGTTGGGATTCATTGTGATAGGGGATAGAATAGAGTAACAATGGATATATCAGACTCTCTAAAGTTGCATGTACGCGTAATCATATGGGTGTAAGAGTAACCATGTTAGGGTATGGGTGTAAGAGTAATCATGGGTATGGGAGTACGAGTAATCATATACGTGTACGAGTAATCATATTAGAGTATGGGAACACGTACGCTCAATATGAGTCTACCCAGTAGTATTATATACTGAATCAACTTGACAACACCAGGTCTACAATCTTAAGAGTTACTTCTACGCAACTAACCGATTATCAGGTTAAGGGGTATCACAGAGGGTGGCGTTCCTTTTGACCTTTGAACTGAATTGGTTGCGACTTATCTTTATCTTTTTACAATCTGTTTGACTGATAGATGTTATCTCGTATGCTCTTTATCTCAGGCCAACATTCTTCTGTATGCTCAGTGTTATTTAAACAAGACTGTTAATGGATAAGATGGGCAGTTAAAATTGGTAGACGCGTTTAATTATTGTGGATGAATGGTGGTCTTTGGATGATAGTTTCTGCGATTAGCAAAAAGTTGGTTATAAGCTGAAGAATAAAAATACTAGCTACTACTTTTTTACTTCATGAAATATATCAAGTAGAGACATTATCTCTGATACCGTCACCAAGGTCCACTCTGTCAAATATCACAGTCACTTGAATTGAAGAAAGTTAACTCTTCACCAGTTTATTCGTGGTATCACCAGTCACTAGTATTCAAAATTTATTCAATCGCAAGGTCTGAAAATTCTTAAAACCTAAGACTAGGGACCAGTCTTAATCCTTCACACTATCCCATATCATCTAACTTTCTATCTGACTACACGGTTGTGGATCCTGTTCAAAAATCCAGTACTTCAGTGAATACCATAACAGCTGTAACAGTACTTATTAAGATCAACCTTACTCTACGAGAAAAATTGTAACTTTCTGAAAAGTATTAAAAGCGACTTACCATTCTTGAAATATTTGTACTAAACTAGTACTTTCCTGGAGTTTCTCGGTGCTAGTTTTCTCTCATACTTTTCATGGACTCTTCAATTAAGACTATGAATTTCTTCGCTTGCAATTCGTACATATCTCCATTGTAGTACTATATAAGGCTTCACTACAAAAGCTGTGCGCAGTTTGGGAAAACATGTACAATTGTGAGAGAAGAACAAATGAGTACGGAAGATGGAGTAACTTTCACTAGCAAACACGAAAAGTGATATTATCACTGTTTGTTAAACAATTCGGTCATACAACAAGTCTATGCCGGAGAACCTAAAAACGCTGCTAAAGCTCTGATAATCCTGTAAGCCTAAATAAGAGCACCATGAGCACAGTCTCAACTGAAAGTTGTGAAAATCAGGTGAAAACGGGGTTTACAATATAGCTTCCGTTGGACCTACTAGTATATCCGGTCAAATAAAAAGGCTCTTAATCTATTTTCTCAGTGCCCCAATCTAGCCCTTATATTGTTTCAGTATTCTACATTCGAGCTGCTGGATTACTGATTTCTCAATTTATACCTGTGGGTTATGTTTCATATTGTCTTCTCTTCTTGTTAGCGATTGACATCCATTTCAGCTTGTAGTTAGTCCCACTATCCTTATAAATTTATTGATAATTCTACAAAAAATTGGAAAATGTATAAATAAGACATGAACATGAAAAATTCATAAACCTAAGACCAAAATGAATGTGAATGAGAATGAAACTAGAATTGAAAGTCTCTTATGCCACCTTAAAGACCAATCCAGTTCTACATTCTTATTTTATTTTTTATCATAAAACGGTTGCAAATTCCTACATAATTCATATATCAATGTTTAATTAAAGACAGAGTTCACCAGTAACTCTGAAATCAAACCCAATTTCAAACCTCTAAGGATTTAAGTATTCGAATCAATTCAAAATGGTAGTTTAGGATATTCAAAATTGAGTATACTAGTCAATTCAAAGTTGGTTCATTAAACTTTTCAGTCAAATTCAAACATGCTTACCGAACGAGTGAGGTTATATTATTCACCTTACTTCGATTGGTTATGGATCATATTCACCGAACGAAGTGAGGTATTGGATCATATTCACCTCACTTTGTTTGGTGTTTTTTTGTTCTTAATAACCGAACGAAGTGAGGTTAATATGATCCATTACCTCACTCTGTTCGGTGTCACATTCACCTCACTCTGTTCGGTGTCACATTCACCTCACTCCGCTCGGTGTCAAATTCACCTCACTCCGTTCGGAGATCACCTCACTTCGTTCGGTGATTCCTCCCTCACAATATCAGGAACCCCATCCAACATATACGTCAACCCCTCCTGCATTACAGTCGCAGCCAACTCCCCCTTCCTATTATACATAAACCCTCTCACCAACAGCCTATTATTCAGAACCCTCCGGAACTGGTACGAAAACCCAACCCAGTCCTTCACAATATCCAAACTGTCCATACCATCATGAAAATAAATATGATGATCCAATGACATCGCATTGTAATGAAACAAATGAATAATATTCATCGATTTGGTAAGAAGATACCGTGCATCACGCAGCTCGTCAAACTCCAAATATGGATGGTCAGCAGTAGGATTAAATGGAACCTGCAAAACACGAGGCAAAGTAGTCAAAAAAGCACTATCTGTCAAATCAGCAAGACCAACAAAATTGAACATTGGATCAGTAAACAGTTTTTGGTATTGAGGTGGAACATATTCATTAGTAACCTCTAAACCCGGGAACCCTACATTTGTCACAGCATAAACATCGCTCATAAATGGTTGAATCGTGAGCTTTTCCTTCACCTTCTCAGCTTCATATTCAGGCAGAATAACATTATTAATTCCACCCCAAACCGTCATCCACCTCAGTGAAGGATTAACTTCAAGTTCCTCAGGATGCTCTTCATATTTGATATACTCTTCAGGATAAGCATTACGAATATAATCAGTATGATGAACCTGTTGAAGATTAAGTGGTGCACTCTTATGATATTTGCAAAACCATTCAGCCTTGGATTCTTTATATGCCTTTTTGGCTTGCATAATGGTAGAATTAACGGCATTAGTAAACCCATTATTCTTTGATTCAGAACTGACTTTATCTTTCTTCTTTCTCTCCTTGACCATAACACTACTTGCAGTTGCTCTAACCTTACCCTGTTGGACCAACCGAACACTCACCTTTGCTGTATCTTCACTTTCAAACAGCTCCACCTCAAATTCCATAGGCACGTGAGCGTTTCCCGGTCTAATAAAGTGTAAATGGAACGAGATCGGCACAACTTTTGTCCACCCCAAATCTCTTTGATGAACTATACCAACCCATAACGCTTGTGCAATGATATGACCACCATAAACCCCTCTAGCCATCTCAATAGGAAGTCTCAAAGGATGCATACCAACATACTTTCCATGCTCAACTTTCTTCACCTGAAACGCTTCCTCGAAATCATCAATCTTGTTCTTTGTAAAGTTCCTCATACTTGTTTGGTTATAATTTGGAGGATTTCGTGCCTTTAATATGTCAATGTACCCCACAAATTACATGTGAAAAAAGTTTAATGTTCGGAAAAATGATTTGGTTTTATACTTTGATTTGATGTACTTTATTGATATTGATATACTTTATTGATTTACTTTGATATACTTTATTGATATACTTTAATAGGTTCTATAATCCAACATTAAACTCAATATTGAAATCTCTTTGAAACTTCTCCCTTTGCTCATCAGAAATCTCACGTTCTTTAACTCTGCGGGGCCTCAAAAACTGGTGTGCCATCGGCACTTCACTTCTCACTACCGACTCCACAGGAAAAACACCTATCCTGTGATCTTTTGCGGCAACACTGTTACGGTATTTGGGCATTGGTGCTACTGGCTTGTGCGAAAGTTCATATTGTCTCTGCTTGAGTACAAGCTCCGTGGTCTCGTCGTCCAGTGGTCGCACCTTCAACCCAATTAATTCTCTCTGTTTGTTACTTAATGGTAAATCCTCACACTGGTCGCTCAGCCTCATCGCTAGTATCGCAGAAACAATAAAAACAAGAACTAGAACAACCGCAACGGCAACCTCGAGAATGTTCACAATCACACCCCAGTCGTACTTGGGCGGTGCGTTTGAATACTGTGTATACCTGTACAGTGGTTGTTTCAGCCGATGTATCTGCCAAGTTTGAAACAACCTCAAAACAACCACTCGTAACAAGTTGTAGATGCCCAAGAATAAGACCACTCGAACACACCGTTTGACGTACTTTTCCTTCGGACCTTGACGGTCCAATGCTTGTTTCATAAGCGGGTTTGTCCAGTCGCCCGTGGGAACTTTAATATCGGAATCATCATCTAATTCGTCATCTTCAACCTGTTTATAATATGCTTCAGTTGCAATCTCACGATCTTGCAAGTTAGCCCGAGAAACCAACGGTATTCTATTGGATGGAGCAACCAGTACAGTTGGTGGCAAGAAATTCTGGATCATCCCTAACTGTGTTTGGGGACCTTCAACCGGCGGTCTATAATAGATTGGCAGTTGTTGTTTGGTATGGAAAGGAACAGATTCGTTGTGTTTTTCGAGCTTCTTCTGGAGTTCGGCCTGACGTAACGCGAAATCAATCTCGCTGGGTGTCTTTTTTTCCGTAACTTGTACTGATTGTGTTTGTTGGTCTAGTTGTGATGTATCGACTGGTTCGTTATAATGTTTGAACTGGATGTTTGGAGGCGGATTGGTAGCAAGTTTGCGTAGATGAGCCGGCACGTTGTTGCGAGCACTAGGCATCTGTTTTGAGTATAGTATTGAGTATGCATCTTCATAGACTGAAGAATTGGAATCGCTCATACTGGTACTTTTGATTTTGTTTGTAGGGTTTTGATTTTTGTAGTGATGAGTTGATATTGATTGATTGGATGAAAGTTTGAAAATAAGTGGGATTGGGATTGGAGGTTGAGGTGGGGGAATAGAGAGGAATGGAATGTGGGAGATAGTAGAACTCACACCTTATAGGGTATAATACAGCATCTACCACTATTGACCTAATGGTGAAAAAATTACCCGGATATTGAAAAGTATATAACGAGGCCAGCTGCCAATTTTTTAGAAGCAACAAACTTTTGCTACTGAGGACAGTAGTGCTTGTTTGAAGCCTTTAAATGATGAATAAAATGTTTACACAGACCTGTACTGATTATTATGAAGTACAACGACATGCCTCTTCTGATAATGTGCTTTAAGCGGGTTTCTTCTTTCTCACGAAGTGAGAAAGTGGAAATTGTTAAGATAGTAATTTTCCACCTCATGAGGTCATGAGGTGGTGGTAAATGTAATTAAATGATCGCCTCTCACGAGTGGGTATTATTATGATCTACAACGAAGTGAGAGAAGTGAAGTTTATTAATACGATCTACGAAGTGAAGAGTAGAAACTTTTTAAGATCTCACGAAGAAAATTCTCACGAAGTGAGAAGGATAAAATGTACTTCTAAGTCTACTTCTAAGAAAGAACTTACAAATACTCTAGATGATAACCTTCAATGGACTTCACCTTCTATCTCTCATAATCAAATTATATGTCAATGACAAACTTAATGAATTTAAACTTCCTCATTTGAAAAATTCCTAGGTGAAAATTTTCACTCAAATGGATAATCGTTACTCTCAATTTACATCTATCAAGTCAAGCTAATCAAGCCAAACTAATCAAGTCAAACTAACCAAGCTTTTATTAATCAACTCATAATCATCTACATCCTAATCATTCAATACTTTATTACTTTACACAAGAAATTACTTCTTAGCAGTCAATCTTCTCAAGTAAAAGGCCAATTCTTCACCTTCCAAAATGTAACCGTCACATCTACCGGATTGACCTGGTCTAGAGGAAACGACAGCGTACAATCTACCGGCACCGAACTGGGAGTCGACAGCGTCCTCAATCTTAGCGTTGGCAGATCTAGAGGCCAACTTCTTCTCAACAGACTTGGACTTCTTGACTGGCTCAGTCTCTTGAGCCTTCTTCTTACCGAGAGAAGTACCGTAGTGGTTCTCGTACCATTGTCTGAATGGAGTGGCATCGATTTGGACAACAGCAGACTTGGTCAAGGTGTTGGTTCTGACCAACTCGTTGTTCGAAGGGTGGTAGACGACACCAGCAATTCTGGTCTTTCTAGAAACACCCTCGGAACCCCACGAGAAGTTACCGGTTTCGATTCTCAAGGCTCTGAACTTTTGGTTACCACCTCTGGTTCTGACAGAGTGGATTCTCTTAGCACCAATCTTGGTGTTGGCTGGCTGACGACCCAACTCAAACTTTCTCTTTTTTCTGAATTGGGCTCTCTTGGCACCAGTGGCGGAACGCTTGTGACGAGAATCTCTGGAAATACCCATGTTGCTAACTTGTTAGTATTGATTTGATAATTGGTGTGTTGTGCTCTATTGTTTTACAGGCTCTGCTCTTCCACTATCTCACAGTCTCTGATCATCCACTATCATATCCCACTCATATGCTCTTCCATTCCCTCACACAACATATATCTCATATCATACATACACTTATGACTATCACTAACTGTAAAGAAAAAGCTAACTGAAAAGATTTTATTAGTTTTTGGCAGAGCGAGTGAGCAGCGACGAAAAAAATTTGCGGTGTGCATACAGGCACCGTTCACTATGGGAGCGCGGGTAACCTGCAAAATACTCCGTGTGGAGCATGTAACCTGTAACCCGTGACCTAGGGCTGGCGCCCTGGATCATACATCATCGTGTGAATTGGTGCAGATGCGATGAGTAACTACTATACGCTATGGAGACCGTTTACGACGAGATAGAGATCGAGGACTTTACGTACGACCCGATCACGCAGTTGTTCCAATACCCGTGTCCATGTGGAGACAGGTTTGCTATTGCCATAGATGATTTGAGGGATGGTGAGGATATAGCTGTTTGTCCTAGTTGTTCGTTAATGGTGAGGGTTATATTTGAGCCTGAAGATTTGGATGAGTATGAGGAATAGAAGTGATGACAGGTTATGTGGGATCGAGCAGTATGATTATCTATTAGTGAATCAGATTGCATTTTGCATTAGCTTACTATTGGAGGCATAATAGGGCAAATTTAGCTTTCTTTATTGGTGTCAATAATTGGTCTTTAACAAATTATTGGTGTATTGAACAATTATTGGTGTATTGGAACTCATCAAACATTGACCAATAATGCAGAGTTGACTTCAACGGGTGTTAAATACTACCTACACCATACCAAAGGTTCGTAAAGAATGCTTAGTAACCTTCACTAATATGCTTGATTGTTAAAAGTATTGCAACAGAATCTTACGAAGAAACTGTTAGGAATCTTAGGAATTGGAAACTTCTTATACTGCTTTATCTGATAAGATTGAAACTCAACTCCACAACTCCACAACACAAAACTGCATTACCACACAGTGAAATCACTTCCATGCACAGAAAACTGACCATAACTTTATGACAATGGAGCAAGATCAACTAACTTTGTGAATCGTTTCATCTCGAGGAATCAGAGTTCATCTCTCATAATACTCGATTGGGCTAGCCTATAATTCTAGGTGATCAGTATTACAGTGCACCAAAGTGAACAGTAAACAGCGCACCAAAACAGCACACCAAAACAGCACACCACAGTGAACACTATGCTAAAACTGTACCATGAAGGAATGCAAATCACAAGAAAGTTCAATGATATGTGAACTACTCATTTAAGCGAACGCAGCGAAGGATTCCCAGATCTGATCCAGGAACAAATGTACTGTTTGATCGCTGTTTATCACAGGCTGCCATTGTAGATAAGAATGGCAATGTTTATCACGTTCAACGATATGCAACAATCGGACCCTGCGGATATGCAATAATCGGTGAAGGTTGTGGGAGTTTTCTGGAAACTTGACGACTAAAGGGTTTGGAAATAATAGAAAGATAAAGGGGAAGTTAGTGGATAGGAGATAAAATTTCCGTGTATATAGATATTTAATAGTATGGGAAAAGAGAAAAGAAGAGTAATATTATAGATATTAAGATAAGAATGGTAAAAGATTGATATTTAAGAGTAGTAGTAGATATTTAAGAAAAGTAATAGATACTTGAGAATATAGAATGTTAAGAATAATAAAGAAAAGAAGATAGAATCTTAAGAATAGTAATAAATATAGAACGCTAAGATAAAGTAAAGAATATGGACTGAGAGACTGATTAGATTGAGAATATATTTAAGAATAGTAATATAGAAAGAATATGAAAAGAAGAGCGATATAGAAACAGCTTGGAAAAAGAGTAATATAGATCAGAATATGATATTTCAAGACTAACAGGGATATTATACTAATTTTAGAAGGATAAAGAATACCACCATAAACCAATAGTAACTAAAATACCAGTGGACCCAACAGGGCTATCCCTAAGAAAACCACGCAAGAATCGGTATGTTTCATCTATTGTCATGAAATTAAACAATATGACCCCTAAAGCTGCAAATCCTCGAGGAGTTCTACTAATACAGAATACGAGAATCTGCATGTGGATCCATGCATAAAAGGCAAATGGAAGGATCCAACGGTCGAGATAAAAATCACATTCATATTAAAATGACACCATTAAAATTTAAATCACTATCAATATGTTAACCAGCACATTAATCATATTACAATATTTACATCACTTTCATCATCCAAATCTAGTTAAGTCGCCATAATACACAACTCTAGTACACCCACAACTCTAGTACACCATCACCCACAACTCTAGTTAAATCAACCAAATCAACAACAAATCAACAACAAATCAAATCAACCAATCTATAATCAACATGTGAAAAAAACACGCACCCTGCGGACCTCCCAACCCAATCTCACAGATCGCCTATTCACGCATCCAATCTCCACCTCATAACACACCGAGCTGCCAAACAAAGGGATCTACACGTGCAACGTTGACTAAAATTAGTGCTGTCATTGGCGCATAAGCATGTGTTAGCATGTGCCATTGGCTAAGTAATTGGGAGGTGAATTGACAAGGGAATATTAAGAAGGGAATATTAAGAAGGGAAATGAATTGGGAGGTGAATAGGTAAGTGAATTTGGAGAGGAAATTTGATGATGTTTGTGATCAGGGGTATAAACTGTTGATTCTTGAACGGCTGAACAAAGTAAGTATAAGAGAAAAAAGAAGATGAAAACGAATGAGAAAAGAGATTTGAGAAAATAGAATTTGGCCGTTAAGGGACGAAAAGAGTTGGGAAAAGAGATTGGGAAAAGGAATGAGATTTATGAGAGATAAGTGATGAAATATGATGATATATGAGAGAAAAGTTATGAGAGATATGAGAGATAAGTTTGAGAATTGGTATATGACAAGTATCCAGTATAGATTAGACATCAATAATAACGTAGATTTATGACACGACTGACATGATGAGAAAAGGTACAAAAGGGAAGAAACAAGAAACGAGATTTCACTGTAGCGACAAACGTAGTCAAACGAGCGTAGCGAGTTTGAACTTCACTTGGATGAAGAATTAAACGTAACGAGTTCTAACAACACTTGGATAGAACTCGCTACGCTCGTTCAATGCTCATTCAATACCAAACTCGCTACGCTCGTTTGGTACGCTCGTTTGGTGTTGGTGTGACTTATGATGTCAACCCGCGCGCAGACAGGCAACGGAGAGCAGCCAACGACAATCAATTCCTACTTTCGGAATACAACTCTAATCTTAAATGCGTGGAAGGATGCTACCGGATATGCAAAGGGGTTGAACTCGTCAATCATCATCCACGGTTCACTATTTAGGTTTTGTGAGGTTTGCTCGGGGAATATGCAAAAACGCTAAACAACGGAGTTGTCCCGAGACATAACTCCTAACTTCAATACCAACCTTATATCTCTAACGTATAACGAAACAAGATGCAAAACCTACAGAAAATCCCAAGTGGCCTGATTGGAACAGTATTGATAATAAAGATATACACAAAACATCCCAATTCAGATACTTCTATTATTACTGGCACAACGTTCGGTAAAAACGTTTAATAGCAAGGAAGTGAGCGTTGGTTCTCGGTCCATGCCGTAGTTCCCCGAAAACGCTGGAGTGTAGCAGACAACACAGCCCATTCTGCCATCTACTCTTGCTAGGCTCAACCCTCCAGTGTCCTCCCCCCCAAATTGCTCACAACAGACTGCTCCCATCACAAAAGGCCAAAACTCTGATTTCTTTTACGCTCAACCTTATTTTGCGACCGCCACTTTCTGGTTCTGTTTTTTTCTGAAGGAAAATCTTTTTTCTTTGAGAACAGTTATCGGTACTTCAAGATCATTCAGGCCAACGAGTCGACACGGTTTGCAATGTATAATGTACAGACGATGGTTCCGCATCGTTACGAGCAGGAAGGTGGGAGTGGTGGGAGTACTGCGGGCGGCGCTGGTGGTGCTAGCGCTGGTGGTGCCGCCGCTGCTTCTGGTTCTGCCACCGCTAATACTCCCCCCGACCAGTCTGACCAGTCACCACGCAGTCTGAAGTTTGCCGAAACTGCGGGAAATGATGACCACAAGGAGCAACAAACCCAACAAACACAGCAAACCCAACAACCCCCACAAAACACACAGTATCCGTATCAGATGCACCCACTTCAGCAAGTGCAGGTGGGACAACAGTACCAGGCGCACCATATGGGACAGCCTATTGGGCAACCTTTACAACCTATTGGGCAACCATTACAGCCTATTGGGCAGCCGTTACAGCCTATTGGGCACCCGCAAATGATGGGGCAACAAATGATGGGGGTGCCGGTGCAAGTCACCAGCAGCCTGGTGAACACCAGACGGGGACCATGGTCGCCGTTGGAAGACAAGAAGCTTTTGGACTTGATTGCGATTTTCGGGCCCACCAACTGGGTGCGGATTCTGAACTCGCTTGCCACGCGAACGCCGAAACAGTGTCGTGAGAGATATCACCAGAATTTGAAACCGTCGTTGAATAGGTCACCAATCACTGTTGAGGAGGGCGAATTGATTGAGTCGCTAGTGGCAAAGTACGGGAAAAAATGGGCTGAGATTTCGAGGCATCTCAATGGGAGACTGGACAATGCGATTAAGAATTGGTGGAATGGGGGGGCCAACAGGCGGCGCAGAGCAAGTTTGGCGCATACGAATGATGATGAGGAGAGGAGTGCGAGTAAGTTGGAGGGGGAATTTGGGTATGGGACACAGCATGGGAATTCGTCGAGTAATAGTTTGGGGAGTGGGGGGTTGAGTGCGCTGAGTCTGGCTGTTAATTTGGCTGCTGCTGGAGCATCTGGTGCGGTAGCACCAGGTGCGACAGCACCAGCGTCAGCTGCGACAGCACAAGGTGCATCAGCACCTTCAACAGCAACAACAACCTCTACAACCTCTACAACCTCAACAGCACCATCAGCCCCATCTACAGCACCATCAACATCAGGTGCACCACCATCAACAACCTCAACAACCTCAACACAATCCTCCGCACCAAACACCCAAAACCAAACGGGTGCAGCACAGTACCCCCAGGTCCCCCATCTCCCCCAAATCTCCTTCAACACACTGATGTTCAAAGAACAACCAGGACCCGCAAACGGGACCGCTCCAGCACCAGTACTCCCTCCAATCCAAACCAAACCAATCAACCGTTCTGCAAGTTTCGATATCAACAACGATTCGCACTTCCCACCACCTTCCCTCCCACCAATCTCCTCAACAAACAAACGTAGGCTTTTGGACGACCCCATCAGTCGACGCCACTCCACGGCAATCTACCAGCACCACCACGGCCATCCACTTCTCACGTCGTCACACCCAAATCTCACCTCCATCATTTCAACAACTTCAAACACACACGCAAACGGCCAGGTCACACCACCGTACTACGGCTCGCCGTTGTTGTTGAGCACACAGGTGCTGCGTAACAACTCCATTTCGCACTTTGAGTTCCTGGCTTTGAACTCGACCAACAACTCGCTGCGGCGGTCGTCGCTGATTGCGCCCGACTTCTTCCCCAACCCGTTGAAGGACACTGTGGGTAGTGGGCTTGCGGGTGCTGCGATTGCAGGTGCTGGCACTGCCAACACTAGTGCACCGGGCGGCCACAAGCGCAACGTTCTGCAGAACCTGTTCAACCTGCCGTTGCTCACTCCGTCAACGCGTTTCCTGGTTTCCTCCACCACCTCTGTCTTGCCGGCAGCAGCACAGTACTCGAACAATACGCTGCCTTTGAGCAATTCAAACAAGAACCAGAGCGCAGCAAGTTTACCGCAGGCTGAACCTACAAATTCGTCCTCCACCATAGTGGTGAAAACAGAAGATGACGATGTAGAGATGGAAGATGGAGAGACTGAAAAGACAAAAATGGCGGTTTCTTCGCTTATTGATTAGTTTGTGAGTTCGCTGTTGATAAACAAAAGTGTTCTGGCTGTCTAACAATATTGCGGTGATCTGTCCATTGACAAAAACGCGGTGTTCTCGCTGTCCATGACAATGCGGTGCTCTCGCTGTCCAAGACAATGCGGTGTTCTCGCGTCCATGACAATGCGAAGTTCTCGCTGTCCATGACAATGCGGTGCTCTCGCTTATTGACTAGGTCCATTGATTGGATCATTTAATTTAATATTACTTTAATTCGTCGAGAGGTGAATGTAGATATGCACTGTGGATGTAAATAGGTGAGAGTGATATTACTGACTTTAAAATAAATATATAACTTGAGTGTTAACAATAATATTGTTGATACTTGTACCATTAAGATTTGATTGTAGATTTTTGGCTGCAAAATTAAGAGAATAGTCTTTAGTGTTGAAACTTGAGTGGGTGATATTATAGATTGGTAATGACTGTTCATTAATAAACGATGGTATTAATTAGTATATACTGATAATTCTATCAAAATTCACCAAATTTCAGACTGCAAAATAATTAAAATCTCCAAAATCTCCAATATCACCAAAATAACAAAAAATCACCAATATTCATATAACCATTCAATTCTCCTAGTAACCCTCTCGATAAAATTAACTCTTACATATACTCTTTTACTGGCCTACTCAACTGTCAAAAATAATTAATAAAATTGAATATTGAACAATATTCATTAAAATTCATCAAAATTATCAAAATCACCAAAACCTCCAAAACCTCCAAAACCTCCAAATTCTCAATTTCACTAGAATCACCAATTACACCATATATCCATCCAACTTATCACTCACAATATTCTCAAAACTTCATTACAATTCCATTTATCATGTGAAAGTCAATCACCATAATCATCATAAATATAGAATATAAATACAGAATATAAATACAGAATATCAAACCGAGGACTCTACATATGTACCCAATCTTAACCACTCCTTGTTTCCGTTTATCTGATGATAATTCATGGAATTTGCAACCTAAATCGAATAACCGTGGACATTAAACTTTGCGGTTAGTAACTGTATATTTACGAATAAACGATTCATTGTATCCAAACGTTCACCACTGACAGGAAACAGGTTAAAAAATTGCCCAGTTTGAGGAAATAAACAAGGAGTATGATATTTTAAGAAAAGGCTGTATTTTATTAGATCTTATAATTTTTATATAAATATATTAGTATGTAATTAAACGTATTGAAATAACTTAACAAGTTTGGTATTTCATTATCAGGGTATCCATCGTGTTACCGTCAGATTACCTAGGTTATCATTACTCCTCTATTCAAAATCACTCTATCACTCTATTCTCTATTCTCTCCACTCTCACAATCAAGCACCAAATACTCTTAACAAATACGCACTAAATACTCTTAACAAAAATTCAAAGTTATCGCCACTACCAAAATCAATCAATTCAATACAATCCATAATCCACATCAATTATCATCATTACCATTATAATTACCATCACCAATTCATCAACATCATTATCATCAATCCATAAACCTAACTCAAATCACATTTATCAATCTAATATGACTGCCCTTCAATCAGCCCTAGCTTCCATTGGGTCCCAACAACACCTAATGAAACAATCGCTAGCCGAAAACAACCTCCTCCAGGCCCTCAAACACTGCTCAAACCTCCTCAACGAACTCCGTACAAGTCAGTTGTCTCCTAAAGAGTACTACGAAATGTACATTGTCGTTTTCGACCTGTTACAACACTTGTCATCATACCTCGAAACACAGAACCAGAAGAAATCAAAACGAAACAAGGATGGAAGTGTAACTTTCCTTTCTGATTTGTATGAAATGGTTCAGTATAGTGGAAATATCATCCCTCGTCTTTATATGATGATCGTTATTGGTACCACCTATATGTCGACTCCAGAAGCTCCAACTAAAGAGATTATGAAGGACATGATTGAGATGTGTCGTGGTGTACAACATCCAATCAGAGGTCTCTTTTTACGTTACTATCTCGCTCAAAGAACCAAGAACTTGTTACCGTTGGATAATGAGGCCGATTTCGGTGAAACCGTCGATTTTCTAATTGCAAACTTTATCGAGATGAACAAGTTATGGGTTCGTTTACAACACCAGGGTCATTCTCTGGAGCGTGAAATTCGTTACAGAGAACGTAAAGAGTTGAAAATCTTGGTTGGGTCCAATTTGGTTCGTTTATCTCAAGTGATTGACGAGTTTAATGATGAAACGTACCTGCCCAAAGATTATTATGAGAAGAAAATCTTTCCTGCTATTACCGAACAAATTATTCAATGTCGTGATCATTTGGCTCAATCGTATTTAATTGACGTATTGATCCAGATCTTCCCTGATGAGTTCCATTTTGCTACTTTAAACCTGTTATTGAACAATGTATTTGTGAATTTGCACCCAATGTTGCAAAAAAGTGAATTGGTGTCTACTTTGATTGACAGATTTGTCACTTATCATGATAACAATCCTACAAATGTTGATCTTTTTGGGTCTTTCTGGGAATATTATCTTAAAATATACGAGAATTTACTGGTTGAAGAGCATTCTATAATTCTCCAATCGTTCATTAAATTGACTTTAACTTACGATGGTGATAATTATTCCAATTTGGATACAATTTATAAGTTTGCAGCTGAAAAGTTAACAACCAGTCAAGAACTGGAGGAAATAAACTCTCAATTATGGTTACAACTTTTAGTTGTTCCAATCAACTATTTTTCACAAATCAAACTGTTATTCCAATTATCTTTCTTTCATGAACTTTATTTGAAAGTGACAAATTCGCAGCATCAGAAACAAGTTTCGCTTGCCATTATCGACAAGTTACTCAAAGGTGACGAATATTTCGATCTGACCAGCGAAATAGATGGAATCTTCAAATATTTGGCAGTTTTGATAAAGGATACGCCTAAACAAAATACCAGCCAGAGTTTGGGAGTCGTTCCAACTTATAAAACTCGCAACCCAGACGTAAAAATCACTCAGGACTTCTTAAACAGTCAAGAAAAGATATGTAAGGTTATCCAACGTATCGACTCAAAAGACCCATTCAAGAGCGTTCACAATTTAATGTATGTTCGCAAAAAGTACCTCAACAAACGCACCGAAAATATAATCTACACTTACCCTACCTTGATCAACTACATTTTGAACAAGTTGAAGTTGATTGGACTTTATGTGAATGCACTCAAAAAGAAGGACGGTAACCAGGAGTTGCTTATCACTTCAAATTTTAAGAATTTACTGTTGATTATTGATGAGTTGTACCAGCACCATCAAGAACATCATTCTGAGCTCATTTTGAAAATCTACTTGGATGCAGCGGGTGCAGCTGATCAGTTACAACAGCAATCTCTTAGTTACGAATTGTTCAACCAGTGTTTTGTGGTATATGAGGAGAACTTAATTTTCAGTTCGGCTTCCGGAACTTCAAAGAGAGCTCAGCAGTTCAACTCGCACGATTCTGCTAACGGTGGATCTGTGGCTTTCATGTCGATTCTCTCAATCGCCAACAAATTGTACACCTTGCGCAACTTCAACAAGGAGAACTTCGAGACTTTGATCACCAAGCTCACCTTGTACGGTTCTAAGTTGCTCAAGAAGCAAGACCAGTGCCGTGCCGTGTACTTGTGCTCGCACTTGTGGTACTGGTGCGAATTCTTCCCTGAAGAGTCTGAAGAGAACGAGACTGAGGTTGTGAGGGATTTCAAGAGAGTGTTGGAGTGCTTGCAGAAATCGTTGCGTGTTGCTGATTCGTGTATGGATCCGTACTTACTGCTCAAGTTGTTTATTGAGATTCTCAACAGGTGTCTTATTTTCAACGTTCCTGATGCTGAGGGTAATTCAGTGATTGATGCTCGGTACATTAATGGATTAATAGAGTTGATCAAGACAAATGTTGAGAATTTGCAAGATGGTGAAGAAGATAATGAGGAAACAAGAAATGAGGAAGAAGTTGATGTGGAGCGTCATTTATTTAAACTGGGTGTTAAGTATTTTGAGAGGTCTTTGGAGTATATTGGAGAAGAGCAGAAGGAGGAGGGATTATTTACTGGTGTTGTTCTTTAAATATAAATATTACTTATATATATTATAAATGTTAACTAATAAATATTAACTAATAAAACTTACATACTAACTTATAAATATTAACTTAAATATTTACTTACTAATTAAACTTGTAAATATTAACTTTTGATTATTTACTTACAACTCATTAAACTACTAAATATTAAACTTCTAAATATTTAATTTATAGATATTTATCTATCAAAGTCAAGATTTAATTAAATCAAAATATCAGATAACAAGTTTTGGAAAGCAAAGAATCTGAGCTTTCCATTGTTCAATAGCTGATTCTCTGTATATGCTGGAAAATTGCGGGTTAATGAATATTACTACTCATTAAAAGCAAGTTTGGTCATATTAAAAGTGTCTAATTTTATGCTTATATCTTCAAATAATGGCTGCAAATTGCTGCAACTGGAAAAAATGTAGCTGTAAATTACAGGTGAAAGAATTCACTATCAGTTTGATTGACCGTAAGTAGATAAAAGTTTAATTGACTACAAACAGGTACACCGTCAACATTCTAATTGACTGCTATACAATATCAAAACTCTAATTGGAACGGGAGTATCACTGTTGAATGGCTGCAAATAACCTATCTGTAATTTAAATGCTAAAAGGTAATGTACACACTATCGTGTCATCATTCTCTATTTCTCTTTTCTATCATCACCTTGTGAAACCTCATTATACCTATCCAAGTTCAACCCAACATTATACTCCATCCAAACAAAATAAAACATAAAAAAGTAAACTAGTGTAATTTTCATCTCACTTGGATGGTATGCTTCAAATGCATGTAGGAGCATTGAATTATACCGATTCTGAAGCTCAGTTTTAACAGGATTGCCAACAATCGTCGGAAGTTGAAAATCTACGTATTCAACAGTCAAGTCTGGAAATAATATTTATCATTACCCTTGTCACTCACTTCTTCAACCTCATCAAGAGCTATAAATACATTGTTCACAATCAAATCTGTCGTCTTTAAAGTCTCTAACCTTTTTCTTTATAATGTCTTACAGCTTACCAAAAACTCATCTCATACTAATTCTCATTTTATACCTACATCTTATAAATTAAAACTCTTTATTATCATTCTCAAGTCCAAATTATAAAAAAAATCAAACTTGCTCATCAAACTTCATGAAAGGTGGAGAAACAACTCTCTTTCTACCTTCAACTTCTTCCAATTTGGAAATTGCCTCGAAATCTTCTTCAGTCAATGTAAAAGTTTCCAAGTTATCAGCAATTCTGTTGGCACTGACAGATTTAGGCAAAACAACAGTACCTCTTTGAATACCCCAAGATAAAACAACTTGAGCAGGTCCAACCTTGTTCTTCTCGGCAATCTTAATAACAGTTTCACTGGACAAAATTGGAGCACCAGTAGACCCCAATGGAGAGTAAGCTTCAACCAAAATATTCTTCGATTTCAACAAATCGAATAATTCACGCTGTTGCAATAATGGGTGTGCTTCAATCTGGTTTGTGGCTGGAACAACAGTAATTTCTGGGTCTGCAAACAACTTCTTGAACTCCTTAAGTCCAAAATTGGAAACACCAATAGCTCTAACCTTGTTGGTTTCCTTGTACACTTTTTGAAGTGCCTTGTAAGTGTCAACGAAATCCCAATCGATTGGCTTAAAACTCTCATCAACAGCAACTGGCCAATGGATCAAGTACAAGTCGACGTAATCAAGACCCAAGTTTTTCAACGAAGTGTCTAAAGCAGCAGCTACACGCTTATGGTCGGTAGACCATAATTTGGTGGTGATAAACAACTCATTTCTTGGAATACCAGATTCCTTAATAGCTCTACCAACTTCTTCTTCGTTTCCGTATAAAGCAGCAGTGTCAATGTGTCTGTATCCAGCTGCCAATGCATCTTTAGTTGATTCGTAACCACTACCGTCAGTGGACTGCCAAGTACCGAAACCAACTTTTGGAATTTTAGCACCGGTGTTTAAAGTATAAGTAGAAGTGTTTTTAGTTAAGGACATGTTTTGTTTGTTAGTACTGAGAATAGAATTAGAGCTGGTAATACATGATTTATATACCTGGAGAGGATTGATGAGTTTGTCAGCTACGATATAATTGACACGTTATAGATTGGAGGAGATATGAATTTTGCAGCCAGACGGATTAGTAATTTTCGCCGCAGTAATCCATTTTTTGCAATTAGTTTGCGCCATGCAAGTGAGGCAGTGCAAGGCACATACTGCAGAAAGATGACAAATTTATTGCAGAAGAGAAAAGAATAATATAGAATCCGTTTTTTGTCGTAGATATCGGTGTTATTTCAATGATCACTCAGCAAGTTTGTATTGTGTTTAGTGAGGGATGGTGATGATTTTGTTAAGATTCTTCTAAAACTACAGAATTTCCTATAATTGTGATAATAGTTTTACAGTACCATCTTTCCTAAGTCTACTACTAGTTATATTAATGAGTATGCTTTTAAGAATTTAATACAATTTAATAGAAGATGAATGGTAAGGTTATATTTTCTATTAAATTTGCAACCATTTAGACTGTATTTATGTTTCTATGAACCTATCATATATGTTGACAATGTAATAGCATAGGGTTTACATTACGTGCTGTACTGAGGGTCTTTTCATTATACATAGCAATTGAAAAGTTCAGTAACATTTCTCAAGCACGGCAAAATTTGCAACCTTTTTATAAAACGATTAAATCCTTGAGCATTCACCAAGATGAAGTGAATATTTAGTCCACCACCCAATTAACTCAATTAACTGTGAACCCAAATAAAACCCATACTAATTGAATATCACCCGTTACTTCATCTCAATATCCAACCACAACAACATTTAACAATATCCAACTAGTCAATACCTATCAATTGACCTTACTCCGCTCAGAGCTTGAAATACTTCTTAAGAAAACTTGACGTAACACTTACAACTGATAACAGTAGTATTCTTAGTGCTTATCAAATTTTAGACCAAAATTCACGTGAGGGCTCAAAACAAAAAAAATGATCATTATAATTTAAAACGAAAATGAGAGTACATCCAGGTGAGGAGTCCATTTGGAACCACCTCTTCTACGCAACTCCAAGACCTGTCAAGGTACTTGAGACACCAACCGACGAGAAACACGAATTGGAAAAAATCGACTATGAGAAGGACAATATCGACTATGAATCAGGATTGAAGAAAAACAAGCCAGTAATGCTGAAAGCTATGTTTAGACTCTATATGGTTTGTTGTTTGTTAATATATGCGATGAGTAGTATGTTAGGGAATAAGTATGGGGATCGTATTTTTAGTTACTTCACTGAGTGGAGATGGTGAGATTTAGGTTAATAACATGTATGATTTTAGAGTTGTAGAATTATGAAGGGTTAGTGAGGAAAGTGATGAAAGGGATAGGGAAAGTGATGGAATGGATAAGTGAGGAAAAGTGATTGAAGTAAGGAAAGTGATAATTGACGTAAAGTGATATAAAGAGATGTAGTAATAAAAAAATGAAGTATGAGTTATGAATACCCATTTCCTTTATACCTTTGGATTTGAATCTAAATGACAATGTGTATTCAGTTGACTTTCCATCTGATAATACTTTCCTTCAGTAGTTTGAAGCCAGGATTAACAGAACCTTTCAGATTTGTAATTTCTGAAACTAACTAGTAATAAAATTATATACTTTAGATCTTCAATCTCAACTCATTTGGGCAAATACAGATACTCTAAAATTCATCCTACTATTTTTTACCTCTTCTTATTAATCACTAATTATCCAAACCCTGCCCATTGTATAGAAAAGAACCTCACCTCATCCTTTCTAGGTGCAACTATAACATACGATTTCTTCACACCAGTAGCAAGTCTTCCTCCAACTACAATATCATTCGCACTTGCCTCACCCATCTTCACAATCGAGTACGAATGGAACTTGAGCGGATCTCCAGGATATATTACGAAATCTCCTCCAAACTTAAGCCCTGGCAGAACATAATACCCCAACTTCTTCAACTCCTTAAACGTGCTGTAATACGTGTTGATATCTATTCTAGGGTTACTCTTCTTGTAGTTTTCAAGGTAATTAACCACGGGGATTTCATCGGTGGGCTCAACAGCGTAGGTTTGATTGGGGGTACTGATGAAGTTGCCACCACCCACGACCTCGTATTGACCTTGGTCATTTTTTGCGAGGTTTGAATTTCCCACTGAATTGAACCGTTTGCGCTGTTTGATGTAATCCACCAACACTGCTTCTCCTAGATCCACCAAGTACATCACTTCCCATATCATGAGACGGAGTGGTACCAGTAGAAACACATTTTGCTGGGGGTACTGGGGGAGAGTTCCTATGAGGGTTCCTAGAATGCCGAATCTATCTCTTAGTATTTGGATATCATGGACGTCAAAGACGAGAACCTCGGGGTTGTTGGTATTGATGACAGGAAGATAGATCATTATTGATGATAATGAGAAGATATTGATCATGTGACTGAGATGAAGAAGATATTGATCATGTGATTGAGAAGATGATATTGATCATGTGACTGAGATGAAGAAGGTTGATTGAACATGTGATTTTATCAGCTGAATGATCATGTGATTGAAAATGAAAGTGGATAAAGGTCATGTGATTAAAAGCTGATCCAGCAGCATATTAATTATATAGTTATAAAGTATATAGTTTTATAGTTTATCGTTGTAGTTTTTAAAGTACCTTCGGTTGATGATCTCTAATAAATCTCTCTATCGTTTCATTGATCGTTTCTCGTCTTTACTCGTCTTTTTCTCATCATTTTCTCGTCTTCTCTTATCTTTTTCTCATTTTTTTCATTTCATTTGCTGATCATTTTAGAGTATTTTCCGATCATTTTCCGATCTCTGATCATTTTCTCATTCTCATCGCTTTTCATCATTTTCTCATCATTTTCCATCTTTTCTCTATCAGCTAATTTTGCCCTACTGAGGCGTTAAATTAAAATTATCCAATACCGTTTTCACCCCCCACTTTTTTCGCTATGACTAACAATCACTTCAATTGTCATTTGGCTGCAAATACCCTCTTTAAACACAGAGAACCCACTTTAAATGCACTCTAAAACGCACTCTAACACTCTCAAATGAACTCTAACCCTCTAAAATACTACACCCACAGTTAGTCCTCCACCAACTCTCCACAGCTAAACATCCTATTTTGGTCGCCAAGTCTATGTTATGACTAATTCCCCCACGAAATGGTACTTAAACCCTACACTTCGTATCGTTAAATATATTAAGAATTACCGTGAAATTCACATCTAATGCTCAGAAACATCTAGTTGTAGAGGTTGAATGTTGTACACTCATGGTTAGAATTCTGGGTTAGGATTGGCTCAGAATTTTATGGCTAGAATATGGCTGATTTGTTTTAGGTTGGATATCTTACCAGATATCTTATGATTGGATCTTATCAAATATCATATCTTATAATCTAAGATGGCTTTCTGAAAAAGTTGTCCAAATCATGAATAACCATACCAGCAATAGCAGCAGAAATACTGGTGGAAATACCACCACTAATCAAAGCACTGAAAATAGTGGCAGTAATATCCTTCGCTCTGGAGTTCTGAGTCAAAGTGTTCAAAACACCCAAGGTAATACCAAGAGAACCCAAGTTGGAGAAACCACACAAAGCGTAGGTGGCAATCAAGGTACCTCTCTTGGACATCTCGTTGTATGGGGCTTGGTGGATCAACATGGTGTAAGCAACAAACTCGTTTTGGATGAACTTGTTGGCAATCAACTTGGCAACGTGCATGATTTCAGGTCTTGGAGTTCCCAACAAGAAGGAAACTGGGTACAAAATGTACGACATGATCAATTCCAAAGACAAGTGGTTGATGTTCCAGTAGTTACCGAACCAGGTGAGAACACCGTTGATCAAGGCAACAAGACCAATGATACACAAACATTGGGCCATCATAGTACCTGCGATTCTAACACCCAAAGTGGCACCCATGGAGAAAGCCTGCAATGGGTTTCTTGGTCTTTCATCTTCAGATTCGGTAGATTCTGGAATAATGGAACTTCCCAAAGAGAGAGGAACTTCAGATTCTGGGTATCTCAACTTGGAGACAGCCAAAGAAGCTGGAATCGACATGACACATGAAGAAACCAAGGCCTGGGCATTCAAACCAAGTCCAATGTACCCAACAAGCACAGCACCGGAGATGGTAGAGAAACCAGAACACATAACCTGATGTAATTCAGCCTTGGTCAAGTGAGGCATAAAGTCCTTGATCAAAATGGCAGACTCACCCATACCGATAAATGGGGATGCAGCGGCAGTAACGGATTCGGCACCAGAACAGTTCAAGGTCCAGTAGAAAAAGTATGCAAACTTTCCAATGGCCCATTGAATCACTCCAAAGTAGTACCAAATGTGAACAAACGCAACAAAGAAAACAACGGCAGGCAACACGGCAAAGAAAAACATACCGTAGTTGGAAACCTCAGCGTTGGTCAAAAAGGCCACACCATCTTTGGCGAAACCAAGCAACTCTCTAGCCAAGGTCGAGATAAAGTTGAAAATATCGTAACCACACTTTGTTCTCAAGACGAAAAGTGCAATGATATATTGCATCAACATACCGCCAATAACGGTTCTCCAGTTAACTTTGGAAGGATTGTTAGAGGTTGCAAAAAGACCGAAAATTGCAACAAGAACGCCGAAAAAGGAAATCGCTCTGTCTTTTCTTCTCGAGTCTGGAGTATCAGCAGGAATAAAGGTACCCAATAAAACCACCGCGATGGTGATGGCAGCACCAGCAATCAACCTCATCCATTGTTTAGGGAGAATCTTATCATAGACAGTTTCAACAGCAAAGGTCCAAACCATATGGACATATCTCATCAAAAAGGAAACAATTTTGCAGTTCCAGGTGATCAACCTGACCATAAGCATCAACCAGAAAACAGTAGGGATCAACCACTGGTGTCTATGCTTCTTCTGGATAATAATTGACATCCACCATGCAGTGAAAAAGCAGCCCACAAAAATGTGCACTGCAACCCTATACCAGGGGCACTTTTCCTTGATGTTGGCAATAATACCATGGAAACCACCAAACTTTTTACCGTCAGAAGACGTGTTGGAGTCGGTCATCGACCTGTCGAGAGCTTCGTTCTTCAGTTCGGTCAGCTCCATGGAGACTGATTTTTCGTTATTAGTGTTCATATTCTAGATGTTAATGGACAGATTGCAAGTAGGTCTTGTGCTTGTACATAAGTTGAGCGAAGAGAAACTAGAGCTTGATGATCTTTAGACAAGGAGGGTTGTCGATATTTATACGGCATTGACTTTGAGAAGAGGAGGATTTCTGGTTTCTTTTTTTTTTGCGGCACAAATCGAGATGGGCCGCACAATGAATGAAGCACCGGGGATCTTGGGCCTCCCTCTGTCCAGTGTGGGGCTCGGGTTCATCTCGCAGTCCAAATACACATACCACCGTCTTTACCACTCTCTTCTCCCAAGTCTTTAAGTCAAAATCACTTATCTCCCCTTCGGAACAATTTGATCGACGCTGCCGTGTAAAAAAAATCATGTCGGTAATTCACTCTCTCCTTATCAGTTATCTCTAAGGCCCATTGAAATTCTCTTGGTTCCAAGACTTTTCATCGCCAACTCACCCGCTACAACGCATGCACACTTTAAGAACACCTGAACATTAGGATTCAAACCCTAACATCACCAGGTCTCGCAAAAGCCTTACCACAAGAATTTTTGCTACCCCGAAAATTCTTTCTGTCAAGCACAAAACCGTCAAGTCAAAAAATCGCCGTCATAACTTGCTGATTTGGGAATAAAGCAACGGACATTATTGGATGGGGAAATTAAATGGGCTCAGGCGAATCTACGGCAGTGAAATGGCATTGTTAATTAAAAATGTACAAAAGCGCACACGACTTCTGTGTTTACGAGATCAGTATGGGGTAATGGACGTTTGGATTTATATTTGAGTTTGAGGTTTTTGATACTAGATGACTTTGAGTATTGACTTGAATAATGATTTTGAGTGTGGATTGTGAATAATGACGATTGGATTTTAAGTGTGGATTGTGAATAATGACGATTGGATTTTAAGTATGGATTAACATGAATAATGACGATTGGATTTTAAGTATGGATTAACATGAATAATGACGATTGGATTTTAAGTATGGATTAACATGAATAATGACGATTGGATTTACGTTTGAGTATTAGTCTAGCTTGAAAATGACGTTTGGATTTAAGTTAGAGTATTGATGATACTGAATAATAACAATTTTGAGTATCATTAGACTGATTAATGACAACTTTGAGTATGTTAGTGAATAATGGACGTTTGGATTTAAATTGAGTTTGAGGTTTAACTAAATTTTAGACTAATATGGGGTATGGAAGTTTTAATTGAGTTTGAGGTTTGATGGGAATTCCGTTTATTCTTTCAATCGTGTTTTGGGTAATCCTTTAATTGCGTTGGAACTTTTTAACGGTATTCCTAAATTTTGATCGTTTAAACTGGGGTAATCGAGATTAAATTTTCATCTGGGGTTTGGATTTAATTTTGAGTTTGAGGTTTTGATTTAATTTTGAGTGGTTTTGATTTAATTTTGAGTGGTTTTGATCTGGAATTTTTAGTCTAAGTGGGGTTGACTCCACGTTTTGCTGGAATGGTGAATTAGGAGATAACCACCCCTCCGCAATTTTAGAACCGTTAGGATTACGGACTACTCCGACTCCTCGGTCCTTCCGTACTTATCCCTTGCTTCTCGTAAGTATTGAGAGTCAATATTGTTCCCCAACCCCATTAACGTTTTCAGTATTGCTTCGGATGTCCCTATCATTGGTCGAAGTACTAAAAATGGCAGATTCTGTAATACAACTTGAAATGTCTCTCTAACAGATTCTGCATCTTCCAACTCTTGAAGTAATTGTATAACCCGTTGTTTGGTGTGCTTGATGTTTTTGTCAATCGATTTGTATGCATCCAGTACCCCCTCATTCAAAGTCGCAGGTTGGTTCAGGTACCTACTAATAGGTTTTGTTGGTAAATCATTTTCCTCTTCATCCTCTTCATCCTCTACTATAATCTCATCCATGTCGATACACGAGTATTGTTTCGTCAGACTATACTGATCCACGGGCCGTACCAGTGCGGAAATGAGCTGAGACGATTCGAGAATCGTACGGCTGGTTTTGATCTTTGCACTCTTCTTTCTAGGCTTAGCCCGAGGCTGTAACATATCTTCTCCCAGCTCAAGTAAAGCCTGCGTCCCAGTGCTTAGCTTGACTCCAAGCCGCACCAACTCGTATCCCGCACTTTTCAAAAACTTGACTCCCTGTTTCTGCACCGATTTCATCTTATCATCACTTTGCATGGGAACAACAACCAAGTCGCGGAAATTCCCTCCCAAGTTGTAGATCAGCCGGAACATACTGAGACCAATTAACAACTTGACAATCTTGCTGCTGCTGTGTTTTGAAAACGATTGTGCCCATACTTCTCCCAATTTGGCCCCCAACTGTTCAAACCCTCTTACTCCAAAAACAGTCACCGAATCTAACTTCACCTCAGAACCCTCCAAACTGAAAAAATTGAGAAGCTCAGCATATTGACCACCACGAATTCCAACATAATCCACACTCTTGGGTTTATAGTCGATTCTGATTAAGATTTCATCCATCTCAACCTTCTCAAAGTAAACATCTTCTTCTTCTCTTGAAAGAGTAAACCTTTGATCTTTGAACCCAAAGAAACGTTGAAGAAAGAGTAACATATCCTGATCAACATATAACCTCACAGGCATCACACTGAGCTTTAAAATTGATTCTCCCATAACCAAACTGGGATCTGCCTTTACGTTTGTCAATCTAAGTTTTACCATCTGGGTTCCAATTTCCCGTTTACTTTCATCACCATCATATCCCAACAATTTATGCCACAGCGAAGTGGGAATGTTATCCACCGCATTCACAGCTTCAATACTGACCTCAATACTGCTTTGCTCACGACTACCATCATAAACCTCAACGGTAACCTCCAAGTTTTTTAAGTCAAGCATGCATTTGTGAGTGCTAGAACGACGCAACTGGAGGGTATTTTGAACGTCAACATTAACATTACTGAGCGGTTTAACCTGCTCGTTGATCTGTTCAACCAAATCGTCTGTACCCGAAACTGGAGCCCCAAGAAATATACTCTGGAAGAGATTCTCCTCTACGGAATCCCCCAGCTCATCAGTTTCAACATCCATATAATGAACAGAATCATCAGAATCAGCAACTTGGAGAATTGGTGGTGTTATACCGAATATAGTAGTTGGCTCGGAAACAGGCTCAACAACAACTTCCTTAACTACCTTTTTATTCTTCTTCCGTTTCTTGATTTTCTCTTCCATTCTCTCAACGGCTAATCGAATTGCCTCTCTAGTATCATCCCAATCATATCCATCATATAAATAAACCCTTGTTTTACTCAAGTTAATATTTATCTTAATTTGACACTTGCTTTTGGGAGGTTCTCTCGTCTTATCAAAATGATCTTCTTCAAATTGAATTGGGGTAAATGTATCTTGTGAATTTCCTAATGACAGGGAATTTGAAGTTAATAGGATTTCGGGTGCTCCACCATCAACATATTCATCAACAATACTAAGCAGTGCCAATTTACTAGAAAGTGGAGAATCCTCTTTTTCTTTCCATGCAAACTCATTTACATTGATATCCTCCAACAAATTGATATCTTGAGAGAGTTGCACCTTCATCTTTTCTTCGTCGGTGAAATTAACAGGCAACTTCAAATCGTTGATCAACAGAAGTAAACAGTTGGTCGAGTCAGCACATATCTCTACTTGTTGCTCATCTGAATTCACCTTGATATCAATAGTATCATCGTCCATTACTGTCACTCCCAAATGCAAAAGGTTAATCTTACCCACTCTCATATACCCTTTTGAGGAGTAGAAACTGGTGGGATTGGTATAAGTGGGTATCCCGAGAACTTCTCTGCGAGCCGGCGCAGAAGTCTCGTTCATTTTATCGTCAATCAAGTATGCAGAAATGTTGCGGAGTGACGATTTGACGTATGTTTTGGTGGCTGCAACTGTCAAATCCGATTGGCACCGTTCAATAATCACATAAACCTTGGAGTTGAGACTGATTGGAGTGGCTCCAATAATGCAATCTATAAGAATAATTCTAACATCCGATGATTCTTTTGAGTTCATCTTTTTAGCTTTTGTAGTAACCTTTTCTTGGGTAACCGATTCTAATAAATAAAGCCATTGTGCGTAATATTCGAGTAAGAAGTTGCGACAAGTCACCTCTACACTTTTTGTTCTCTCTGATATTTTGAGTAATACCATTGGAGATTCAATGTTATTCTCTGTGTGTCCTAGGTATTCGTGTACCACTTTTTCAGCACTTCTTCTTACTTCCACCCATAATACAGATCCGATTATATCTGCTTGTAGTTGGTTAATGCTGATATTGCGAACGTTCAATGTAAGGATTTCCAATCCTGGCACATTAACATTGATCTCAACACGTTTGAGTAGAAAGCGGAATGAGCATGAGGCTGGTGAACTTGAAGTGGATATCCCAACGCGCTTGCGTCTTTGAAAGCTCACCAGAGGTTGAGTTTTCAAGTTCATCAGGGGTTGGGTTTTCAAGTTCAAAACAGACTTTTCGAGAGAGTTTGGCTGTTGAGGTGAAAGAAGCAGCAATTCCAGAGTGAACAGATTGAGTGCCAGTATTAATTGCTGCAAATCTTTCAAATCGACCGATTTTGCAACCGCCAGACTCACCACCAAATTCACTGGACTGCCCATACTCACGTCTTTTGGAATATAATTGCCATTGCTGACATGCGATGAAGAGTGCGATGAAGTGTGAACACTCTGTACAAACGTCCGAAATTCCATAAACTTTGTCAACAATTTTATATCTGAAATGCATAACAATTCAAACTGATGATCCAAGTTTTCACACAGTACCATGATTTGTGAAATAGACAACTCTTGTTCTAGGAGGTTAAATGATATTGGGGATACAGAACAAGATAATGCGGTTTGTTCCAGTAATTCCACTTTAAGTGTCAATACTGCCGTTTGCAATAAAAACTGCAAACTGCTCTGTTTTTGGGGTTTGGAGTCCATAACCAGTTTCATATTATTGAAACTAGTAGTCATAGAGTCTAAACCTCGGATAAAGTTCAGTAAAACAACAAGTGAATCTAGATCCAACGAAAGAGTTGCTTCTTTTGAACACAAGACACTAAACTCAATAGTATCATCAGGTTTAGTGAACATTTCAAAACGAATATCAGCTTTGGCACTCAGTTCATTTTCTTGAAATTGAAAGACATTTTTGTTCAGTTGAACAATACCAAAATGTTGTGCACCTCCATAAATCATCTCCTTCTTCTGCTTCACATTCAAGTTGCGAAGAACAAAGAAAAGAGTATCGCAGGAGAATTCACCTTCTGAAGAAAGCGACGACGTGCCACTCACGATAATACTATCGATATGCAATTTTTGAAAGAATAGCGGTCCGTCGTCAGAATCAGCCAGAGGAACCCCAGGCTCCACTGCCAACTCATCATCTTCACTATACTGTGGAAACCTCACACTCACAGGCATTCGAGCCTTCAGTTTCTGACGTTTCTGATAACTTTTAATCTTTAAACTCCGAGTGATACCATCAAATATAGAAATAATAGTAGGTGTAAGCGGACAAGTTGCAATTTTGACATTCCCAACATCAACCTTAAGGTTTGAAATGGTCAGCAATCCCTTGAAATCAATGCTCACTCTATCTATATAAAACACTGTTGGTGGATCTTTTGACTCCTCTTCTACTTCCTCTCTTTGAAAACTTTTTGAGGTTGCACTCAAATAAATCAGACTCGCCTCTTCGTGCGTAAACAACATACTGTCCATCAATGACTCGTCATTATCACTGGAATAATCCAGATAATCAACCTCACTATCAGAGTCACCACTACTTTTTGCAGCCGTCAGGCGGTCACGTGACCGATTATCAGAGGACTCCCCCGGATTCACCACTGGCTTCAAAGTGCGGAGCCTGATTCCAGTGACCTCTATCTGGCGGGCCCCATTAAGGGTATAGAACTCCAAGCGGTCAATCTCCAACACCAAATCCGTCATTTCAGAAACAACTTTAATAGTCAAATTGTGGATATTTACGTGAAGGCGCAGAAGAGCCATTTCAACAGCACGAGCCATGACTCCACTAAGTGCACTAGGCTTGGTAGAACTCATGCTAGCAGATCTCCCTTTGGGTGGAGGAACCTTAATATCATCCTCCTCTTCATCAGTATCATCTGAATCTGTTTTACCAATCATCGTATTGGCAAGATTAGCAGTACTTTGAGCAAGCAGAAATGCCACACTCTGTGAGATATCTTCATTCACGTCGAAATCTGGTGAGATTACTATCTCAACATTATGAGCATCTACATTAACGCCACCAGACCCAGAACTAGGTGCTGGACTGGCGCTACTTGGTGACGGCGGCGTTGTACTAGTTGTTCCTGAACTCGTAGAACCAGTACTAAGCTCAAAAAGCCCAACCTGACCATACCGTAAGTTGCATCCTGGCAACTTGCCAACTTTCTCGGGATCTAAACTAACATCTCTCATTACTATACTGTTCAACAGCACCTCCTCTAGATTGGGCAAGTCTATCTCAGAAAAGAGCGACAACTGCTGTAACACGTACAACAAGAGCCTCTTCTGTATGTTTTGCGGTATCCAGGGTGGCATTTGTGTGGGGATGTGTGAGGGATGCGATTATGTGATTTGGATGGATGTAGTATGAGTATTTGGCCTGGATCAGGGAATGATGGGGTGATTGATTTGGGCCGATTTGGGACTGCGTTTTTGGTGATAAGGGTATTTGGTAGCGCATCAATTGGGGATTTACTAAGGACTAAGGAATAAAGGGAGGAATAAAGGGAGGAGAAGAGTGAGAGAGTGGTGTAGGTGTGAGGAGGGAGATGGAAGGTGAGTAGTGTATATTTTGAGTGGTTTTGAGTTATTAATTTTGATTATCTTTATGTTTTATCTTTCTTTATTTCTGATTGTTAATTGTAAGCAATAAGGGTTATGTTAGAGAAGAAAAGAGATGAGGTGATGGGTTTAAGAAATTGAATATTGGGATAGTCAAAGTCAGGGAATATGTTTCGAGAGAACGAACTTGGTATTTGGTAGTTTTTGTTGAAATGGAATTAGTTTGTTAATTGACATTTAACCTTGTTGGTAATGGCATTTTAAGTACCGTTTGTATGTATTTAATTTCAGGGTAGTTAAGTGAATGTTTACCGTCTAGTTTCATTAGTGTCAGCTTGAGATAAAGGTATTGAAGAGGAGTAACTAAAAATTATCACCCTACTAAAATTCTTTATACTTTTGTATAAAAGGTTGCAAAAACTTAAAAATATTGATCTCCGGAGTTACCAAATATTTTGATTAAAATCATTTAGGGTATACTGATATAAAATAGTGAATCAAACTTATCTTCTACTTAGGATTCCAATTAATAGAAGGTGGTGGGTTGTGTGATATCCACAGAATACTTCGCTTTAAGCATTCTCTTTATTTTCACAGACTGAACACAACTTCACGTTCACAAGTAATATGTTGACCTCGTTTTACCCAACTATTAGTAAGATGATTGTAGTATACCTGACTTGAGGTTTCCATCTTTTATTAAGTTATTCTGATCGTAACTAATGACACAAGATGGAAGGAATTCGTGCTATCTGACAACAATTCACTTTCAAGCTTTTCAAGATTAAAGTTTTCTATCTTGGGAGATACAGAGCATAAGATAGGAAGTCTCAGTAGTTACTCTTTCTTTGTTAGCAATTGAAAATTTGGTATAGTTCTTACTTGACAATTCATCTATTAATTTTGAAGATTGGTTGCAAAAATATTCATACTCTGTGATCTCTCTCCATCTTATCGCATGTACTAACTTGTTAAACCATGTATGTTAATAAACTTTTTCACTCGCATGATGACAGAGTTGCAAGGATTGTTTCGTTCGTATATCAGGTGTGGTACATTGCCATCCCAAATAAATTTCCGTTACTTGTACCAAGGTATTGTAAATATTAGTTTCAACTGTTGACCTTAAAAGATATAATTGGTCTTTATGACCAATCCAAGTTGTGTATTCTATGATATTTAAACCAATATTGGATTTTGAAATAGGGAATCCAAAACAAAAGATACTACTAACCTCTTAGAAAAGCCCGGTTTGCGTTCCTAATCCAAGATATCTGTAAACAAGATTCTTTGTCTAAAATAGGTACAATTTAAGATAAATATAAACAATTAACTCATTTAATAAAGTTTAAACAGAAATAGTTTTCAATAAAACCTCCACATGGTTCATTAACCTCCCTAAAATTATCAAAATCAAAGAATGACAATTTTTATAAATTTGCAGCCAATGATCAAGATGCTTAAAAGATGACCATATATTGCCTCCCACTATAAATACACAGATTATTTTAGTTCTCTTAAGCCTTCATCTCAGAACCATTAACCACCAAAATAATGTAATAATTGTTAAATTCTCAAACTTCCAAAAATGCTCTAATAAGTTGCACCCCTTGAGACCAATTGAATCATCCTTTCTTCTCCGTACAGCCTTACTAAGTATTCATTTACAAACCATTCCTTTAGCTTATCATTTTAGAAATCTGTCAAACACTCGAGTTCTCTTGGCAAGAGTATTTCCAGAATACTTCCTTATCTAGTAATCTCGGATATAGAACTTGAATAATTATACTACTTAACAGATCCATTCATGTCTCTTCCTCGTAAACCAACAGATGACCATGAATACAGTCACGTATCTACAACCACCGCCTTACCAACTGTGTATCAGCAATCACTACTTGGGTAATCTAAACCTTAATTACATACTACAAAGCCACTTTCCGGCAAGCCGCATATGTTTAAGGCTTTGCACTGTGGGTGTTGTCGTGAATTAAGTTCAATTTACGAATACGAGATTACGAACCTTGTTCAAAAGCTGCAAAGTATACAGTTTATATGGAGGAGTGAACCAAAAAGGGTGAAGAGAAGTAAGAAGTCCTATTGTTAGTCGTCAGGCGCGGTGTAAGCATGCATCGAAACTCGCAAGGTTAATTTAAGCTGCACGTTGGATGTTGTATTTATACGACCTATGGGCCCCCAGATTCTAGATCTCACCAAAGTCCCAAACATGAAGTGTTCTGTTTTATTAGCCGGGTTTGCATTGATTGTGCCCGTAATTACCAATGCAATGCCCAAAGGTGCAGTGCACTTTGGAGTTGATGTTTACAAAGGAAACAGTGCAAGAGATATGAGCCAAGCAGTCAGCCGTACGAAAAGAGATTCCACGGTGGAATCTACTCTTTGGAACTTGTACACTTTCTATTTGGTCAATGTCAACTTAACGGCAGACAATTATATCGGATTGCTGGTTTCAACCAGTTCCTCCGATATTTGGATCCCCCAAGATAACGTAGTATGTTATCCTTTTGATTATCTGGATAATGCTAAGAGGGAGGAAAAGGCTGCTGTTAGAACTACCAGAAAGTATACCAAACCAATTACCAAACCTGTTGGTCCTGCCACCAATCCAAACCCCGCGGTGTATACAAAGCCACCAGTACCTCTCCGTCCAACCACTGCTACCCAGTATCGGACAATACGTACTACTGCCCGACTTACGAGAACTCAACGGACCACCAACTACCAAACAACAACTGTTCTCCCAGACAGTCTGACTTCGATTTTGATAGTACCAACTACAGAAGCAGCCACTTCAGAAGCAGCCACTTCAGAAGCAGCTCCTACTTGTGATGCATATGGTACTTTTAACCCCAAGGACTCCAGTTCCTTTAAATATGTCAATGGTAGCGAATATTTTTATGCCCAGTATGGAGACAACACCTGGGCAGAGGGGGTCTGGGCACAGGCTAATATGAACATTGGAGGACTCGAAGTTGATGATGTTATTTTTGGGTTGGCCAACTCTACTAATTCAGAGCTCGGTGTTCTAGGTATTGGATATCCAGCCAACGAATTCACAAACCTTGCTGAAACCAACCCACATATGTACGCAAACTTGCCTATTTTGATGAAAAGTCAGGGATTAATCAACAAACAAGCTTACTCATTATACTTGGGCCAGCAGAATGACTCCACTGCTCAGCTTTTGTTTGGGGCAATCGACACTGCAAAGTTTCAGGGTAACTTAACAACAGTTAAGTTTCTCACTAATGGATTTGGAGTAATTTCATTAGCAATTGGAATAACTTCCGGGTCTACGTCAATCAACATCACCAATAATGCATATCTAGCTGTGATTGCGCCTGACGTCTCCTACACTTACTTACCTGATACTTTATTAAACAAATTGGCACATTCTTTGGAAGGAGCAGTCTACAACTCTACGTACCAATTCTACACACTTCCATGTCCCCTGCCTGATTCGGAGGTGACGGTGGACGTTGATTTCAGTGGTCAAATTATTCTGGCTCCGTTGGTCGACTTGGTTACTACAATAACCGACACTCAGTGTATTCTTGAGATTCTTCCCCAGGATTCAAACGCACAATTGATGATTGGAGCTAACTTTCTTAGGAGCATGTACACAGTTTTTGATTTAGAGGCTGGGCAGTTATCCTTTGCACCTGTCAAGTACTCAGATGATTCTAATATTGAGGTGATAACTGACGATGTTCCAGGTGCTACTAGTGCTCAATTCTATTCTGCTACCAGTTTTAATATTGTCAGTGAGGGTCTTCCTACCACCACCATAGAATATTCTACCGGTGAACTTTCGCAACCTTGGCTTACGGATGATGTTAGTCCTTCTGGTTCCACTTCTGCGGCTAAATCTGGCTCAGATACCCAAACAAAGAAGGGTGGTGCCAATTCGATTACAGTACATGCTTTTGCTGGTATTTTTACAGGGATCATAGGATTCCTTATATTATAGTTTATGTATTTTTATTGATTAATGAGTGTGAGTTTTATATTATATATTGGTATTGTAGAGAATTAAATAAACTTGGTCATTTGACGTCTTCAAAATTAGGCCCAACATGTAGTGTAGATTCATAAGTCTAATTCAACTTCCTTGTAGTGGATCATCAACAATAACAAAAGAAGATGTGTCTTTTAAAGGGTCCCATTTCTAACTAAATTTACTTAAAATATTGGCTGCAAAAAAGTTCGTATATTAAAAAAGGCTGCGAAAATTTAAGTCAAATTAAATCTCAATTCCATGAATTTTTACAGGTTATACGACTACAAAGGTTATAATGATGATCTAATCAGATAATTATCTATACTAATCAAAAGAGAATCTATGTCTATCTTATGTCTAAAATCTTAATTGAGAATTAATCTATCAATAGAGAAATAATTGTCTACTCTCAATTATAATGCAAAAAGTAAACAAGTAAGTTCACTAAAATGGAACCCCAAAAGGAACCGGCTCCCATGAATCAACCTCCTCAAACAATAAACTATTAAGCTTACGCTTTTTAGTAACAGGTTCCACCAGAGGCAGCTTACTCAACCCCAATAAATCATCTAAACTAGGAGGTGCAGCAAAACTCTTTTGAAAATTTGCAACTTGCTCAACTTTCTGAAACACACCCTCCACCATGCTCCGCGACTTATCCAGAAACCCAATTTCTATTTTCTTCTTCATAGTAACGCAAACCTTCATAAATCCATCAATAGAGGTATCTCTCTTACTGGACATGTTGTAAATTTGTGTGAACTGAACCCACAAGTACTGAAACAAATCGTCCTTATTTTTGACCGTTGGACTAGCTTTTGATTTTGAAACACTTATAGTATCCTTAGCCAAAACTATATCTAACGGTTCAGTCATCTTGTCAAGTACCTGAACTCCCAAATGGCTCACCCATTCCATCAACTGGGAGACCTCACGAGTATCTACAATCACAAACCCCAATTTTGTCAATAACCTTGAATTTTGCAGCAAGTAGAAGTTCTTGACCTGCTGCAATATTTTCAACACCAATATCAACTTTGTACGGAACCCCAACTCATCCATTAATGGCTGGTACAATTTAAGCCATACAGGGTTGAATTTTGCACCCAGTGTTTTCTTCAACTTGGCATGGTTATAAATGAGAAAGTCCCTGTGGATCAAAACTAAAGCTAGAATATCAAGCAGAGTCACAGAATCGTCCAACAGGTGCCATTTTTCTCGCGAATTCACAAACTGCTTGATTTGTTTGAACAGTTTGGTGTACAGAAGTGAGTCCATATCCTGTTTTCTCAACTTTTTATACGTTTTAAGAGCCGCAACAGCGGGCTCAAGCCTTGAATTGACTTGACTAACCATATCCGGTAATACACTTGGTTTTTTTTCAACAGCCTCTACTTCATAAGTTGAATAACCTTCATCTTCAGTTTCCACTTGGATCCAATAATTATCAAATAACCATCCCAATGCCTTTTTCAGTGCCAGACGACACATATCCAAGCTCGGCAACTGCTCGTGGGTGCCCATATGTCTTAATTCTACGAAATAAAAGGGTAGTCCGATTTGCTGAGCCAAAGCATCCATAGGTATCACGAAATGGCCTCTTTGTAAAGGGTCCAAAAGTCCATTGACAAATCGTATAAAAGCAGCTGCGTAGGTCATTTGGACGACACTAGTGTCAACACCAGGACGGTCATTTAGTATAGCTGAAGTGAGTAACTGAGTGGCTTCGACACCATGAGGGATCTTTCCTCTACTGAGAAGAGCTTTGGTTCGTTGGACCGCACGGAAACGAAGATCATTAGAATCATCAAACTCGAAGAACCATTTCTTGAGAGTTTTGAGTTCGTCGATGGACTTGTAGGCACGAACGACGGGGTCCTTATGAGAAAGCATGTTGAGATGGGCACGTGAATATATTTACGATAAAAATTTATTTTAGACTTTAGATAAGCAATTGGAATTTAAATCTTTGATACTTTTAAGTTATCTATTCAAAAGTAAACTCTTTATATATCTTAACATTTATTCATTCTATATGAATCCAGTGTTTCATTCTAATGTTTTGGGTGTATCTTTGAAAGATATGTCTATGAAGTTGAGCTTGGAATTGAGAGGTGCATGGTTTTGTTTGTTCATGTTGGAGGTTGATTCTGAGGGATGAAATAACATTTCAATGTAATTGTACACCAAACTGATGGTGGAGTTTTAGATCACTTTTTTAAACATATGTTGAGAGTATCCATAGCCAACATAAGTTAAATTTTGTCGTTAACTCGAGTGGTTGCAAATATGGGTTAGGTCTCAATTAAACGTTTGAGTGGTCTATATTCAAAGTTTGAGTGGTCTCAATTAAAAGTTAGGAAACAGGACTGTAGCGTTTTCGTGTTGGTAGAATTTGCAACTCGGAGATCTCATCCATAGTACCACTATTGATACTCAATCCAATGACTTTTTGTTTCCAATTTGATTCATAATTGACTTTTCGATCAATTTGATCTCCCAACTGAAAATTTGGTCTTCGACCAAATTTGTCTTCGACCAAATTTGATCTTCAACCGTTTATTGCATCCAAATTTAGTCTCATCCAAAATTTGGTCTTCAATCAAAAATCGGTCTTCGACCAATTTTTGATCTTAGACCAAATTTTGATCTCGACTATATCTCAAACAGACTCAACAACTGATTCTGCTCAAACGATAAAACCCTCTTCGGACCCTCAACAACCCCACCCAACAACTTCTCCTCCTCCTCCCCAAACGCAGCATCCCAACTAATCGCTACAACCCCACACAATACCAAAACCAACCCAACTAAAATCCACGTAAACTGCCCATACGTAATCTTATGCTCCAGAAGCAACGAGTTGTACACCAAGTCATTCACAAGATTGAAACCGTTGTACACCAAGAAACACAAGGGGTATAGTATCAGTGTCAGCACTTTTTTAAGCGCAAGGTTGAATGCAGTCAACTGCAAGCCAATAATGGCAAGCATAGCAACTAGAAGGAAATACGCAGCAAGGTTGTTGAAAATAGACATTCCTTCACTTTTGAGTATCGTTTCAATCACCACATCGATCAACGACTTGGCAAAGAGAAACGTATGTGCAGTAAGGGTTCCACTAATGATTCCATAGTTGAAACCTTTCCACACTTTATTCTTTATGTATGCGTTAAACACCAAAAGTCCAGCACAAAACACAAATGTACATGAGAACCACGCCAAAAAGGCCGGTTCCAGCAACTTTGAAACCACTTGGGCGAACCTGTCGTCCAACCCCCCGTCCGGTGGGGGAACTTCTTTCTGCGTAGACCCGTTGTAGGCTATGATGAACGCGCCGAGTGAGATGGACAACGTTCCACCGCCCAACTTGTGCGTGAACGGCTCACCCAACAAAACACAACTGAGCACCGAGTTGAATATAAGTCCAATACTTTGAAGCGGCAGTAGTATAATCAACGGTAATGTTGTGATCTGGATAAGCAGCCCAAAGATATTTGCTGTGATAAAGAGAGCAAATCCAAAGAACCACATATTTCGGCGCTGTTTCTGATGGTGATGATGGTGGTTGATATGAGACCCTACATGATAGGTGTTCGCATGGGCCAGCGTAGACTCATAATGTGCCTCAAAATTAGGGTGTATCAAGTACAGTTTTCGCTGAAGCGTGATCCCGAGCGACTGAAGCGCAGACAGAACAACAGCTACACAGCATCCCAATACAATCTGCAGTGGTGACGACATGTGGTTTTCTATCTGTTTCAAGTGTTGGAGTATTTGTATATTTGATGGGCTTAGTCATTTTCCAGATTTAGTAATTTTTAGCTTTATCAACATGAGTATGGAGAAGAGGGTAGAAGAGGTTGTGGGTATTCTTGAGGAATCTCCTGCTGCTGGGCTTGTAGCTCTTGATACTTTACTTCAACTGTTGTTACCTCAAATTGAAAGAACTTTGGGTGGTGGTGTTTCCGCCACTCTAACCTCTTTTGTACTGTTACAAGATGATTTCCAGTATAACATAGCCCTGCGATTGTTGGCATATTATAAGGGGGAAACTGATGAGTCTGGGATCTTGGTTTGTAACAGGTTATTACAGGGATTACTTCTTTTACATCCCAAGTCACGAGGGTTGTTTCATAGAGGGGGGAATATGAGACTTGTGTTACGTCACTTACTGGAGGCCACGTCGGTGAGGGTTACAGTTTCAATGATTTCGACAGTGATACATATTTGTTTGAAAGATTTGCGTAATTTTCGAGTTTTTGAAGAGGAGGATGGGTGTGGGATACTTATTAAGAAGTTTAAGACTACGGAGCAGGAGCTGCTGGCACAGCTGACTCAATTAAATTATAAGATTATTGAATTTCTTATATTTTATTTGATTGATGAGGGAGAAGGAGAAGGAGTGAGGAGTATACTGGAGAAGTCAGCGATGTTTCGGAAGGAATTTCCTGAGATTGATACATTGATTGAGAATTTGAGTGAGTTGGATTTATAGGATTATTTAATGGAGAATAAAAGAATAAAGGTTACTACTATTTAATTATATTGACGATTCAAATTTTGATGTTGGGTTCAATGGTACTTGATAGTTTTGGATTAAAATACTAGCAATAGAGATACCAAAGTGGTGATATCCAAATTCAGAAGAATTAACATATTCAATATATTCAATATATTATATTGCAGTTTTGACAGAACTATTTAATTGGTACTTGAAAAGTTGGACTTCCATTCTAGACGAGATGTCATGTAATATGAGTTCTAGTTCCATATACTACAGTGGGAACAATCATAAATGCTCTCTATACTATGAAAACGTTCATTTATCTTAATATCACATCTTTTGTGTACTAGTACCTTCTCTGCAGATTTGACATATGCATAATTGAAGGGCCCGTTACGAGGGTATTAGCCAAAGTATGATAATAATTGATATGGATTAGCAAAGATCAAAATGATTATCGCCTAGTTTCATTAGGATCTTCTCAAATGTGGAGTTCTATCAATTCTGCCCTTCAATTGTGAATTTGATTTTACTTTCGGAGAATATTGAAGTATATTGATATAGGTACAATATATGCTAGTATAGCAGATTCTCATACCATTTTAACAACCTGTTAGCGTTCGAAATAGCTAACCCATCCCAAATGAATAAAACCAAAGTTTATTGTCTTCCACCCCACCACCCCAAAGGATATTAACAACATCTATTCTTCGATATAGTGTAATGGTTATCACAGTTCGCTCTCACCGAGCAGATCCGGGTTCGATTCCCGGTATTGAAGCTTTCTTTTTGTCAACCTGACGTAGTACTTGGTATCTAGTGCAAAGTTGACTTTGAACTACTTTTTAGTATCACAGAAAATGAGTATATTCAAATATACTCTTGAATTTTTCAGAGTTGAGTTGTGGAGATAGATTTTAAAGTAGTATGATGGTTCTAAGATGGGATTCTAAATATCTAATCACTTTCTTCTTTACTTTGGAAGTTGTTTCAATTTACAGACTAAAATAATTTTGAACAATTTGTTCCGTCAATTTGTTCTGTTAATTTGCAGCCATTCTGTAGTTTGAAAACGTACATTACGCTTAATTGCAAAGCAATTCTTAAAGTTATTTACTGGAAAGGTTAGCCCTTTCCAACTTTGAATAATCAGAGCCTCTCTTTTTACCATACTTGGTTATTGAGGTTGCAGAATGGTTTCAATGCTATTCTCATTTCTCAAAATTGCCTTGATTTCCTTGACTACTATTGGTGGTGTCCATTTACAATGACTCTTATTGCTGTCTGCAATTATCAGAGGTCATTGAGCGAAATTCGTGGTATCCAAGTCACTGAGATACAATGTATATAGATGAACATCTACTTAAACAATGCCAATCTTCCTCTGATATTTACTGTTTTATAGAACGTCATTCCATTGAACAGTAAAATCTCTCTCAATGTTTCATTTTAAACACTATCTTCCAAAGTATCACTTTCACATTCCTCACTGTTTCACAATACAATAACATACAAAACATACTTAACAAGTATTCTCCAAAATTTAGCACACTACATCAAATCTCTACTATTCCCACACTCTTCTTCATAACTAACAAGTATATAGCTCCCTCACTTTCTTTCCTTTCCTCTTACTTATCCTCTTCTTATTTACTTCTCTTAAATTAGTTACATTTTTATCGGACTTACACGATCAAAATACAGTCAACCGTACCTGCATTAGCACAATACTCATACAACCCATCCCAAACATCCCAAACTCTAGAACTTGTGTATCGGTGGTGTGGTTCACCACACCACACCACCCTGTTATCCAAATCTCTAACTCTAATCTTCTCACTTTCCCTCTCTATTCTCCCACTTCCCAAACTCTAACTACCTTATTTATCGCGCCTCAAAAATCAAAAACAAACACCTGTTAAGAACATCATAATGTCACCTAGCAGCACCCATTCCTCACCCAAGGAAACCGAACCGCTCAATGTCACCAAGAAACCGCGTCCAGTGTCGGGTCTTCTCCCAGCAGGTCCTTTAGGGGTCTCAAGCGCATCCAATCCAGGCGGAATCTCCGGCGTCCTGAAGAGAGCTTCTTACGATTTTAGCGATACAGTTTCAAGAGTATCGATTATAAGACAATTCGAACTCTATTCATCCCCTCAGTTGAATGAGGCTTCTGACTTGTTTACTTTGAACTCAGATACAAAGTTTGTGGCACCACTGCCCATAGAAGACGAATCAGAAGCTGAAACAGGGGTCGATTACACTGCGAGTGAGTTGTTTTGGACTAATATCTTGAATGATTTCCACAATGAGGTGGTTAGAGATGGAAGAGTTATAGAGTTGGAACAAAATTTGATTGACGGTATTCCAGCTCATTTGAGAGGTGCAGTTTACCTTAAATTCTTACAAATCAGATACAAGTTCAATAACAAGGAGAGTTTTGATAACTTGTTGAAGCGTGCACGTGCGCATCCAGACTCGTATATTGAACGTTTGAAGGTGGAGCTGAAGGATGCTTTGAAGGTTTTTAATTATTACAATAATGAGATTACTTCGAGACTTGATACTAATAATCCAATTCCTGTTGCTGCTCCACAAGATGATGAAGATAGTGAATCACCACCAAACACTTTCATAGTTCACATTTACAAGATTTTGGAGACTATTCCAGGACTTTCACAAGAAGATTCATTATTCTTATTACTCAAATTTAACAAATTGTTTAACTTTTTGATCAAGGATGAATTTTTTTACAAGTTGAACAGATCATTGGAAGACTTGTTGAATGATGTGTTTTTACATGTTAATGTTCAGGGAGTCAATTTGATCAACTTTTATAAAAAGGTATTGTTCAACTTTTTCGAGGAGATGGTGACGGATGTGACCAAGGTATTGGATTTTGTAGTTTTTGAAGGGTTTGACTTTATCTTGCGTTTGATTGTATGGCTTTTCAGTGCCAATCGTGAGCATATTCTTGGATTACAGGGTGACGAATTGAATGAATTTGTTAATCTGCTGGACTTTTTTGCTCCTCTGATCGACTGGCTTCTGGTTTTACATCAAAGTCCTTCGATTATCAAGTATGAAAATGAATACCATCTTATAAATATCAATTCGTTGAACAACAACGAATTGCGCAACTTGAAGGAGGTCAATTATGATTTGAACTTGAAGATTAATGAGATCAAGAAGCAATTATCCAATTTGGAGGTTATCCATTCGGAGATTTTGGAGCAGAATGAGTCTATCAAGTTGGAAGTTACCGAAGAGCAATCCAAGAGAGAAGATTTATTATTGATGAAGGAGGATTTACAATTAAAGTATGAGAATTTGACGATGAAGGAGAATTTGAAGAACACCATCAAGGCCAATAAGGAATTTGCTGTTAGAAATAAAGAATTGGAGGATCAAATTGCGGTTCTTAAGAAGCTGATTGGAGAGAAGAGGACGAAGATGGCGAAGTTTGGAAAGGCTACCAAGGCCCAATGAGATATGTGATAATAGTTAAGATAATATATGGTCAATAATTGGGTGTATTATTGTAGATAAGATGGGTGAATGTGTATCTTTTAAACAAAGGTGAATATAATTGTAGAATTACTTTTACGATGTAATTATTCGTCTATGATTATACGCAAGTACAAGTATTCCTAAAATGAGATAATTATAGAATTCAATAAAACTTGATATTCGAGATTATACATCCAGAAGAATGTAAAAATAGAGTATGGCACATTATACTTTGAAAGTGGATCATTGAAAAGTTGGAACTAACCATATTCTAATACTCTGAATATGGTTAACCATGAAAGGATTCTCTTCCATTAACTCCCGGATTTTACGTTTATTATAACAATTCTCCTATTGCAGCCAAATTTCAGATTATTAGTCAATTCCTTCGAAAAACATTTCCATCAATTTAAAGGTTTAAGATCTATTCCCTAACCCGTTTATAACCATTTCCTCTTCTGAGAAGAATATCAATCTCATAGTTGACCCTTACAAAACCCTTACAAAAAAAGCCATTCCTCACTAATCTCTCCGTTACACTCCACAACCATATCATCATCGTCAATGTAATATTCCATGTTGTAATGTAGGTATTCAAACTTCCAAATAAACTAACATTTCTAAGTTAATTAGAATAAACCTAACCACTTTAATAGAACTCTAGAGGCTTAAAATTTGCACCCAAAAACACGAATCATCATCACTTAAAGAAATAGCAAACCTAGAATCTAGAACCAAATACTACTAGAAATCTAAATCCAACCCAAGGCGTACCCAAGGCGTACCCATACGCAACTCGTAAGACATAAACGTACCTCTACAAATCGTGATTACATTCTTACATAGCATAGAATAGACGAAACTAAAATGCAGATCAGGGTTGTACCAATTAACGAGTTACATACTAGGAACTCGTACGCCCGACTACAAATTTTTGTACCTCGGTATCCATGGTAACTATACTATGATAAGCTTATCTGAATAGAACCAGTTTTAGTTAAAACCATTTACCTATTAAGTAAAGAAAAAATGATCGTCATATTGTTAGTGACTCTTATAAAGTTGCCCATTACTTAAACTATTCTTTATATCTCATTACTAAGGTTTATTTTATACATTCAATCCATTAATCTATCTAATCACCTCATCCCACCCAATCGTCAATCCCCATACCAACACCCCCGTTGCAACCCAAAACCGTTTGTACTCTGTTAAAATCAAGTAATATAAATACCGAAAATTTTCTTAACAAGTCGCAAGCATGTTTGAAGATAGTAACAACAGGCACCAAGGGGTTGGAATCGTTGGGGCTGGGCTCGTTGGTTGTTTGGCAGCGCTCGCTTTTGCTGCCAAGGGGTTTTCCGTTACACTCTTTGAGTTGAGACCTGATCCAAAGACTCAATCTTCTAAAGGGGCCAAGTCGATTAATTTGGCTGTTAGTGATAGAGGAATCGCAGCATTAAAGTATGTCAACGAGGACATGGCAGATAGGCTTTTAGAACATATTATCCCTATGAAAGGTCGTATGATTCATAAGATTAATGGTCAACAGGAATCACAATTATATGGTTTATTTGGAGAAGCAATCAATCTGATTGATCGAGAGTACTTGAATCAATTTTTACTTGATGAGATTCGTCATTCACTGAGTGAGATCAATGTACACTTCAACCATAAGTTAGTTAGCATTGAGAATTTGGCGCTGGAATGTCCCAAGTTGACCTTTTACGATACTGAAATGGGCGAAAACAAGACGTTTGAATTTGATTATGTGGTCGGATGTGACGGTTCGCACTCGCAGTTTAGGTACCAATTACAAAAATCAATGCGCATGAACATTAATCAGGAATACATTGATATGCAGTATATGGAACTCGTGATACCTGCGAAAAGTGGTGTTGAAGCTGAATCTCGAGAGTCGTTTGAGATTTCGCCTAATCATTTGCATATTTGGCCTAGAAACAATTATATGCTTATAGCTTTACCTAATAAGGATGGGTCTTTCACTTCTACATTTTTTAGTTCGTGGGAGTTGATTGAGAGTTTTGCCAATGCTGATGAGTTTGTTGATTTCTTCGAAGGGACCTTTGGTGATGCTTATAAATTGATTGGAGAGGAGCAATTACGACTGGTTTTCACTTTGAATCCTCGTGGTTCTCTTTTGCAGGTGAATGCGTATCCGTATCATAATCCTAATGGACGTGCGTTGATTATTGGTGATGCTGCGCACTCGATGGTGCCTTTTTATGGTCAGGGTATGAATTGTGGGTTTGAAGATATTCGTGTGTTAATGGAACTTATTGAGGAGTCCAATTTTGATATTCAACTGGCGTTCAAAACGTACTCCAAGGTGAGAAAACCTGATTTGGACACCATCACCAGTTTGGCATTGGCGAACTACCATGAGATGTCACTGAAAGTGACAAACAGATACTATTTGTTGAGGAAAAAGGTGGACTATGTCTTGGGAAAATACGTTAATGGCGCATTTTTCAGATGGATCCCCATGTACTCGATGATATCGTTTAGGAGCGACATTCCGTACCTGAAAGCTGTTGAGATTGAGAAGTCTCAAGCGCAATTTTTGACGAATGTTCAGTGGGGGGTGACTGGGATGGCTGCGGTGTATGGATTGGTTAAGGGGTTTCAATTTTGGGACAAGGCGAGTAAAAGTTTATAGAGATTAATATGCTTTGCTAAGTGAGAGATTTCTTGAGAATGAGATCTGGTTTTTTTGGTTATTGTAGGTGAGGTGATTTGATTCTGATGACTATGGGAGAGCGATAAGTGCGAGGTTGTGTAGACGATATTTAAAGAAAGGTTGATGAACTTTGCGAGTGGAGGTGAGAGCATTAAATTTAGTATGATGTTCACACTTCATTAAAGTTATACAGAGAGATGTAAATTCATGTACTCATAAATTTGACTCTTAATATATTTTGCAGCCAAATGAATGCAAGATTCTCAAAAGTTCATACGATCTAGTTTCTTCAGGCCTGTGATCTCAACAGCTCGAGCACAGCTCAGACTACTTTTTCAAGTTGCTGGTGTATATTATATTAGTTAAACAAGCTAGAACATACACTGGATTTTATAAAAACATACTGGAAGAAATATACACTGGAATAGAAATTTACACTGGAATAACTGTAAGAGAAAGATTTACTGGAATAGTATACTTATACTGGAATAGGAATACGCTTTATTAAGTAGCTTGGTGAGTGATTCGGTGAAGAAAGTAATTTAATGATTACTTGGGAGAATTGAGTTTGAAAAAGAAAGACGACTGTCAAACTCCCTCAATGTTGACTCTTAATCCGTTAAATATCTTGTCGTGATTAGGCGACCCTTAGCCATTAACTTCTCGATTGAAAGGTATATGTACAATTCAAGACTTGCATATCCAGTAGCGCATGGAATTATCTATCCAGGAAGGTACTCAACCACTGGGTGCAAAAAAGAACCTATACACTGCAATAAATACAGTAGACATTGGAATATAAAGATATACTAGAATAAAGATATACCATAATCAATAAATACTTGAATATAAAGATATTCCATAAAAAGCCATACTCAAATAGTTTTAAGAAAACTAGAATAGCCTTAATATCAAATATATAAGGCCATACAAAAATTACACACCAAATCATACCAACTATCATTTACGAGCACAATAAAATGCACATTATCAAAAACCTAGACAAACCCTAAAAGACCATCATATCAAGATACCAACCAATATTCATTGTACTCTTCTACTCGTATACAATTTATGTCTCCTTTATGTCGCAATGTCTCTTATTCCTCTTCTCCAAAAAATCAATTTTTCAACAAATTTTTTTATTACCACTGGTGGCAACCATTTGTACATAGCCATAGCCCTACCAAAGCCCTACCAGAGCATAAAAAACCCAGCATGTTGAGCTCCAGAGTGATAAGAAGTGTTGGACGCGGAAAAATCCAGAACTTGAACGGATCGTTAAGTACCTTCAACCGTTCGTTCCATTACTCACAGACCCGTTTTAATGACCAACCCCAGCAAAGCCCGTTAAAGGTGTTTTTTGACACTTTCAAAGCCGAGGTCAAGAAGTCGAGTGAATTAAAAGAGAATATTAAGGCATTACAAGATGAATCTGGAAGAGTGGCGGATTCTGATGCTTTTAAGAAGGCTAAGGAAGCGTATGATAAGGCCCAAAAAGGTACTTCTGCTGCAGGTGAGATTGTCAAGAAGACCGCCGGTGCCGTGGGAGGTGTTGCTGTGAAAGCATGGGATTCTCCTGTCGGTCAAGGTGTTCGTACTGGTGTTCGTGTTACAGCTGAAACCGCAGACAAGGCATTTGAACCGGTGAGAAAGACCCAAGTTTACAAGGATGTTTCTAATGTGATTGACGATGGGTCATCGACGAGTTACGGTGGTTTTTTGACAAAGGAACAAAGAGACCGTTTGAGACAAAAAGAGTTGGAAGATAAGTTGAAGCGTGGATACAAGGCACCAGTTAGAGAGAATGAAGAAGCTGGAGGAGCTCTTGTATCTACTGAGCACAAGGCTACAGGACCAAGTATGGGTGATAAATGGGAAGATTTCAAGCTCAAGACACCAGCTGGAAGAGGATTTGTATATTTGAAGGAGAAATGGGATGATTCTGAAAACGGGTTGATTTCGTTGGTGAGAACGATTATAGAGAAGGTGACGGGAGCATTTGCAGAAACAGAACAAGCGAAAGTTGTGAAACAATTGAAGTTGATGGACCCTTCATTTAGACTTACTGATTTCCAAAAGACCTTGACTAATTATATTGTTCCTGAATTATTGGATGCTTATATTAAGAATGATGATAAGGTATTGAAGGAATGGTTGAGTGAGGCTCCATTTAATGTGTGGCAAGCCAACAACAAGCAATTTATTCAACAGGGGTTATTTTCTGATGGTAGAATTTTGGACATTAGAGGAGTTGATATTGTGACGTGCAAGCTGCTTCAACCTAATGATATTCCTGCTATTGTTGTGAGTTGTAGGGCACAGGAGATCAACTTGTACAGAAAGGCCAAGACTGGAGATATTGCTGCTGGTACCGAAGATCATATCCAGTTGAGTACGTATGCTCTTGTTTTGACAAGAGTACCGGAGGAGTTTGAGAACACCGTGACTGATGGGTGGAAGGTTCTTGAGTTTGCGCGTGGTGGTTCGAGACCATTCCATTAATGTATATAGTAATGAATGTTTGCATTGCAGGATGATTGTGATTGTATGACTATTGTATGAATGTATATTTAAGGCTGTATTAGTGACTTATTGATTTTAAGACTGTATTGGTGAATTATTGATATATTGAAGACTGTATTGTTAACTGTATTGAAGACTTGAAGACTGTGACATGACTGTATTGGTATAACGATTTTGATCTAATTAATAAATATTGAAAATGAGCTCAATACAATATAATCTAAATAATCTAAATAGATAATCTCATTATATACTGAAAACGAATATGATCTAAATAGAAACCTCATATGAACATAGTTCACTGTAATTACTCTAATTAAAACTACAATGTAAAGCGTCACCTGGTACGCAATTTATGGTTGCGAAACCCAATTTAGTCCACTAAAGGTGCATTAGTAGCATTAACGAGCGCAGGACAGACGACGCAGATCATTTTCAGCCTTTTCTGTAATTTGTGTTTTTGGATTTTTGAGTTTGGAATTGGTAATTAGAATGATCTTTGGATGGTTGTGAGTGTACTTTGTATGAAGTACTTTTGTTGGAAATCACTTTAGGGGTTTGGTTTTGGTGTGTTTGTCCTTCTAAAAAGTGCACAGAAGCAACTTTTCAACGGCTGCGAAATATTTGAAATAATCACGTGAGTGATGAGATTGGATGGTACTTGATAAACTATGTGAGAAGATACCGTTTTGGTGATTCAGATTGAGTGAGACATTAATAGGTAAGTTTGTATGAAAATATGGTGTTAGTTTGGACTCAAATGAGCTTGCAGGTAGATGACTTACTGAGTTGAATATTGCACAAGTATACATTGATTGTCTTAAATTAGAATACTTATGCTACACTGCAGTACATGTTGCCTTGAAAGTCTTTAAAATGCAAGGTATGATTATAAAATAAATAGACTTTTGCTGCTCTTATTAGGTTTATGATAGTGAGACAATAAACCCAAACTCAAGCTCGAATATTAGTTGAGAACCACTTTCGATTATATATGACCGAGTTGTCAAAACTGAATATAAATATATATCAGCTGAAGATTATGATTTTATTAGAATAAGATACAGTCTTAGGAAAAGAAGCAGTTAAATTTAGAGTTTTTGGTTGCAAATTTCATAATTTTTATAGTCAAGTTGCAATAACTAAATACAAACCAGTGTATCCACATTTAGATCGCAGTTGCAAAATTAATATTCCTTTATTGTTAAGCCGTGCTAAAATACAATGTGATCTTAAAAAATGCAGTGCCGTCTTTAAAATGCACCTTTAGATTATAAAATAAATCCAGTTTTGCTCTGATTACGTGTTAAATTGGTTATAACCAATATGCCACCACGTATTAAAGTACAAATCAGTTGAAGATCAAAATTTGATTACAATATGAACAAGCTGCTATAACTCGCAAATTATATAAATTTGCAGTTAAATTTCTTTAATTGTAAAAGGTGCAGAGTTAATCAATCTTTAGTTGCAAATTTCATAATTTTTATAAGAAGCTGCAAAAATTAGTTATTATACTTGAAATTGCAATACTTGGAAATATAAGCGGGTTCATAATCAACATCAAGATCGCAGTTGAAAACCACTTTGCAATATAATCAATGCTAATCACAAAATATCAGTACATTCATTATTAAAGTTGCAAAACTAACATTCAATTATAAACCAATTCAGTCTCTAAACAAAAATGCCAACTCACCATTAAAAACTCTTCCACCAAAATCTTAAAAAACCCAAAAGTTATATATCTTCAGAGTAAACCTTCCAAACAACCCTCAACTCCATTCTTCACCCTCCACATCCCCATTTCCTCACACTCCAATCCCAGCTGCACCTCCCTCTAATTTAAATGTCGCACTTTACGACATAAATAAAAGAACCTCACCGACATTTATTACATAATCCACATCATATGAACAGCAAAATCAAAATCAAACAAATCATCAACAACATGTCTGAATTTGCTACCAAAGAGGAGGTGGAGAACGTTTTCAACAGACTCAAGAAGGACCCCATCAACCAGGTGTGCTTTGATTGTTCGAACAAAAACCCAACATGGACATCTATTCCTTTCGGAATCTTGCTATGCCTTGACTGTTCTTCAGTACACAGAAATTTGGGAGTTCATATCTCTTTCGTCAAATCTTCGAACTTGGACTCGTGGCAGAGAAACCAGTTGAGAAACTTCAAGTTTGGCGGTAATCAGGCAGCTAAAGAGTTCTACCAGAAAAATGGAGGTTCTCAATATGTGAGTAACAACAAGGCTAATATTGATGCAACTGCAAAGTACACCGCTCCTGTCGCAAAGAAGTATAAGGAGAAGTTGGCAGAGAAGTCGAGCAAGGATGCTGATAAAAACCCGGATGTGGTTACTTTAGACGACTTAAACGATTCTTCTTCGTCTTCTTCGAGTCCAGGCCCTTCCGATTCTAATGATGATTTTTTCTCGAGTTGGAGTAAGAAACCTTCCGTGGGGTCTCCATCACCATTGAACATTACTCCAAATGGATCTACTGACGATTTATCGTTGAAGAAGAAAACAGCACCTCGTGCGGCTGCTAGTACTTCGAGATTGAAGAGTAACGGAACCGCACCTAAGAAGTCGATTTTGTCGAGTAAGGGTTCGGGACCAAGAGTCCTGAGATTGCAGAAGAAGGTGGATGAAGATATCGACTTTGATCAGATCCAAAAACAGGCCAAGTTGGAGGAGGAAGAGGCAAAGAAATTGGGATATAAGCCGGAACCAGTCGCACCAGTAGAGAAAAAGACCACCACATTGAAGTCTGAGCCTAAAACCACAGGAAATTTGTCCTTGTCTAAGAAAACTACGGAAACTCTTGAGGAACCAGTTAAGGAAACCGCACAAAAGTTCCAAAGATTGGGTTTCGGTATGACCCAAGGTGAGAATGTCATTACCAGTGACAGCAAGAAGAAGTATGCTGAGGTCAAGTATACTGGAGAAGTTTCCAAGAAGTTTGGAACTCAAAAGGGTATTTCTTCGGATGAGATGTTTGGTAGAGGACCACTTTATGATGAAGAAGCTAATAAGGAAGCCAGAACCAAATTGCAAGCATTTAATGGTGCGACTTCTATTTCATCTGCATCATACTTTGGAGAGGATGAGCAGCAACAAGCACAAGCTGGATTTGGCAACAATGGTGCTGGTTTAGGTAACTTGGAGGCACAAGCGAGAGAATTTGCATCCAAATTCTCAGGTAATGCGAACCAAGATTTGGACGTTTTGAAGGATGCTTTGGAAGATGGTGCTACCAAGTTGGGTTCTTACTTGAGAGATTTTTTGAGATAAATACTGGAGCTAATATATGTTGAGGTGATGAGTTCTTAGGTTTGAGATAGACGACTGGGGAGTGTAGAATTGAGTATGATAGGTATAGTGGAGTTATATAGTAAGATAATATTTGACAAGAGTGATCATAGTTAATGTTTGAAATATCATAAAATTTGTGGAATTAAATTTTTAGAAAATTGAAACTTGCAGCCATTTTATGTTAAATCGAATACTAAATAATCACATAGAAGTTGATGTTGAATTAAGATATCTTATTGTCAGTGACGTTCTTAAAACAAGATGAAATTTGTAGCAATAATGACTTAAAAATTGAATTTTGCAGCCATTTTCTAATAATCACTAAAAAGTCCGATATTTTTCATTTTTATACTAATTCAAATATTGTTCAAATATAATCTAATATCAAATATTGTTCAAATCATAATCTAATATTCTAATAGAACCAAACTTTTATACTATGTACTTTTAATCATCACTCAATCACTTGGTAGATCTCACCACAGCATCAACAGCCTTCACAAAATAATCAAGATTACCATCATTCAATCCAGCAACATTGACTCTTCCAGATCCAGTAGAATAAACATGGTGTTCATCCATTAATCTCTGGTTTTGCTCAGGAGTCAAACCAGAGTACCAGAATAAACCATTTTGTCTGGTTGTGGTTTCCCAGTTACCTGGAGTCTTCAATTCAATCAACTTGTCATGTAACTTTTGTCTAACATCCTTCAATCTGTTGCAAACATGCTTGATGTTTTCTTGCCATTCCTTGGTCAATTCCTCACTGTTGAAGATGATACTGGCAACTCTAGCACCAAAAGCAGGAGCAAACGAACATTCCAGTCTGAAAAGCGAAATCAAAGTCGACAGAACCTTACTGTACGCTTCCTTGTCTTGAACAACAACATGTAAAGCACCAAGACGCTCACCATACAAACCCATGTTCTTCGCAAACGACTGGCACACCAAGAAATCAATGCCCAAGTCGTAAAAGTGTCTGATAGGCCAGGCATCGGTCTCAGTCAGACCAGAAGCAAATCCCATATAAGCACAATCAAGCACCGGAATCAAATCATGCTCCTTAATCAACTCTCCAATGGTTTTCCACTGGTCCTGCGAATAGTCGGCACCGGTTGGGTTGTGACAACCCGTTTGCAAGAGGAAAACCGACTTTGCCGGTGCGGTTTTCAATGCTCCCAAAAGAGAGTCAAAGTCTACATCACCCAATTCCTCATTGTAGTGTCTGTATGGGTGCACAACACTGCCAACATGCTCGATAATTGGCTGGTAGTTACCCCAGAATGGTGTTCCTACGTAAAAATCAGTGTAACCACTTTCCTTCAAGAAAACAGTGGCCATGTGCAAAGCACCAGTACCAGAAATGGTTTGTAATGTGACGACTTTTCCTTCGGAAGCCTTTTCCTTCGAGAAAATTACGCCCTTAGCACCGCTGACAAACTCGGGCAATCCCAACATAGTGGTGTAGTTGTGACCGGCATTCTGTTTGGCCAATATTTCCTTAGCTTTAGCGACACATGGGAAGGTGTAAGATTTGCCGTTTTCATCAAAGTAAACTCCAATAGACACATCAACCTTTTGTGGGAAGGTGTCCTTAGCGGAAAGCATCATGGTGTGCACGATAGGGTCTGGTGCTTCACCTTCCAAGTGGGAGAATTTGTTAGAAGACATGGTTTGGTTGTTGCAGAAAGAAGTGATTTGTGGAGGTTTATATAGTGAAAAATTACTCATTCTTGATTGGGAATTTTTTCGAGTCGTGCGGCTCAGAATGTCAATGGGAAAGATCGGTAAGAGGAGGAGGATGAAACCGTTGGTTAGTGATTCGGAGAGGCTTACAAGGATTGACTTTAGAGAATTATTCTATGGAGACTGTGTGGGTTAAGTGTGTTGTTGAATAAATCTGGATCCAGTCTTTGGTTCAGTCTGTATTTTGATTGGAGTGTGGGGTAGGTGGAGGCTTGAATGTTCTAGACTTTTAGCAGAGTTTTAGGATTTATACGTTTGATGGTATTGGTTGAATGAGTTTCTATAGATGAGTAATTGTTTCAGCAAGATATTTACTACATCAATATAAATGTCATATTTAGAATGGTTGCAAATTCTGCATTTAAAAAATAAGAAACTTTAAGAACTTTCACTTGAAGAAATGAGTCAAGTGGATTTGATTATCAAGATCTAGAATGAGAGTTAGAGTCATGTTGTGAAAAGGTTGATTATCAAGCTTCTAGAATAGAAAGTGAAGAGTCATGTTGTGGTGAATTTATTTCCATAGTTAACAAAACTTTAAATATGACTATTCCATACCATAATCTGAGTAACTGATCAACAATAACAGTCATGCCAACTATGAATGAAACTCTAAAGTTCAAATACAGTACCCCAGTTACTGGTAAGCATTTTGAGCCTCACACTAGAATTTGCGAACATATCTATAATCTTTCCTACGGTCTTATTCAACCGAAGCGTAAAATTTCCCAACTCAAACATGTTGGAATGCATGTTGAAAGGATTTATTACTGAGGTTCGAATATAAGGTAATAATAGTTCCCAATACGGGACCTCTATTAGCGTCTCATATCCTAAAATTCTAAGTGATTGTAAATTAGGGAACCTTGCAAGACTTCCACTGGCCTCAACAACTTTTATGTATTGACAGCGTGGGTTAGTCAGGTTTAGGTTTCACCACAATCCCTTTATTCATTGAAGTGAATCTTCTGAGGTTTGGGAGTTTCATCCCATTATCAGAAACCTCCTAGAATCTTCAAAGATGCCAAATTGGGAAACCTTTCAATTTGCTGGTATCTTTAGGTTCTTTCCTTCTATAGACTTCAGAAATCCAGTCATTAAGCTCATTACACTCTTGAATCTACTGCTGAAATATCACCTATTGTTGCCTTGAATACAGCATTTGGAAGACAAGTCGGCATAAATCATTCTGAAGCAAGTTTACCATTGAGGTTTGTGTGAGACAATTTATACGTGAAATCAGGTTTCTATAATAAAGAACTGGCTATGTTGTAAAACTCATTAGTAGAATACCGAACATTAAATCTAAGCTAACCCACTGCTCTTTTAATTCATGAATTGACGATTTATAAAACTTATAAAATCTAAGAATTCATTCAATTAGTATTCACACTATAATATTTAGCTCACCTACTGAAACTTCAACCAGAAAATTTTAGAGGCAAAGTTGTTGAGCCTCACATTTGTAACAGCACCCAAGATTCTCTATCTCTGTAACTCCTGATCTTAAATTATGTCTGAACTCACAATTTGGCTGCAAAAAATTGGTTGCACTCATTTTCCGACCAAGTGATGAAAAGTAAAGAAATCTCTGAATAACTCTAATTGAGATAAGTTTCTCCTACTCACTCAATCCTGCTTCATTGTAGCACTTGCACAATAAATGATATCTCAAAAATACTACATCTAATTCTTAATTCATTAACATTCATATTATATAATTACTCAACATGAGTAGTTTCAGTCTTGTCATTCCATTCAGGATTAGTAACAGCCAATCTTTGGTGGTGGTACAAAGGAGGTTGTTCTGGGATGTTTCTTCTAAGAATAGTTCTTTGGAAACTAATCCACAAACCCTTGGTACGGTAAGCAGCATGTTTCTTTGCAGAAACACCAAACACTTCGTCCAATTCTTCCAAGGTCAAGCCCTTGGTCTCAGGCAAGAACCACAAGACAAGGAAGAAACCAACAATATTCCACGCGGCATAGTATCCAAAAGCACCAGTAGGTGTAAAGGCATTTTGTAATCTTGGCCAGGTGAAAGCTAAAAGGAAATTGAAGAACCAACAAGTGGCAGTTGCAAAAGCCATACCCAAATCTCTGATATACAATGGGAATGCTTCAGCAGAATAGGTAAATGGAACAGGACCTTCACCCGAAGAGTAGACACATGCGTAAAGGTAAATACCAATAATAATCATACCCAATCTTCCCTTAGAGTTAGTTTCCTGGTTAATCAAGAAACCGAAACCAGCAATCAACAAGAAAATGGCCATCAATGGGAAGGTGACCAAAAGCAATGCTCTTCTACCATATCTATCAATGGTGAAGAAAGCTGGAAGTGCAAATGTAAAGTTAAGCATACCAAAACCCCATGAAGCAATCAATGCAGAAAGTTCAGAGAAACCAGACTTGACAAAAATAGATGAAGAGTAGTAAGCAATGACGTTGATACCACAGAATTGTTGCATGAACATAACAATCCAAGCACCAAATGCACCGTTTCTGTTTCTTCTAATGGTAAACATTTCAATCATTCTCTTCCAAGTTGGGATATCATAAGAACCTTCTTCTTGTAACAAGACGTGTTGGTAGAAACAATCTCTAGCAGCTGTGATCTCATCAACACGCAAGACTTTCAAAGCTTCAAAGGCTTCACGATGTCTGTTTTTACCCATCAACCAACGAGGCGATTCCGGTACACCAGGCACCTGGAATAACACGATAATCGCAGGAATACAAGCAGAACCCAACATCAATCTCCAGTTTAAACCATCACCAATACCATGGTCTGGAACCTTGTAAAACGCAAGACATGCAACATAACCAAACATAATACCAACAGCTGTGAAAAATTGCCACAACATAACAAGCGACCCTCTAATGTGCTTAGGGGTACACTCAGCAGCATAAGCAGGAACAGTAGCGGACTTGACACCAATACCGATTCCCAAGAAGAAACGGGCAATGAACAAATGCCACCAGGTATTAACAAAACCTTGCCAAATACAAGTAACAGCCGAAATAAAACAAGTCCAGAAGATAGTCCACTTACGACCCAAGTGTCTGTTCCACAAATCGGACGTCCAACATGCGATAACTGAAGCACACAAGTATGGAGCACCATTGACCAAACCTTCAATCAAATCAGCATTCTTCATATCAACCACACCAAAAGTCTTTGTATAGAATAAAGTAGCACCATTGATGACAGACTCATCCATACCTTGAACAGCAGCAGCCATGGAACCCAAAGCAATAACGGCAAACAATCTTCCTGGTAAATGCCATTTCTTGGTAATTTCCAAATGCAACCCTTCCTTCTCTTGTTCCAGCAAGAAAGGCATTGAGTTGAATTCAGCAGGAGATCTAGCAACTGCAGCTGCACGGCTAAACAATTCAGGGTCCAATTCATGCTTGATAGCATAGTTTCTTCCCATTTGCATCACCTGTTCCTCGGTATACAGACCCAAAATATTGGACTCACCAGCAGCAAAGTCACCACGTACACTCTCGGTATCAATACTCTTCTTTGCTCCAGCAGAACTCGAAGAGCTATGGTCAAACAACCCTGCATCAGTTTGTTCCCCAATGGGTTCTTTATGTGTTTCGCTAACTATTTCCTTCTCGGACATCTTTGCAGCACTATTGGTTTAAGAACGCAAGGGGATACACGCCCTTATATACACCTGAGGCCAAATTCTGTTCCTTCCAGTTTACTAGTTGCGAATTCGCCAGAGTCCTTAACGGGAAAATAGACGGTTATGATACCTTGCCTTTGCAACAAATGGAATCAAGTGCTAAGAAGTAATTATTTGAGTTTGTGGGGCAATGGAGACGGGGAAATAGACTAATAGTGGAGACTCCTGCTTGTATTACCTATACTGTCAAGAATTCTCCGTTTTGCACCCCCCAGGTAGGGCCGGACTGTGCAGAAGTGTCTTTTTCACGGCAGACTGCCCAACATAATACGAGTATAAGGCTGAACTGATACAAGGCTGTACAAACCACCCAACACCAATTACCGAACCTTAGGAGTACGGGACCTAGAACTCCATCCTCCGCAATCAATGCTCGAAACAACCCAACGATCAAAACTTTCGGAAATCTTACTCTTTAACTCTAGAGGTCTTGCCCTGCATTAGATAAGCTGATTGTGATCCAAAGTGTCGTCAATTAACCCTTTAAACACTGACTTGCTATAATGATCCGTGATTGGGGGTTTAAACTTCCAATATAAAATTCCGAATGACTACCTCGATGATAGTCAGGACTCCCAATTCGTATCTGTCTATACTTCCAAGCTTATACCCTGCAGGGCTATTGTTGCTGGTGCAAAGTATGCTAAATTACATCAGGACTGCATATAGGCAAATGGTTCCAACCCCATTTACCAATTGCTTGGTATTTTCTATTTTAGCTTCACGGGATAATAAGAGTCAAGAGCTTCCAGAAGAGGAAGATAAATTGACGGTGATGGGGTGAGAGGTTGACACTTTTGTCTGGCAGTGAGGTTGTTTGGTAAAAGTTTTGAGAATCGTGAAAGCATGAAGAAGGATCATTAGTGTGGATGAAGATGCAGTTGAGTGACTTGATTTTGTTTTGTGGGTTGCTTCAGGTTTGCTGGTCATTGGGACATGAGACTGTAGGAAGGATATAAGACTGTAGGAAGGATATAAGACTGTAGTACGGGGTATTACCTAAGATTGTAGAATCAATAATTTATGATAATCTTAACACGATTCTAGACTAGCCCTTATCTTCACCAAAACTAAAACCAAACTAGAATCCATTTGTCTCAAACAGTTATCAATTCATCCATAGTAGTCGCCAAATATCCGCAACAACACCATTCTTTGCCAAGATTTTCCAAGAGATTGTCGAGAATCCAACTCTATACAATATCCGTATCTCTGTATTGTTTTCCGAGCATGGGTTGTTCCATGGAGTCCTGCACTTCAAGTTGAGCTTATTTATTTTTTTAGATAGTGCTGCAATTTTGGCTGCGAAATTGACAAAAGTCTGAGCCAAGAAAGGGTGGGGTAAATCACTTTTTGCAGCCAATCTGATTATCAACTCAACTTCCAGGTTAGTTTGCAGAGTGTATTGGATGGCTTTGGGAGGGTAGGAGATGTTGAGGTTTGAAGGCTGATATGGACACAAACTGAGGAGGGGGTATTTTTTTGGATTTGGTCTTGTGTCACCATTTGGATCTGGGGACCCTGAGATTAAAAGAATCCACGAAGTGGATAAATCAGAGTCCACGAAGTGGATAAACCAGAGTCCACGAAGTGGATAAACCAGATTCCATGAAGTGGATAAATCAGAGTCCACGAAGTGGATTCTGATTTGTATGAAACGTTTTAAAATTGCCTCCAAATTTTGAAGTCGTAAATTTTGGGTGCAAATTCTGTGAGCCATTTGGATTAAAAATTGAAAGCCGTTAAGTTTGGGTGTAAATTGTATGAGCCATTTGGCTGCAATATGAAACATAAATTTTGGATGTAAATTATGAAGAACAAATTTTGTATGTAAATTTTGAAGTCTTAAATTTTGGATGCAAATTTTGAGTCGTATATTTTGGGTGCAAATGATTTGAGCCATTTGGATTAAAAATTGAAGCCGTAAAGTTTGGGTGCAAATTGTATGAGCCATTTGGCTGCAATATGAAACATAAATTTTGGATGTAAATTATGAAGAATAAATTTTGGATGTAAATTATGAATCAAAAATTTTGGATGCAAATTTGATAAATTTTGGTTGCAAATTTTGAGCCGTAAATTTTGGGCGCAAATTATGTGAGCCTTTTGGATGCAAATGATTTGAGCAGTTTGGTTGCAAATTATTACAAATGAGCCAAATTCTATTGTTTGGAAGTTATCAACTAAACAGTATGAATCTTTAAACCATGGCAGATCCAAAGTTTATTGTTGAAATCAATTTTAAGAACCTTTAATCTTTAATGGCATTGGCCATGGCAGAACCAATATTTATGAAGTAAAATCAATCTTGACCCTTAATCTTTAAATCATGGCTAACGCCATGGCAGTGCCAAACATCAACCTTAAGAATCCTAATCTTAAACCATGGCTAACGCCATGGAAGAGCCAAACTTAGTAAATCAGTCTTGAACCCAAATCTTTAAACCATGGCTAACGCCATGGCAGTCTTGAACCCTAATCTTTAATCCATGGCTAACGCCATGGCAGTCTTGAACTCCAATCTTAAACCATGGCTAACGCCATGGAATCTACATGGCTAACGCCATGTACCTACATTTTCGAAACATACTTTTTATTGAATTATTACTGAAGAATTGAAAAAAACGGCTAGTTGACGTGAGACACTTCGGCCTTGTCATTCCATTCTGGGTTGGTAACAGCCATTCTCTGGTGCTCGTATAATGGAGGTTGTTCTGGAACATCTCTTCTGAGAATAACTCTCTGGAAGTCGTCCAACAAACCTCTGGTACGGTAAGCAGCGTGCTTCTTTGCAGAAACACCAAACACATCGTCCAATTCTTCCAAGGACAAACCCTTGGTCTCAGGCAAGAACCACAAGACGAGGAAGAAACCAACAATGTTCCATGCAGCGTAGTAACCGAAAGCACCGGTTGGGGTGAATGCGTTTTGCAATCTTGGCCAGGTAAAAGCCAAGATGAAGTTGAAGAACCAACAGGTGGCAGTAGCAAAAGCCATACCCAAGTCTCTGATGTACAATGGGAAAGCTTCAGCAGAGTATGTGAATGGAATTGGACCTTCACCGGAAGAGTAGACACATGCGTAAAGGTAAATACCAATAATGATACAACCCAATCTTCCGTGAGGGTGCTCGTTTTCGTTGATCAAGAAACCGAAACCGGCAACCAACAAGAAAATAGCCATCAATGGGAAGGTGGTCAAAAGTAAGAATCTTCTTCCGTATCTGTCAATGGTGAAGAATGCAGGAAGAGCAAATGTAAAGTTAAGCATACCGAAACCCCAAGAAGCCAAAAGTGCAGTAACTTCAGAGAAACCAGACTTGACGAAAATAGAAGAAGAATAATAAGCAATGACATTGATACCACAGAATTGTTGCATGAACATAACAATCCAAGCACCAAGAGCACCGTTTCTGTTTCTTCTAATAGTGAACATTTCGATTAATCTCTTCCAAGTTGGGATATCGTAAGAACCTTCTTCTTGTAACAAAACGTGTTGGTAGAAACAATCTCTAGCAGCTGCGATTTCATCAGAACGCAACAATTTCAAAGATTCAAAACTGTCGTGGTGTCTTCCCTTGGCCATTAACCAACGAGGAGACTCAGGAACAAATGGAACTTGAACCAAAACAATCAATGCTGGAATACATGCAGAAGATAACATTAATCTCCAGTTCAAACCATCACCAATTCCTCTGTCTGGAACATGGTAAAAGGCAAGACATGCAACATAACCAAACATAATACCAACAGCAGTAAAGAATTGCCACATCATAACGAGAGAACCTCTAATATGTTTAGGAGCACATTCAGCAGCATAAGCAGGAACAGTAGCAGACAAAGCACCAACAGCGATACCCAAGAACAAACGAGCAATAAACAAGTGCCACCAAGTGTTAACGAAACCTTGCCAAATGGAACCTGCGGCGGAAATACAACACATGCTAAAGATGGTCCATTTACGACCCAATTTTCTGTTCAAAGGATCAGCAAGCCAACACGATAAAACAGCACAACACAAGTATGGAGCACCATTAACCAAACCTTCGATCAAATCGGAGTTCTTCAACTTGTCAACACCAAAAGCCTTGGTGTAGAATAAGGTAGCACCGTTAATAACGGACTCATCCATACCTTGAACGGCAGCAACCATAGAACCCAAAGCGATGACCGAGATCAATTTGGAAGGAACGTGCCATTTATGAACGGCTTCATTATGTAAACCTTCTTTTTCAGCGTCCGACAAGAAAGCCATAGAATTGAATCCTCCTGGAGCTCTTGCAACGGCAGCACCACGAGCAAACAATTCTTGGTCCAAACCATGCTTAGAAGCATAGTTACGACCCATTTGCATCACCTGCTTTTCAGTATACTGACCCAAAATATTCATTTCAGGCTCACCAGCAACCTCAATAGCAGCAGCAGCATCAGCACTACTAAATGACTCAACATCAGAGCCCTTCTTTGGAGAGTTACCAGAACTATTCTCAAATAATCCAGTATCGTGTGCTGGAGTTGTGTTTTCGATTTCCTTCTCAGACATGTTTAAGGATATTGATCTCAACTTACAGCAGACTCTTGCTCTCTTATATACCTCTAGATATGTTCACAAAACTCGTCTGGTGGTCAATTTGTGGTCTCTTCAAAGCCATTGTGCCTTTCTCCAGTATACCCATCAAACTTTTGGGTACTGCAGCATCTACCCCACTAGGCCAGAGTTTCTGACCTTTTTGGGCTCAATGAGGAAGGAAGGGCAGACATTTGTCAAATGTCTGAAGTAACTTTTATTTCTGTAATCCGGGGAAACTGAGTTTCGTTGTTCCTCATTGGCAACGGGTTCGTGTCCGTAGGGGTCATTAGTGACGTGATGGGTGTGTTAAGTTAGTGAGCGTTGGTACTCTGCTTTTGATTTGTTGAATTGTATTTGGCACATCCACTACTGGTGCTCCTCTCCAATGTATACTACCTTGTCCTTACCACGCCCCATCAGACATTCCATGTCCCGCGCTCGGAAGAACAGGACTGAAAAGTTTTGTCTGCATAAGCAGTCCATCTTTCCCAATTCGGAAGCAAGGTGGCTTCTTTGCTTCCTTTTCCTCTTTCTTTTGTACCACTATCAGGACTTTTTATTCTATTCCACCGACGTCATATGATTGCTGTTTGGTGTAGTATGAGCGTCGCCTGTCACTTTTGTGTTGCTCCGTTCTGTTCTTCCGTCAGGATTAAAGTTGTACCCTCGACTCCACATTACCCCAGCAGGGCCTCTCGAGGTGCTTTCCCAACATAACCTGGGGTCGGGAGAGCTACGGGAGAAAAGAGTTGATGTACCCCATAATCTTGATCTGGGGTAGAGAAGGTATTGATATTGCGAAGTATTGATAATTGCGAAGCAATATCAATACTTATTGTCATACTTTAATTGTCACACTTTAATCGTCACTCATACTTTAATTGCTACTCAATACTTAAATTGCTACTCGAATACATAAAAGGTATAACTCCATGTCATTCTTTTCACTTCTCATTCACTACTGTAACGTTCATTCTCATTCACGTCAACTAATGTCAACCATAATGTCAACCCAATCTCAACCCTAATGTCAACCCAAACCTCAACCCGTCAAATCTCCACCATTCTTCCTACCCCATCCATACTCTGTTCTTCCGTAATTTATGGGGTAGATCGTTAAAAACAATAGATTATCTAAAGCCGTATGATTAACTGTTTTAAGCCAGCTACATCATCGCTTCTAGACTACTCGGACTGTTTCACCGAGTAACACTTTCCGCAGGTCCCGTTCTCTAAAGCTGTCAACATTACTAATTTCAAAACATGACCTGACCTCATGGAAACTGCCCCTCCATGAACAAGCTGTCAGATCGGCAGATACTGAATGTTCGGTCAAAAGGTAGTGGTTATTGATATTGACACTAAGTGATCGAATCCGCTAATTCAGTTACAATCCGCTAATTGATATTTAGTGTCAATTTCGTGAATACTTAGTGTCAATATGGTGAATACTTAGTGTCAGTTTGGTGCAATAGTATCGAACCATGTCCGCCTTATCTACAGGTTAGAGACAGCCACGTCTCTTCTGGAAGATGATTGGAGGAATTTTTTTTGTTGAACCTGTTGAGTTCACAAAACTGGTAAAGACGTTCCGTTTAATTAGCCCACCGTTTAAGTTCTTTTGTTGATTCTCGTAAAGCGCGCCAAGAGTTGGAGGCGAGTATCTGACTCTGCAGGTTGGTAATTTACGGTAGATTAGAAGTTATTGTTCATTAACGAGGTGTTTTGTGATGGAATTGGCAATTGCTTTAGCAGTTGCTTTAGCAGTTGCTTTAGCAACTGCTATTACGCGTTTCAACAATACTATAGCATTGCTAACCTCACTTTCAATTATAACGATCTCAAACCGATCGCGCAATATGATGTAATAAGTAGGTTAATAGTCACATGATCATATGAACTCAAAGTTGGACCACTAATGCATGGCAGATGGTTCATGATGATGGTACAGTAAGGCTGAAGTTACCGTTATTTGTACTTTTTATTCGTCATTTATTTGTTATTCGTTCGTTATTCGTCTTTTATTTATTCATTTATATTTATTCATCTTTTTTATTTATTCATCTTTTATGTCGATTCTCTTGTCCATTGTTTGTCATTTTTTATTTACAATCATTTTCGACATAACAAAATTTAGACTGAACACCTTGACATTCATCAATAATTCTCATTAACTCACCATCAAACTGACAACCCATATTCAGCCTCAATATCACTCTCTTCCTGTACACAACAACTTAACAACTTCTTAGATCATACCCCGCTGACCTTAACTCCAACTGATCTTTGATTCTTAGTGTCATTCCTCTTATATCCTCTTCACCTTATACAACTTAAGTATCTTAGTCTTAACTTAAACATCTTAATCATCTTGATATCTTACATCTTAATCACCTAATATCTTAATATCTTAATCTTTAATCTAGACTAAAATGTCGATCCTCGATAAGCCAATTTCGGAAAGTACCAGACCCAAAAAATCATAATTCAATTAACAATTAGAATAACAATTAAAATTGAATAGAATACAATCAAATTGACAAATAGATCAAAGAGAAGTCCAGAATAGTAATGTCCCTCGCTAAGTTAAACAAAACATACCTTCAGTATCTTGTAAAATACCCATTACTTACTAAAGCGGTCACCGCGGGTGTTTTCCTCGGGCTCAACGAAACAGTGGCCCTGATCTGGACGGGTCAATTCAAGGAATCCCAATTGCCAATAATCAAGGCAAAAATCAAACATGTCTTCAGTCTCAAGTTGTTGAACATGATTATCTACGGAAGTTTGATAGCAACTCCAATTGCCCATAACATGTATGCTGTTATCAACAGGATCTTCAAGCCTCCGTTATCGCCAAAGAAGAAGCTTTTACAGTTTTTGGTGAGTTTGTCGACTGTGACTCCGTTGTTGAGTGCCTTGTACACGAGTTGGATCGGGATAATCACTCAGTATTCTGTGAAGTCTTGTAGTGTGGGAGGTGAATTGCACCGTATCTACCAGATTGTGAAGGCGACCTTGAAGAAGAATTACTGGCTTATTCTTCGTACTTCGCTTGTGACTTCGCTGGTTTCGCTTGTGATTGCGCAGAAGTTCATTCCTCCTGAATTGTGGGTTGTTTTCTTCAACTTTGTTGTTTTTTTGACGGGTACGTACCAGAATATTAAGATGAAGAAGATTCAGGCTGCGATGGATAAGGCCAAGAGAGAGGAGATTGGAGAGAAGACTGAGGAGGAGAAGAAGGAGGAATAAGAATATTAGTAGGAGAAACTGACATTGGAAATGTTCTGTGAAGATGGATTTTGTTGTGGATTTGATGTTAGAGGTCTGTAGTATCAGTATTCAGGCTTTTAGACAATATAACTTAAAATAAGTATCCGTAATTTATTTAGATCAACTAAACAATGGAATATGTTATTACAGAAGGATACTCTCTAACTCCACGGCTTTAAGTAATAGGGTGCGTTTGTGAATCGTTGAATAAAATGGTTGCAAAATATGCAACTGAAATGGCAAAATTGTGGGGGTTTTCAATGGTTATTGTTTTTAGGATATTGGAATGATTTAGATCGCTTTTCACTTTTATTGTAGAACTTTTGGCGTCAATTGAATTAGTCTTGTAGATCAGTGAACTTATGACCTAACCAACCATCTCAATTGAAGTGCATTGGTCCCGAACTCTCTCTCTCCAGTGAGGTTTAATTTCATAGACAGTCCAGGCTAGTTTGATTTTACCTGATTATGAACCATTCAAGTATTTGAATTCAGATAGTCCCAATATAAGAAGATCAACTTGTGTATATAGTTATTACTTCGAATGATTTAATGGTCAAGTTTGAAAAGTCCTACTCCGTCAGAGTTTTGAACCAATCATTAAGGTATTGGAATTTTTTCTCTCCCAAAACGTTAATCTAAGTCAATTGATTAGTATATTGTAATAAATGTTCCTTCCTGGACAATTTGCTTTGTCTAAGCACTTGAAGTTCATAAATTCCAATGGCAGCATTCAGCTTCTCTCATCTATATTACACATTATATCAATCTGGATGACAAATTTTTCAACGATCTGGCAACTTGTCCGAGTGGTTAAGGAGAAAGATTAGAAATCTTTTGGGCTTTGCCCGCGCAGGTTCGAATCCTGCAGTTGTCGTTATTTTTTTGAATTTTTCAACTGTATCAGCTAGAGAACGCTGTGATGACTCTGGATGGAGCCGTTACAGAGGTAGCTTACCTCTGGTAGTATAGTCGACGTCAATTGGATGCTATTAAACTGGGAAACACATTTTAATTATACTGAAATTTTTGTTATACCAAGCAAACAGGTGAAGTGTATTGGAGAACTAAAACCTCTGGGGCATGAAGAGTGAAAACTTAGAGGTAACAGGTGTGCCAAAACGACTGGTTTATACTATTTTTTGGTATAGATAGACGTGACTGGGTCCAAATTTTATCACTTTTATATGAGTTATTCAGCATTGAGAATGTATTTTTAACAGTCCGACGCAGGAGCTTCTTTAGCACTACCATTATGGATTGGGAGGATGTGAACTATCAACTCACCAACTAAAATTGCAATTGTTGATCTGTCCAACTGCAATTGCAATTGTAGAGTTGGTAACAACAATGTTTTGCCTTAAAGTGTTATCAATTGTTCAAAAATGGCAACCAATAGTTGTCAAGTAAGACGCTTCTCAGTTCATGACACAGTTTTGTGACAGCATAACCCTCACTAGCGAACTCATCCAGATTGGCACCTCCAACTAACAAAGCTCAGATTGAATCACTTTTTTCTGGTACTATTTTGAGTATACGATCTGGCAACTTGTCCGAGTGGTTAAGGAGAAAGATTAGAAATCTTTTGGGCTTTGCCCGCGCAGGTTCGAATCCTGCAGTTGTCGTTATCTTTTTGGCTGCCTCAAACTTAGCTCAGGTTGATGTTTAATTGAGTCTTTTTTTGTGTTTCTATTTTGGTTAATTTTTCAACATGAGATGATGTGATTGATTTTGGTGGTCAGTGAGTGGGTATAGAATGAGAAAATGTACCTAGAGTAGACATTGAAGGGCCTTATTCAGTGCCTCATTCTCAGTTTCAATTTCATTCAATTTTTGGTGGGTATTTAGAAACTCAATTACATCGAGAGACGGGAACGCTCATACTCAAAACGACACTTATTAGCATTAAATATGATTATAAGGTCACTTCATCAATTCTCAAGCCCTGACTACTTAATATAAACCTTGCTATGATGTCCATCATAATTTCTAAACAATTGCAATTTTCTACAAAAAGTTATAAATTTGCAGCCACTATATGCCCAGAAAATTCTTAACATTTTAAGAGCAAACAAATTGAAAGTAATTCCCCTAAATAATCCACCTCAACTAACCTCATTAATAATCAACTACTCTCCTACCAATTCACATCGTTAGCATCCAATTCACAACCTTAACATCCAATACATCTCAATCCATAATCTCTAAATCCGATCCCCAGCTTACTAAATATCTTACCCATGGAAATCTAATTACCCCCACATTATCCGAACCTTTTCCATTTCTAACCCTACTCCTACTCCCAAACAGTACATGCCGTATTATCCAGTCTCACTAATCATCCTACTACTCATCATCCTACTCCTCAATTCACCTCACCAACTTTTACCATTTAATTAACAAAACTCCATTCTCATTTTCTTAGTCTTTTTGAAATAACTATTTATTACTCTTTTTCCCCAACATTTCGCCCAATATGTTAAAGATTGCTAAAGTATCACTCCCTAGAGCATTCCAACAAAGAACCATGATCACCTCTAGCATTGTTCTCTACACTCAGCACGGTGAGCCAAAGGACGTGTTGAAAACTCACGAGTACCAAATTGATGAGTCCAAGTTGAAGAATGGTGAATTGGTGGTCAAAACATTGGGTTCACCTGTGAATCCATCCGATATCAACCAGATCCAGGGTGTTTACCCATCTAAACCAGAACCAACCAAGGAGTTTGGAACTGATGAACCAGCTTACGTCTGTGGTAACGAAGGTTTGTTTGAAGTATTGCACACCAACTCTGAAAAGTTTGCTGTTGGAGATTGGGTGATTCCAAAGAATGTTAACTTTGGAACATGGAGAACACATGCATTGGCAGGAGATGATAAATTCATCAAGGTGCCCAACCCAGAGCAATCTACTGGCGAACGTGGTAAACCAACTGGTCTTACTATCAACCAAGCTGCCACTATTAGTGTCAATCCATTGACTGCGTATTTGATGTTGACCCATTATGTAAAGTTGACGCCAGGAAAGGACTGGTTTATTCAGAATGCTGGTAACTCTGCTGTGGGTCAATATGCTCTGCAAATTGGTAAAATTTTAGGGTTCAATTCGATTAATGTGGTTAGAGACAGGGACAATTTTGACGAATTGGCTCGTGAATTGGTGGAAGTTAAGGGTGCTACCAAGGTTATCACTGAGCAACAGAATGAGAGTAGAGAGTTTGGAGGTGAGGTGAAATCGTGGGTTAAGGGTACCGGAGGAGAGATCAAATTGGCACTTAATGCGGTTGGAGGTAAGAATTCGACTGCGATTGCTCGTAAATTGGCCAACAATGGGTTGATGTTGACTTACGGAGGAATGTCTTACCAGCCTGTGATTTTACCAACTTCCTTGCACATTTTCAAGAACATCACCAGTTCTGGGTTCTGGGTGACTGCTTTACTTAAAGATTTGGAATTGAAGGAAAAGACTCTTAACCAGATTATTGATTGGTATGAGACTGAGAAGTTGATTGTTGCGCCTTCTCATGAAATCAAGTATGAACTGGATATTGCAAAGACGTATCTTGGAGGTATTGAGAATTCGAAGAGTGGAAAGCAATTGATTATTTATTGAAGGAAAATGTTTGAGATTTATTCTAAAGAATATAGAGTATGAACATGAGTTTTGAGTTGAGTAACAGTAGATTATACTTCTTCTACTCCATTTATGTCCAACCATTATTGGAGTTCAGATCGATTTTATTAAGAAAGTTCAACCAACGAGATTCTAGAAGATGTAGATTAAAGAGATCTATTCTTAAATAGTGGAGTTTCAAATTAATATTAAGTAGATATAAACAGTAGATTTACAATTCATTTGATTTTTATTAACATTACTTGCTATGATAAAAATTGTATTCTTTTTCACTAAGAAAGTTTAGATATTGAGATTCGAGAAAATATAGGTTAAAGCGATCTTAATAGAACGCAGACTTTAAAACTCGATAAAGTTGAAGTAAATAGTAGAATTCCCTTGTTTATCATGTCAAATAAACATTCTATAATTGTTAGACCGGTGCTTCTATATTCGCAAGTACCAGATATCGAAGTTTACTGTTAATAACTTTTCTTTGAGAGTAAAGTCACTTCACCTGTTGTATCCTTACTTGAGTGATATATAAGCTTGAATTGCATAATCACCGACTCAACAACTTCACCACCAGGTATAATTTAGCCGAAAATTAAGAATTTAAGAGATCGATTTAATTTGCACCCATTTTTCGGGGCTACAAATTTTGTATGCCACTTATTTCAGATCTAGTAATATACCAGATACAGAATTATACTTCGAATATTGAGTAAATGCTTTGAACAACAGAAGGAAGAAGTATATTGCAATAAAACTGTAAAGATTCTCACATTGTATAATCATACCAAACAAGCCTCAGAAACCATAGTTTTGACAGAAAACGCTGAAACCTGATTATATTGACTCTTAACTTAAAACACAAAGACCAATTATCCACATATACTTCAATACGATCTACACTGAAGAAACATACAATTCGCTTACTACGTTTAATTTTAATTCCCCTCTCAACAATAACCTTCAACAATATTGTACTACATTTCCTAACGTTCATGTGAACAATTTTATTCTCGGGCCTTTGTTCACACTGTTAATCTCGAGCCCTTGTTCACATTATTAATCTCGGCTTGTTCACATTATTAATCTCCAGCCTTTGTTCACACTATTAATCTCCAGCCCTTGTTCACACTATTAATCTCGGGCCTTTGCTCACTATTCCCGTTTTCTTCATATGAACAATACTCTGACAATACTCTCGATCGCATTTGACTTCCAACTGCGAACGTTTCGCACCGAAATTCTCGGTCCGCTATGCCTACAAAACCCATACTACAATGCACTCCATAACAACGTTATCTTTAGCCTCACGTCAATTCAAATACTTATCATAACAGGTAGATTGTCAGATAGATGGACAGATACATGGTCACTCAGATCAAAAAGTAAAGAAGTACGCCTGACATGGTCATAGAAATCAGATACTCCACTCGTTAACCCAGCTACCCGGAGTATTCTAAACTTTCTACGATGTCCCAGGGCATCCTTCAAAGCCTCAAAATATACCGGCAAGTACCGAACTTTGACACCAAAACAGTACTTATTGGCTCAAAAACGGCCCCTTGTGTCGCTCCTTCCTACTACACTTGTGTTGCGTCCCCACGGTTCCCCGAGCCGACTCTCAAACTAATTCGTTCACATTCACCCCACACAACCCTTTATCAGTTGTCGTTATCGTCGGTAAAAATTATCTCGATCTACTACTTATAATGTCTCGTGCTATCGCATCTTCTAAGGTATTGGTGGGCGAAGAAGTTCGTCCCGCTACAATCATCTTTTCCATCGAGACAGGCACTATATTGTACGTCCACGACGATATTTTGGAACCTACCGACCTGTTACTAGATGCTTATAATGTTCAAGAGTTCCAAGATGTCAGTCCGCACACTGTTTTGCCCGGGTTGGTGGACGCACACGTTCACTTGAACGAGCCAGGTCGTACTGAGTGGGAAGGTTTCGCTACGGGAACCAAGGCCGCCGCCGCTGGTGGTGTCACTACAGTGGTGGATATGCCATTAAATGCGATTCCACCAACCACGACTGTCGAAAACTTCCAGTTGAAGATCGCCGCGGCCCGCGAAAAATGCTGGGTCGACGTGGGTTTTTGGGGCGGAATGATCCCAACCAACTTGGACCACTTGATCCCGTTGATCCTGATGGGTGTGAGAGGGTTCAAGGGGTTCTTGATCGAACTGGGTGTAGAGGAGTTCCCGCATATTGATCCAGAGTACGTTTTAAAGGCAATGCAAAAAGTCCAGGGCCATGAAACTGTTTTAATGTTCCATGCGGAAATGGACGGCGATGAACCGTTTAAGTTGGAGGATGTACTGGATCCTACGAGTTATGCTTCATTTTTAGCCCTGCGTCCAGATAAGTTCGAGACTACTGCTATTGGAGAGATCATCAGGTGTCTGGAACAGTATCCTACGATTCCATTGCACATTGTTCATTTGGCGACTCATGAAGCGATTCCGATGATTAAGGCTGCGAAAGAAAAAAACTTGCCCATTACGGCTGAAACTTGTTTCCATTATCTTTCGCTTAGTGCGGAGACTATCGGGAACAAATCTACGCATTTCAAGTGTTGTCCGCCTATTAGAGAAGAGAGCAACAGACAGTTGTTATGGAAAGCTTTGAGAGATGATGTGATAACCACTGTAGTTCTGGACCATTCACCATGTACTCCGGATCTCAAAAAGATGACCAAGGGTGATTTCTTTGAAGCATGGGGAGGTATTTCTTCGGTTGGATTTGGTTTACCTATTATATACACTGAAGGATTAAAGCAGAGTCCGCAAATATCGTTTGCTGAAATCAACAAGTGGTGTTCCATCAACACTGCGAAGCAGGTTGGAGTGGACCACCGCAAGGGACAGTTCAAGGTTGGTTATGATGCTGATATTCTTGTGTTTGACACGGAGCAAAAGTATGTGATTGCGAACAACGATGTATACTTCAAGAACAAGTTGACTGCGTACGACGGCAAGGAGCTCCAGGGTAGAGTTGTTGAGACTGTTTTGAGGGGTAACACGGTGTATTTGCATGGAGAAGGTCATTCTGAGAAGCCTTTGGGGAGATTAGTTTTGGAAAAGAGACCATAAAAGTTTTGTGTATGGATTTATAGAATAATCGATGATGAAGGTAAGTGATTGTATGGATTTGTAGAATTGTTGGTAGAGGGTTTAATTAGAGTAATAGCTATTGTATATTTAGAATAATCGATTATAAAAGTTTTAACTGTTTACCCAGAAAAATCGATAGTCCAAAGTTTTTTATTGTATAAGGATTAATAGAATATCCGCTGGTTGAAGATACTGGTTAATAGTTTAAAGATTTAGTCTACTAAATCAATACTTTTCGTATATTAAAGCTCTCAATTATTTCTTGGATAATCCTGCACATATTTGGCTGCAAATTTATTCAGATCTCAGATTTTCCTGGCAACGGAGCGTAACCTTGGTTATTTGAACCGATTACGACTCTTTCTCTCAACACTGAGGTAGAGTCATCACGGTTATTAAGTTCACTGCTCGATCCGTATTCACGTCCTGGAATTGCGTGCGGTAACTCCCTCCTTTGGATCACACCCAAATAATTCGAATCGGTTTTTTCATTATAGGTGGGCGCAAACTTCCATGGCGCTGTATTGTTGGCCCACCAGTAGTTCCAACACAAATCTCCTCTTGACATTGTTTCGTGAGTTGCATGGTGTGTAGTGACAGGGGTTCTAATCCACTTGACAGTAATGTTCACTAAGCTCAACACAGCGCAAAGCACCAAAACACATATCATCAAAACAATCAATTTAGAACAGTCGTACTTCGTTTCATAGTTGAAAGCATATTGGCATTCATTCAAAGCACACTGATTACGTCTATCCTGAACCAACTTCTGCATATCAGTCGTAATTGAAGTGTTCTTCATACCATTAGTCACATCCAAGGTGTTAGCAATAACAACTGCTTCAGAGAAATTTCCTGATAAAGTGTTTGTGCTTAGATCGGTCACCAGTATATTTGACAAAGTGAATTTGAAAGGAATAACTTGTCCACCTTTTAAGCAGTTAGGGTAGAACATATTTCCATTAACGTAAACCTCTGTGTCGTTATTTGAAGTTATATTTGCTGTTATAAACAAAGGTTGCAGATCACCTCCATAACAATATGAACTGTTTGTTAACTCATCATTCATTATAAAGGAATCAAAAAGAGCCCAATCGGTAATAGGGTCAACTTGAAAAGTCTGCACTGACGTTGTGTAATCAATCAAAGTTACCTCTAAATTATAAGAGCTGATGCCGCTTACGATTCCACTGAATCTTGCGTATTCTGCGTCAGAAGTTGTGTTGTCTTGAGCAGTAGTCCGTGGTAGAGTTGAGTTTAATAATACTGCACCAGAGTCCAGGTAATAGAAGTGTATCGCATCGCTGTATTCAATCGTCTCTATCCCAGTCATAAACTGCCAAGTACCGTTCTTGTAGTAGTGTGTACCTGAAACCCAGGTGGATGAGTTCTTGTTCATGATGCCATTGTACAGCCAAGAAATAGCTCCACTGCTAACAGAAGTTGCGTTGTCATATAATGTTGGTACACTGGCAAGATTTGCACTCTCTTCATTGGTACAAGGAAGGGTCACATCCACACCACAGTAATTGACGTTCACTGTCGAGATAGTTAACCCCAAGGGGTCAAACTGATTTGAATGAACTACACTGGAAAAGTTAGCGAGAACAGGAAGTAGCCAATCACCCTTGTAGGCATAATCTTCATTAGGATGAGCTACGGAAGCCCATAGTGGATTTTGCATACCCTTGACCATGTTTTCGAAGATACTATTGGAACCTGGGTTGTTCATGAAATTGAGTATCATGTTTCGCCTATTTTCGTCGTAGTTCATTTCTCTAGTGGTGTAATTCAAGTAGTTACTCACAGGGATTACGTTGACCAAGTTATCTCCTGTAACGCTCGCGTTGTTGATGGGGAAGTGAACCTCAGGCGCAATTCTTGCAAATTCAACGTTGGTGAACCCAGCGAGACTATGTATGGTAGCGATTAATACAATCACCGTGATCACAAGCAACGCTTTACCACCACTATAAGCTCTATTCACGTTGTTCTTGTTAATGAAACTAACATTAACAAAGTAGCTGATCAAGTCAAACACTTGTTGCCAATCCCAAGCGGAATTGTACAAAATGTAACTGTTGTGCGAGAATATTACAACCAACAAGTTTACGATAACTTTAATTAACATGGTTATCGAAAAAACCAGAATAGTGATGATAATCTGTCTCACTCTATCTGAAGCGTATAGTTCTATCATGGTGCACGAACTTTAATGACTTTGAGAGTGGACTCAAGTTTTAGCTAGTGTTAGAAAACTCAATACAGACAAAGGGTGTTCCTTTTATTGTCGTCTTGATTCATTTACGAGATTACAGTTATGAACATTAGAGTTTGAATTTATTTTATCAGAAATACAACACAAATGCGGAAACAGGGGTATTAAAAAATCTCGTGTAGTTCTTACAGAAGTAAAAAGGCACCTGGACAACTAATTTGGCGGCGGAGACTGTTGAGAATTAGCGTTTACACGAAAACAGAAGTAGTTAAATCATTGGCTGCAAATGGTCTCTAACTAAGTTACATTTGAACATCTACAACCCCCCATACTATTTTCAATACACTATTTAACTAAGATATAATTATTGATTGGACCCTCTTCAATCCTTTTCTGTGAAAGCTTTAGGTTTCTCTTCAATACTGGAACCATAGGCATGACCAGGAACTGCAGGAGCAGATTGTTTCCATCTTGTAACACCCAAATGATTCAAGTCAGTGTCTTTATTGTAGCTTGTTCCAAATCTCCATGGACTGGTATTGTTGTTCCACCAATAATTCCAGCACACATTACCTTGAGACATTGCTTCATGAGCTGCGTGCTGAGCAGTTACAGGTTGTCGAATCCACTTTATTATCGAGTTCAATATACTCAAAACAGCGCAGATCACCAACACACACACCATCGCAACCACTAATAGGGAACAGTCGTACATGGTCTTAAAATCGGAAGAGTATTGACAGTTATTCAAAGCACACTGATTACGCTTGTCTTGGATAAGCTTTTCCATGTCGGTTGTAATTGGTGAACTGTCCGTACCGTTGGAAACGTCTAATGCGTTTGCCAAAATAACTGCGTCTAAACCCAACTTATCTGTCATGGCATTTGCGCTTAAATCGGTGATCAGAATATTTGTTAATGTATAGTTGTAATGAACTAACAGGGTTGTGATTTCGTCAGCATACTTATGGCAGTGGGACAAATACATATTGCCTGTTACTTGGACTTGGCTTTGATAATCAGAACTTATGTTGGCAGTTATAAGTAAAGGATATATAGCATTACATTCAACTTCATTTATGTAAGCCGCTAACGAGGGATCAGCTCCGAGGAAGATTCCCAACCGCTCACTTTCTTGGTAATCGCCCTCGAGTGAAAATACAGTTCCATTAGTCGCGTTTACAAGGCTCGTGATGTCCAAGTGGTAGGTGTAATAACTCTCTAATATTGACTTCAATCTATCCTCTTCTCCTGGCTCTATCACTGATGTGTTCGAAAAAGCGGTGACATTCAGGGTGAAAGTAAAGTTTTCAGGTGTTGGTGGAACCAAAAAATTGATTCCAGTGGATGTGTTAGAAGTCAGTTTAGTTGAATTAAATGGTGCTATGTAGTTCAGGCTGTAATTGAAGTAGATGGTCTCATCGAACGTTATAGTCTCAATTCCGCTCATAAAGTTCCAAGAACCGTTCTTGTAGTAGTGTGTCCCTGATAACCAGGTGGTTGAGTTCTTATTCTTCGTGGTATCATACAGCCAAGAGTTGGCGTTATTTGATGATGTTGCGTTGTCATATATGGTTGGTATGGTCAATAAGTAATTCAATTTGTCACTTGAGCATGCGACTTTTGGGTCACCACATGAACTTACTTTAGACAACTGAGCTACTCCAGGCATTGCCAACAGCATTGTGGCACCAAGAGCATCAGTGTAGTTTCCGAAAACACCAAGTAGCCAGTCACCCTTGTATGCAAAGTCGGTATTAGGATGTGCAATCGAAGCCCAGAGGGGATTGGGTATTCCACTAGCCAAATTCAGTAAGAAGTGGGTGGAACCACCGTCATCCAATTTGCTCATGAAATTATTGATCAAATCCTTCCTGTTGCTATCAAAGTCCATTTGTCTCGCTTTAGAGTTCAAGTAAAGACTGACGGGAACCAAGCTGACAAGGTTATCACCAGTAATACTAGTATTTGTTTTGGGAATTTGCGTTACAGGTGCAATTCTAACAAGCTCGATAGAGAGGAAAGCTGTAATACTGTATATGATTGCAACCACCACTATCAATGTCATCACAAATAACGCCCTTCCTCCACTATACGTTCTGTCCAAATTACGTTTGTTCACGAAGCTAACTGTGATAAAGTAAAAGAACAAGTCTGACACTTGCTGCCAGTCCCAGGCACTGTTTACTAAGTTATAACTGTTGTGCGATGTTAAAAGCACTATTATATTCACCACAGTTTTGAACAACAATCCAACTGAGGCTACCAGAATTGCAATCAATATCTGTCTGATTCTATCTGTCACTACAAACTGGATCATATTGGTAGTAGAATTGGTGAGTTGTTAGTTAAAGCGTTAAAGAAGAAGTTGTCCAATTGAATGAATACCCATCCTTTATCTACTCCTCTCGCATGCTCCAAATTAAACTTCATTTACGAATTTGAGGTTATGAACCACTCGCTACTGCGTACATTCGTGTTTGCGGCTTTAGTTTGCATACACTTGCATTTGTGTCTTAATTCATTTTTGACTTACCTATAGTGGATAGAATGTTTGCAGCTGCTCGTAAGTGGTTTGGAAGATTTTAAGTTCACATATTGAAAGGCTTGAAAAGCGCCTAACTCTCTTCGAAACCTTCAAATTAAATGAGTTAGAGGTTGAAAAGTTGGCACGGCTGACATACCAAATCCGGTAATATAGAACTGAAGGGTGAGAACTTTTTTTAGCATCATTCCAGTAAGGTGATTCACCTTTCGGATACCCAGTTATACTCAAAGTTTGCTTGTATTCATGAAGTTTTTTGTATTCCATTTCTTGTGGTTAAACAGTTGATGAGATCAACAGTTGTACTTTTGAACTGGACATGTTTTTTTACTTTAAAGCATTATTTGAATTCCATGAAAGAATGGAGATTGCAAGGAAACTACTGTCAATACTTTCACATCTACGCCGTCTACTTAGCAAAGTAGGTGGTACAGGTACAATCTGTAAAGCTAGTTCTTCTTTATATTACGCTTATTGATTTCGATTGCCATTTTACACAAAAAAAAACTCATACCTCACTAGGATTTGAGAAACTCTGGTCAAGAGTGACAAAAAGGAAGTCAATTGAGTATTGGTTCTTCCTCAGAAACCAAAACAGTGAATGCAAAGAATGTATATATCACTGGCAATTCAGCCAACTGAATCAGGATATTTATTAGACCATTAGGCTCGTATAGTTGATCAATCCTGCACACAAATGGCTGCAAATTTGAACTTATCTGTTCAGATCTCAGATTTTCCTGGCAACGGAGCGTAACCTTGGTTACTTCCGCCAATTACTATTCTTTCTCTCAATACAGACGCAGAGTCACTACGGTTATTAAGCTCACTGCTCGATCCGTATTCGCGTCCTGGAATTGCCTGCGGTAACTCCCTTCTTGGGACCACCCCCAAATAATTGGAATCGGTTTTTTCATTATAGGTGGGCGCAAACTTCCATGGCGCCGTATTGTTTGCCCACCAGTAGTTCCAACACAAATCTCCTCTTGACATTGTTTCGTGAGTTGCGTGGTGAGTAGTGACTGGGTATCTAATCCACTTCACAATCATGCTCACGATGCTTAACACTGCGCAAAGTACCAAAACACAAATCATCAAAACAATCAATTTAGAACAGTCGTACTTTGTTTCAAAATTGAAAGCGTATTGACAGTCATTCAAAGCACACTGGTTACGTCTATCTTGAACCAACTTCTGCAAGTCAGTCGTAATTGAAGTGTTCTTCATACCATTAGTCACATCCAATGTGTTTGCTATAATAACTGCATCAGAGAAATTTCCTGATAAAGTGTTAGTGCTTAGATCGGTCACCAGTATATTCGATAAAGTGTATTTGAATGGTAAAACTTGACCCGCACTGTTGCACTGAGGATAATACATATTTCCTGCAACGTAGACCTCTGTGTCCTCATTTGAGGTGAAATTTGCTGTCACAAGGAAAGGTTGCATACAATATGGACCAGTTACATTATTTTTCATTACAAAGACATTAAAAAGTTCCCAGTCCGTAGCATTAGTAGCAATTGACATCACTGAGGGTAAACCATCAATCAAAGTTGACTCAACATGGTAAGTGTTGGAAACATTTATGATCCTATCGAATCTATCTATTTCTGCGCCGTACGTTGAGTTATCAGTGATTCCTGTAAGTGTTGAGTTCAATTTTACAGTATCGTTCAGGTAATAGAAATAAAAAGGCTTACCGTATTCAACCGTCTCAATACCGGTCATAAATTGCCAAGTACCATTCTTGTAGTAGTGCGTACCTGACACCCAAGTAGATGAGTTCTTGTTCATATTGCCTTCGTACAGCCATGATATAGCTCCAGTAGTAGCAGAAGTTGAGTTGTCATACAAAGTAGGTATGCTAGTAAGATTTCCAAGCTCTTCTTCAGTACAAGCAAGATTCACATCTACACCACAGTAATTGACACTCACTGTCGACAGAGTTAGCCCCATGGATCGGAACAGGTGTCCATCAGTTAGGCTAGTAAAGTTTGCGAGAACAGGAAGTAGCCAATCACCCTTGTACGCAACATTTTCATTAGGGTGTGCGATGCTAGCCCATAGTGGATTCTGCATACCAGTGACCAAGTTACCCAACAACTTAGTGGAGTTTAAGTGGTCACTGTTCATGAAATTGTGTATCAAGTTTCGCCTATTTTCGTCGTAGTTCATTTCTCTTGAGGTGTAATTCAAGTAGTTACTCACAGGGATAACGTTGACCAAGTTATCGCCTGTAACGCTCACGTTGTTGATGGGGAAATGAACCTCAGGTGCAATTCTTGCAAACTCAATGTTAGTGAACCCAGCAAGACTATGTATGGTAGCAATTACCACAATCACCGTGACTACAAATAACGCTTTACCACCATTATAAGCTCTGGCCATGTTGTTTTTGTTAACGTGACTTACATTGACAAAGTAGCTGATCAAGTCAAACACTTGTTGCCAATCCCAAGCGGAATTGTACAAAATGTAACTGTTGTGCGAGAATGTTAGAACCAACAAGTTCACGATAACTTTGATTAACATGGTTATCGAAAAAACCAGAATAGTGATGAGTATCTGTCTCACTCTATCTGAAGCGTATAGCTCTATCATGGTGCAAATTCTTTAATGTATTTGAAAGAGGAGTCTGGTTTTAACTAAGTTAAAAACTATGACAAAGGGAGTTCCTTTTATTGTCGTCTTGAAATTTACGAATTTGCAGTTAAGAGCATGGGTGAGTTTATTTTATCAAATAAATAACACAAAAGCATTTCAGGGGAATTAAAATATCTCGTGTAATTGTTGCAGAAGTAAGGCAACCTAATTTGGTGGTGGTGACAGTAGAGAATTAGCGTTTACACGAAAACAGAAGTAGTTAAATCATTGGCTGCAAATGGTCTTTAACTATGTTACATTTAAACATCTATTACTACCCCCCCATACTATTTTCAATACACTATACTTAACTAAGATATTATTATTTGATTGGACCCTCTTCAATCCTTTTCTGTGAAAGCTTTAGGTTTCTCTTCAAAACTGGAACCATAGGCGTGTCCAGGAACTGCCGGAGCAGACTGTTTCCATCTTGTAACACCCAAATGATTCAAGTCAGTGTCTTTATTGTAGCTTGATACAAATTTCCATGGACTGGTGTTATTGTTCCACCAATAATTCCAACTCAGATTACCTTGAGACATTGCTTCATGCGCTGCGTGATGAGCAGTTACAGGCTGCCGGATCCACTTTAGTATTGAGTTCAATATACTCAAAACAGCGCAGATCACCAACACGCACACCATTGCAACCACTAATAGGGAACAGTCGTACATGGTCTTAAAATCGGAAGAGGATTGACAGATATTCAAAGCACACTGATTACGTTTGTCTTGGATAAGCTTTTCCATACTGGTTGTAATTGGTGTACTGATCGTACCTTTGGTAACATCCAAGCTGTTTGACATGATAACTGCGTCTAAACCCAACTTATCTGTCATAGCATTTGTGCTCAAGTCGGTGATCAGAATATTTGACAATGTATAGTTGTAGTGGACAACTTTCACTGGCGATGCGCTATGATCCAAGGGGCAACTTGGAAAATACACATTGCCTGTTACTTGGACTTGGCTATCATAATCAGAGCTTATGTTCGCCGTCAAAAAGAAAGGTAATTGTAAACATGTAGGTATTGGTTCGTAAGGGTGTAAAAGAGGATCTGTTTGCAAGAAGACCGCCAACATATCACTTTCTTTGTAATCACCGTATAGAGAGTATACAGTTCCATTTGTTTGGGTTAATACAATATCTTCTGGTAGGGTTACATTACACGTAATGGCCAAGTTGTAATGGTTATAACTCTCCAATATCGATTTCAATCTAACGTCATCTGCTGGCTGTACCAGCGGAGTAAAAAAAGGTGCGGTAGTAGTCACAGTAAAGTTAATGTTGACAGGTGCAGGTTGGACCAAAAGATTGATTCCAGTTGAACTGTTCAAATTAAGATCGGATGAAGACACTGGTGGTGAATAGTTCAGGCTGAAGTAGAAATAGATAGGGTCATCGTAGGTTATAGTCTCGATTCCAGTCATAAAGTTCCAAGATCCGTTTTTGTAGTAGTGTGTCCCTGACAACCAGGTGGAAGAGTTCCTATTCAAGGTGCTATTAGACAGCCAAAAGGCGTTGCTACCAGACAGTGTCGCATTGTCATATAAGGTAGGTATGGTCGATAAATAGTTCAACAGGTCACTTGAGCACAATACCTTTGGGTCTCCGCATGAATTCACTGTAGTCGACTGCGCAATTCCAGGAAAGTTCCACAGTCCTCCTTGACCAAGTGATTCAATGTAACTTTCGAAATTACCAAGTAGCCAGTTACCCCTGTACGCAAAGTCGGTATTAGGGTGTGCAACCGACGCCCAAAGAGGGTTGGGCATTCCACTGGCCATTTTCTGTAAGAAGTCGGTGGCACCGCCTTCCTCTAAATGATTCATGAAGTTATCAATCAAATTCTTTCTGTTGCTTTCAAAGTCTATTGGACTTGCCTTTGAGTTCAAATAGCGACTGATAGGAATCAAGCTGACAAGGTTATCACCAGTAATACTAGTATTTGTGTTGGGAATTTGTGTAATAGGTGCAATTCTAACAAGCTCGATAGAAAGGAAAGCTGTTATACTGTATATGATTGCAACCACCACTATCAATGTCATCACAAATAACGCCCTCCCTCCACTATACGTTCTGTCCAAATTACGTTTGTTCACGAAGCTAACAGTGATAAAGTAAAAGAACAAGTCGGATACTTGCTGCCAGTCCCAGGCACTGTTCACCAAATTGTAACTGTTGTGAGATGTTAAAAGCACTATTATATTCACCACAGTTTTGAATAACAAAGCAACTGAAGCTACCAGTATCGTTATCAAGATCTGTCTGATCTTATCTGTTACTACAAATTGGATCATGACGTTAAGCGTAGGACTGGTGGGTTCTTTTGTCAAAGTAAAAGAATCTATTCTTCAATTGAATAAATACCAGTTTATCTACTCCTTTCGCATGCTCCAAATTTAACTTCATTTACGAATTTGAGGTTACGAACATTATCATATTTACCTATTCATAAGTGCGTTTTTACTTTACGGCTTTAGTCTGCATACATTTGCATTTTGTGTCGTATTTATACACTTCGAGTCTATTTTCTTTTGGCGATATAGGGATTGAACAAACACTCGTAATGGCTGCTAGGTTTTGGAAGTATTGAGTTTCGTCAAAGCTGAAATGGTTCACAACCCGCGCCAAAACCTACAAATCAAAGGAGCTACAATCCTAAGAGTTGGGCACGGCTGTTGAAGCTGCAAATCCGTCAAATTGAACATTGCTGCAACAAAAAATAATTCAAAAAAAGGTCGTATTTGCTTTGTATCATTTTCATGCACCCTTTGGTTACCCACGCGACGCAATGGTGGAATGTATTCAAAAAAAATGGTATTCCGTTTATTTTAAATTATCATTCACTTTCTACAGTTGATGGGCATGGGCAGTTTACGACATTTAGAATGGAATTTCTCACCAAGGAAGTAGTATAAATATTTTTGCAGCATCATAGTTTGGTTTGCAAAGGAGAATGAGCATTATCTTATTAAATCCACCAATTTATGATTTCTAAATGCAGACACCTCTTTTCGATTACTATGATATGAGAGTTTGGCACAGCAAGTGTGAAGAGTATAACGTGAAATGATTTACTAACCTCCCAAAATAGTCATAAAGCGACATCACTGGTAACGAGTCTTTACTATTTGCTCACCGACGGAAAAGATGAATTATGAACAGCTCAAACTAATTTAGCTGGATTGAGGCGCCGCAAAATCAAATTCATTATATGGAAAATGTACGACTATATGGACCGAGAATAGAAGTAACTTCCTTGAATCCATTTCAGCATAATAAAGTAGACAACTCTATTGCTCACAATTGCAAGAGATATTTAAATGTTTTAATTTGTTCGCTATAAGCGTTTTACAGTCATGACATCGTAAGATATTGCCCAGATTCGAGTTGAAAACCTGGAGTGCGAGTTCGAAGTGGAACTATAAAAGGACAAAATGAGGCTTCTCTACACGGCAAGTCAACTAGAGATGGTGATGATGACCTAGAACAAGGACTGAAGTCCTCATACTACAATCACAATTTAGAAAACTGGAAAGTAGTACTTCTTCTCAGTTACTTTATTATTCAAAAACTAATTTCCATATTTTACTCTTACTTCGTAGAACTCCTATAAGTCAGCTAGATCAAACAAAATTACCTCTACAGCTTTACTAATCTAACTATCTTACCTCTACAGTTTGTTAACCAACTACCCAATATATAGATATGAAGGTAAAAATACCTCTCCCTAACTCTAAGGAAAACAGATAAATACCTTCCAGTTCCACCATATACCTATCAAGGATCTCTAAAGTGTACTTCCTCTTCCTATTAGAACCACCAAAACTGTACACCCCTCTCATCTCTATGAAAGGAGACTATCTTATGCCATTTGAATAGTGTAATGAGTATTGATCAAAAAGATACCGAGGATCAGGAGATCTTTTCTACTTCCCGACTGACTAAAAAGATAAAGCAATCTTGAACGGCTTAAACATTTTTTTGACCGATTAGGAGTGCGCCGCACCTCCAAAAGAACTATATGCACAACTTTTCAGGTACATAGTAGGAGGGACGAAATATCCCCCACCAGTCCATTTGTCATCATCATGATGTAGTTATACTTTAAACAACTACATTTGTCATCATCATAATGACGTAAACGCTGAACAGCTCAATCGTTCACGTTGGTTAAAGGTATATAAACTTTTAAATTCGATATACATGTAGTTGCAACCATGATGTCTAAAGAATACCAGGAACTGGAAGAAAACCAAGAACGCGATACTCAAACTGGAAATTTTAAAGGTGAAGGGAGAAACGAAACTATACAGAATAATGACAACCAAAGTGAGTTAGAAAAATTGGAGTCTCCAACAGATAATAACCAAAGTGATCTGGAAGTACAACTGGAAAAGTCCCCAAACGACAACCAAAGTGACTTAGAAAAACAACAAGAGATACCACCACCAGATGGTGGCTATGCATGGGTGATTGCAGCTGGTGGAATGTTAGCAATGTTTTCAAGTTGGGGAGCCAGTGCAAGTTATGGTGTCTTTCTTGACTTTTATCTCTCTGCAGGAGTTTATAGTGGAGGAACGAAGACAAAGTATGCACTTGTGGGTGGTCTTGTTATGTTATTCACCTTCGCATTAGCTCCATTGCTGACTTTTTTGTACCGTGCAATTGGTTGCAAACCGTTGATTTTATGTGGTTTGGGTGTTCAAACAGTAGGGTACATTTTAGCATCTTTTTCTACAAAATTATGGCAATTGTTTCTTACACAAGGTGTGCTTACAGGAATAGCGTTTCTGATGATCTACATTCCGGCTGCGTTGACTGTTCAAACTTGGTTCAGTAAACACAAATCAACAGCGATGGGAATTGTGTTTTCGGGTCCGGGACTCGGAGGTTTGGTGTTATCATTAGCAATTAACAGAGTTATTGAAGAGGCTGATTATAGATGGGCTTTGAGAATGGTTTGTTTTGTTAGTTTCTTCACCACTGCCATTTCAGCTATAATTTTGAAACCTTTCAATGCAAAGCAGCAACCTATAGATTTAAGCAAGGCTGCTATTATCAAAAGTTTAAAAGGAAGTTGTGACTTTGGGACTATTTTTAAGAACTACGAGGTTGCCGCTTTAGCAGCTTGGTTTGTGTTGACTGCTCTGTCGTACACATTACTCTTATTCACAATAGCACCGTATGTGTCTTCATTGGGTCTCACACACTCACAAGCACTGAATGTTAACTCAATAGTCAATGCTGGTCAAATTGTTGGAAGACCCTTGATGGGGATCTTTTCTGATAAAATAGGAAGAATCAACGGAACGGTGATACTTACATTGGCAAACACCATTTTGATTTTTGCATTCTGGATCAATGCAAGGACTTACGCAACCATGATTGTATTTGGTTTGATTATAGGAATGATTTGTGGACTTGGTTCGACAATGGTTCTCCCTCTTGCAACACAAATATTGGAAGGACCCAGAGCCAAAAAATTGAATGCCATTTTTGGAGGCATTAATGTATTGACCGCTCCGTTTGGAATGGCTTCTGGTGTGATTGCATTATCGTTAACCAAACAGCACTCATCACGTCCGTACTTGCACTCGCAGATATACCCTGGAGCATGTTTTGCCTTCTGTGTTTTTCTCGCTTTAGTACTTAGGGAGTATATGGTGAGAAGAGTGATTAGCGAGAGAGTGAAGGAATTGGAGAAAACGAGGTTATTGGTTGAGGGAGAAAAAGATGAGGAGGTAAAATTGGATAATGAAATTGGTTTAATGGAGAAGATGAAGAAGAAGAGTGTTTTAGGGTATATTAGGAGATGTTTTTACATCGTTAAGGTTTAGATAAAAAGAAGGACACTGTGTTTCTGTGAAATGCAGTATTATAGATATAAAAGTAAGAGAAAAGATACAGACAGGATTGATGCAAGAGAGAGGGGATGAATGATAAGTCATTAACTTCATGAGAATGCACCTAGAAACCATTTTTACTGATAAAATGTAAGTTTAGACATTATGTTATCTTATTGAAATTTTTGGCTGCGAAAATGGATTTAGTGATGGATTTGGCTTATTCTAAAATCTGTGATTTTACAAGCGATTTCAATATATATTAACATACTTTAGAAACTTTCAACTCAATATAGATAGTTTTAACTCAATAGATTCATGTATTTTGGCAAGTAGCTTAGCTAACATAACAACAACTCAGTAATCTAGTTAAATTTCCATTTAGTTATCATAGTCGATCTTCTCATCTACTTTAATCTACTCTTCTCATACTCAAGAAGTCAAGTCGATGAAAATTAAAGAATCTCGTAAACCGACCTAATCACATACATCAAACAATAACCCACCTTAAAATCCAACTACTCTCCAAATATCTCATCAAAGTAATCGAACTAATATCAAATATTATCTTTCTTATTATCGCGAACAAAAAAATTCAATCAAATCCAAAATGCCGGATATGAAGGTAAACAAACCTGTCCATAACCCCCCAGACTCAGATCATACCCCCAAAACAACCAAAGTCAAAGATGCTAAACTCCTAGAGAAAATAGACGACGAAGTTATGCTAGTCAATAAACTCAAAGATAAACTCAACAAGTCAGCGCCCCCAGACTCAGAAACAGATGCTATAATCAAGGATCCAAAACAGTTTAGACAATACGAGTTGGCATGTGACCGTGTGAAACAGTTTTATGAAGAACAACACGAAAAACAGACTGTTGCTTACAATATCCAAGCTAGAATCAACTTCAAAACCAAAACCAGAGCACAGATGACCATATGGGATGGACTCGAAAAACTCAACAAGTTGCTAGATGAGTCAGATCCAGATACAGAGCTTTCGCAGATCGACCATGCGCTTCAAACAGCGGAAGCTATTCGTAAAGATGGCAAACCACGTTGGTTTCAACTTGTAGGACTTATTCATGACTTGGGGAAATTGCTCTACTTTTTCGACTCCAAAGGACAATGGGATGTGGTGGGAGATACGTTTCCAGTGGGTTGTAAGTTTCTGAAACGGATCATTTTCCCGGATAGTTTCCAGAATAACCTTGATTTTCTTGATCCGTTGTACAATACCAAGTATGGGATCTACTCAAAACATTGTGGATTGGACAAGGTAATGCTTAGTTGGGGGCATGATGAGTATATGTATCATATTGCGAAGAAAAATTCGACGTTACCACCACAAGCTTTGGCGATGATACGATACCATCTGTTTTATCCATGGCACCAAGAGGGAGCATATACGTATTTGATGGACGACCATGATAATGAAATGTTGGATGCTGTAAGGCAATTCAACAAGTATGATTTGTATTCGAAAACAGATCAAAGGTATGATGTTGAGGAGTTGAGTTTGTATTATAAGGAGTTGATTGATGAGTATTTTCCTGGTAAGATAGTTGATTTTTAAGTTATGAATGTTATGTTAGATTAGAATTGGATATAGTATTGATTTTATTAGATTTATATTATGTATTTGTATGTTTATAAAAGAGTTTACAAGAAACTTTCATTTATGTCAATATGTAGCCAACTTTATTAGAAAGTTTACTCATAGTAGTGTCTAGTCTTCAGTTTTAAGCTATATGCAATAATATAAGACTATACTTCAGAAACTATACATTTATGCCCATTATTAGTTTTGCGGCCAACAGTATTATAATAGATTTCTAGTTTTTTGTGTAAATGTATGTAATAATACTACACTTCAGAACTTTACAATCAAGACTTATCGTAAATTTGCAGCCAACTTCATTAGACCGTTTCATTCATAGTAGAATTCTAGTTATTAGAGTAACAATTTAAGACTTTCTTGAGAAATTTTACATTTGTGTCCAGTATTTAATTTGCAGCCACTTCTTTCGACATTATTTATAGTCGATTTCTATTGAAAGTCTCTTTATAAGTCGTAATATGAGACTATACCTAAGAAACCTTTTATGTACATTATTCTAGTTTAACAGCCAACTTCAAACTGTTTATTCATCTTTTCCCAATTTACTGCATATCATTAAACCATTTATTCATTCCTATATTACATCTAATAATCCTCGGCCTACACAAATAATTGAGCAGCACCAAAATATTGCTCAATTCCATATGGGCCCGGACTCTTCCAGAAATCGTTGTATGTAGTCAATATCGTACACTCACCACCAGTTTGTTGGATGATTGTTTGAATTGCAGTCTTTTGATTTTCTGGGGATGGTACATTCAACCCATTCACATTTCCCTGTGAAGGGTATCCTGTTTCGGTTATAAGAACCTGCTTAGAACCGCAGACGCCCTCTACAATCAGTTTCTGGCCCATCACGAATGAACCAGATTGCGAGGCATCTACGCCCAGGTCAAAGTATGAGTGAGGGTTGATACCGACTATATCGATAGCAGACTCAGTACATAATTCAGGGTGGTTCTCGAATGATACGGGTGGTTCGGAGGTGGCAATAAGGCCGTTGTAGCCGTTACTTTGCAATTGCAGCTTGACGGAGGAAATCTTTGAAATTAATTCAGCTGGGCTAAGGTAGTTGTCGTTAACAGCTTCGTTACCCACAGTGATGAAATCAAAGACACCCCAGCCGCTTTGTTGACCGTAGGCAATGAGGTCGCTGACAGCCAGGTCAATGGAAGAAGCTCCAGCGGAACTAAACCAAAGACCCTGGTTGACCTTCATTCCTAATTGGGCACATTTAGGGAGGATACCATTAAAGGTGTTACAGTCGGTACCGTAAACTCTAACCTTGGAGATACCCTTGCCGTGGATGTAATCTAAATCGCTGTTAATAGTGTCGACGTCCTTACAAGAACCATCGTTTTGGTAAGGAGAATAGACAATTGCTGTTGGGGCTGGAATAGTACCGTCGCCGCTAGCAGTGGCTGAAGGGGCCTGTGAGTTTGCGCTGGTTACAGTAGTTGGAACTGGAACTGGGCGTTCTTGTGAAGATAAGGTAGTTTGTGCTGGAGAGGTAGAGGTTGTGTCTTGTCCTGCTTGTGGATTTGGAGCTTGTGCGTTGACTGTTGGGGGAGGGTTTGCAGTTGTTGAGGTGGTAGCATCTGGAGTAGTTTCAGTAGTTGGAGCAGCTGGAGGAGCTGGTGGAGTTGAAGAAGCAGCAGGAGGAGCTGGTGGAGTCGAAGTTGAAGCAGGAGGAGCAGCAGGAGGAGTCGAAGTAGAAGGAGCTGGTGGAGCTGGAGCTGGAGAGTTTGAAGTTTGCTGAGCTGCAGGTGTTGTTTGAGCTGGTGCAGGTTCTGTAGTAGTTGGAGCAGCATCAGTAGTTTGTGCAGCTGGAGCACCAGGATCAACAGCCTTTCTATTGGTGAAAATCTTAGTTGTAGTTTGTGGATAAGTATTCCATTGGCTGTCTGTCAAGGTAAAAGTATAGCTAACTCCGTTAGAAATGAACAATTCAACGGGTGGGAGCCATATCGTAGTGGTACCTGTAGTATAAGTTTTAGTGACAGTGACTGCTTCTGCAGTGTGGTACCTTGTAATAACTGGTACTGGAGCAGCAGTAATAAGCTGCGAAATTAAAAGTAATGAAAGTAATTGTTGGATCATTGTGTAGTAGAACAGTTTGTAATTGGGAAGTACTTTATGTTGTGTAGTTGTGAAGTACTTTATGTTGTGTAGTCTGTTGTAATGACTGTATGTTGAGATGTAATGACTGTGTGTTGATTATATATCAACTATTCTCAATATCTAAAGTATAGGTCTCGAAAGAGTGTTGGTCGAGTATTGTATCTCGAATGTAGTGAATGTGATTGAGTATTTCTCAATTGTAGTGAATGTATCTTGAATTATCAAGTAAGTGAATGTTCTTGAAATCAAGTAAGTGAATGTGACAACTCCTGTAGTAAAGAAAGACTAAAGAGAAAATAAACATATGGAACCTTCCCACTTATATATCTTTCAAATTCAAGCTGGCTCGGTGCTGGCGGCTCCCATTAGCGCCGGAATAACTATCACAATAGCGTACAACCCCCCTCCTTCATCCAATTTCAAGCACCTTTAGCAGCCAGTAAACTAGGCTGAGACCCCAGATTTTGGGTGCAAACCAAGATAAACCTAAAGCTTGAGAAAAGCTTCCGAATTGGGTTGCGAACACACGCGATTTATGCACGGGTTGCTAAGCCCTGTTCCCTAAACAATCGAAAAAATTAACGTTTTAGCTGGAACTTCCTAATTGGGACACTAGCAAGTTTTGGTGACTTTGAAGGAACCTACTAGCGCAATCAGAAAGAGGTACATTGCTGGATGTATACGCCTATTAGGATGACTGAAGGTTAATTTGGGATATGAAGATCATCACATCTGAAAGAAGGATCGTCGAGGAATGTAAGCGAAACGAACTAGGAATGAATGAACACGGTCTTGGAGAGTAGGTGTTTAGTGCTAATGTTTTGTTAAGGGACCAAGTAATGAGAAGGTAATGAGAAGGTTTGATGTGTCAAAGCAGAGGCGAGCTATTGTAGTTATTATTCAGATCAGCCAGCCAAATACGAGGCGATAGATGCATTTACCAGCTTTACTAGCAGCAAAAAATAGAAGTCGGAACTTCAAACCATTGACTTTACAACTAGTTGTTGAAACGTTCGGTGTTCCTAGCCTTGCTATTGTTCATGACGTTTCGCTTGAACTATAATGCTGGATGAACCAGGGCAACTGTGATTGCAAGATCAAGGGCCTGGCTAGTTGGCACCCCAAGTTTAGTTTACCAAGGGAAACATTTTGTAGATCATTGCGGTGCTGGTTATGTATTAAAAGCGGGTAGTAAAACTACGTGAATGGAAAAATGGCTTTGGGTGGTACGAGAGTAGAAGCGAGTAGGGACAAAGTAGAAAGGGGTTTGTTTGGGAAGTAGTTGTTGAGAGTGGTCCAAGTTAATTGTAAATTAAAGTTGTTCGAGAATGATAAACTAAAAAGTTTGGCTGCGAAAAATATGTCAAGTTTGAAGTAAACTTTAAAGAAAGCGGAATGTTGGGGTGATTGCATGATGAGTTTTAGTTAATCTTATTCTTTGACTGAAGGTAATCGGATGATTATTTTGTAAGGTGATTGGGTGTTGGGAAGATATGGCGTGAAAATAAAATGATCTTTTGCCGTATATGTTTGATGACTAGAAAGATGCCTTAAATGTTCAGAAAGGATGTTTCTTCTTCGTAGTATTCAATTTGAGTCTAGTTGTAAATAATCAGTTAAGATCTGTCAACCACAAAATTTGATAATAACTACTCCTGCGTTTATGTGGTTTATTGTTTTTGAGGATTTGTTTGTCTTCTTTTACGGTTGTTTGGTTCCCAAATTGGAATATTTCATAAGTAATCAAGAATAAGTTTGATTCAGACCAAAGTATCATCAGTTAATTGGAAAGAGACCAAAGGATCATCAGTTAACTATAAGGTTCATACTCCAAAGTCATTAGTTAACTGAAAAGTTCATACTCCAAAATCATTAGTTGAATAAGATTAATACTCCAAAGTCATTAGTTAACGGAATAAGATTATTACTCCAAAGTCGTTAGTTAACGGAATAAGTTCATACTCCAAAGTCATTAGTTAACAGAATACGTTCATACTCCAAAGTTCATATATTCACAAATCACATTACTACACTCTACATTCTCACATTATTAGATATTAATGACTTTTATGTACAATCATCACAAGTCCAAGATATCAAAAACAACAGTTAACTTGTCATCCTCAACAACTCCTAAACTATTCAAATACTTCAACAAACTCTTCACCAATTGTACCAATTGAGGTACCGACAAGTTTATAATTGCAATTTGCAAAATCTTGCCCAAGTTGATGTTGTTGACAGAAATGAAAGTTTGGTAATACAAATAACTGAAAGATCCCATAAGGAATTGACAGTCCATTCTATCAGTGATACCACCATGACCTGGGATAGTGTCACCAAAGTCCTTAATTCCAAAAGCTCTCTTCAAACCCGATGCAAAGAAACCGCCGAAAGGAGCAATTAAAGAGGCAAAGGTGGCCAAGACCGCAGCGTGGAAGTAGATTGGTCTCAAAGAAACAAGGTCTACGTTCAACAAATCAACCAAATATTGAGGAACTTGGTAGATTTGTGGGATGAAAATAGGGTTGACGTCACAAGTTGGATAGTTGTAGATGGTGGTAGACAAGTTCTGAGCAGGACAGATCATATATGGCAGGTTGGATAAGACATAACTGAAGAAAACTCCGGCAATACCAGTGCAAATCCAGGCACCTACAAAACCCTCGACGGTCTTCTTAGGACTGATTTCAATCAATTGAGTCTTACCAAAGGTGATTCCGCACAAGTAAGCAAAGATATCGTTAACAATCACAAGCGCACAGGGCAAGAAAAACCAAATTATACCATTCAAAATATTGTTCATAATCAAGTGCGACTGGAAAACAACCAATAATAAAGTCATATGCGTAATACATAACTGGGCAAATTGGAATTTGTAGTAGCCCTTCTTTAAGGTCCATACAAAAAACACAAACCCAGCCATGAACAAAGTGTAACTTATAAACTTGTGATGTATCACCACAAGAGTCAAGATCTTATTGGAATAGATGGTATCTTCAAAGAAGGTGAAGAAACTTTCACTATCCAAGTAGTACAACGTGGCCACCAAAAAGTACCAATTGAGAGATCTGTTGTAGGGGATTTTTTTGTCTCTAGCAGGTTCCGAAGTCAAAGCGATGATTTCTCTAAAGGTTAATACTTGGAAAACAAGTACCAATCCGATTAGGGGTAAGTGACCTCCGGCTATGGTGATGAAAAAAGTTGCGATCATCACCAAGGACCAGATTGTTCTAGTCAAAAATGCCAGTTTTTTCTTCTCATATTCATTCACCACTGGGGTTTTGGCTTCTTTTGCCTCCGCCACTTTAGTCTCCGTTTTCTTCTCCACCTTCGATGGGTTCTTTTCGTTTTCGCTCATTATTCTGAACTCTCGGTGTGTGCGGGTCAGCGGCTCTGGCTATCTGGTTGTTTAGGCTTATGCTTGAAGCTTACACCAATTGATCAATATATAGCACTACAGAGCAACAAATGATTTTTTTAAAAAAACCAATATTTAAACTTTTTTCTATCAAAGATGGTACAAGACGATCGAGACGTTGTTGATGGTGAACCTGATGATATATAAGTCGGGGGCAAAATCACATGCTGCGTAATTGCATTACCCAACTTTTTGGTGATTGTGAAATGTTATGTATAGATTATCATTTTGTGCCAGGCTGACTTATATGAATAGGAGTCGAGGTTTTGGAAGCCCGAAATCAAAAAGTCATGGGAAATGGGATCAAGGAACACCGCGCCAAATTGGTGCCAAATTGTGCCAGCGGTGCGCTTGGGCCCGTTTTGGAAGCATCACTGTCTCGTTCTTACCTAATATTTGAATCTCACACTACCATGAAAATTTTAATCACGGCAAAAAAAAGAGGATCGCAAACAGTTAGCAGTTAACGTATAGACCTTTTATCACTGACCACACTTATATGTCAACTATCCAAAACTTGAACGCATTTGACCCTTTCGCCGACACTGGTGATTCAGATGCCCAACCGACCAACTACATTCATATCCGTATCCAACAGCGTAACGGTAGAAAGACGTTGACGACCGTTCAAGGATTGCCAAACGAATATGACTTAAAGAAGATTTTGAAGGTCTTGAAGAAGGATTTTGCGTGTAACGGTAATATCGTTAAGGACGACGAGTTGGGAGATGTCATCCAGTTGCAGGGCGACCAAAGAGTCAAGGTTTCTGAGTTTATCACGGTTCAGTTGCAGGTTCCTAGAAAGAACATCAAGATTCACGGTTTCTAAATGCGAATGTGTATGTGTGTGAGATTATGGCTGTATGCCAGACTCGCGTGCTGAACGCCAGCGCGCCGTCAATTATACTAGACGGCGTGCGCTAGCATGGCCCTTCAACCCTTTGCTATGCCATTGTATGTAATCTGTTAGGATAGTTAATACAGTTGTAGTAAAGTCAGAGAATGTAAAAGCACATGCGTAATCCACAATGAACCTGTCAAATACACATGTCACACGATTACCCCTTAATTTGAGGCTATGATTCCTTAATTTGAAATAGGCTATGATTGGTTCTGTGTTTAGAGATTCGGAAATGTTACCTTAGTGTGAACTTATCTAAAAATTAGTTAGATGGGTCATATCTAACCTATTATTAAGTTGAACGCAATTTGTGGTGACTCTGCAAGATAGTTGTGGTACTTTATGGTTCGTTATCTCGTTACAGAGACGACAAACTTGAGATTTGGAGTGGCTGCGAAAAATCAAGGGAGTGTTTGTGCTACAAAATAGAGATAGAACGTTTATATGATTATTATGAAGATTCTTGGCTTGGTTGGTTTTGGTATCAAATTCTTGGCTTAGCGTTCAATTCAGAGTATTAATTAGGGGTTTGTTCTTGTTATTAGTGCTTTCATTGAGGTTTGAAATGTCAATATAATTTCTCGTTGTAATTAAGATGCACTAGAGTGCCTGATTGAGATTGTGGTCTCCAATGTCTGTATTTCAATATGATAAGGTCAAAGTAGAAGTATCTGCGTGTTGGGGTTTACACCCCAACAGCTTTATCTAGGTTATTACGGCAGACATTAATATTAAGAAAGGTAGAAAACATACGTGTTTTCTACCTAAACTAGTAAAATATCATGTCTTTAGTTAATCTAACCAAACTAGGTATCTTATCATTCTCATTGGTCAATAGTTCTTTAGGACAAAGGGAAGAAGTTTTTTAATTTTAGAATTGACTGTTTATTGACTTTTTTGTCTTCAATCAGAAAAAAATTATAATTCGAACTGTGTCCAGACAAAACCTTGTAATGAATGTTTAGAGTACTGGTAGGATAATGGCAGTACATCACTAAAAAACTCATTGGCTTTTGGAGAGCAAAAAATTTGGTGTATAGGAATCGCTGGTTTATATTTCGGATAATGATACCCGCGGGATTCGAACCCGCGCCTCCGGAGAGACCAGGACCTTACCCTGGCGCCTTAGACCAACTCGGCCAGAGTACCCAATTCCTGATAGAGAAAAATGGAAAATTGATATAGGGTGGGTTGTGAAGGGCTCAGAGTTAGTTTAAACTGGGTTAAGGTTGTTGTGTAAGAGTGTCGTAGTGTGGGTGTATTCATGGGTGCTAAATCTATTGGATTTGTTCGCTTTCCGAACAATTCGCGCTTTAATTTCAAGGTTAGCTCGACGTTCATTTATAGCACAGTTCTAACCTAAAAACTTACGTAATGGTAAGCATCTCCAGCTCTTCTTCTGAAATTTATATACATGGAAGTTACCCGTATACTCTAAAACCATACCAAAGCCTACCCCCTAAAGAAGTCTCTCAAAAATCTTCAAATCTATCACCTTTTAACCAAATATTTCGCAGCCAAAAAATCAAAATCAAATAAAAAAGATCATCACAATGGCAGGAGATTTGAACTTGAAGAAATCATGGAATCCTGCTCTTATCAAGAACCAGAAGAAGATATGGGAGCAGGAACAGGAGAAACTCCAGGAATATAAAAAAATCAAGGAGATAAACTCGGAGTTGAAGAAGGATGATGAGTTTAAAGGAATGTTGAAGATGAGATACGGAGACAACTTTGAGAAGGGAGAGTTGACATCCAATGAGAAGTTGAAGTTGAACAAGTTGAACTGGATGTATGAAGGACCTGCAGATCTGAAGGGTGAGGTGAATTCTGCTGGATTTATTGAAAAGGATGAGTTTACACAGGGGAAGGAGAAGGCAGAGAATATGTTGAATGGGTCGAGATATGTTAGGAAGGCGAAGAATAATGATAAATTCAATCTGATTATTCTGGGAGGAGTGAGTGAGAAAAAGGTTGTTACGAGGAGTGATGATCCATTACTGATTATTAAGAGTCAGCAGAGGAGGGTTAGGGATGATAAGAGGAGGGATGATTTGGATTCGAGAGATAGAGAATCTAGATATGATTCAAAGGATAGAGAGTCTAGATATTCAGATTCGAGAGATAGAGAGTCTAGATATTCTAATTCGAATAGAGATTCTAGATATTCAGATTCTAGAGATAGATATTCAAGAGATTCAAAGTCAGGAGATAGATATTCAAGAGATAATAAGTCTGACAGATACTCAAGAGATAATAAGTCTGATAGATATCCAAGGGATAGCAAGTCATATGATAGATACCCAAGAGATAATAAGTCAAATGATAGATACTCAAGAGAAAGTGATCGAGACTCCTCTAACTCAAGAGATAAAAGAGATAGATCACCTACAAGATTCAACTATTAATATTTTATCAAATAATCCTGTCCATCAGTATTATAAACCTTTCCATTCACAGTCCATTCATAGAAAACACCTTCGTTTGTTGTTTTCCGTTTTATACGTATTTCAAGTGACTGTCCACTTTTCACAGTAACCTGGTTGATTGGAAATATTATAGGGTACCAAGAATCACAATACTCCTCTCCCAGACACTCACTTTCAAGAATACTTATCTTGACATGTCCATATAATGTGCTTGTAAAGTATCCCCGAAATCCATTAACATCTATGCTGTTACGCAGTCTATTAAAGAATACCAAAGTACAGTCTCGTTCCATGTTATTTGGTCCAGGATGACTAAACTCCCATACCGGCTGAAACTCATCCATTGCAACGTACTTTGTAAGTTTACTCAAATATGGCTTTGTTATACCATTTATGACTGGCGAATAAATTGGTTGCAAAAAACTTGAATAATTTGACGGAATCATAATTCTCCCAAAAATGTTTTTTAATATTTCAGGAGAAAGTTCATTATCCCCAAACGAACCTAATAACTCGCTCACCACCAAATCTGCGTGAAGGTCCTTATTCCTAGCATCACCCCAAATAAGGTTAACTTGACCATTCCACTCATTTTCATTCTTCTCCTCGAGAATCTGCCTACATTTAAAGTTCTTTTCAATTGCAGTGATATTACACTGTAACCCAATTGAAACCAACTTATCAATGAGTTTACCTGTTCCTGGACCCACAAACAAAATATTAGGCACTTTAGTTTCCAGTGTCAAATCACCAAGAGCCAACTCCATAGCTTCTTTATACTGATTATACTTATTTTGGTCGTTTTCGAAGGTAGAATATACTTGTAGGTCTAGATCATTATAGAGAGGTTGAAGGGGATCAATGAGATAGTTTAAGTATTTGTTTGAGTTTTTAATACATGAGATGGTGAATATTTTAAGATTAAGCATTTTATTGGTAAAATGATTTGAAATTTCTGTTTTAATTTTAGAATTCAAATTCACATTACTTTCTTTATCTTTGGTATTCATATTTTTATTCTTGTTCTCATTAGTATTCTTATTCTCGATGGTATGTTCATATTCTTTATTCTCTTTGGTATTCTCATTATCATTACTCTCCACCCCCACATAAAAATCCCTACCTACCATCATTTCAATCACCCCCCCAACATCCCTCCCTAAAACAACCAAACATTCAACATCCTCAATATTCCATCCACAAATAACCCCCTCCTCACATTCACCAAGAATCAACCCAATTCGGTGTTCGCGAACGCGATTTCTCCACGCTTCCAAAAGTTCAATCTCGGATATTGGAAAAAACAATTGGTTGCAACAATCACTCTCCTCCAATTGTTCAAACTCACTCACATTACTAACAAGTATCCCATCTTCAACCCCACAATCCTCACCTACCCCAACAATCACTAAACTCTTATCAGTATAAACACTCTTACAATACAACATTACAATTTCGGTAATTAAGCAAATCAGCAGCGACCACTCACAACCAAACGTCAATTTCCTCGGTCAGTTCAACACCTCGCTACTTCACAGCGCCTGTTTGCCTATGAAAGCGAAAAATTATCAGAGCCCCACGGTCACGTGCTTGCCAAACCTTTCTTTTCGCTTTTTTTGTCCATTTTTCTCACATCAACACGAAGGAACACAGATATGACAGGCAAACCAATGACGGGCAAACCAAGGTACTTGACGGATGCTGAGCGTGCAAAGGTCTTGGAATTCCAGGACATGATCCACTATAGTCCCCGGTACAGTGATGACACGCATGAGTATAGACATGTAATGTTACCCAAGAACATGTTAAAGGCGATCCCACAAGATTACTTCAATCCTGAAACAGGTACATTGAGGATATTGTTGGAGGAAGAATGGAGGGGATTGGGCATTACGCAGAGTTTAGGATGGGCCCATTATGAAACACATGCTCCTGAGCCCCATATTTTGTTGTTCAAGAGACTGATAAATTACGGGCAATAGGTTGGGTGAATAAGTGGGTGTGATGATGAGTGATTTGATTATTGGTACATTGAATTGAGAAGACTTTAGGATGGCACTGTGGGAATTTGAGGCACTTACGCGCTTTAATCACTTAGGCTTGTCTTCACTTTAGGCTGATTCACTATTGGCGGATTTAGAGATACTTTTGATTTTTCAGAATTTAAAGACTATTGATTATATGGATGAGTTGAATATGTTTGACATTGGAACATTATCCCAATTTTGATATTCATATTCTGATATATGATTTGGTTATATGAGTGAAATTTTATGATCTGTTATAAAGTCGTTATGATTCATATTCCTCATTTTTATGATACACTAGAGTCTCATTTTTATGATACACTAGAGTTTCATTTTTATGATACACTAGAGTTTCATTTTTATGATACACTAGAGTCTCATCTTTATGATCTATCCAATAGTGTCTCATCCTTATGATCTATCCAATAGTGTCCACCTTTTTGATCTTCCAACCTCCCATCAAATCACTCCATTCACCACACCCATCCAAATCACCAAACATAGAACAGACCAAAGCCTAAATCGTAGTTTGACTACTTTGCATTTTTTCTTCAGTTATCATATCATAATCATTCATTTGAAAGTGTAGTCTTGATTCAATGGTATGAATTAGGAAAGTAAATATCTCAGCATTACTGTGAATTTGATTAGCATTGATAATAGTGTAATTATCATTAAGTGGAATATTGTTAGAATAGGTGAATCAGCAGTACAATGAATATTATTAGTGTTAATCAGCATTAAATATCTTTACTAGTGTCACCATTACCTTAAATATCATTACTAGAGTTGGTGAATCATCATTCATTGAATATCATTACTAGTTTTGGAACTTTCATTAATATTTAATATCATTACTAGTATTGGAACTTTCATTAACATTGAATATCATCACTAGGTGAATCATCATTTATATTGAATATCTACTAGTATTAGAACTTTAATTATCATTCAATATCATTACTAGGATTGGAACCTTCATTACTTTGAATATCATTACTAGGTGAATCATCATTACTTTGAATATCATTACCAGGTGAATCATGATTAATTTTGAAAATCATTACTAGTATTAGAACTTTAATTAACATTGAATATCATTACTAGTATTAGAACTTTAATTAACATTGGATATCATTACTAGTATAAATTCATTATCATTGAATACATTACTAATACAGAACTCATTACTTTGAACTTCATTACTAGGTGAATCACCATTAATATTGAATATCATTACTAGTATTGGAATTTCATTAATATTGAATATCATTAATAGTAGAACTTTAATTCTCATAGAATATCATTACTAGTATTGGAACTTTCTACATTGAATACCGTCACTAGTTTTAGAACTGTAATTATCATTGAATATCATCACAAGTATAAGAACTTTCATTCTTATTGAATATCATTCCTAATATTCGAATTTCATTAATATTGAATATCATTAGTATTGGAAATTCATTATCATTGAATACATTACTAGTACAGAACTCATTAACATTGAATATCATCACCAGTATACTAATCTTGATTATTAACATCTTAAAAAGTCACCACTCTTAACATTATATCACACATTCTTAACATACAATCATTTCATTTCAAATATCATTCATATCAAATATCATTTAATATCAAATATCTTTTCGAGCCATCACCAAATCAAACGCGTTAAACAAAACATGATATGAAACAAATCAGTTCAAATGAGCTTCGTTCTTTTCTAGACGACGTCGAACAAAACATAGCACTGGATGATTCAAACGATAACACTGACTTCCACAAGTTAACTCTATTTTTGTTCGGCTTTTCCAATGATAGATTGACTAACAGTGTCAATGATGATGCTGAAATAGAATTGACTTCAAGAATATTATACATTATAGAACTAGTTCTAAGTAAGAAACTTCATTTGCTTAACTCAACTATAACAATCAATGATATGAAACCTATATTTGTACCTGATGTTGCTCAATCAATGTTAATGTACCATTGGTCTATATTATTTGCATTGCACCATTTGGCAGATTATACTCATGAAAATCGCATATTGAACCTGTTGAAGTCGTTTGTTATTAGCATCATCAACTTGATCTTGACCAAATTGCGTAATTTGAAGTATATGAAACAGATCAAGTTGATACTATTGGGGATTTTAGAGGAAAACATACCATATTTAATGGCAAACATTGGTGAGGAATTGAATTTCAAGCGTACCTTAATCACTACAGTTCATTTATTCACAATCTTGAATGATTATGATATTTCAAATAAATTATTGGCGAATCTGTCAAATTATCAACTTAAGTTTGAGAGTTATTCAAGGAAATTATGGTTTGTATTGAGCAATTTGGAACCTTCTGAGGTTGATAAACTCAAAGCTACGATAGTGGTGAATTTGGCTGATAATTTACTACTTAATGATGCTGTAACTGGAGGTCAAATTGCATTTTTACTAAACTTAATTGAAGATCACCTTGAAATGGAAGAACCAACCGAGTCTATGGATCATTTAAACAAGTCCATAACTTATGCTTTACTTCAAACTTTTAAATTATGCTACGACAAAGGAATTACGGAAAATTTCTTGAATTACCTTAATTTCAAAGACCTATTATCAAAGATGAGTTCAGGAAAATTATTCATACCTCCTCAAATATTGAAGGCATTGCATTTAATAAACCACTATTATCATATGATTATTAGGAAACAAAATTCATTTGTTGATTCTCATCAGATTTCAATACCTTTTGAGGATGAAGAATTAGAAGGGTTGAGATTGGGACTACAAGAAATGGTCACCAGTGGTGATAAAATTGAAAGCTTACTTTCAATTCTAATTGATAATCCAGAGTTGAAATTTCCATTTGAACAATCTTCAAGTTTATCAACTGAAACAAATTTTGATTACTTAAAATGGATTAACCATATTAGATCACTAACCTTGTCAAGACCCGTTGCAAATTCATACTTGAAACAGGATTATACCTTGTATTCTCTTATTACATCCTTGGGTCACTTTCCATGCTTGGTTAACAAAGACTTCAACTTTGAAGTTTCTGAGTGTATGAAATGCAACAATAATTACTTTCCACGGTTGAATGTTAAAAATGCCTACGATATTATAGATCCAAAAAGGAAAACCTTTTCGGAAGTACCTGCAATATCAATATACTACAATGAAATCATCATCAAATATTTATTACCCTTGGAAGAGATCCAATCCAAAAGTCCCTTGATGCTCAGTAACTTCTTACTTTCACTTTACAAGTTATTTTCAAGTTACTCGCTTCCTGATAGTATTACATTGCAGAATGACCCACTATTCAAATTCTTGATCAAGGTACTTTCTACAAACAATAATCGTGATGTCAGATTATTAGTTGCGAGAATACTACCATTGTATGTGCTCAAACCAAAATCTAACGTTGTTGAGTTCAACTTTAAAGTTATGTTAAATGATGTAAAAAGTATTGACTTTTCACTGGAACCACGGAAACATTTCGCTGAATCTACTATAAAAGCACTTGTTGAGTTAGCAATTATATCAGATGGAGAATGGTTATGTGCTGTCTTTATGGAATTGATTCATTTACTTGGTGAAACAAAAAATGAACAACACGTTAATTATGTTTACAATGGATTCTTGGCTATTGCCTATGCTAGAAATGTCACTCCATACAAGTTATTCTCACCATATCTTGGTAGTATAGCTGAATTTGTTATAAAGAAGAGAAGAATATTGAACCGTGTTACTGATTTACTTCGAATTACCACTAAACTCTTTTTGAACAGAACAAGAGAATACACTACACCAAATCTATTGGAGAATTACGAGTTTGATTTCGTACAAGAAATTGCTGATGCTTCGGGAATATCAAAGAACGAATTGATAAACAGGCTTTTACCCCGGATTTTGGCGACTTATTTGGTTCAAAAACCAACAGTAGACGAAAATTATATCACTATGGTTCTCAGTAATATTAACCACAAGTACAAGCAGATTGCTTTAAGTGAGTTAATTTCAAGAGTTGGAGATGTGACTTGGTTTATCTTGCTCCATATTCAAGTGAGAGAACCTAAAGCTAATGAATTGTTACAAGGTACAGGAGATGAATTTCATATTGTCAATGAGGAGAATATTAATAATGCCCTTAGGTACGTAGCACTTGCCTCCATGAAACAAAGAGGACAGGAAGATCAATTTGACGACTCTGAGGTGGTTGATCACCATTTGGGTATATATGCTTTAGAGTTGGTTCAGAAATTCTCAGAGAATGTCCACCATATCAAGGGTAACAAACCATACTTGGAGAAAGTGAGCTCGTTAAGAGCAATTGAGTTTCTCATTAATAAGAATGCCGAATTGGTAGCAACTGCACTTGGACAAATTTCGAGTTGTTTACAAGCTTCATTAGAAACTCCCGAATTTGAATACTTGACTTTGAGGTGCTGGAATGGTTTGGTTCAAAATTTATCATCAAGCAGATTGATCTCGTTGATCGATATCATCATATCTTTAATATTCCAAAAGTACGAATCTTTTGGATATAAATCCAAAGCTGTTTGTTTTCAGATTTTAAGTAAAATCTACAGCGAGATTAACGCGAGAAGCAATACTTTTGCACTCTATGGCTTCACCATTGCATATTCTGGCATTGATGAGTTCATGCCGATATGTACCGTGAAGAACCTCAAACCAATGTCAAGAACAAAAGTGTTTCAAGAATTCATTAGAAGAATCAACACTTGTAATGAGTATATTGTCTTGCAAACCCTTGAAGATTTTGAAAAGTACTACAAGAGATTTCAACTCCCATTTCAAACTGAATACTTTAGAGACCCCGTAATGGAGCCATATGTTAGTGAGCTTGTGAGGACGATAATTGATATCGCTTCAAAGTTTAAGAATTCCAATTCGAAGATATCTACCATGTGTGCTAGAGTACTATCATTAATGGGTTCTTTAGATACTAACAAATTTCATTTTAAAACTGTGAAAAAGCAGATTATTGTTTTGCATGATTTCCTGGACTACAAAGAGAATAGCGATTTCCTTATTGATTTCATTGAAAACAAGGTTCTCAAGATTTTCTGGGCCTCTAATCACCCTTTAATTCAACTGTTCTCTGCTTATGCCTTGCAAAGTTTTTTACAGGTTTTGAAGTTAGACTCTTTATTAGACCAAGGAAGTGAATCACATTATGTTGAAGTCTGGAATCGTTTTAGTGATGTTGCTAAATCTACTTTGACTCCATTACTATCATCTCAGTACTTTGCTCCAATCACAAGATATGAACCGTTGAGTTTCCCATTCTATCGAATTCCAATGAAATATGAGTCTTGGTTGGCAGATTTCACTACCAACTTATTAAAACGACCAAGTAAACGAAATGAGAATACTCCAGAACAAGAAGATCCAAAGTTTATTATTTTTGAAACTTGTTCTAAATTGATTCGTGGACAAGATATTGCACTCTGTCAATACCTTTTACAATACGCAGCTTTAAGTCATATTTCGAGTGGTGAACGAGAAGTTACAAAGGATATTCGTGTTGAATTCCTCAACATTTTACAAACAGACTTCACAGGACTTTCACCAGATCGAGTTGAACTGTTGAAAAATTGTTTCCATGTTGTTTTTGAAGTTTTGGATTATCTTAATTCTTGGATATCGACCGCAACTCAATACTTGAATGTTGATGGATTGCATGTTAACGAATCCAACCGACTTAAAACTAATATCGGAAACGTTCGTAAGTTCTTGGATTATATTCCTGCCGATTTGATTGCCGTGAAGTCAGCTGAATGTGATTCGTATGAACGTACAATCTTATACTTGGAGAAATGTTATCGTAGTGGCAGTGTTGGTCGGTCTTTGAAAATCGACAATTTAGATATTGTTACTACTTTGCAGTCAATGTATGCCAATATCAACGACTATGATGCTTTAAATGGTGTTCTTAAGAAGTTTTCAACAAATAACTTGACTCAAAAATTGTCTAATTTCCAATACAATGAGAATTGGTCATTGGCTCAAGAATCGTTCAACGCTTTAAGTTCCTTGGATGAAACTGAATCTACCTTCAACAATACAAAATTGTTAAAATCGTTAGGGGAACATGGATTGTATGAAGAAGTTTTGTCTACTCTTACGGCAAAATCTAACTCGACAGAAATCACATCCATACCTTTAGATTGGGCATTGGTCGGATTGCAAGCTTCAATGATGGATGGTAGTTTACCAGATATAAAGAAATGGCTCTTCATATCCGAATCATTAGGCAAACCCCAAGATGTTGAAACATTGATTGGACACGAATTTGCTAAAGGACTCGAATTTCTATTCGAACATAATCATTCTGCTTTTGAAGAATGTATGAGCAAAATCTACAAAATCGTTGGTGCCTCTTTGGTTCCAACTATATCGTCGAGTTTTTCAAGAAACACCCAATTAATGAACCAATTACATTCACTCTATGACTTATCCTTGATTACATCAAAGGTATCATCTGAAGATGAGATTCTTCGAAGTATGAATGAACTGATTTTGAAGGCTCGTTTAGAAAACACAGATCAGAGTTTTAACAGACAATTGACAGCTTTATCAATTCACCAAATAGCCCACAAGATTAATAACGAGTCTAAAAAGTTGTCTTCAAACTTATTATACACTTCGTCAATTGCAAGGGAAAATAAAAGATTGGATATCTCAGCAAGAACCACAATCAAAGCTATGATACTAGGCGACCAAGGAGCAAACATTGAGTATGCTATGTTATCATGGGATAATGGCAAACAAACCGAGGCCATTAAAAGTTTATCTGAGATCATTGAAGATGAAAATTTTAAGAAGACTAACAATAATAAAGCAAAAGCACAGGCTCAATTGCAATACGCCAAATGGTTAGATGAGTCTAATCATTTATCGTCTCTGGATATTATCAGTGAGTACAACAAGGCTATTGATCTTAATAACAAGTGGGAAAAACCATACTATGATCTTGGTCTGTATTATAGTAAAATCATGGAATCCACTCGTGATATGTCTGGAGTTTACCAACAGCAGACTGTTCGTAATTTTACAAAGGCATTAACTGTGGGGAGTTCCTATATATTTGAAGCGTTGCCAAAGATGATTACAATATGGTTGGATTTTGCACAGAGAGAAGGAATTGAGAGAGAAGCACAACGTCAATTGAACAAAATCATGGAAGACATAGATGAATGTTTGACCACCATTCCTGTTTATGTGTGGTACACGGCAGTTACTCAAATCCTTTCTAGAATTGTACATATCCATGAACCTTCTTATAACAGATTGGCGGCGATAGTGGTACAGATTCTCGAAAAGTACCTGAGTCATAGTTTGTGGTATGTCTTATCTCACTCCAACTCACAAGAGAATGTTCGTTGTACTCGTATCAATTCTATTTTACGTAAAGTGAAGAATCTAGGTCCAGGATTTGCCAAAGATATTGATAATGCAAAGGAGTTATTTGGTAGTTTCATTCGTATTGCAAACTACCGCATAGATAAAAAGACCAAAGTGAAGCGTATGAGTTTGAGCAAGCATTTCAAAGTGACTAATTTGACAGAGCCTTATACATCATTAGTTATTCCAGTACGTTCGAATTTGGAAATAAGACTTCCTTCAACTACTAGCAAACTGTTCAATGCTTTCCCAAGGTCAGCGTGTGTTACGTTTGATGGGTTTGACGATACTGTCAACATATTCTTTTCATTGCAAATGCCCCGTCAAGTCACAATAAGAGGCTCTGATGCTAAAGCTTACAGGCTTTTGGTTAAAAAGGACGACACGAGAAAGGATGCAAAGGTGGTTGAGTTTACGACTATGATCAACCGTTTATTATTGGCGAGTACTGAAGCGAGAAAGAGATCGCTTTATATATCCAATTACGCTGTTGTTGCACTTAATGAGAACATGGGTGTTATTGAGTTTGTTGCAGACGTTCAAACGATGAAAGGGATTGTAACAGACCAACGTAAACGAATGGGCAAAAGTAATTATGATCGAAAGATATTCATTGCTTTGGATGCACTTCAGAAAGAAGTGAAGAGTGCAGGTAAAGCCAACCATTCAACTGCATTAGCAAACTTAGTTCATGAATTCAAAGGATTTTGTAAACTTAACGAACCTGTTCTTCACAATTGGTTTATTCATCAATTTGCAGATCCAACAACATGGTACTTGGCTCGAAATAGCTTTATTCGGTCATCGGCAGTAATGTCTATGGTTGGATATATTATTGGGCTTGGTGATAGGCATGGTGAAAACATTTTATTCTTCAAGAAGAACGGACTGGTTTTACACATTGATTTCGACTGTCTCTTTGAAAAGGGTGCCTCTCTTCCAACGCCTGAAATTGTTCCTTTCAGATTAACTCAGAATATGGTTGATGCGATGGGTGTTTGCGGGATTGAGGGTAGTTTCAGAATCACTTGTGAGGTGACTGGAACGTTACTTAGAAGTCATGAAGCTCCATTAATGAATATTTTGGAGACTTTGCTTTATGATCCTTTACTTGATTTTAAGAATGTGAAGAAGCCAGAAGAGCATATGAATAAGGTTCGTCGTAAGATTAGAGGGATAATGAATGAAGCTGATGGATTGCCTATGAATGTTCATGGGCAAGTTGATGTTTTAATTCAAGAGGCGACATCGATGGAAAGATTGGCACAAATGTATGGTGGATGGGCAGCATGTATTTAATAAAATAAACAAATTATAAGTATAAATTTATATGATTAAATGAGTTTATAGCAGAATTGTTTTGAATATTAAGATAACTTTTAATAAGATAGTATGAATTGAAATAGTATACTATACATTAGTTTGTACTTACATATTTATAAAATTGTATGTATATAAATATTAAGATTGTATGTATTTAAATAACTTTGACAAGATAGTTAGTATTTATATAACTTTAATAAGATAATTAGTATTTAAATAACTTTAATATATGTATTTAGATAACTTTAATATATGTATTTAAATAACTTTAATAAGATAGTTTGTATTTAAATAACTTTAATAGATAGTATACATTTAAACATAAATTACAATTTATACCATGATAAATACAATAGCTAAATATTTACTGTAACATTTAAATAACTTTTAATAGGGCAGTATGAATTTAAATTACACTTAATATCATATACTACCAGCTAATATTTATAAATTGTAGGTTAAATAACTATTTATAAGATTTAATAGATCAACTATTTATAATACTCTCGTGGTGGAAGATCCGGCGGAGAAGAAGATTTACGCTGTTTCATACTTGATATTGACCTCAGTGGTGACCTCATTCCCGATGGTACACTACTTAATATCGACATCGGGGCATGAGGTGCATCAGATAAAAACATCTCAGTTTCTTTGGAATAAAGTGGAGAAGAACGGAAAGGAGGAGAATCCGGTGGAGGTGGTTTGCGAGATAATCGGTGAGTGTCCAAGGATTTGGTGTCAGGAGATACACTCGCATTTATTCCAGTTACGCTTGTTACATTTGTATGTTCAACTGGAAAACTGGATTCGCTTGATGAACGGTTAGATTTATGATAACGACCAATGTCACTGATTAAATCATCTTCGTCATCGGTAGCAATTGCAGAGCTTTCATTGAAAATGTCACGAGGAGGTAAGGGTGGAGTGTTGAGTAAGTTACCACTAGGTTTTCTCGATAAAGATTTACCACTAACAGAACGAAGAGCAGAAGCTTCAGCGAGTATATCACTGAGACTTGCGCTCCCACTCCCGCTTCTACTTTTGGTTGGGGAACCATATGAATGAACCCCAAATTCGTACGAAGGTTGAGGTTGTGGGAAGGTCTGTGAAATAGGTGTAGTATTACCAGATTCATGAGCATCAAGTATTTGTTTGTGGAAGTCTGGAAGTGATGGTTTCCTTGGAACTCTTCTACTACTAATCATTTCAGGAGGAGAATAAGATTCTTCAGCTGGTTTGCTTTCTTTAAAGTACCATTTTCCTATTTTCTTCAAAGTGTTTAAAGTGTTTGAGTTTTTAGGATTGGCTTGACTTGAAATTGAAGACAGATCCGAGCTGATAATTTCAACCTCTCTTGTTGAATCGAAGTTTGATAAACTCTGTTGAGACTTTGGACGTTTCATTCTTTTAGATAAATCGTTAATTGAATTGCTGAGCTTGGTTTTTGAACTAACCTTTTTAATGGTCAAATCTTCTGGAACGTCAGCTTCCTTCAATTCGGTGCTTGCAGTTTCAGATTTTTCAGATTTAACAGATTTGGTATCCAGAATATTAGTTACAATAGTCTCTTCTTTTTTAGCCTCCTCTTTTCTACCAGAAGGATCCCAGATTCCACCACGATAAACTTCATTTGTAGTATCAAAGAAGACAGAATCGTCCCAGTGTGGTAAAACAAGAGACTCTTTAACCGCCTCTTTAAATTTCTTCTCAATCGAGTTCGTAATAATATTATAAGTCATTTGACGAGAACTGATAATTGGTTCGATTTTCAAGTTCATAGCAGGTTCAATTTCAAAAGTATACCAGAATCTATTGGATGGTGGTGGTTTGAATTTGATCAAAACTGGACCTTCCAACTTCTTCAAAGTGATTCTGAATAATAAATCAACCTCACGGGCTCTAAAAGCTCCAAGATTGATATTCACTTTGGTTGCAATTTCCACTGAAAAGTTGCCTTTATAACTTAAAAACGTGGAAACTACTACAGTTCCATCTGGTGAAATCTCCTTAAGTTTGGGGTAAGTCAAAAATGGTGCCAGGTCTCCAGGGTATATAGTTTTAATGATGAATTCGTCCAAGAATCCCGGCTTCTTGATCTTGTTGAGCTTCTTAGACACCTTGGTGTATAAATAATCCTCCAATACTTTAGTATCTTTGAAGGATAGAAAAAGCCTACCTATTATAGCATTGAGCCATTTGGTTTGCAATTGACCTTCCGAACTGTATAATGTCGAAATTAGATCAACCATATTACTGGTGGTAAAATGTAAGGTTTTAGCATACTTTTTAGGGTCCAAAGATGGATGTATAGTGCTCAATTTCTGCTTTGTAGCTCTAACAAGAGCAAAATACCAATCTTCTTTGACACTGTTGATATCGCAATATATGAAAAATGTACCTCTAGGTGCATTTCCCAGTGAATCATATGACCCTTCGGTCAATTTCGAAGCATTTATAACTGCAATTGCCGAACTCTTCACGAATAACTGTCCGTCAGTCATATCACGAGGCCACATCGAGATGAAATGGTTCGCTAAAACAAACACGTGCTTGACATCCTTAAGTGTTTCGTCCTTATACAAGAATAAATTTCCATGCTTCAAAATAGCATAAAATCTGTGCTTTCTTTGAGAACTCTTGACCTTTTCATTTGGTGCTGATGAGTTTGTAGAATGTAAGAATTGCTGTTGTTGCTGTTGTTGATGGTGATTTGGAGGAGTTTCTGCAACTTCATAGTCTGGATCCTGATCCTGTGCCAGAGACAACCCCAAGTCGAAAGCTCCGAAATCAAAAGATCCGGACCTTGATTTCTTCTGCTTTTCGTGCAGTTTATCATTTATATCCTTTTGAACCAATTTATAAAGCGAAGAATATGCAGATTTTGCATCCTGAGAATCGCTAATTGATTGAGTGGTTGAATTTATCGAATCAGGCAGGTCTAAATAGTCCTGTGTCACAATCAACCACCCCGCTTTATATGTTTCCAAGCCAGTTTGACTTGATTCTTCGATTTCCCCAGCTTTCAATTCGGGTTCTAAAGTTGATTCTTTGACATCGGTTTCTGGATGAAGATATATGAATAGGAAGATGACTAGGGGTATGAAGGTGATTCCCCCGAATAGATACGTATACACGAATTCTCTTAGGCCCATTGGATGGAGCGGTTAGTTTGAAGTTGGTACTGGTACGTGCTGGTACGTGCTGGTACGTGTTGGTACGTGCTGGGATTTTGGTGAACCAATACAAATGATGTAATTGATGGATCTTTGTTTGGGAATGCTTTAAAAGATGGATTTTGGTGGCGTGTCTCAAGTTGCTGACACCTATTCAAATATGCCCTCTGTTAAAAGGTTCCATTTAAGGAAACGTGTGATTTAGGCGGTCACGTGAGAGATGAGACTGAGTAACATAATGGGGGTAGGGTGTGGTAGGATGGTGTAGTTTGGGATGGTGTAGCTAGGATGAAGTTGAGTGATGAATAGTGGTAGTGAATGGTGCTGAATGTATAACAATGATTGAAAGTATGAACACAAAATCTTTAAGAGACAAACGGTTAGAAGGTAATACCGATAATTTTGCACCCAAATAAAAGAAGACTAAATAAGAGATCAAAAATGGGAGACCAAAAATGGGAGACCAAATTAACGGGAGAACCAAAATCAATTAAGATCCAATCAAAAGAACAGCCAAGAATACGGCACCTAAGTCCACAAAACTATCGGCTTCTACGGTAAACCGTTAGAGATTAATAGAAATTTCCAGGAACACTAAACGAAAACACCTAAAATTAGTATTAACCGGAATTTCTCAAACCCAAAGATTCATCAAAATTTGTACACTTTCCAAAGGAACCAGCAGATTTTAGTTGATCTATGAATCAGAGGCGGAATTCAACAGTACCTGGGGTTTTTGTGAATAACGATGGTTGGTAGCGTGGATAACAATATACGTTGAAACACAATAGTAATTTATTAGGTAGTAGGGGCATTGAGTTGGACCTGGAAATAGGAGACCTTCTGTTTAGACGAATTGTCTGTCAAAGGTCTTCAAAATGCACCTCAACAAACGTCAAAATGCAATTTGGTGATGAATAAAATCAAGAAAAAAAAAAACATTTAGACAAAGCAAAAAATTGCGCCAAAAAAATTGCACCCAAACGACACAAGAAAGATGTTTTTGTTTGGACTGCTGGTGGAGATTTTCACAATGTAGGACCTTGAGCTTTGGCGCATAATGATCTTTGAATTTGCACAATAATCTATTAGTTTTACACAATGTGAAAGGTTAAGCATTGGTATAATAGTCACCACAAAGAATGAATTGTATTGGCTTAGAGTAGATTGGAAGCACAGCCTGTTCGATTTCAGGAGGATCTACAGGGTATGAATTAGTTTACGGAATGCCGTGGTTGATTGGTGCCGTGAAGTTGAAGGTAGTGTATATTAAACCGTTTACTGTCTTTTGTTTGCATCGGGCCTTATAGGTTTCCTCATTTGAAAATTACTAAGTGAGATATATGATTGGCTGATTCTTTATATAAGATAATTTGTATATGAATGTAAATGGTGTTGTTTTGTATTTGTAAATGGTGTTATTTTGTAAATGACGTTATATTGTATTTTTATGTTCAATTACGTATTGTTAGGCTATTGATTACCCAGGGAATCTGATAACTTTTAGGCAGACCAATGGGCCCGCCTTCAAAACTTCCCAAAACAAACATCTAGATTTTGTCCCGAGAACAATAGCGCACCCAAGCGCCTTGCGCCGAGCCTAAAAACACCAAGTTCCGTTGAAAGGCACTGAGATGAAAAGTTTTCGTTTGTGTTTGGCACAAAATCGTCTGAAATTTTGTGCCCAAAAAGGAAGTATAATTGTAAGACGCTACTCTCAGTAACATGGTGCTGACAAGTACTATTCCATAGAAGATGACAACTCTTTAAAAACTAGCGGGGATTGAAGTTTGAAAAACCATTTGAAGGCAAATTTGTTTTTTCTGTCTTTACATGGACCGTGCATTTACGGTGCATAATGTAATTATGTACATTTGCCGTCAGCCTTGAGTACATAACCGTCAGGTGGTACAATACTGAATTATAGTTGTGACATCTATCATTTTCCTTGAGAATATCATTACATCCAACATGAATATCATTACAGTTATTCTATCATGAATCATTACAGTTATTCCAACATGAATATCATTACAGTTCTAACATGAGAATATCAATATAACATTTTAAATTATAATTTACAAATCAATATAACATATTATCACAATTAAAGACCTATTAAAACACATAGAATTAAACCCTAAAGGAAAAAATCATTAATCAAGAATCCTCCATTACTAACCATTTCACTAGCTTTACCAGTCAATATTGACCGTTTGTTAAGAATCTTGAACAAGTCTTGTGCCAGGTCTGTCAGCCTTTGCTGAGACAAGTTCAAATTATTATGGTTATGCCTGTAATGAAAGCTCATTTTCGATCCAACTTTAGGTAATGTAGGCGTCACAGGCGCATGCACCTGTGGCGTTCTCCTCACAATCTTGGCTGGGACAGTCGATTTGGGATCTTCTTCATCTTCAATTGATAAAGGAGATGCAACCTCAGTCTCAGATTCTTCGCTTTCAGACTCCAATTTAGGAACCTCCAACGACTCAACATCCTCATCATACGTAAAGTACTCTTCAAACGTGTTTTTGGAACTGCCAGCAGAGTTAAAGTTGACATTCTTGAAAAAGGGTACTGAAGGTGGATGGTTAAATGCTGGCTGGGGCGGCGCAGCCACCACGTCGTGTTTAAGTGCTGAACCTCCGTGGTTGTTCAACAATGCAAAGTTCTCGTTATATATCCCAGTAGGATTACGCTTCATGTTGGAATAATACAGCCTTATAGTGTCATTTAACATCTTGGTGAAATTGAGTGAGGTCAACTCATTCAGTTCGCTTTCTGGCTCCTCCTCAACATCACACTCCAATCCAGTTAAAAAGTCATTGTCAATATTGGTCAAACTTAACAATTTCTCAACTGGGTCAATCTTATTGGAATCGTTTGGTATTATCACATTTTCATCTATTCTTCTGCGTTTAACGGGCTCTGACCGCTCCTCTCTATTTCCTAATTCACTGTTAGTGTCCGGTTGCACCTTGCGGCTGGGCTTGCGCGCGCGAGCAGACTTACGTGTCATCGTCATGCTGATCCAAATCCAGTGAATCTTACACTTGTATCTGAAAAACTAACGGAACTTCCTATATTTATATTAAGTCCCCCTCCTTTTGTATGTGTGAAAAAAAAAATTTGCATTTTTAGCTTTTATTTCTTTTGGTGGCGTTTTGTGTTTGGTGCATGCAAGTTGAAAATTTTTGTATTGCCGCCGTGCATACGAAGGAGAATAGAGAGGAGCAAGTATGGTTTCTATGTCCTCCACAAGGGAGGAGCGGGCTGCCAGTGCGGAGCAGTCCATCATTTCTCAGTTGCAAAGGGCTGCGGAGCTGTCATTCAAATCCCCCACCTGAAGTCTTGGAAAATCTGTCTAGATCCTCGTATTTGCAACTGACCATAATCAGGCATGAAATTTGCATTATAAAATGGGAACACCACTTGACTTCAATAATGACAATTGGTCGAGCGAGGGTGGGTCGTATTGTTGGTCATTTCGACGCATTATACTGTCTTTACTGTTATTCACTCGCATTCCGTAGAGAAGGCATGGCCAACAAAATAAAAGATCTGCCGTGATTGAGCGCGGGGTCTAGAGTTTGATAGGGGACGCAACTTCTATGCTTTAGATGGGAATTGTATAAACAAGGAATTGTTAGTTTCGTATTCTTGGCTGTGAAGTCTTATTGGTGCTATTGGCATCAATATTCTAACAACATCAATATCCAATACACCAATATCAAATACACCAATACTACACCAATACACCAATACTACACCAATACACCAATACTACACCAATACACCAATACACCAATACTACACCAATACACCAATACTACACCAATACACCAATACAACTCACACGTTCTCAGTCCCACGAGCTCCCCGTTTGCTCAACTTTCCACGTTTCTCACGTTTATCGTCCTCACAAGCCTCATTCGATCTGATCGTCTGCATTCGGACCAATTGTTCCATCCCCGTATTGTGCCAATTATTCTTCTCTTTGTTTATCCTCCTTTTATCTTGCCATTTGTGCTATATCTCAACTCTGAACATCTTTACATCTCTCTCCACCTCCAATCCTACATAGAATGGTTGTGAAATGAAGTGTCTGGACCATTTTTGTGTCCACCTGCTATCATTGTCTCGGTGATAAAATTTAGTTTGACTTAATTGCTGGTCATGTATTGGTGATTAACCTCCCTACTCCTTAATCTTTATCTACTCTTGCTCCTCCTTACTCCTTATCTCCCTAGGTTACGAACTCCTCTTTGGGATCGCTATCAATAGTTTTCTTGGTGTTCATTGAAGGGGGGCCGATCTGAGTTTGATTGCTATGGCACTCACTTATCCTTGCACTTTTCTGCTTTCCTTGCCCTTTCAATACTTATTGCCAATGCTTATTCAATTCTTATTGCACAAACTCCAAAGAAGCAGCTTCCTCTCATTCCTGCGTCATCACTCCCGTAGCCAACGCTACCATCTCGAATTCCAACTCAGCCAAAACTTACAAAGTGCCACAATGCCACTTGACACATCCTCCACAAAACATTCTATTTCTATACTGTTGCGGTACGGGTGTTTTTGCCTGGGCAGCTTGTTGCAGTCGTTTTATGCCAATAAAAGACATGCTTATCTGGCTGAATAAGCTCGGAAGTTTGGTCCGACCAGCCTTGGGGGAATGCGGTTTCATGTATCGTAACCCCGCTTGACACGGGTATGGGTTCATAATCGAATACGAGTAGGGGGTGGATTGAGCCGTTGATGGGGTATTTTGACTTGGTCTTGAGTGGCTGGTGGGTGAAAAGTTTACATTGGACCAAAGTGGATCAAAGTACGATTAATATAGGTGCAGAGTGAAAATTTTGGTGTGAATTTTTGCACTGGATTTTTAAAGTGGGGCTTCCAAATGGGAACTAGTGCCGGGGAACTTAATGTTGAATAGGTTGAGAGCATTTTAATAGCAAACATCAACACAATACTTTAGTGCCTCCAAAGTAGAAACTCTAAACTTGAGCCCAGATTTCAAAGCCTTGTAAGTACCAAGATAAAAAAATGAAATTTGAACTCTGGTATAGCACAAGATCAGAGCTGCAAAACTCGAGAATTCAAGAAGTTCAAACGTGGGGTTATATGATTGTACCACGGAAGAGTCGGGGTAATATTTGGTCCATTGTTATCGAGTTTGGCTAGTCAGTATTTGTTGAGGATGTTGAAAACTGTACTGCGGTTACAATTTGTAGTGACAGGCATGCATTTAAGCCGTGCCAACCTCGTTCTTTGTGCTTCTTATCAAACTTCGTAATATTTCATCTTTTATTTCTACACGTTTTTCGGATGTCCCGATTCTTCGATTGCTTCTCCTCTAGTTTTTGTATCTGATAGTTACTCAATATGAAGTTAATTGACTTGACAATCTGCGAGTGACTGCAAAGAATGATTTTCGTATTGAGATGAAATTGGATATGAAATCTGTGGTCGCTTTATATATTACAATGTTTCTTAGACTCTTATTCTGACTTTACTCTTATTCTGGTTTTACTCTGGTCTTTTATTCTGGCTTTACTCTGGTCTTTTATTCTGACTTTTTATCTTATTTAACCCATATAATCTCTTATTCTAAACTTTCATCCCTTAATCTCTTGTGTCATTATGTATTTACATCCAGATATACATCCAGAGGTGTACTTTTCAATGGTTCCCTTATTTCACTCTTATTCTTCTTTTATTGTTTTATACTGATCCTCACTTTTGATCTCTTATTCTTGTCGCTTGATCTCTCTTTTGTTCTCTTATTCATGTCCCTTGGATCGGCCTTTTTGTTCTCTTATTCTTGTCCCTTTTATCTGCTCTCCTTAATCTCTTATTCTTGTCCCTTAGATCGGCTCTTTAATCTCTTATTCTTGTCCCTTAGATCTGCTCCCTTTAATCTCTTATTCTTGTCTCCTTTAATCTCCTTTGATCTAGTCTTTATAATTCTAATTATTCATATTACCTACAACCCACCTTAACAATAATAACTCATAACTATACTAATTACTTCTCCAATTCCATAGCAGCTTTGATCGTCCCAATTATAGCACTGCTCTGAACCTTCTCGTTCCCCCCCTTGGCTATACCATACTCAACCTCACTCAACCCCTTATATATGTTGGCCCTAGTAATCCCCTTCAACTCATAACGCCCCAAAACTTCAACAAATCCAGTGATCATATCAACCAATGCAAGACCCTTGGTGTTCTTGTATTGAGCTAATGTATTGTACGCCGTGGTCCAATCATCACGTAAAATCAGATCAAGAACAGTCTCAATGTCACCAGGGTGTGGTGCTCCAATACACTCATAAATCATATCCTGATCAACTACTCCACCATCTTCCGTTGCAGCTTTACATGCCTGTAAAACATTAAGTGCACGTCTCATATCACCGTTTGAAAGCTTAAGCAACGCTTCTTCTGCATCGGGCGCAACCTCAAGACCTTCTTTCGTAACTACATTCGCAATTCGCAGCCTGATTGCCTCCTGTGGTATCGGATGGAACCTGAAACGCGTACACCGCAGAATCAACGCAGGATTCAACTTGTGTGCATAGTTGGCCAATATACAGAAACGCGTGTTCTTGGTGTACTTCTCAATGATCCGTCTAAGTGAGTTCTGCGCTACCAGTGTCATTGCGTCTGCTTCGTCCAAGATAATCAACTTGAACCCGCGACTGAAAATCTGCTGTGTCAGCGCAAAGTTCTTGATTTGGTTACGTACAACATCAATACCTCTGTCGTCGGATGCATTCAATTCAAGCACCATGTTTTTGTAGTTGGACCCATAGATCTCTTTAGCAAGTGCGACAATCGTCGATGTTTTACCGGTACCTGGAGGACCGTAGAAGAGCAAGTGAGGTAACTTGCCTTGGTGGACAAACTTCTTGACGGTATCTACAATGTCTTGTTGACCGTAAACTTCATCGAGGGAGTCTGGACGGTATTTTTCGACCCTGAATGTTAGTATTTGATTGGAGCTGATTGTGATTGTATACTTACCAAGGTAAATGGTCGTTAGATTTGGAGGACATGTTGGTTTGGATAATTGTACGCGTCTTGATTTTTATTGATGGTGATCACGTGAGTATATTGAAATAGTAGGATGAGTTTTAATATGGAGGTGTATGTGAGAATATGATAAGTATATGATAAGTATATTAGGATTGCTTGGAATGATGAGTTGGGAGTTTTAGTTGGAAGTGGAAATGTAGTTTGAAGATGAAAGGTTTCTTAAAATTGGTTTTTTTAAGAATCAACGTTATTTAGTATAAGTAATGATGATCTGAGTTCGTCTCAATGCAAGTAAAAATCATATCTGAATTACCTATTGTATTCTACGGTTCATTTAGATTCTCAAGAATATTCTAATATAAGCATAATTTTCATTTTAACTGTCTAAAGTTAAATCAATTGTTAATACTTTTGGGTGCAAATTTCCAAAAATTTAATTTCTTTAAAATTTTGAGGATTTGTCTTCAATTGATCAGAAGTTGGATATTGGCCGATCAAGATAACCAATCATACTAAAGATCCTATAATATATGAATAAAGAAGTGAACACTCTAATCAATCTACAAAAATAAAACCCCCCATCCATAATAGTCTATATACTCCATTATGCAAAAGAATCAAACATAAATAACCATCCCAACAAATATAACCATCCACCAATTAAATATCAACTTTAAAGCTCCACTAGTTGGTGCCTGCTTGCCAACATAATTACAAGTTACATAATCCGAATCAGGCTCATCCCAATAGTATGATAACTGAATACTATCATTCTTTGTAGGACACTTGAAATTAAAATCAGCAGGACAATCACGAGCTAAAGCATAGCAAACATTCACACACGGTAACACCTCATAGTACGACAAATCAGGCATAACAACGGTGTTTATAAAGTCGTTACGCAGCGAGTTAACTTCCCGCAATTTGGATCCTGTCACATTGTTGGTGGTACACCGTGGAATGGTAACAGCACAAAGCCAGTTTTTATAACTTTCAGCACAATTGGCACAGTTTGTCACCGGCGAGAATACCGCATCGTCGGTCGCTTCACAGGCAACCTGCTGAAGTGCCTTGGAAAAATTAGTATAAAGATCTTTGGCTTGATTATCATACATCTCTTTAACTTCATCTTTGGTTGCATCCGATTGAGCAGGTACCAGGTAAGCCACCTGTCCACAAAAGTCTAAATCGTAGATGAGTTCACATACTGGTGCATTCAACGTTTCGAATTCAAATTGCAGATATACTGCACCTCCAGTACTTCCTCTTCCCTGAGGTCCATTAAAGTCGGTGAGCAAATATCCAATATACTTTGTAGATTCATTTAAACCAGTAACGTAAAACTGTTGTTGGAGCATTCCATTACGTTCAGTATAACTCGTTTTGAACTGATCCTGCTTGAAAAGTACAGGACCACTACGAACCGCACACCAACTCATATTCAAACTGTCAAAGTAACTTCTATCGTCGTACGAATAAACATAAAGCAGAACCAGTGAGTTAGCGGTGTCCATCTGCGAGATATTATGCTGACCACCGGTTGCGGTCAAATTACCAGTGACAATGAGCGCCAGCGACTCATCTGTATCCACCACCAGGGCCCAAGCTCGATTATCCCATTGGAACACCAAATCATTCTGCGATACTCCAATCTGGTACACCCACTGTGCCGTCAGATTGGTGTTCTCAGGCGCTCGCACAGCAATATACAACTCTGTGTTGTTACCATGTTGAACATTACCAATGGCAAGGTCTGCCAATGCCAGGAAATACCCATTCTCATAAAGTGACATCTGAGCAATTTCGAAATCACTGAACATACTTGAGTTGAATGAATAGTACACGGCGAGACTAGTATCATTTGGTTGGACATTAGGTGGTTCACGACAGATATTACCTGTCAAAAAGATCAATAACTCGTAGTACTCTCCCAAACCGGTGCTATTGACGCTGAAGGAGTAGTATTGAGTTTCGCTCTGGTTGATTGTATTTCTGATTGGCATGAACTCTGTCAAGCCCTGGGATCCTGTTAATAGCGATTGGAGGTCGGCTCTTTCGACGGGGATGATATTGGCGTCATGTTGATTAGCTCGGTCGAGATGGCCGGCAGGTTCGTAATCCAGATCAAAGAGAACTGGATGGACTATGGAGACTGGATCGGTAGCAGAAACAAGTGCTAGCCAGTAGCCTAGTATGGCCAATAGTGTAAGGTTAGCCATTAGTGAATTTTTTATAGAATCAGACGAAAAATGTTAGTGAAATAGATTGAATGAGGAAAGTTGGAGAGGTCTAGAGTTATGAATGGTGGTGTATTGGAAAGTGGTGTATCTTGGAAGGTGATGGTGAGGCGAGTTGTAGGTTATACTGGAGAGAGATTGGAAGGTGTTAGAGATAGAGGTGAATTGTGACGTTACTGACATTAGATTTACGAGTTTTAAGAAAAGACTGTTCTAATTTTCGATTCCAGTTCTTTAAACGAAATTAGATTTAGAGTACTTTTTTGGATTGCGATACTGAATGGAACTGAAGTTTTGGAGTTTTCATCTATCTTCAATTGAATTGAATCTTTTTGAGTATTCAATATTCAATTGGAATTGAAGTCTTTTGAGATTGCTTAATATTGAATTTGACGTCTTTTTGAAATGCATAATATTGGATTTGATATCTTTTGGCAATCGCCAGTTTCATGTCAATAGTCTCACATTTAAGTCTTTCATCTTTTATAATAGAGTGAAATATATACCCAGTGATCATTCTCTTTACCTCGTATATCTTATATTATATACTTCTGTCGTCTTAACAATTTTCTCTATTATCAATAATTACACAATTGTAATGGCTGCAATTCTCAACATCAAAATTCTATTGTCTTTAATCACATTCCAATTAATACCAAACTACACCTCAACATTCCAATTATTGCAAGCTACACCCCACTACACCCACCTTCTATAAAGTTTATTATCTATGTAAAAATCTTCCAAAACTTCTTCATCTTACTTGGTTTGGACTTCTTCTCCTTGTGTTCAACCATACCTTGGGCATCGTGCATATGTGCTGTGATATCCGGGTGAGATTTGAGAGGTTCCAACTTTGGTCTTGCCGCAGAATGCCCATCATCCGGATCATACGATAACGACTTCATAAGTTGTTGTGGACGCTTCGGTTTCTTCTTCTTCTCCTCCTTTTCAAGTTGCTCACTTGGTTTCTCCAAATTGACAAACTTGAGGGTTCTGTTTTCAGGAGGCGGAGAAGACAGAGCCGAAGGTGGAAGCACACTAATTGCAGGTGGTGAGAGTGTTGGAGATGTACTTCCTGGACTCAACTGTTGTTTCTGCAGATTCATCATCAAGTTACGTTTCATCTCTTTGAAAGACATACCAGGGGTTGGAGACGCTGGTTTCTCTACAGGGTCCAAAAGAGACTTTGTTTTGTAAGGAACAACACCAAAAGCGTTGGAACCTGTGATTGCGCGTGCCACCTTGGCACCTTTGCCTCTAAAATCGGGGTCGATTTCTTTGAGTTCCTGACACAACCCGTTGGATTTGTCGGTGACTGAGGACATGAGATTGGCAAAGTAGTCTGGGGAGATTGGACGGGCTGCTAATTGTCTTAATGATTTCGTGAGATCGGACTTGTAGTCCATATAAAGTTTACTGATTTCATCAAATGAAGAGTACGAATCTTCGGAGGATAAAGAATCAGAAGAATCAACTGTTGATTCTGAGTTTATGGAAGAAGAATCATCATCAGCGTCTTTTTGAGGATGATCCAAGTCCACTAAATCAGAGGTAAACTCACAAGATGGAGAATCATCCACCTTTTTATTGATCAGTTCTTCCAAACGCAATTCATACTTATTCATATTCATTGCAGGAACCACAATAACAGGAAGCGGGAAGTTTTTGACCAAACGATCGGTCAATTTCAGCGATAACCACAGTTTTAACGGCGCGCTGATCCGCGAATTTGGCTTCGTGCCCGCACATACCAAATTGGGCTCGTACAATCGGTACATGTCCTTCAAAACGGCTTTGGTCTCGCCGACCGCAAGTTCGATCGAGATCTTCGCAATCACCCGAGGGTTGATCACACTCATAATGTACTCCATGATGTCACGCGAAATGTACTTGATATACTCAGGACGGTTACGCTGGCGTAAACGCATCTTGGGCGTTTTGGCAGTAACCTGAGTATGCGATTGACGACGAAACCTTGATTGTTTCAAAAGTTGTTTCAGCTCGATCGCAGAAACAACAACAACACGATCTCCATCTTCCAAAAAAGTCCTAAGAACCCAATCAAGTGCAACCCATGTATGTCTACGACCACTCAAATATACCAAAATAACACGACCCGGTAAAACTGGGTGTCTCCCCGGTACTTTCCCGTCATACAAATCCTCGAATTGTGGGTGGACTCGCGTAAAAGTGCATCCTCTGTGAGTAATAATGGGTCTTGTTGGGTAATCGACTCTCGAAACATTCAAATACCGTGACAATTCGGACATGTCGATACTCGGAGAAAGCAGTTTATAAGCACGTCCTGGTGAACTCAAGGGGGATCTCAGCAGAGGCAGAGCAATTGGGGAACGACCACGTGCAACTTGTCTTCCTCTTCCTGTAGTTAACCATTCACCTTCTGGACTTGGAGACCCAAAAATTCCCATTTCCTGCTCGAATTCATATTCCTCGTCCAGTAACTCATCAGCGTACTGTAAATCAATAGTATCAAACAGGACTCTACGTTTATATTTTGTGGTGGCCAAGGCATTACCAGGGACTCTAAATTTTAAGTGACGATACCTATCATCATTCTGTTTCAGCAGAAACCATTCTAACAAGTCAAAGTCTTCATTTGGAGCTACTTTAGCATGATGAGCCGGATGATAAAGTTCGTGCAAGTGCTGGTTTTCATTTGCTTGCTGTTCTTCCAGCCGTACCAGCGGAACCAGATTATCCATCAGAACACCCAGATTACTTGCATGACGTGCTTCTTCATCCGTTACGTAAACGTGCAAGTTGGGAGTAGTTGGCAAATGCATCATTGGCGGTTTAATTGACTCGTTGGTTGGTTCTGGTGACAGCCCATTGTCTGAAGAGTGACTAATCATACTTGGTTCACCTTCTGATAACCGACGAGCCTGATGATCCTTACTCATTTAGCCTAGATTAGATTTGTTGGTTCTTTAAATGTTCTGGGCTGTGTCTTGCTTTGACTGTCTGATTGATAGTTACAAAAAGTTTTATTAAAGTAAAGGGCGGTCGTGTGCGGGAACAAAGGTGAAGGAAGGTTATTGAAGGTAAAGATGTTAAAGATGGGCTGATAGTATCTTGGCAATTATCAAGTTACATTGACTTGTTCTATATTTGGTGGATGTTACTATCTTTGGTTTTAAGTTACTTTGGTTTTAAGTTACTTTGGCTTTTAAGTTACTTTGACATGCTTATCTTCTTTGGTTATTTTATGTTACTCTTTGACTACTTATCCTAAAGACTCTTTCATTTCATTTGACTTTCATTCATTCATATACTTTGACTCATTCATATACTTTGACTCATTCATATACTTTGACCATTCATGTACTTTACAAGTAAGGTTGGCTTTATAGATAATTGTATAAAAATTAACATTCTCTCATAATCAAATAAATCACTCACAAAATCTCTCTCCACAAATACCATATTCAGTAATTTTAAATCAATACAAAATTTATAACTAACAACATGAACGATCTTCTAGTCGCAACATACTTGGATAAACGACTGAGTAAAACTCACCAGTGGAAGAAGGTATGGGTGACGCTACGTAGGTGTCAGTTATCCTACTATAAAGATTCGCTGGAACATAAACCAATAAAGGTGATTCAGCGTAAGGATTTGGAATCGTATAGTAAGATCTGCGACAAGCAGAGATGGCATTTTGGGGTTTATACTAGTCGAAAGGTGTTGCATTTTAGATGCAGTGAGCAGAATGAGTTCAACTTGTGGATGCATTCATTAGGGTTGCTCTTTGAGGAGGGGAGAGAAAACCATGAAGCAGAAGGAGAGGAGCTTGCTAACGAAAGAGACCATGAGACAAACGAAAGGTTTGTACCTGCCAACCATGAAGCTAGAGCTAGAAGGGTACTGGACGATTCAGCAGATTACTTGTCATCGGATTCACCACTTCTGCCTGCGGCAAACGAGGGGTGCTTTGTTGTTTCAGAAGAACCCGAGAAGCCTGCACACGATGAGCATTTCACTGACCAGGAGTATGTGATTGAACAGGGGGAGGTTTTACGGTTGCGCAAAAGGTACAATCAATGGCAGAAGTTGTATGCGGTAGCTACGAACCGGGCATTATACTTTCACAAGAAGGGAGTATTATACAAGCTGATACCGGTTCACGAGATTGTTGATGTTATTGAGTTGGATCCGGTATCGCGGCTGAAGATGTGGTGTTTACTTGTGATTACTGTGACGAAGAGAGTTAGGATGTGTGTTGAGAGTGAGGAGGAGATGATACGGTGGTTGAGTCTGTTGAAGACTGTTGTTAGTTTTAATAAGATGAGATATGAGAGAGTTGAAGAAGAGAATCAAAAAGGTGGGTTGTGAGATGATGAGAAATGATGAGAAATGATGAGAGATGATGAGAGATGAGAGATGATGAGAAATGATGAGAGATGATGAGAGATGAGAGGTGATGAGAGATGAGAGATGATGAGAGTTGTTGAGATGAGTTGATGAGTTGATTATGAGTTGATGGGATGATTTGATGGGATGATTTGATGGGATGATTTGATGGGATGATTTGATGGGATGATTTGATGGGATGATTTGATGAGATGATTGATTTTGTTTCAACAAAAAGAGATTGAAGAGAACAGTAAGATAAATCATTAGGATCATTAAGATTGTGAAGTATCAAATCTAAGATCTTGAATCATAAAATTATCAATCATTGCTTAATCGTGAATCTTTACTTATGAATCATTAGTACAAATATCATCAGAGGAGTACAAAGATCATCATTATTAGTTGTCAATCAAAAATCTTGAGCACTCACAACTCCAAACTTTAACACCCAATACAGATGGAATTAAATAGAGTTAGGGTAAGGTATAGGTAATTTACAAATGTAATTCTAAAATTCACAATTTTGAGTTTAGGTCAATTATAATACTCCAAACAATTAGAATACTCCAATCAATTAGAATACTCCAATCAATTTGAATATTCCAATCAATTTGAATACTCTAATCAATTAGAATACAATAAACCCACGTTTCTGAAGCTCAAAATATAAAAAATTACCATTTTTTATCTTGCTTCCCCAACCTTCTCCACATTTCAGATAAGCCTCAGCAATCAATGTGTCAAATTTGCAACCTTGATTTTTAGTGCCTAATTAGGATAAATCTTGGAGGAAGAGAAAGGGATGGATTAGATGATTGGAGGAAGAGAAAGGGATGGGCTGAGATGATTGGAGGGTGAGTATGATATTTGAATCGGGACAAGATATAGAATTTGATGATTTGAGTTTGGCTAAGAAAATATAGATGCTTGGGAATTATATATACTTAAAATGTATACTTAAAATGTATAATTAAAATGTATTCGAGGAAAAAGAAGTATTGAAGCCAGTGAGCAAGGAATTTGGCCATTTGTTAGGAACTGATAACTAGTGGGCAGCGGAAGTTTTACCTTTGGTTTACTTTCTTCACTTCAATTTTGAATAAATATAAAATTGAATTCAACTCAATTTATGAGCTTGTCATATCAATTACGATTCTAAAGAGGATGTTGCTCCATAATCAAATTGCTTTATCTAGAAGTATGGTTACCCGAAGATTGTGGTGATTTTTCCATGACATAAAGAGGGCACTCAAAGGCACATGTGAAGGTCATAAAACACTTTATATAAAGCAAAAGTTACAACTCATACTGGCTAAGTTCACTTTTACCAATGAAGCAAGGCAACCTCTAAAATCCACCTGAACATATCATCCGATTAATTATAACCTTAAATATAACGGTTCCAATTTTTCTTAACATTTATAATAATTTTTAAATTTGCAGCCAATTTCTGAAAAGTATCAATTAATGAAAATCATATGGTTTATCTTAATATGTTTGGTATTAGTTCTAGAATAAAGGAATAATCATGTTCTCCTTTAAAGGATGCTGGAACATATATTGTTCTATAGAACTAACTAAATCAAACAACAAGAATCCCCACATAAATTCAAAACTAAAGAGAAACCATCCTGAACTCAAAATCGTACCATCTATAATCCCCACTAAAAGTATACCCCACTCATTATCTATATAATTCAATCCCCGCTCAGATCAGATAACATTAAAATCACACAAGTTCATTTTAATAGAAACCAAAAATCAATTCTTCCCCATATAAATCAAAACTAAACCTCTTCACACTTGGTCAAACCACCATTTTGAGTCACATTTCGTAATTACATCCTCCAGAAGAACATTCGCCCAACGGTACGCTATTGTAGAAATAGCGACTCAAAAAAGCCAGAAATACAGAAATAACGACTCAAAGAAACACCAAAAAAACTAGAAATAGCGACTCAAAATTTGCGTGTCACAATCAAATCGTAGCGATCCAGCAAACTTTCCAGTACCATCTCACTGTAGTGATACGAAACCACGAAAAACAAAATCAAAACCACACATGTCGATTATAGTTCTGCTACCTAAGAACAACTCCAGAGAGAACACCTCCAGAGAGAACACCTCCAGAGAGAAATCTAGAGAGAATACCCCCAGAGAGAACAGTACAGTGATCGGTAGCCAAAGATATGCCGAGTTCACAAGTCAAGGGCTTGAGAATTACAATTCTATCGACAAGTCACTGAAACAACGACCACTTGGTGATCCAAAGGGATACATCAGGTCAATGTTACTGGTACCGTACAGTGATGATATAATAGCGAGTACGGTAGAACAAGTTACACATGATGTACCTGGACTAGTGAGGAAACTCGCGAGGGTTTACGGTGACGAGATTTTACTGAGTCCGTTTAGTGATTTGGATCCACTAATATTTCATGTTTCAGCGGTGACTGGGATTTCGGTACCGGAAATATTGAAGAAGCTTCTGAATAAACAACTGTTGATTGAGGTTCTCAGAAGTAGGATTGGTGAGTGTAGAGGAGATGGTAATAGTGATGTTAAGACGGCATTTCTCGGGAGGTACACTGATATTACTAGTTTTGGAGGGAGGGCGTTTCTTTCGAAAGTGTATGATATGGTTAGGGGAGAAGAAGGATTATTTGGAATGACATTGGAGATGATATTATATCATGGAATTAGTGGAGTTTTAGAGATGGGGAAGATAGAGAATGAAAAAGGATCAGATGAAAAAATTAAGAATGATATCACTTTGAAGAATACACCGAAACAGGTTGATGGTTTAAAGCAGAGTAAACTTGCTGGTGCGTTTATGCGAGAGAGAAGTAATGTTGAAAGGAATAAAGTAGAGAGAGTTGAGAATAAAACGGAGAGAGTTGAGAATAAAACAGAGAGAGGTGTTGAGAATAAAACAGACAGAGGTATTGAGAATAAAACAGATAGAGATATCAGTGAGAATAAAACTGACAGAAGTATCATTGATAAAACAGACAGGAGTATCGTGAATAATACAGACAAAAGTATCAATGAGAATAAAACAGACAGTATCATTGAAACGAACACAACATCCAGAAGTATTGAGAATACAAACAATGTATCAAAAAATACAATACCGACTCCAAAGAAAAAATCACCCTCACCTTCAAATGGACCAGTTATTGAACTCTCAGACAAGAAGAAATCACTTAGAGAGTCCAGTATTGATCGCAAAAAAGTGACTATTCTTAAACGTGAGAAGAAGAATGAAAAGTTAAAGACGGAGTCAGAATCAGAAGATGAATATCAGAGTGCTGAGGAAGACCAATCTTCGAAATCATTTTCCACGATTATGGCTGAGTTGACTAGAGATATTGATTCTATCAAGATGTCTGAGCAGAGGGAGCTGAAATCTAATGAAAAGGTGTCTAGAAAGGTGGAAGTGTCTTTAGATGAAAAAGCATCTGAACTGGTGCGAAATCAAAAAACAATTGAAGACAAGAAACTGGAACTCCCAAATCAAAAAACACTTCAAGAACAAAATCTGGAACTCCCAAATCAAAAAACTCTTAAAGAACAAAATCTGGAACTCCCAAAAACAACCATAGAGTCCAAATCAAAACTCGATCGTGATGAGAGAATTGCAGCAAGAAAAGAAAAAGCTAGGTTAAGAAAAGAGAAAACAGCAGAAGAGAAACAATTGAAAAAGGAGAAATTAAAAGAATTGAAAACTCAAGAAACTCCAATTCATGAAAATCATTCAGATTCGTCAATTGATGAGAATGATAACAAGGACACTTATTTCCTTGTAAATGATGCGGATTATACAAAATATGTTTATGATGAACTTGATGAAGATGAAGACTTTTTAGAGTTGGCTGATAGATTGGCAGATTTGTTCCCAACGTATAGCCGTACGGATCTCAAGGTGAGATTGAAGGTTAGTGATGATATGGACGAGTTAATTGAAAGCTTGTTTTTGGAACAGGAAACAAACGAGATATTAGAACAAGTGACTGCTGAAAATCGTGAACTTGATTACGAAGAAGCCAGAAGACAATATCCTATGGAAGTTTACCATCTCAGAGAGATATTTCCAACTTATGATCTTGATGCTTTGGAAAAGTTGTTACAACAGTATAATGGAGATTTAGAGTTGATGACCAACAGTTTATTGAGTGGATCTGTGAGTGCACTTTATGAGCCTGTTACTAAAAAATCTGCTACTGAGACGACTCACAAGGAAGCAACTGATTTATGGGGCAACATGCAGCAGGCTGCTAGGAAGTTGAAGGAATTGACGGATATCAGTTTGTCTGAAGCCACCAGTTATTTGCATGCCAACCATGGAAAATTCATAGAGAGTTTGGTGGATGTGATTCAGACGTACAAGGTGGAGCCTGTATTAGCGAAGCCTGTTACTTCAGCGAAACCGACGGTCAAACCTGTTATTGTTAATGGGATTCCACGAGGAGGAAGGGTTCAGAGAGGTGGTGCAAATATTCGTGTAGTGAGACCTTCAGCAACACCCACTGAAACACCCAAACCCACCTACAAGTACAACTCCAACAGCAAAGAGGCCCGCGAGTTGTTTGAATTATACGAAAGCAACCCTCTGTTGAACACCATAAACAAACGTTTTTGCGAAACTGCACTCACCTTCTTCAAGGGCGACGTTATCCGAGTGATTGACGTTTGCAGGTTAATTGTAGAGAATGGATGTGCACATTTGACTGGGAAAAGACACAAGAGACCTTTCAAGGGTAATGATGTTTCGTATGTCAATGCTGTTCGCAACTCCAGTACTCACCCTATGGCCTCTACCGGAGTTCTGTTGGGCAGTCAATTTGCCAAATTACGTTCCAAATGGGACACTTCGCAGTTTGCGGACCGTGAGGCGCAAATGTCCAAGTTCACGGCATATGAGAACACTGGGCTGTTGGACTTGCACCATCTCAAGTTGGCTCCTTCTATCCAAGTGACGAAATTGGCGTTGAGAGACTGGTGGGAGCGTGAACAGTCGCAGAGAGAGTACAAGGGGAACTTGTCAAAGTACGGCTCGCGGGCTGAGTTTGTGGACAACTTGAATATCATCACTGGACGTGGATTACACTCTGTTGGAGGAGTACCTGTAATTAAGAGAGCTGTTGGGAGGTACTTGAAGACAAATGGGTATTTGTATAATGAGAATGTTGGAAGTTTTATAGTTTATGGGTATAGGGGATAGATAGGTTGACGTTGGAGTGTATTATATGGATGATTATGTATTAGAGGTTTGATGTTAGAGATTTTTGATGTAGAGACTTGTGGATGTTAGACTTGTAAATGTGACTTTTAAATGACTTCTGAATTTTAGTGATTTCTGAATTTTAGTGATTTCTGAATTTTAGAGACTTCTGAATGTTAGTGAGTTCTGAATTAGTGAGTTCTTCTGATTGTTAGTGACTTCCGAATTTAGTGAGTTCTGGATGTTAGTGATTTCTGAAGTTAGTTCTTGTGAATGTTAGTGATATCTGAATGTTAGTGCTTCTGTATGTTAGTGACTTTGAATTTTAGAGACTCCGAATTTTAGAGACTTCTGACGTTAGAGATTTCTCCAAAGTGCTGACAGAGTTGGAAATATTATATGGTAATTGGAATAGTGATTTGATAATTATATGATTAATTGAATACACGGCTGAAAGTGAGAGTGATGCAAATATATATGTAAAAAAAATTTATGGATAACTACATTTCACTCTATTAACTAAGTGTGAGCTCTAAATATCAAGTAATAAAATCAACACCAAACTATTAATTTGGGTGCAATCTTATTTGGGTGCATTCATTTGGTTGCATTCATTTGGGTCCATTCATTTGGGTGCAAATTCTAATTTGGGTGCAAATTTATAAGCAAGGCAAGGCTAAAGCAAAAAAGGTGCTTAAATAGTAATTATTAATGGGTAAATTATGGTTCCATGATCCATATATTGCATATATTATATATATATATGTTGATATTGGGTATAAGTTAACATTACTTTATATTGAAATATTGATATATATACTGATATACATTGCTTTATATTCATATATACATAAAATCATATATTTAAAAATTCACGTGATTAACGCGTCCATTTCAAAATTTCTCCCGACTGAAATATCAAAGCATACTCGCTGTAAATGGAGTTCACACAGCCTACACAGCAGTCTCCTCCTACTCAAACTCAAGGAGAAGGCGGCGATGGAGCAGAAAATGGCCAGGATCGTAACAGAATCTGTCGTTTGATATGCACTACTGGCCAATACAATTTCTTCGATCTAGGTGGTAACAAAAAGCCTAATGAGAAAGGCAACAAAATCAGCTGGACCTTTGGTCGTAGTATGGAGGCCGATTTCCACTTGAGTTCATCATCAAGATTATCTAATCGGCACTTTAAAGTGATTTTCAATCCGCTGGATAAGTCTTTGTGGATTCAAGATGGGTCTACTAATGGAACTCATTTGAATAATGTGCGCTTAGTAAAAGGTTCAAACTATATGTTGAATCAGGGAGATGAAATAGCGGTGGGGGTGGGAGTTCCACGAGATGTTGTTCGATTTGTAGTGTTGTTTTCGGATTCGTATAATCCAGCCAAAATGGGAAGTTCAGATGGAAGTTCCAAAGTCTTGAAGGATCAAGGAATATATGCTGATTATATCATTAAAAATGAGACAATTGGACAGGGTGCGTTTGCCACAGTCAAGAAAGCTGTTGAACGGTCGACTGGTAATTCGTATGCTGTTAAGGTGATCAATAGGAGAAAGGCATTGAATACTGGAGGAGGAGCAATGGTTGGTGTTGATCGAGAATTATCGATTTTACGTAAATTAGACCATCCAAATATCGTATCTTTAAAGGCTTTTTATGAGGATATGGATAATTATTATATTGTGATGGAATTGGTTCCTGGTGGTGATTTGATGGACTTTGTAGCTGCTAACGGTGCTATTGGAGAAGATGCTACACAGGTGATTACAAAACAGATATTGGAAGGTATACTGTATGTTCATAAGTTGGGAATATCACATCGTGATTTAAAACCTGACAATATCTTGATAATGCAAGACGATCCGATATTGGTGAAAATTACTGATTTTGGATTGGCCAAGTTTAGTGATAATTCGACCTTTATGAAGACGTTTTGCGGAACTTTGGCGTATGTTGCACCGGAGGTGATAACAGGGAAGTTTGATATGTCTCAGGATACTGGACATTCACAGAAAAACACAAATTACTCGTCATTGGTGGATTTATGGTCGATTGGGTGTCTTGTGTATGTTTTACTAACATCACATTTACCATTCAATGGGAAAACCCAAGCACAAATGTTTGCAAAGATCAAAAAGGGAGAGTATCATGAAGCACCACTCAACTCATATGAAGTTTCCAAGACTGGACGTGATTTTTTGGATTGTTGTCTTCAAGTAAATCCACGTTTGCGTATTACCGCAGAAGAAGCATTGAAGCATCCTTGGATTCAGGGTGCTTATGTTGAGGAATCTCAACAGGAGAAGTCTCTTAGTTTGTCGCAATCACAATCGCAGCAACTGCGTAAGATTGATAATGGTATTAGTATCGATTCGATGAACAAGATAAATGAAGATATTATGATGCGGCCAATTGAAAAGAAGGTGAAGAATGATTTTAAGGTTCCCAAGAGAGTGGTGCCGTTACCTCAATCACAACCTTTCAGAGACTTGAACAAGCCCAAAGATGAGGAAATACTAGAGGAGTCCACTCCAATTACAAAACTGGGTACCAAAAGAAAACAAGAGGATGTTTCACCTGTAAAGTCAAGTAAAAAGTTAAAGGAATCCGACTTTATAGTGCTCACTCCGACTGCAGAGTCGATAGTGAAAGAGCCGATTCATATACGGCATGACAAATTACCGTACACTATTGGGCGCACACCCAACTGCAACACAGTGATCCAGGATGACAGAATGTCGAAAATGCACTGTATAATCAGCAGGCGAATTGCAACGGGCGAGTCCGAGGCAGAGAACGAAGAACCCAACGAGGATATTTGGTTATTGGATGTAAGCACAAACTCTTGTCGTGTCAACAACACCAAGGTTGGGAAGGGCAACAAGCTTAAGTTGTATGATGGAGATTTAATATACTTGATTGTTGATTTGCAGACGAACCAGACCATTGCATACAAGTATTCAGTTGATGGAGAGGGGGAATTTAACAAGAGGAGTGAGGAAACGCTGCTGAATGTTAGCATTCCACAGGATGAGTATGACCGTAATTTACGGCCGACTTTGGATTTACTAGACTCTCGGAATGCGGCTTCGAGTTTGAAGAATTTATCATTAGGGAATTCTAAATAGGGATAATAGAAGTATTTAAGATTTACAATTTAAATTTATAAGATTTAAATTTTATAAGATATTTAAGATTTACAAGATATTTAAGATTTGCAAGATATTTAAGGTTTACAAGGTCTTTAAAGATGTATTAGCATATATTTAAATGTGTATTTTACAAGATATTTAAATACGTAGTTACAAGATATTGAAGATTTACAAGATATTTGAGATTTACAAGATTTTTAAGATTCACAAGATATTAAAAGATTTACAAGATAGCATGTCCAGATTTAAAGATGTATTTACAAGATAAACTATGTACAGATTCATATTGAAGAAAAGGTTCATTCAAGTTCTCTTCGTGGATCTTGAATGTTAAAGTCCATTGTAAGTTAGATATTCATGGACTCCCATTCATTGGCCAACTGATAATTCATAAATTCCCATTTTAGTTATCTGTCAAGTTATCATAACTCCAAAAAGTTATTCATGTCTCCATTAAGTATTCATGACATTAAGTTATTCATGATTCCATTATTATGACTTTAATTGAAATTTCTAGTTATTCACCTCTTCATTGATTCTAGTGTAAAGTCCCCACACTCTTATTCCATAACCCTCCATTCTAAAACATCCCTGGTTATACCCTCCAATCCATGCTGGGCTTGCAAATACCCAACATTATTATCCTCAAAATCAACAATAAACCTCATCAATTTCAATCTCAACTCATCAGAAACAACTTTACGATCCCTCTTTAATTCACTCTTAACATCTAATATCATATTACGTTCAAGACAAGCTAAAAGAAGCTCCGCATCGGTCAAATTCCAAACATTGCCTCCTCCATTCAATCCAGACAAGTAGAAATTGTCAACCTTCAAATAATTGTAATACTCTTGCAATTTGTTACGCAAGTACGATTGTGGGTAAAACCTGGTAGGAATGTACTTTGAAACCAATCTCAAATTATACGCAAGTACTCTAACATCTTCAATCGGTAAGTTATAGGCATTTTTAATAGAATACTCACTCACATCCTCATATTCAACAGTGCGTGTTTTCCATAACTTTGGAAGTAATGATGGCAAAATACAAGTCAGTGGCGCAATATCTGGTATAACATAACAAACCACTGGAGTGAATTCCATAAAAACTAAGAAAACAAGACCAAACATTGGAATCTTGTAGAAATCTCTTTGAGTTCTCTTTATTAATTGATATTCTGCTCTTGTTAAGTTGAACAATGGTTTTTCCTTTTGATGTCTTTTAATAGTTGAATCTCTGGTAGATTCATTCTCAATCTTGTTCATATACAAGGCTTGGGCGAGTTCAGTAGTGAGTTTAGAAAACCCAGGAACCTTGATATCAACTTCTTTTCCTCTTTTATTGATATGTCCAACCAATTTGATCTGTTTAAGAATTTGATTAACCTGAGTTTTATTGTTCCATACATTTTGAACACCAGTCTTGTAGAACCCCATCACTGCTTTAGCATAAGCAAATGACTGTTTAAACTTGATTACCGGTAAGAATTTTCCTTCATTTTCCACTTCGACTTGATGGTTGATTTCTGCTTTAGTTTTTAAGTGGAGTGGAAGTGTAGATATGGCGTTGACGGTTGACTTTTCAGAGTCTTTTAGTAAGGATGTCAACAATGGTGATTTGTTGGCTTGTTGAAGCAACTGAGACCGTGTCTGGGGTGATTTAAAGACAAGACTCATACTATGAAATAAAAGATATAGAATAAAAGATATGGAAAATATAAAATTGAAACTATAAAAAACTATAATAATGATTCCTTCTAGAAGAGTAACAAGTCAAGAAGATTTAGAGATATTCAAACTGTCAGAAACCTTTAACGAGGTTGTCAACTTCGTCCAAGCTATGCAAGATCTGGTTCTTGGACTTGATAATGATTCTTCTGTTCCTGAATCAAATGTCAGTAATAAGATATTGGAGGTAATGGAAAAGGTAAATTTAACTATTGATGAAAACCCTGTTATTCAAGATAAAGATACTTCAAGGTTTGGAAAGATTGAATTCCGTGATTTCTACAATGAGATTGTTGAACTGAGTCCAAAATGGTTAGAATCGGTAGTTGATAGTCATATTGAAGAAGTTGCTACGTATTTCTCAGAATCTTGGGGAAACAAAATAAGAATTGATTATGGTTCAGGTCATGAATTGAACTTTGTTTGTTTCTTACTTTGTCTTAAGAATTTGGGTGTTGTTACTGAGAATGATTACCCACTGCTTATTCTTAAGGTATTTAAGAGATACATTAGTATTATGAGGAAGTTGCAAAAAACATATTGGTTGGAACCAGCAGGTTCACATGGTGTTTGGGGACTTGATGATTATCACTTTTTACCCTTTTTATTTGGTGCTTCTCAACTTGCCCTGCACCCTCATATGAAACCTAAACTGATTCATAATGACGAATTGGTGGAAATGTTCCACGAAAAGTACATGTACTTTGAATGTATTAACTTTATCAACAACATCAAGACGTTACCTCAGAACCAAACAGGAAAGCTTAGTTTGAGGTGGCATTCTCCTATGTTGGATGATATTCTGCTGGCCAAGTCGTGGCTCAAGATTAAGGATGGGATGATTAAGATGTACAAGGCTGAGGTTTTAGGGAAGTTACCTATAATGCAGCATTTCATGTTTGGGCTGATATTGGAATGTCCTGAAGGGATTAGTGAGCATGATGATGAGGATGATTGTGGACATGTTCATGCTTTGAATACGTGGGGTGATTGTTGTGGGATTAAGGTTCCTAGTGCTATTGCTGCATCGGAGAGTATTAGAAGGAGTAAGCCTGTTCCGTTTGATTGATATTGATGGATTTGAACCTTGGATAATATATTGAATATACTGGAGGATTTATATTGAATGAATAGTGAATATTGGAATGAATAGTGAATATTGGAATGGAATGAATATTTGTATGAATATAGTACTGAATATACTGAAGGAGTATTAATGAATAGTGAATATTAGTATGAATTTTGATATTGGATGAATATTGTAAAAGGAATATTGATTGAATTTTGAAATGAGTTACGACACTAGCATGAATATTGATATTGGTATGTATTGGTATAAATACTGAACATTGGACAAATATTAGATATCGTATGACTAATGAAATTATAATGTATATAATGAATATTAAATATTGAATATTGTATGAATATTTAAAATGGTGAAAATAAAATGTATATTAAGAATATTGACTACTGTATGAATATTTAAATGTATAAAATTACAATGTATATAAGGAATATTGAATGAAATACTAGAGCACCTATTATTCGTCTATGGATTTACAAATTTAACAATTTATGTATAATTTCTAAATACTTTTTCAAATTCTATTAGTACAATATAGCAGAACGAGTTGAGATATCATGGTCAATATCCGCTAATACATTATCAATCCAAAATATAACCAGTAACCCAACAGTCATTCTATGAATTCAGTAGTCAATATAACACCCTACTCAGTATATCCAATATTAGTAGATATCAAAACATTCTTTGGAAATGTTCCCGGAAATGGAAGTAACACCTTCAACTTCCCCTTTGCCTCATCAAACTTATTAATATGAACATATCCCAAAATAGACGTATTCAACAACTCCTTGTTCGATAAGTTCAGTAACAGAAGTTGAGTCACAGCCAAAATCGAATTATCCAAATTCGAAGGACTTGGCTCAGAAAGTAAAGTATAAAACTTATCCAACGTATTCTCCTCCTTCATTTGTTCATCTCCATTATCATACGAGTCTCCAGCAGGTAAAAATGAAAATGACAAGTCCAGTGTCATAACACCCTTGTATATCTTGAAATCAGAAACATTCAAATCCGTCTTAAAAGGTGATAATCTGGTTTTAAATGTACCATGAAAGTATTCCTTTATAGTTTCTTCCTGGGTCCATCTTTCAAATTGTTCGTCAACCTCAACACATCCAGGACTCTTGGGTACTTTAACTATAGTCAATCCTTCCTTATGTTTATACTTCTTTTTCAAGTCGAGTAAAAGTCTTTCGTTTCCAATAACAACAATAAGATTAACTTCAAAGTCAGAAACAACATTTTCAATTATATTGATATCTTTCATAGTGAGAGGTGGAGTATCGATTATTATTCCCGATTTCTTCACTTTTGGATCTTCTTCCAATCTGGAAGTAACAGTAATACCCAATTTAGATACTTGATACTTGTACAATTCCAAGTTTTCTTTGAAGTTTGGAAACCCGAAATTCTTAACTATTGGTTGTTTTGGGTTATGGTAAAGACTACCACTGGTTGTTGAAAATCCGTATCCCAAACTAGCTTCCAAATCAAATGAATCGCTGATTGTGGTTGCAGTTACTGAACCTGGTAAGGCAAATACACCATCTCTTGGGTTCAAATTGACCAAAATCGGAGTACTGTCCATTTTAATAGCGTATGAGGAGAGGATTTTCAGTAAGGTTGTTTTACCAGAGTTGGGACCTCCCAATATTAACACTCTAGGGGCACTTTTTATAGGTTGTTGTTGTTCCTGAGCTAGTTTTTCCAGCTCTTCTGCTTGCTGTCTCAACAGTTCTAATGCAAAATGCAAGTTCAAATATTGATCCATCACTGTTTCTTCACTTAAGTATTCGACAATCTCATCTGGTTCACTAGTCATATTATCTCTATTTGCAGTGACAGTATATTCTAATTGGCATCCTCCAGCGCCAGGAGGAGCGTAAACAGCATATTTAACTCCACAGAATTGGAGTTCAACATCAATGGGCAATTCTGTACCAAATATTTCACCTACTCCATTCAATACTTTAAGTTTTAATATGGATCTGAAGGGAACTTCCAATCTCCATTCTTGGGACTCTGGGATTGAAACAATGAATTTCTTAGCTGCTCTAGTTGGATCATCGTCTACTATTGAGGTAGATCCGCCGAATCCTGGGAGTGACATGGTGGATGAGTTTGAATTTGTTGCGACATTTGATTTTAGCGACTTTGTAAATGTCGTTGGGTGCAAAATGTGCTGTAGGTTTATTATGCCGTAGGCATATCTATGCCGAAGGTATGCCGAAGGCATTATGATATGTGATAGACTGGTATGTTCTTTGATCTGATTAACTTATTAATTAGTAAATCAAATGATGAAGAAATTGTTGAATTAAAAATCTTCACTTTATTGGGTGCAAAATGTGCCGTAGTCATATCTAAGCCGAAGGTATGAAGAAGGTATGAAAAAGGTATGCCGAAGGCATTATGAAATGGGATAAACTGGTATGCACTTTGGTCTGATTTCCTTATTTATTAGGAAATCCATATGAGGAAGAAATTGTTAAAAATCTTCACTTAATTGGGTGCAAAATATGCTAAGCATATACAGTAGGCATTAGAAATAGATACAAAAGACTACGTTTCGATACTGATTTGAAATTCTGAAGTTAACCCAAATTATGAAGAGATTGTAAAGAAATATTTTAGAGATTCTGAATCGCTGCTGGGTGCAAAATAAGTCTAATAATTATACAATACATAAAGTTTATTAATTATACAATACATAAAGTTTATTAGTCATACAATACATAAAGTTTATCAGTTATACAATACATAAAGAATTACGTTCAAGCTTGCTCCAATTTCATTTACAGTATAATTTTAATTTTTGCCTAGTAACTTGATTATCTTCAATGTCCATTATTTTATTTCTTTAATTCCATTTTCTATAATGAACTCTCATATCATGTATTTGAGTTTATCCTATACAATATACTCTCATTAAAACATTCTCTACAATTTACTTCATTACAACCCTATTCCACTGCACTCTCAGTGAATATTCTCTTTATTCTCATACTCATATAAATTTCCATTCAAACATTATATATATTAAATAATTAGTATGCACTAACAGTATAATCATTCTTGCACAATTTAGCTCTAAGTGTCTTGCCATAGTAATAAAATAAAAACGGTAAAACAGCCATAACCAACGAAACAAAAGCTAAAAGCCAACTGGCCCACTGTAATCCTAACCCATCATACATTTGAGTTATAAATAATGGAAATGCAGCACCACCCGAACTTCTCAAAAATACCTTGGTAGCAAGAGCCGAACTTGCATGTTTGGCATAGGTATCGATAATGTAATTGTTCAATGAATAGTATACTAAAACCATACCAAATCCAAAGGCAATACCCGAAGAAGCAGGTCCAACCCATATTATATGCTTATAAGAGGTTGCTCCAAGAATAAAAAGAGCAATACTTGGAAAAGCACCACCTAACATTGCACCAACCAATCTGTCTTCTGGTACAGGTCTTCTTATTTTGCACATTGCCATATATCTCTTCTCCAAAATTGGAGTAACCACCAAAGCGAAAAGAGCACCAATCAAGATAGGAATAAGCATGAGACCGATTTTGTCATCTTTGAAGCCGTAAAGTCTATTGAAGATGACTGGATAGGCATAGAAGAATGCATAAAGAAGTGAGTACACCAAGGCAACATACGCACACATTAAATCCAAAACTGGTTCTTCGATAATGAATCTCAAAGGTCTAATTAAACAATCGTTAACCAATTGTTTGAAAGGAAGTGGTGACATTTCTTGTTCAGTCATGATCTTGGGGTTTCCAGTCTCCTTTCTCAATCTCTTAGCTCTCTTTTTGAGAATCACTGGGGAATAAGTTTCTGGGATGAAGAACATGATGATCCAAACAACACCTGCAAAAGCCATATTAACCCAAATAATCATATCGAATCTTTCTGTATCCACAGCGATAAACCCAGAAACAACACCTCCCAAGACTGGTCCCGAGTATGGGGCAAACGAGAAAAAGGCAATGGCCAAAGAACGGGTTTCGTTGTGAATATCCACGAGACTCGCACCTACATTTGCCAATGCACTCGCAGAGAAGACGCCGCAAAGGAAACGACAGATGAGCAAACACGTAATGTTGGGAGCCAAAGCACATGGGATATTGAATACAACGTACAATCCAAACGAAATGAGGTACACTGGTTTACGACCAATTTCCTCAGATAATGGAGCCCAGATAAGAGGTCCAACACAGAACCCTAGAACCATAAGTGAAACCGTGAGAGTGGAAACAGTACTGGAAACATGAAATTTATCATTAATCAAGAGTAGACCCAGTGCAAGACATGACGAACCATAAGCAGCACAAATGACTATAATTGCAAATAAGAAGGTATATATCCATTTTGTAGTCATCTTCCAATTGTGAGGATTCTCAGGATCGTTCACCAAATAAGTTACCAATTCAATATCTGAATCTTCCTTTTCTGAAGCTCTTGATTTTGATCTACCTAAAGATTGTAACGTTTGCATTCTCACCAAACCTGTATTTGTTTCCAAAGCATATTCTTCTGGGAAAATAGGATCTTCAACCGGCACCAAATGATTATCTATAGTGTCGTCTGGTATGGAGGTAATACCCAAACCTCCAAGTGACTTTGCTGTTTCTGTTCTTTCTAGCTTGGTAAATGCAGACTCTACATCGAGTGGTTTTGGTATGGTCCCGAAGGACAGGTTTGAATCTGTACTATTTAACGAAGTGGAGGACATGTTAATGATGATGGATTTCAAGCAGATTACGCTGTTTTTATAGACGGCTGGTGATTCCGTCGTATGCGCGGATACAATTTGCAGCTTTCCAGAATGTAAGGCGGGCTAAAAATATTTGCAGCCTAAGTGCGAATCGGTTTAAGGTTTGAGAATTTATGAGTATTTGAGAATGGTGTATTGTGGAGTAGATGTTGAGAATGGTGTTTGATAACATTAGGTTATTCCATTGTTAGAAAGTTTAGTGTTCTTAAAAGTGGGACCATTATATCTTGGTGTATACAATTGATAATAGATTGGGTGATTGATAAATAGGAATGAAGTTTTGGAGATGTTGTTCTTGGCAATCAATACCCTGGTTATCTATGATTTTTAGAATGTATGTATATGGTACTCTAGTATAGTAATTATTCAGTAGCTAGTATATTATTGCACTTGTTGTATACTAATGTACTAGAATACTAAGTTACTACGTTTACTATCGTACAATGTATACTAATATGCTATACAGTACTCCATGAGCACACTAGAACTAGAACATCAAATTGTAAATCTAGATAATCACTGATTCTTAAGCCTTCATCGAACCCAGCCTCATCATCTTTTGTCAGCCGTTCATATCAGCCGTACCAAATAGTATACATTACATCTAATATTCTACTGTAGTATAAACCCACAATAACCAATACTAATCAATATAATCATCCTCACTCAACATTCCACTTCATTAACCTGAAATATAAACCATGATGATGTTGTCTTGTTGAGGTCCGGTTATTCAAATATTTTCCGTGGAATACACAAAATAAGTCCGAAATCGAACATCCTTCTACCCTTGATATTTTTTTGATATTTCGTTCTAGGCCTTAATTGGTTGGTACGAAAGAGATTGTATAGTTGTTAGGGTTTGTTTATCAAGTAAGAGAGCCACTGCCACATCTATTCGTTTATTAGTCAAATTTATTCCTAAAATTTTTTGTCTACCAAACGGTTTGACGTTAATGATGTCAGCCGATTTTCACCGATTTATGTATGGTACAAATTCAAGAGTTCCGTATTGATAGTGATTGTTTTGAGATGAATATTCCAGTAAATGGTGTTCTGGACTGAAAGAGTACTAGAGTTAAAGTTCCCTGGAGATATACAACTTCACAAGAGAACTAAACATAAAAGTGCTCTGAAAAACAGTAGAGTCTTCAGCACTAAAAATTGTCACAGTGTCGAAATAAATCAGTCACTTGCTTAGTCATAAAATAACTAAAATATATCACATGACAACTCCGACTCGGCTTCTCTGTACTACAAATCACTTCCTCAATCACTTTCCTATCACTCCTTCAATCACTTTCATATCACTCCTCAACTCATCATCATGAACTTGAACTATAACCCACTCCATCTAGTGGCATTCAACTTCTTGGGTTTTGCTTGTGTCTCAATCATTGTCTTCCTAATGCTGACCCAACCCTATTATCTCACCCAGGTAATTGGAGTAGACAAACTGAAAGTTGGCGGAATAGTAGGAAATTTGGGATTCTTTGATGAATTGGTAACTATTATCGTAAGTCCAATTCTTGGAGTAGCTTGTGATCAAATCAATAAACTGAATTGGTCAATTAGTGGTAATAAATTGATACTGAGTACGGGTTTCTTAGTATTAGCTGGTAGTCTTTTTGGGTTTGGAAACTTATCATGGCATGTTGTTCCAGATTTATACTTTTTCAGAGGAGTGTTTGCCTTGGGTGTTTGTGGATGTATGAGCATGATACCAGTACTTCTCAATGAATTAACAAATTCAGACTTTCATTTTGGTAAGTTTTTGGGAAGAGAATCGATATTAGGTGAAACCAAAAATGGAAAGTATTCTGCATTGATAGGTTTGAGTACCGGGCTTGGTGCTGTTTTTGCAGTGAGTGCTTTCCTTCCATTACCGGTGAAATTGAGTGGAATTTTTGATCTTGAGATGAAATCAGCTTTGAGGTATTCGTTTTCAATTATTTCAGTATATGCTTTGATTGCATTTCTTGTGATATTTACATTTGGATACAATTCTAAGAAAGAAGGTTCAATTACTTTGGAAGATCGATTACTCGATAATGAACCTCTTGAAGCAGAACCTATAAAAAGCCATTTTGAAGCACTTCGTGATGGATTTGAAATTTCGAAAAAGGAACCCGATGTTCAATTGGCGTATGTGGGATCGTTTGTGGCTAGAGCAACCACTGTAACCTCCTCAGTTTTCATTCCGTTGTTGGTTTACAAGTATTATGCTAGTATTGGCCAATGTACTGGAAATAGTACTGGGAAGGAAGATTGTTATGAAGGGTACGTTTTCTCTGCTATTCTCACCGGAGTCGCTCAGACAGTAGCATTAATCTCATCGCCTCTTTGGGGGTGGCTCATAGATGCGAAACTAGGAAAACATAGAAGTATTTTAGTTGCTGCAGTTCTTGGAGTTATTGGAAACTACGGTATATGTTTAGGGAGTGGAGAGCATGCGTATAATCCCAAGACTGTACTGAGTTTCTTGATGGTTAGTTTAATTGGGTTATCTCAAATTGGTAGTATTATCACTAGCATGAGTTTACTTGGGAGTGCCAAAAATACGTATAGTATTGGGAGTTTGAGTGGATTATACAGTTTGAGTGGAGGTGTTGGAATTTTACTTATAACCAAGCTTGGTGGAGCCTGGAGCGATCACTGGGTAGTTGGACCATTTTTTATACTTGGATGTTTTAATTTGGTATTATTAGTTTGGAGTGTTAGTACCATTCGGAGGAGTTATTGGTGATGGGAAGACTCTTATAAGTTGGAGATGAGACTGTGATTGTTATGACTGTGATGATTATTATATGATATTAGGTGACTGATATTGACTGATATTGACTGATATTGACTGTTATTAGGTGACTGTTATTAGGTGACTGTTATTGACTGTTATTGACTGTTATTGACTGTTATTGACTGTTATTAGGTGACTGTTAATGACTGTTATTAGGTGACCGTTATAAGTTAACTATTATAAGTTGACTAGTAAAGTCGATGTTTACTGTTAGAAGAACTAAAAGTCAATGTTGACTGTTATAATTATGAAAAGTCGAACGCAGACTGTTATAAGTTGATTGCTATAAGTCGACTGTTATTACTATTATGAGTTAATTGTTATAAGTCGGCTGTTATTACTAATATTAGATGACTGTCCAAGTTGACTGTCATTACTGTTATAATGATTGTTACAAGTTGACTGATATTAATATTATATGATGACTGCTACAAGTTGACTGTTATTGCTATAAGATGTCTTTTCTCATTACTGTTATATGTTGACTGTTACAAGTTGACTGATATTACACCATGACTGTTACAAGTTGACTGATATTGCCAAAGATGACTTTTATAAGTTGACTGTTATTACTGTTATAAGTTGTCTTTTGTCATTACTGTTATAAGTTTTATTTTGTCATTATTGTTATAAGATGTCTTTTATAGACTACGGTAAAACTAAATTATATGGGTATAAAACTATATGGCTCTTTAAAATGTACACTATATATATAATATCTGAAATATGGACAAACCAATCAGAAGGAACATACATACAAACACTAACATCATAGTCTTTCATATTTCATCCTAAATACTAATTTCATTAATATTAGCAAATTACAAACTCATACGGCTCATAGAGTTCAGATTAAAAGTCAATTTCATTTCAATAAAGCAACCAAATACTCTTAAACCACCCTAAACCACTCAAACCCCTTCTAGTTTCCTTCTAATTTCCTTCTAATTTTCCCAAACTCTACACCATTCCCCCAAAACTCTACATTCCATCCCATTATATAAACCTCCTCTTGAAATCAATTTCCCATCACCTTACCCGTTGCAGCCGGTCACCCAAACCCCAAATTCCCCTGAAACCCCCCCAAATTCACACCCAATACCATCCCAACCCTAACCTACCCTCCCCCTTCGCCCCAGCCAAATCCTCCCTCAAATTCCTCCAAAAATCCAAACAATATCGTCTCAACCCCAACAATGAACCAAACTCAAAATGACAGAAAAAATTTACAGTGGAAAAAAACATCAGCGATTCGAATCAAAAAGGCACACTAGGAGCAATACCATGATAGAGATCCTAGTGACGTTGGTACCGTCACTTTTCTGGATGCTCTACCGTTGCATTCAGATTTTGACGACGCCAGTCGATGAGTTGGTTACTGATTTGCACGCTGAGATTCCTCACACGCCACAGGTATGCATCGATTCGATCACTCTGAACTCGGCCATTATCCATTGGGATATCGAGATAAGAAGTGGTGAGAACTTGTATTATGTGTTGGTTATAGATAACAGGGAGGTTGCCACTTTGATCTCGACACTGTGTAAGCTTAATAATTTGCACATTAGACAGTTGTATGAGATTCAGATCATTGCTATAAACTCGATGAACAACTTTAAATCTCAGAGTATGCCTGTTTATGTTGAGCCAATTGGAGAGGGTGAGACTCTTCTGAGTAAGTTGGAAAGTGAGGAAAAGACTCAGGAACAGGAAGAACCTTTGGAGATTGATACTGTTCCTGAAAAACCAATGAATTTGAGTACTGAAAATCTTACAACTGAAGAGGTTGAAAGTTTGAGTAATGTTGAATTGAACGATTATCTTATTGCTTTTCAAAATGAGATTATCAAGGTTAATCTGGAATATAAGTTGTGTCAGCAAAATACGGTTAAAGAGCTTGCTGAATTGAATGAAAAGTATACAATGTACAAAAAGGAATTTAATGAGGAGCATGATAATAAGCAGAAGAAAGAGCTGAGTGTTAAGGTTTTGGAGAAAACCAAGAATGAATTAAATTTTGAGAAACTGAAACTTAACAATCAATTGCAAAAATTACAACTGAGTGTTAGTAAATTTTCTTCCAAGCTGGAAGAGCTCACTAATAAGGTTAACAAATTAACTGAAAGAAACAAGAGTTTAAAGAGCAGTGAGATTACTGAACGTAATAGTATTGAGATTGAAGTTGGAGAATCTCGTGAAGCTATTTTAGAGTTGAAAAAAGCCAATGAGCGTATAGAAGATGAAATTAAGGTACTTCTCCAAGAGAAAAAACAATTGAGTGGGACAATGGCGTATGTTAAACCACTGTTGGATGCATTAACTGTACCGATTACCCCTGCTGCAAATACCATTCTGCCTAAAGAATTGGTTCCTCCTGGAGATCTTGCTGATAATATGTTTAGTAAAGATGGGACAATCAACAATAAAGCACTTGATGCTTTACAAAAGATCTTTAAGGTTTTTCCAGATTGGGAGCATGATATCATGAAGGAGGTTAATTTTTACCAGGAATTGGATAATAGATGGCGTGAAACGTATCGATTTGCGATTCAAAAGTATACTGCTGCTAGGAATGCTTCTGAATTAGCCAAGGCTGAACGTGATCATGAATATGAACCTGTTAAGATTAGTGAATATCAAGCATCGATTGATTTTGGAGGATATACCAATGCTATTTCCAGGAAATTCAATTTTCATAAGAGAGATCGGACTCAATTTGGGAAAAGTGATGAGGCTGCTAGTTTTCAACAGCATTATGGGCAAGTTTATTCTGACCAACCTGAAGTTGATCAAATTAATACTCAACCTATTGGATTTGAGCAAAGGCAAAGAGAAGAGAGGTATGATGATTTTCAAAGAAATGATAGTGAATATCGTGATTTTCATAGAAGTGATATTAGTCGTGATTATCAGAGTGAGGGTCAGAGAACTGATGATTTTCAAAGAAATGATTTTCAAAGAAATGATGATTTTCAAAGAAATCAAGGAAATGATGATTTTCAAAGAAATGATTTTCAAAGAAATGATCATCAAAGAACTGATAGTTTTCAAAGATCTGATAATTTTCAAAGACCTGAAAATTTTCAAAGACCTGAAAACTTTCAAAGACCTGATGAACCCTTGTTTGAGACTCAACCTAATGTAGCTCAACCAATTCAAACCCAATTTGAACTGTTTGACCAACCAGTGGCTCCCGCTCAAACTTATATGCGTGGGTTCCCATACGACGACGTTAACGATTTGTACGGTCTTGATCAGGTTCAACAACCACAATCTCAACCACAATCTCAACCATACTCCCAACCGGTATTCTCAAACAATTACACCGATTCGTTAAACAACTTGTTGTACTATAACTCCCCATCGTTGACCAACGCACCACTCAACTTGTCTGGTGTACCAAACATGTGGGCCACCAATGGACTGTTGTTTAACAATAATAGTGTTTCGAGTTTCCACACGGATTCGGCATTACAATCGACAAGTAACTTGCATATGAATTTGCAAGGAAATTTGCCGATCCAGAATGTCCATCGTGCGGCCTCTCCGTCACTCTCTCCTACACCACTGCCACTCCCTACAATCAGTCCAGTTCAAGGATCAAAGTCGCAATTTGCACAATCGATGAATATTGCGCCTCTGCTCAGCTTGATGAACGCTCGTGGTGGAGGGTACAATCTTTGGGACCCTCAAGGTAGTGCTGCTGAAGATATTGAGAGATCGCAACTTTGGCGTAGTACCAGTGCAAACCAAGCTTTTGCCAATGGGAGTGAAAATGGATACCAAAGGCATATTCCTCAATCACCTGATTCTGGAACTCCCCAAGGTAGAAGTAGATCGGGAACGGCTGGAAGACTGGAAGAGTTCCAACCTTTTGGTTCAAATATTAATCTTGGTTCTGATTTGAGGTTTTTAGGTTAATGTATGAGCATTCGCATATTGAGGTGTAGGATTTTTCTGATTCATTATTCAATGAATACGAATTTGAGTGAGGTTATAACTCTGGTGTGTTGTATCATTATGATTTGACTTAACTGTAGATTATTCAATTGTCGTTTTAAATTAAAGTCTGAGATGAAAAACCATTTTTATATATTGGAAATTTTTATTTGGTCAATACTGAAAAGACACAGTTATTAGATTTCAATGGTTATAATCTGGTAATGTTTAAAATAAAAGTATTCAATACAATTCCAGAATACAATTCCAGACTTTGAGTTTTAGTGAAAAATTTCAAATTTTGCAACCAAAAATGGTAAGAAAACTGAATGAGTATAACAGATAAATTGTTGATTAACACGCATAATATTGAAACGTAACTTCAATTTCGAGTATCAAAACAATGAATTATTGAATTAACGTGTTTAGTATTGTCAAAATATTGTGCTTTTTGCTTAGTTGGTATTAGTTAACATGATAGTTAACTAAGCTGGCTAAATACGATATTCAGTATTGTGGTCTCTCCACGCTCATTGTCTCACTAGTAAGATTAAACGATGGTATCATCTAAATTTGCTAAATAGCAAGTTTAACTTGAAGGGAATTTGCAACACTATTATCATATTTAAAGGGAAAATGCACCCTCTTTCTCGAACATACTATTTAAAGTTGGAACTGAACAACAGGTAGTACTAGAATAAGGACAATTGAATAATTCTCACTAACATTAGTACTAAAATGGGGACAATTGAATGATTCTCACAACACTAGTACCAGCATTGGGATTATTGAATAACTCTCATAACACTAGTACTAATATAGGGACAAATGAATAACTCTCACTAAAACTAGTACTAGCAAAGGGATAGTTCAATTCAATTCTCATAACACTAGTACTAGCATAGCGTCAATTGAATAATTATCACTAACATCAGCACTAGCATAGGGACAATTGAATAATTATCATTACTCTAGTACTAACATAAAGACAATTGAATAATTATCATTACTCTAGTACTAGCATAAGGAGAGTAAAATAATTCTAAAACTAGTAATAAGATAGGGATTATTGAATACTTCTCACTAACACTACTACTATCATAGTGTCAATTGAATTCTCATAACTCTAGTATTATGAGAAGGACGACTTAATATTCTCACTAATACTAATACTAAGAGAAGGAAAATTGAATACTTCTAACACTTGTACTAGTAAAAGGAGAACTGAATGATTCTCAGAACACTAGTACTAGCATTGGGACAACTGAAGAATTCTCACTAACACTAATACTACAATAAGGACAATTGAATAATTCTCATTTCACTAATAGTAGAATAAGGACAATTGAATAATTATCATTAACATTAGTACTATCATAGGGATAACTGAATAATTCTCACTAACATTATCACTAGCATAAGGACATTTGAATAATTATCACTAACACTAGTACTAGCATAGGGACAATTGAATAATTCTCATAACTCTAGTACTAAAATAGAGACAGTTCAATTCTCATGAACACTAGTTCTAGAATAAAGACAATTGAGTGATTCTCATAACACTGGTACTAGCATTGGGACAACTGAATAATCCTCACTAATACCTAGTACTATCATAGGGACAATTGAATACTCTCATATCACTAATAGTAAAATACGACCTATTGTACAGTACACCTTACCAACAAAGATTTTCCTGATTAACAGATAAAAACCACAATTTGACTTCAATTTACTCTCATTACACAATACAAAGAATCATCAATTCAGTTGTGGAGGTTTCGGATTGACTCTGCAAACAACTGATCTTGTCAATCACTTTTCTGTTTTTTGATCCCCTCAAGTCATTCCTAGTTTTTTCATCTTCCTGATCCATTCCTCTGGTCACTTAGTCATGCTCAAAGTATGGCTCAATATAGAAGGCTCCTTAAAGCTACAATAGAAACTACAATAGAAACTATATGAGTACCTAATAAAAAACTAGATGAGCCAAAAACAGATGAGGATCCTAAACAAAAACAGGAACGTAAAACATAAAAAACAGAACCTTAAAAACAGAAACCATAAAAAACAGAACCATAAAAAACCATAAAAAACAGAAACTATAAAAAACAGGACCATAGAAAACATAACGTACCATAAAAAACCTCTACCAAAAAACCTCTACCAACCACCCCTCAAACCCCGGAGACCATCTCAGAGTCACCCACCTTTTATCCCAGAGTCAATCCAGTGCGGAGAAACCAAAAGGCGTTCTTTTTTTTTGCAGTCACTAACAGCGAGCATTCGTTAAAAAAGAATCTCCAGCTGCAGTGCGCTTTTACACGTTAGCATATTTTTTGTCCGCTAACGGTTACCCTCTTTTTGCAACTTCCCCCAATGTAGGGCTTTTTCGGTTACACTCGGATGAGCAGTATAACGGCTTCCATTGTGAAACATGACAAGAAATTTGGCTCCGATGAGTAAGTATAGCAATATATAAGTGGAGGGTTGGAATGAAAATTTATGAGTAATGACGATTGAAAATCTCCCAACGCATAACGACTTCAGAAGTGATACTTTTACTGTCCCCACGAGGGAGATGGTTGATTATGGGGTGGTTAATGCCACCTATGGAGATTCTGTTTATAAGGAGGATCTTGCAACTTTGGAGTTGGAGGAGTATGTAAGCCAGCTTTCAGGTAAAGAGGCTGCTTTATTCTGTGTATCAGGGACCATGCTGAACCAAATTGCAATTCGTGCAAATTTAATGCAACCTCCGTATAGTGTATTGTGTGATTATAGGGCACATATTTTCTTGAGTGAGGCCGGAGGGTTGGCATCTTTATCTCAGGCCATGGTTCATCCTATAATTCCAGCCAACGGTGAGTATGTGACGTTGGAAGATATTATTGAAAACTATACTCCCGATGATGGTGACATTCATAGTGCCCCCACCAAGTTGATCAGTTTGGAAAACACCTTACACGGTATTGTGACACCATTGGATGAGATTGTACGGATCAGCGAGTTTGCGCGCGAAAACGGGATAGTTTTGCACTGCGATGGGGCCCGGCTCTGGAATGCTTGTGCTGCGACGGGACACAGCCTCGCAGAGTACTGTGCACCTTTTGACTCTGTGCTGCTTTGTCTTTCGAAATCGTTGGGGGCACCGATGGGGTCGATAATTGTTGGAACACGCAAACTCATTGAAAAGAGTAACCACTTTAAAAAACAGTGTGGTGGGGGTGTGAGGCAGGCGGGACTCATGACGGCAATGGCACGCTACGCCATTGAACATAACTTTGCAAAATTGGCCAGGTCGCACGAATTTGCAGCCGATGTCGCGGCTTTATGCAGGGAAAAGGGAATAATCTTAGAGTCACGTGTTGATACTTCATTTGTATTTGTTGATTTACGGGCTAATAAGTGGGATGATGTTTGGTTGGTGAGGACGGCTAGGGAGAAGTATGGGATTAAGTTGATGGGAGGACGTTTGGCGTTTCATTGGCAACTTTCGCATGAGAGTGTTCAGAATTTGAAGGATTTGTTGGTTGAGAGTTGGGAATACCATAAGAAGAATCCGCATGTTGCGAAGAGAGTCAACAAGAAGATGTACAATATGAGTGCAATTGTTGAGAATACTAAGAATTTGAGGGTTTAATGATAGAAATGATAGCATATGGTAATACATAATAATGTAATGGATGTAGATGAGAAGATTTTATTGATAATAATGAGATTTAGAAACTGATAATGAGAGGTAGATCTTTTATGTTTACTGAAGGAATGTAAAGTATGACAAACATAGTTTGAAGAATCTTGAAGATCGACAATTGTACCTGATCGAATTTCGTTGCTAAGTGATTTTTTCTTTGCATTGTTCTATGATCAAAATAAATGGCTGCAAATTTTAAAAAAATGGTATATAAAATTGTGAGTGTTTAAAAACAGTATATAAAATAGAGTGTGTTATAGTAATAGCACTTTGTATTTAAAGAATATGAATGAATATGAATGTGAATATTCAGAAAAGTTGAACAAAAATTTCTCACCTATCTCCATTTATCCATCCAATTAAAGAACTTAGAATGTCGCTCTTAAGTTACCAATTAAAGAACTCGGAAAGTACGCTCTTAAGTTATCAACATCCTTGAGCTGTCTTCCATTAATTACTGCCATCCTCAAAGGTCTCTCCTTGAATCACTCCACGATTTCTACAAAATGACAAAAGTATAATGATTTCTATTCTCCTATTCAAGGCATAAACACCACCAATGACGCCAAACAGTTCTGTGAGTCCTCACTGCTCTGACAACTACTTCTCAGAAACCATACTGGTGATCGCGTATTGTTAAGCCTACTAACACAAAGTCAACAAAACTTCTCCATACAAAACTACTCCATCCAAAACTTCAACAACCAATTGAAACCAATACCCTACAATCAACTTAAAATCAACCTACAATCAACATAATCACCTACAGTCACTCACTCCTTGTATTCCCACCCCAAGATCACTCTCCATGCATAGACTCCAAAACTATTTCCTTTCTTCATTTTCACGTGCCTTTTCACGTGCCTCTGTTTATATCACCTTCTATTTTTTTAGCACAAATCAACCAATACCAACCACGTTCTTCTTAGAATGAGCGACATCGACCAGGTTCTCGAGCTTACCGATGGGATATCTATCCCCGACGGTATCACACCTCATCGCAACTCCAACTCCAGCAGTTCAAACTACTCCGTTGACTCATCAAACGTCCTGGTCATAGAATCAGATTCCAATTCAAGTCCAAATCTGCCGCTGTTGTATCCTCAATTACGTAGATCTGATCTGACCAATTCAGTCTCATTCATCGACTTGAGTAAACTACTCTTTGTCAATGATTTCGACTTTGGTATGAAATTGGACCTGGTAGGAGGACTGACTAAGAAACGCTTGACTGATATGAAACTAAAAACAAAGAGACAGTTTAGTAAATACAAAGATAGACAATCCCTCGACCAGGAAATACAGAAACTTCAAGATAGACTCCAGAAAAGTTTACAAAGATTCGATAAGAAGATTCAAAGTAACTTGGAATCACTGCTGACAGAAAAGGGATTCTATGCATTTGCAGTATTTTTGATTGCAGCTTCCGGGTTTATCATTGGTAAGTATCCAACATACTTTCCGTACTTTCACACGGCTTTACTTCTTGTTTTGATGCCTATTCGTTTCTACACTTATTTTAAACAGTCATTCCAATACTATTTGGCTGACTTGTGTTACTATGTCAACATGCTCCTAATGGCCTTTATCTGGTTCTTCCCTCACTCAAGGTCATTGTTTATTTCGGTCTTTGCCCTTTCAATGGGCACGTTGTCGTTTGCCGTGATCACGTGGAGAAACTCGTTAGTGTTACATTCTATTGAGAAGACAACTAGTTCTTTCATACACGTGATGCCTCCCGTGACTATGTTTGTCATTGTGCATGAAATGCCAGCAGATTACGTTGCGCAGAGGTTCCCGGCTGTTGCAAGTGTTACCAATTGGAACTTTTTCAGTGGTATATTTTGGACTTCATGTTATTATACAATTTGGCAGGTTTCGTACCATTATTTCATCACCATCAAGAAAAAGAAGCAGATTGAGAATGGTAGAGTTACTTCGTTTACGCATATGAAGAAGGCACAAAGTCGTAGTGTTTTGGGGAAATTTGTGAATGGGTTACCATATGTTTGGATGCAAATTGCAGCTTTTACTTTAATTCAATTTGGGTACCAAATTTTGACCATGATGTTTTGTCCAATTTGGTTTCAATACAAGCATCTTTGTGGATCGTTTGTTACTTTTATTTTTGTATGGGCCAGTTATAATGGAGCGACATATTATATTGATGTTTTTGGAAAGAGGTTTCAAAAGGAGGTTGATAAGTTGAAGCAAGAGATTGCTGCGTTAGAGCAGCAGCAGGCTAGAGTTGCGGAGAGTGAGGGGGTTGAAGAGAAGGAGGTTAAAGATGGGAGTAAGGCAAAGGTGGAGTAATCTGATTTGTTAAAGATGGAGGTAGAGTAATCTCAATTAGGTTAAGAAGCAAGGTATCTCAATTGTGAGGTTAAGGAACAAGGTAGAGTAATCTCAATTGTGAGGTTAAAGAGCAAGTATCTCAATTGTGAGGTTAAATAACAAGGTAGATCTGAAATTGTGAGATTAAAGATGGAGCAAGGTAATCTCAATTGTTATGACATTTGATACCAACATCCTCTTATGAATGAAATCTCAATCGCGAGGGTTATATTTTATGGATATGACATCGCTAACGGATTGAGTCTCATGGATATTATATAGTTTAATGTTTAGATATTTATATTGTAAGTGGATTTAATGAAATGCTACAATTTCATTTTTAAAGATATATATGAGGAATATGTAAGATGAATATACTTGTAGAGTTTTACGAGTAAAGAAGTTCAAGACGTACAAACTAATATACAAGATTATAGATATATAGAAGAATATAGATATTTACAAGAATATAGATATATACAAGAATATAGATATATATAGAAGAATAGAGAATTAAACATAGCTATGCAGAAAATTCATATTCATGAATTTAGAACACTAATAGAGACCTCCAGAATTATACACGATTATAGAACACTTATAAATTGAGACCTCCAGAATTATATACAATTATAGAACACTTATAAATGAGAATTATACACTATTATACAAAATTGAACATATCCATAAAATGAGACTTAAACAAAATATTTAATTATACACGAAGAGCCTATTCAAGTCAATTGCAGACTGTCTTCCCTTTTTACTCTCTTAATATCACCTTCAATTTCACTCTTATCATCATTTTCTCTCTTTAAATCATTTTCTCTCTTATCACTTTCTTTCTTAATATCCTCTCTCTTAATATCCTCTCTCTTAATATCCTCTCTCTTAATATCCTCTCTCTTAATATCCTCTCTCTTAATATCACCTCCACTCTTTTCACTTTCTTTCTTAATATCACTTCCACTCTTATCACTCTCTTTCTTAATATCTCTCTTAATATCCTTTCCTTTCCCCAACATACTCATCACATCTCGCCTCCCACCCTCCTTCTTAACCTTCTCATTCATCTCAGACCTATCCTTCGATACCAGAAAAAACAGAGTAATTGATCGCTCCTTCTTCAATTTAACCTCCTCAATCAAATATTCCCCCCTGCTTGACGTCCTCCCAACATCTTTCGAAACAGTATACGCTTCAATATCCCCATACGCTCTTTTATCACACCTTAAAGAACTCTCTAAAAGTCCATCACTCCATGGAACATTGGGATCTAACCATTGATCCCATTCTTCAGTCCCAGGAGCAATCAATATCGGTTTTCGTGGATGTAACCAAGAAAGATCCCCAGTCTCTCCCTTTGAAGCAGGTCCAGTTATTATACTAAAAGTAGAAAGCTCCTTTTCAAAGTTCGAATTATGACAATAAAGTCCTGCAAAGTATATCAAAGGAGCATCTTTGGAATGAACAAAATATGCTATTTTATCACCTCCAGGTTGTTTCTGCCATTCAAAGTAACCTTGCATTGGCACAACACATCTAGAACCACGACTAGCAGTCCACACCGATTGTGACTTTGCCAATGTGTCTTTTCTACAATTGAAATGACGTGAATAAAAACTAGCCAATTCTTTATGAGGGTCGTCTTTTGGTTTTGCCCATGGTGGAACAAGACCAAACCTCATCATTTCCATATTATAAGTTGTTGAATTCAGTTTAAAAATTGCAACTGCAAACCCTGAAGGAGCTACATTGTAAGAAGCTTGAAAGTTATTGAGGTTTGTTGTATCAACGAATAATTGTTGATCTCCCAGTTGTTGAAGATTTTCTGATATTGGGTGCAATTCTGGAGCATTTAAAAGTGCTGTTTGATGGAATTGACTTGGTAAGTCTGCTGCGTTCTAATTGTTAGTAATTTATTGGGGATTTGGGGATGATTCTTACAATTCCAAGGGCAAATCTACCACACATAATAAGGTTGATTGATTTTGATACTTCACGTGATAAATATTCTACTAATTAATTTGTTAGTATTTAATTTGTTAGAAAAAGATATGAGAATTTAAGATTTGCAACCATTAATTGGTATTTAAAATGTCTATCATGGAAGTAAATGGATTAAGGTAGATTAATAAAATTTTAGGGTTTCAATTATGGAACCATGAAAGACTTCACTTCACTAACTAGGTCATCTATTGAAGGGTCAAAATTGGTCAATTTTCAAGTATTAAACTTAGCTCCATAATCTTTATGCTTATTTTATCAAATCTTCTCATAAATTATAATCACTAATTTGCTATTTATCAGTAAATGCTCTCATTATAAACTTTTTGGCTAATCTCAAGGAAATTCCCATTGGTGATCATTCTACATTAGAGTACCTAAAGTTTATACTTCATTGGTTCATTAATTCACTATAAAACACCATATATATTGATAAGTATAACAAATAAGTGTACTCCAAAATTACCAAAAAAACACTAACCTCTAGCAACCCTCCAAACTATCCAACCCTAGTTTATCTCATCCAACCCATCCATAAACCACCCCTCCACTACCATACTACCTCTCCATCACCAAAATCCACTCTATAAATGAAAAGTCGTGCACTTCCCAAATCCAAACACTTTTTAACAAATTTTCAAGAATTCAAAAAAATCGAGTATCATGTTCAAAAGTTTCCATCCCTCCCTTATAAGAGGTTTAAGGGGGTTTTCAACCTCTCCAAGAATCCTCCAACTGCCAAACCAAAAGGTGGAAAAGCATTTGCAATTTTTATCCAAATACTATACTCCAGAAATGTTGAAAAGTATACAAATTACTGAATCGTTAATTGATCCTGAAGAATTGGTTAAATTGCAAAAAGGAGGAGCAAGATCTAAATCTAGAGTTGCACCATCTGATTTATCAAGTGATTATTCTTTAAATGATCCTAAATGGGAAGAACCAGTTGTTTATCCTAATCAAGCATCATCAAGAAGTCCTTATCCAGAAATTCCACAAGTTCAAAGTGCAGATAGAGGTGATCTTAAAATCCATTTCACAGCACCAGTTGAAAATATCGTCACTGCTGAACATTCTACTAAACGTGAAAGTTTAGCATTTGATGAACTTTCTCGTTTGACTGGTTTGGATGAAACTTATATCAAATCTCTTTATAATCGTCAAGTTATTGTTAAACTGGTGGCTAACAAAACTTCCAAAGGTACCATTAAAAGTTTCTTTGCAATGACTGTTGTTGGTGATAGAAGAGGTACCATTGGTCTTGGTATTGGTAAATCAAGACATGGAAGTAGAGTTGCAGTTTTGAAATCTCATTGGAATGCAATTAAAAATTTGACTCCAATTCCACGTTATGAAAACAGAACTATCTTGGGTAATTTTGAATACAAATATCATGCTGTTCGTTTATTTATGAGATCTGCACCTGAAGGTTTTGGACTTAGAGTCAACAGAAATATTTTTGAAGTTTGTCAAGCTGCTGGTATTAGAGATTTGAGTGGTAAAGTTTATAGGTCTAGAAACCCGGTATTGGTGGTGAAGGCCTTTGTTGAAGCATTAACCAAGCAGACTTCTTTGGAAGATTTGGCTGCTAGTAGAGGTAAGAAGATTGTTGATTTGAGAAAGGTTTATTATCTGTCTAATTAGTGTATATAGTAAAGATTGATAAGTTGTTATAGTGTATAAAGTTATAACTAGATTTGATTTATTATATTAGGGTATAATTACGAGGTGATATAGTTAATGATATTAATACGAGGTGATATACTAGTGATATTTAATACGAGGTGATATACTAGAGATATAAAACCAGGTGATATACTAGAGATATAAAACCAGGTGATATACTAGAGATATAAAACCAGGTGATATACTTTGAGATATTTCATACCAGGTGATATACTAGTGATATTTAATACGAGGTGATTTACTTTGAGATAATTAGTACCAGGTGAAATTTATTGGTACTATTGGTATACTTATATACTTAATGGTACTATTGATAGACTACATACGTAATGGTACTATTGATAGACTACATACTTAATGGTACTATTGGTATACTTACATACTTAATGGTACTATTGAAAGACTAAGATACTTGATGGTACTATTGATAGACTTACATAATTGATGGTACTATTGGTACTAATGGTAAAGAAACTAATGATAATAGTAAAAGTATTTGTTGAAGAAATACTATTCAATACTGCTAAAATCATGTATAATGGAGTTCTTAATGATACTTAAGGATTATTCATTTATACTTAAAAATACTATTGGTTAAGGTATTAACGGTACTAATGGTAAAGTTAATGATACTCAATGATAATGGTGAAGATTTATTGGTACTTATAGTTTTAATGATATTAATGGTATAATGATACTAATGTTATTAATGATAATAACCGTAAAAATGATATTAATGGTATAATGATAATGGTATTAATTATACTAATGGTATTAATGATTCTAATGGTATTAAAGATATTATGGTACTAATGATATTAATGGTACTAATGATATAATGATACTAATGTATAAATGTTACTTATTGATACTAAGTTAATGATATGGTTAAAGATAATCATTAATGTATTTAATGGTATAATGATATTAATGGTATAATGATACTAATGGTATTAATGATAATAACCGTAAAATGATATTAGTGGTATAATGATACTAATGATATAATGATAATGGTGATACTAATGGTATTAATTATACTATTGGAATGATAAAGGTAAAATGATATTATCAGTATAATGATACTAATGATATAATGATACTAATGGTATTAATGATAATGGTAATTAATAGTATAATGATATTAATGGTATTAATGATACTAATGATATAATGATACTAATGATATAGTGATACTAACAGTATTAATGATAATGGTAAAATGATATTAATAGTATAATCATACTACGAAATAATGATACTAACGAAATAATGATACTATCAAAATAATGATACTAATGATATAATGATACTAATGATAATCTAACGAAAGATACAACAATCTATTAACATTATTTATTAATACCAATAGTTAATGATATGGCTAATCATAATACACTAATGATAATTTTACTATACAAATCTAAAGCACTTTCTTCTATATATTCACTCTTAACTTGTTTATCTCCACAAATTTACAAATGACGATGATTTTTTAAAAACTTTTTATTGCCACAACATGGTTGTTGATACTACATATTACGATTTATTAGGCTTAGAACCTCAAGCTACCTCGCTTGAGATCAAGAAAGCGTACCGTAAAGCTGCTATTAAATTGCATCCTGATAAAAATCCAGATGATCCTCAAGCAGCTTCCAAGTTTCAAGAAGTTGGTGAAGCTTATCAAGTTTTAAGTGAAGAAACTTTAAGAGCCAAATATGATAAATATGGTAAGCAGGAATCGATTCCTCAAGAAGGATTTGAAGATCCTTCAGAGTTTTTCTCGATGATTTTTGGTGGCGAAGCGTTTAAGGATTGGATTGGTGAATTATCATTATTACAAGAGTTGAGTAAGAGTGCTGAATTGAATGGGTATACTGATGAGGATGAGACTAAGGATAAGAAGGGAGCTGAAACTACTGAAACTGGTACGGCTGAACCATCTGAACAATCCGAACCAAGGGTTCAAGAATATAAGGAACCACAAAGAACAAGTAATAATGAACCAACTGAAATCAATGAAACCACATCCAAAGGTAAACTTTATCTTAATGATGGGAAACAAGTTGAACTTACGGCAGAACAAGAAGAAGAACGTAAACGTAAAGAAGAATTGGAAAAGTTTGAAGAAGAATGTCGTTTGAAGAAGATTGAAACACGTAAAGAATTAACCAAGAAATTGATAGACAGATTATCTTTGTTTACAGAAACAGATATGCAAGATGATGTTGCCAATTCTTTTAAAGAGAAGATGAAATATGAAGCTGAATCATTAAAGATGGAAAGTTTTGGATTGGAGATATTACATACATTAGGATCGATATACAAGAGCAAATCACGGATTTTTTTAAAGAATCAAACATTTTTTGGATGGGGAGGACTTTGGCATTCACTTAAGGAAAAGGGTGGAGTTGTCAAGGATACGATTAAGACTGTTTCGCTGGCTTTGGATGCTCAAAGAACAATGCAAGAGTATGCTAAAATGCAGGAAGATAATGAATATCATGCGAAGAAGGAGGAGGAGGAGTTGAGAGCAGGACAAGAGGGGGTGAAGGATGATAAGGAGACTAAGAAGGATGAGGAGGCTAAGAAGGAGGAGGAGTCTAAGGAGGCTAAGAAGGAGGAGTCTAAGGATGCTAAGAAGGAGGAGTCTGAAATTAGTGGAGAAGCTAAGACTCAAGAGAAGACAGAACCTGAAAAACATTCTGCTGAAGATATTGCTGATATGGAAAAGTATTTGATGGGTAAAGTATTGGCAGCCGCATGGTCTGGGTCTAAATTTGAGATTCAAGGTACGGTACGTGGAGTTTGTGATAGTATACTTGATGATGAGGAGGTTTCTGTTGATGTACGTATTGCTAGAGCCAAGGCATTGAGGCTTATTGGAGATGTTTTTGTAGCTGTTACGAGAACGGAGGCTGAGGATGAGGAGGCGAGGGTATTTGAGGAGTTGGTTGCTGAGGCTAGTAAGAAGAGAGAGAAGAGGAAGGCTGGGGATTAGAAGTGCGAGTATGAAGTACTTCGTACGAAGTACGAAGTATGAAGTATGAAGTACGGAGTATGAAGTATGAAGTATGAAGTGCGAGTACGAAGTACGAAGTGCGAGTACGAAGTGCGAAGTATGAAGTGCGGAGTATGAAGTATGAAGTATGAAGTATGAAGTATGAAGTATGAAGTATGAAGTATGAAGTACGAGTACGAAGTATGAAGTATGAAGTATGAAGTATGAAGTACGAGTACGAAGTATGAAGTATGAAGTATGAAGTACGGAGTATGAAGTATGAAGTACGGAGTATGAAGTATGAAGTATGAGGTACGAAGTATGAAGTACGAGTACGAAGTATGAAGTATGAAGTACGGAGTATGAAGTATGAAGTACGGAGTATGAAGTATGAAGTATGAGGTACGAAGTATGAAGTACGAGTACGAAGTATGAAGTATGAAGTATGAAGTCTGAAGTACAGAGTATGAAGTATGAAGTACAGAGTATGAAGTACGAAGTATGATAATTTATTGATAATAAACATTTTAATAACACGAAGTATAATAATTTATTGATAATTAACATTTTAACTGTTCTTATGTATGACAACTTATTGATAATTAACATTTTAATAGCTGTAAGAAATTTATGATAATTTATTGACAATTTACTGACAATAATAGACATTTTGATAATTGACCATTTTAATGATTTTTCATTAAAATGAATAATATGGTATAAAATGGTAAAAATGGTATAAAATGGCACAAAATGATAAATTGTTTAAAATGTTCAATATCGAGAAAATGGTTAAAAAAGGTATAACAAGTCACTAAAAAGGTCACTAAAAGGTCACTAAAGGTCACTAAAGGTCACTAAAAGGTCAATATATGGTCAACAAATAGTCAATAAAAGTCCAATACCATAAAATGAATAATACAAAATGAATAAAATCCTCAATAATGTCAATAATGGTCAATAAATATATAAAATAGCCATTTTAATATAAATAGTCAAATGGTTATTGTCATATTAATATAATCATTGTAAAGTCATTTTAATAAGATTCTCATAAACATCCTCATTTTCATCATCCTACAAATCCTATCTCTTCCATCAATAACCGATCTCTTCCGTCCCGAAATGCCGTTCAATGAAAGCCACTAACATTTTGTGATTCCATATAAATTCCAAAAGCTCTGCTCACTAAAGAAAAAAGACCATGTCTATCGTTGAAACCATTAGAGCTAGATCTCCAAAGAGAGATCAATGTACAAACTCAAACTATGAACTGTTTAAGGTCCTTCATACCGATCTTCATTTGGATGTTTTGTTCAATGAACATCTTATTAAAGGTCAAGTTACTTTTACTTTAGAAAATCTTAAAAATGCTAATGAAGTTATATTGGATACTTCATATTTGCAAATTTTCAATGTAAAGGTTAATGATAAGGAAGCTACTTATGAACTCAAACCTAGAAGTGAACCTTTTGGAGCTCCTCTTCATATTAAGGTTGAAGGTGATAAATTGAAGGTGGTTATTGAATTTAAAACTACTGATAAATGTACTGCTGTGCAATTTGTTAAAGGTGATTCTGATGAATTTGTATTCTCACAATGTCAAGCAATTCATGCTAGATCCTTGTTCCCATGTTTCGATACTCCTGGTGTTAAGAGTCCTTACTCTTTTAGTAGTACTTCCAAATTCCCATGTTTAATGTCTGGTAGACCACAACAGGAAACTGGTGTTATTGCTGATGTATACAGATTTGACCAACCTGTTCCAATCTCATCATACTTGGTATCTATCACTTCTGGTCAGTTGAAGAGTGCTGCTATTGGTCCTAGATCGAACGTCTACACTGAACAACCTAATTTGGCCAACTGTAAATGGGAGTTTGAACATGATATGGAAGATTTCATAAAGGTTGTAGAAGATTTGATTTTCGATTATGAATGGGCTACTTATGATGTTTTGGTACTTCCTTCGTCGTTCCCATATGGTGGTATGGAGATTCCAAATATCACCCAAGTGACTCCAACTTTGATCAGTAAAGATAGATCTCAAATTACTGTTATTGCTCATGAGCTTGCACATTCTTATGCTGGAAATTTGGTTACCAATCTGAGTTGGTCCTCCTTCTACTTGAATGAAGGTAATTGTGTTTATCTTGAGAGAAGAATTCTTGGTGCAATTGAGACTAAAAAGGCTTTGGAAGCTGGTGCAACCAAGGAGGAAGCTTTGAGACAGGGTGAATTGGCCAGACAATTTGATGCTATTCTTGGTTGGAATGATTTGAAGGATTCCATTTCTGATGGTTCTGTTGAACCTCAATTTTCAAGTTTGATTTGGGATATTAAAGATGGAAATACTCCAGATGATGCTTTTTCCAAGGTTCCATACGAGAAAGGTTTCAACTTCCTTTATTACCTTGAGAAACGTTTAGGTGGTGTTACTGAATTCGATCCTTTCATTAGACACTACTATAAAACTTTCCGTTACTCTTCATTGGACAGTGCTGATTTTGTTCAGGAATTGTACAATTTTTACACTCCATTGGGTAAGAAGGATATTTTAGATAGCATTGATTGGGAAAAGTGGTTATTTGAACAGGGATTACCAGAATACCCTAACTTTGATGCTACTTTAGCTGATGAGGTTTATAAATTAGCTGATAAATGGGCAACTTTTGCTAAAGAATTTTCAGCCGGTGAAACTAAAATTCCATTTAACGAGTCTGATATTTCCAACTTCTCAATCAACCAACTTCTTCTTCTCATTACCACTTTGATTGAAAAGTTTGAAGATCAGGATGTTACTACCTTAATCAGACAATTACCACAAATTTACCCTAGTGTTGATGCCATGACCAACACCGAGATCTTGGCTCTGTGGAACGAATTGCTTATTAAAAATGCAAAATGGGACGATTCAAACCCACAAGTTGTGAAATTCTCCAATTGGTTAGGTACTGTTGGACGTATGAAATATGTTAGACCAGGTTACAGACTTTTGAGAGATTCCATCCTGCGTGAATATGCCATTTCTGTCTTCACCAAGTTTGAATCTACATACCACCCAATTTGTAGAACCATGGTGAAAAAGGATTTAAAACTTGATTAAATATAATAATATACGATTTTAGTATTTTTCACGTGACTGGCTGCAAATTTCTCCAGATTTTTCAGGGACGAAGCTGATCATTGTATTGTTCGATGCTGATCATTAGTATTGTTGTTTGGGGTTGGGATCGTTAGAATTGGAGATATATAACCGGTTTTGTATTCTTTAAGCGTTTGGGGATTTCAATGTAAGTGTAAGTTATATTTATATCTCTCATTTTCTCAATTATTCATTCAAGTATTCACTCAACTATTTACTCAATAATTCACTAGATTATTCATTCAAGTATTCACTCAATTATCATTCAATTATCATTCAATTATTCATTCAATTATTCACTCAATTATTCAAACTTTCACTAAATCTATTCTCAATAATTCACTTACTTCGTGAGTCGGTTTACTAAATTATCCACTCATTATTCGTGGGATCGGTTTACTCAATTACTCACTCACTCACGAAGTGAGTGAGTTTTACTTCGTTATTTCAGTTTCATACTAACTCACTCACTTCGTGAGTTCGGTCTACTCAATTATTCACTCACTCACCACTCACTTCGTGAGTGCAAGTTCGATCCTTCATTAATCATATACAGGCTCTACTTTATGGGTTCTGCTTAACAAATTCAACACCCTTCTTGATGTTACCAATCAAGGTCTCCTTAGCAGTCTTGACCATCTCCTCTTCGTGGCCAGACAACTCACCCAAACCGTGGATTTGCTTAGCACCGTCAACACCCAAGGTAACCTTAGAGGAGAAGAAGTCAATACCCTCATCCTTGAACAATGGGGAGTCGACAAAGGTTGGCTCAATGACATCCTTCTCACCAGCCAAACCGTCCAAGACAGCACCGGTGAATCTGGCACCAGCTTGGGCCATCGACAAAGTGGCGGAACCAGCACCGTTCTTGGCCTGGACAACCTCATCACCACCAAATTGGATTCTGTGGATCAAAGCGTCTCTGGTCTCGTTGTCCAAAGACTTGTGAGTGGTTTGCGACAACAATGGAACAATGGTAATACCAGAGTGACCACCAACAACAGTAACCTTCTCGTTGGTTGGGTTAGTACCAGCAACCTCAGAAACAAATCTAGAAGCTCTCAAGACATCCAAGGTGGTAACACCGAAAAGCTTCTTTGGGTTGTAAACGTCCTTAGACTTGAAAACCTCAGCGACAATTGGAACGGTCGAGTTGACTGGGTTGGCAATAACCAAAACAGCAGCGTTTGGAGCGTAATCGGCAGCAGCCTTGGCCAAGTCTCTAACAATCGAGGCGTTAGTGTTGAACAAATCGTCTCTGGTCATACCTGGCTTTCTTGGAACACCAGCTGGGATAACAATGACATCGGAACCGGTCAAAGCTTCCTTGATGTTCTCTGGTTCGTAACCCTTAACAGAAGAGTTAGTTGGGATGTGAGAGACATCAGCAGCAACACCTGGAGCACCTCTCAAATCGTAAAGAGCCAAGTCGGTGACCTTGTGGTTCAACTTCAACAAAAGCGACAATGGTTGACCAATACCACCGGCAGCACCCAAGACGGCAACCTTGTAGGCATTGGCAGCGGAGGAGGAAAAGTTTCTAGTGGCAGTTCTCAACATTTTAAAAGAATAGCGTTGATTAATTTGGTTTTTTCGACGAGGATCGACGTCTTTATATCTTTTTTTTCCACGGTTGTAATTTTCATAATCATATGGGGGAGTTAGGGATTGACGGAAGAGGAATTGAGTGAGAGGGTAGGTTCGGTTTGGTGGTTGTGAGAGTGTTGGTGATTATTGGGGTTTTCCGAAGCTACTGGTGGTATTTCATATAAGGTATATTCATATTATATTAGTTTGGAGTTGGCCAATCATATTGCGCAGTTTCGAATCCACAGTCGGAAGAATGGAACTTTCGGATCGGATTGGGATGTTTGATCACGTGTTGAAAGTCACCGGAATGGCTGCAAATGATTAATCCTTTCTTATTCCAAAAACTCTAATCACCATAAGCTCAACCTCCACGCTGTGTTCCATCTCAGCAAACTTTTGCAATATTAACCATTTAATTTTAGAGATTCGATACTGTTTTCTCTTTCTGTATTTCTCCCAAATATTGGATCCACCAATATTTTCTTGAGTGTCTTCAAGATCATACTGTTTGAGATAACCTTCACTACCTAATTTCAACAAGTAATGTCCAACTATGGATAACCTTCTGACAATCAACCGTCCATTGTTGTTAATTTGTTCCAACTTATCAAATAAACGCGACTCGGAGAATCTTCTACTCAAGAAGAGTCTACGACCACCCAAAGCACATACTATACACGCTTTAATAGTAAGGTTGCGAACATAAAGTACTCTTAAAGCCATTTCATTGACTAATAAGAATTCTAAAATTACCTGATCCTTTTTGGGTTTAGGTTTATTTAAAACTACCATATCGTATGGTTCATCTTTAACATCCTTATATTCAGGTTTAGAATACTCATTATCAGTTGTAAAACTTTCCCTATCTGTAGTTTCATCAGCCGTTTCTTCCTCCACATTTCCCTCAATAATATTAAGCTTAGTAGATAATTCAACTCCCAAACTTTCTAATAAACGGTCAGTTTGTCTTTCTTCATTCTCATCTTCCGATTCAGTATCAAGATCATGTTCCAGAGTAGATGGAGTAACTTCAGATTCTAATTCCAGAGTAGAAGGAGTAGCTTCAGATTCCAGATTAATTGGACTATCTTCAGATTCTAGATTAATTGGACTAACTTCAGGTTCTAAAACTTCAGACTCACTCTGATCAAAAGTTCTCACCATTCTATTAAATATCATCAGCATTCTAAAATTGAAATTTTGCAACCTCAGAATAAACCCTTTATATAGTTATAGTTCTTGTAATACATATCCCTTCTTCCAGTTTAGTATCTCTAATCTCAGGGGACAATGCTATTTAACAGTGTCGTTAATGCTGAACTAATTGATGCAAATTTCAGGGGGTTATCATAAATGTCAAAGTATATAATATATTACATAAGCATTTAACATGTAAACAAGTCTTTGAACCATCAAAATAAAAGACAACATAATGGAGAGACAAATAGCAGCAAAATACTCGATGGATATACCGCATGTGACATCTGTCGAGTATCCCTTGATTATAAACAATGCAGATAAGGCCACCCGAATGATTGGTGGGAAAGATAAGCTTGCCAAAGTGATAAACTCATCGGATGCTATAGCGGTTACTCAATCCAATCAAAATCAATATGAAAATCTGTTAGAGTTGAAACTTCGTCCTAAGGACCCATTCCATCATCCTATTCAATCCAGTTTCTGTAACAATGAAAAGATTCTCCTCAAGGTTTCGATTCCAAAAAAGTCACTTCCATCAAATTATAAAGATAAATCTGTTCGTGAATTATTAGAATTGAATGCCAATAACAAAGAAACTCCAAAACATAAAATCAAACCCGTTGCCATTATAGATAAAACATATCTGTTCAAATCAATTGCGGATTTTCAGATCAATACTAAGAAAAATGAACAAATACAACAGTACAAAAGGCAGTTTCTCAACTCCACCAACTTTGCCCAGATTGAAGAGTTTTTCGATGAAAACGATGGTTTACTCAACATGCAAGATTATATTACCAATGAAAAGGAATATTTCAAGAACACAGATCATCATTTACCACCTCCACCGGTTTTATCATCTATAAGGTTCCCTTTTGATTACAAGTACCAAAAGAATCCATATACCACAGCAGTGAGGGATTTGGAAAGTGGGGAGATCAAAGTTGTTTCAACTAAAAATACAGTAAAGTTATACACTAAAATGATAGACTTTAACACTTTAGAGATCCCACAACAACCACATCCTAAATTGGTAGAAAACTTGAAAGGATTATCTGAAAATAGTCCTTTACTCAAATGTATAAATTGGTTAAAGGGATTATTTGATATAAAACCTATATGGTTGCGTAAACAATTGGAGGATTTGGTTTCTCAACTGAATGACGCTACCGATTTCTCGAAATATTTGAAACAAGCAATTCCTTATGTTTCATACTTGTATAAAAGTGGTCCTTGGAGGTTTTGTAATATCAAATATGGAGTTAATCCTTCATTGGATAATTCTTATTGGGTTTATCAGAGTGAATATTTTAGGATTCCTGGATTAAAGTTTAATAAGAAGCCCAAGAATGTTAGACGTATTAGTCCTAATACTGTTAAGGAGATTAATTCTGAGATAACGATATCGGATTATTTATTTTTCAATGGAGTTTCTCTCCCTTCGACTGTGACTTTTCAAATTGGAGATTTGTTAGACTTGGATATTACGACTATTTTAGAAGATCATCAAAAGTCTGTTGGAAAAGATTTTTTGAGAGAAAAGGTTGATTTTCAAGATGGGTGGATTAACAAACAAATTATGCAGGTTATACGGCGAATTATTAGATACAAATTGAATCGTATTGCGAAAGATGAGCCATTTGATCAGAACAAAATTTACAAGATTATGAATACTGATTATACTGAAGAGGATGAAGAAATGTTGGATGAAGATGAAGAGGGAGAAGATATGGATATAGATAAACGAGATCCTGATGGAGAGGAGGAAGTTCCTGAAGAGATTGAGGAAGAGGAAGAAGCTGGAGTTGAGGAGGAGAATGATGGTTCAGTTGATGAAAAATCTATTTTAAAGAGATTAGATTTATTGAATAATGATGCTTCATCAAAGCTTTCACTTTTGTTAGGTTTAATTAAGCAAGATTCTGTACAGGATTGATAAAAGTGAGAGTTTGATTGATACATTAATGATTATATACATTAATGAGTATATGTCTCAACGCGATAATAACATCTTATCCTTTGTCAATTCCAGATTAACATTAATCATACCATTCTATAATTCTTAATAATACGATAAGAATATCTTTAAGCACCTTATCCTTGTGTCATTCTTAATCACACCAATTCTATAATTCTTAATCTCACTATATTCATCTTTATGCTTATCTATGTCAATCCTTGAACATTAATCATACCTAATATTACACCCCAATAATAATTCTCAACTCCTTCATTGTTAAGTAAAGCAAGATAAGGTAGAGTAACAAATTCTCACAACGGTTAAGCAATGTTGAATTGTCATTCTCGTTACATTTTTTGGAGTACAAGATCAAAAGTTTAGCACTATGACATGCACATAAGAAACCCAGAAGAAGGTTTGGTATTATTGGGAATATTGGATTGAACACATAACGTTGGAAAACTAATCTAAAGCATAGTCTCCAAGTAACTTGTAGAGCTATTTCTGAGTTCATTATTGGTTTTCATTGTCGATCTTTCATTAATGGATTTAAGTAATACGGGTATAACCTTTGCCACTCCGATGATCTGCACCCAAACTGCAACATAAGTGAAACATTTAAGAAGTGAGAGAAGGAAGGGGTCTTGTTTAGAGCGTTGATATTTGTTCATTAGAGTTGAATATTTGGGATTTGTTGTGAGTTATTAGTATTTATTGTATTTTTAGTACTTTATAATGAATTGAATATTTAGTACTATAAAATGAATATTTTAGTACTATAAATATTAGAGAATTTTATGTTAATGAGAATATAAAAAGAGTTGACTATAGAATTATATCATGATATATGAAACGGATTCTCTACTCAAAGTATACCTATATATGAATCTTCACACTTAAAACAGACTTCTTACTTTTATCATACAATATTAAATTGTATAATTAACTTAAAAAAACATACTCTGAAATCATATTAAAAATACCTTAAACAAACCAATCCTGGTAACACCATAAACTCAATCCGTGTATCATATCAATCCAACTGTACCTCTAAACAATCCAATCCAACTGTATCAATTAATACTCCATAATTTATACTGTTTATATACTTCTTATATGCACTCCCACAATTTACCTTAGAAAAGTAAACACGTAAATGAATTTTCAACACGTACAACTATGACCAAAGCTACCGAAGCCGTATTGGCTGTTTTCAGTGTGACTGCCGTTTACTTTGCGCTTGTTACTGGTGTCATTCCCGTTCCAGAGCTTATCTATAAGGAAATCTTACCTTACTTGCCTTGGTGGGGATTGGTTACGTTCGGTTCTTATGCTCTTGCAACTTTAGGTTGGGGTGTTTTCACTTTCAAGGATAAGGAAGATAAGTATAAGGAATTGTTGGTTCAAATTGATGAAGCAAAGGACTTTTATAAGTCGAAGGGTGTTCTGTTGGATTAATAGATGTAATGGATATTGAGTTTAAGAATGTAGAATTGTAATGTGGAGATTAGAATAAAGGTGAATTTGAATAAAGGTATGGATAAAGGTGAGTTATAGAATAAAGGTGAATTATTAATGGGAATTGCTAGATCATCTTATGGGTATTCTGGATATACTAGAGTACTCCTTATGATGATAGTGAAACTGATTTCCCATTTAATAAAACTTTGTCTTCTTGGGTTTCCCGTCAAAACTCTATATTAGTGATTTCAGATATAAATTCATTTACTAGATCTTCAACTACAAATCTCATTATTAAATACATTTTCTCATAATAATATCAAATAATCATAGTATCAAATAATCATCTACAATACATCTAAACCATCTGTGCCCTTCTCTTCTCTTTCATCTTCCTCTCCATTTCTGCAAAAACTCTCATGCTAATAGGTACTCCACCCCAAGCTTCATCTTCATCTCTCTTCGAAAGTGTTGATTCACTCGTTTGCTCTATTTCCAGTGCCTTGTTAGCTAAACTCTCAGGTAAGTTCTCAGGCAGTAATTTCAGAACTGGTGCATTAAAGTTTTCAGGCCAACGTCCTCCTTGCTTTCGTAATAATTTGGCTGCTTTGAATCTCTTCTCATTCCAATCCTTTAAATCATCATTAAACATCTCCCAAACACAGTTGATACACCCACTCATACAACAATTGTCTGGTTCAACTGGCTTGGCTGGAACTGTGATCCCAGCAATTACCTTGGGTTCACCAACCATAAATCTACTAGAAGATTGTCTATCATCACCCTTGATTCTACCTCCAAATACTTTGGCTATCTTCTCCTCAGCAGTGAGATCTGGATCTACCTTGTAATTACCTTCAAAAGTCGTCTTGGTATGTTTTTTGAGCTCTTTTAACTCTTTCTGATTCATCAACAGAGCTTCTATTGGGTGTTGGGGGTTTCTTGGGGTTGCCAGAACTAAATCATAAAATGCATATCTGCTGTTCCGTATCCTACTCGAATGGAACAAGTATCTGCGCAGTATAAGGAACATTCTCCTCTATAGTCTAATCTATTAATTAAAAGTCTTATGTCCATTGGTCATTTTTCTGGGGATGTCGTATGCGACATTTTTGCAACTTTAATTTTAGTACCTAAATGAGATTTGCATTTAAAAGTATTAATTGTAGTATTTATATACTTCTATTCTAATTAGGGTTACTTTTAACTTAATTTTCAATTGTCTCCAATTGTTTAATAGTCTCTAGTATTCAATCATTTTTTTAATAGACTCAACAATCATTGTACTTTAATGTAAAGTAGCCAATACTTCTAAAGTCAATCATTACTTCTAAAGTATCCAATCATTATACTTTAAGTCTCATGTATCCAATTATTTTACTTTAATCTCAGTACCAATATTTTAAGTCCCATGTATCCAATCATTATACTTTAATCCCAGTACCTATTATTATACTTTAATCCCAGTACCTATTATTATACTTTAATCCCAGTACCAATCATTACTTAATAATTACACCTCCAGATACATGGTCCTTAATGCAGTATCAATACTAAGAAAGAATCCACCACCCATACGAGAAAACATAGGAGCAGTAGTTGGAGACGCAGTAGGACTTGGTGTAGAAAATCCCTTCAGTCTCTCATAACTTTCATTCACCATTTTCGTTATTCCAGAAGTTTGAAACTTATTTCTGATCTCAACATTAACAGGAATTCTAGTAAAACAAACTGAAATCTTGAGGTCTTGGGTATACTTCCTTACAAGTTCATATAAAACCTGCGTTGCTGAAGAGTCCATTTTGTTCATTCCTTTGCAGTCGACAATCACCAATCTGATACTGTTGATGTCGCGTGATTGAGTGTTTTGCGAAGGATGCACCAGCAAAGTTCCAAACCTCTCGATACGTGAAAATTTACTCTTGAGATCACCCACATTGGCAAACGTAAGAGGTTCGGGGATCTTAACTATGAGAACACCCTCTATCCCCTCAGTTTGACCAATCTCACCTCCACGCGCCTGCGAGGTTTGAGCTTGCTCATGGTGCCCGAAACTCTCCTCTATCAACTCGTCAGCATTTCTGAAAACCGTGGTATGGGGAATTCTCCCTAAAACCTGAATTCTCAGACGTGTGCTATGCTTTATCACTCTCACAACTGCAATCAAAGTGCCCAAAGTGACTCCAGCAGCGGTACTCCAAAATATAGTTGTCAAGAAAACAACGCCAAATGTGAGTAATTCGTCATACCCAGAAATGCTCCAAAAGAACTTCAAATCTGAGGGAACTTCCTGAAGCACAGTAATACCAATTATGGTGGTACTCAATGCTAAAACACATTCAGGTAAATAGTACAATGTAGGAAGTAAATACACGATGGCCACAGCAGTGGCTACCGACATCACTATACCAGCTACCGGAGTGGTTGCACCTGCGGCAATGTTGATTTTGGATCTACCAAAAGCACCAAAAGCCGGCAATCCACTAAATAAACCAATGACAAAGTTGGTTACACCAAGCGCAATCAACTCTTTGTTTGAGCTCACATCATAATTGTACTGGGCCCCCAAAGCCTTTGTTGCGGTGGTCGAGTCAAAGTAACCCAAAATAGTGCACAAGAATGCTGCTGAAAAGATACGTTTATACAACCCAAGACGAGACACCTTGAATGGGTTCACAATTTCGCTCTTTCCAGAACTATTGGTGATATCACCCACAATCTCAACCCCATTACGGTACCAGCCGTAGTAATAACACGCTGCCGTGGAAACAACAACCATAAGTAAAAGCTCGGGGATGTACACCACATTTTTATACCTATGCATATACTTTAATTTGAAATGTTTCACCACCAACACTACACCTAAAGTCACTACTGATATCCAAGCAGTGAGATTATGTGTTTCGGTTATATTCAGCCAAGCATAGGCTAGTTTTTCGATTGTAGAAACCAAACGTTTTGGCAGTTTTGGGAGTCCCAATTCCACTGCTAACTCATTAATAATCATTATAACACCCATTGCGGCGATGAATCCTTTGAGCATTGCCCTACTCAAAACACTATCCAAGAACCCGAAACGGAGGAGTCCACTTCCCAAGAGAATAGCACCCATCACACAAGAAATCGCGGATGAAACCTCCAACTGCGACAAATTCTCAAACTGGGGTTCATTTCGGATCAGATCAACAGTCAGACCGAAAATAAGAGCTGTGGACGGCAGTGCTCCAACGATGAGAACAGGAACACACCCAAACACAGCATAGACGCAAGCACCAATGATGATGGAGTACAATCCTGTGATTGGAGGAAGGTGTGCTAGCGACTTTGCCAAAGACATGACGAGTGGGATCTGGAACGATGCAAGCGATACACCGGCAAGAAAGTCACCGAGAAGCGACTTTCTTGGGTCGTAACGCGGAAGCCATGTCAAGATTGGCAAATAGTATGAAAGATATTCTTTCAAGCTGAAAAGCTGATCCGTCACTTCATTATCGCCAGTGTCTCTTTTACTTTGAATGAACTTGTTGAGGACCGGGTCACTGAGTATTGGATCGCTACTCTTCAAACTGCGAAGCAGTTGAGTTGAAGGAACTGAATATAATGGAGGTCTCACTTCCAACAAGCGTGAGTTTTCCGTGTCCATAGTTTATGATTTAATTTTTTGCGGTCTAATTTGAATGGGTGCAAATTGACAAAAGTATAATGATATAATGAAAAGTACTATAATGAAAAGTACTATAATGAAAAGTACTATAATGAAAAAGTACTATAATCAAAACTCACTAATCAAACCTTAGAAGGAAGATCAGCTTCTTAAATAGCTTTATTAATTTTGAGCCTTCGTCTATGAGGGGAATTACACGTTTTGAGCTTGGAAAAGATCTCGGTGAGGATCCGGATTATGGAGTAGTTGAGAATGGAGAATTGGAGAGAATTGGAAGAGTATAGGAAGATTAATAAAGTTTAAAGGATGTGGTGGTTATAATTTTGGTTGAGTCATCTTGTTCTGATTTTAGTGATTACTTGGCTAAGCTTGGCTTTTGGTGATAATTTTTAGTATGATAAACCCGATTGATTTTTCAATTGGATTTTAGTAATAGTAATGAATTTTTATATTTCCATTTTACGGTTAATGTTGAAATTTGAGGTGATACTACTGTAAATGTTGTTTAAATTCTAAACATTCTTTCTAATTCTACTTCAATGGATCTTTGAGAAGTTTCACTTATCTTCGCATAATTCCTATTACATGTAATACTTCTTATTGGTACTTCTCATTGGTAATTCTTCTCAGTGGTATTCTCATTGGTAGTTCTTCTCCTTGGTATTCCCACTAGTAATTCTTCTCATTATTCACCTTCCTAATTCATCTTCCTAATTCCATGCTTTCCGTAATCACATAAAATTGCATACAAAAATTTTAATAGTATTTATTTATAGTTTTGCAGCCAATAATTTAAAAATTGCAAAACTTGAGTTTAGCTGATTATATTTGAGTATCTATTGTGGAAATATCGGATTATCTACTATCTAATCTACTTTATCAAATCTTTACTCTATCTTTCTATTCTTATTCTATCTTTATTCTATCTTTCTATTCTTATTCTATCTTACTCTATCTTTCTATTCTTACTCTATCTTACTCTATCTTTCTATTCTTATTTATCTAACATTCCATCTTTACTACTATACCTTCACTCTTTCTTCTCCATCTTATATTCTATCTTTAGTCTCTCCTCAATCTACCTAATCTCAAAATCTAAGCTAATAAAAATTACGGCTGCAAATCAATCCAACACGCGTTTGTGACTAATCAAAGCCAATCTAAGCCCTCTCTCGGCCGAAATGCGGAGGCTGTGTAACCCGACGCAATAACCATAAGCGAATACTCTCTAAACTCACCCTCAATCAAACATCCAAATCCTCACTCTATCAACAAGCCACCAACCATTTATCCTTTTCCGGGAAATATCACCAAAAATAAAAACACTAATTCCAACTCCCCCCCAAAAATATAAAGTGGACTGTGCACATAAAATCTAACCATTTTACAAACTATTAAATATCAACCCACCTCAAATCCACCAATCTGATGAAGGAATCATAAATCCAGGCAAAGTTCCGAACGCCATGTTGCAGCAACGTCACTTCAGTTGCTTCTGTGGTTGTGTAACCTGTTATTGTGCGCCAAAATTTAGCCCATTTTGCAACAAGGCAGGCCTAAGCAATTTCACTGCAAAAAGAGAATATGTCGGTTAAAAGGTCTGTTTTTATAAAGAATAACGGATAGAGAATGGGAATGAGAATGGTAGAGTATGAGAATGATAATGAGAATGATGTATGATAGATGATAATGATGTATGATAGATGATAATGATGTATGATAGTTGAATGATGAAAGTTGACAATTGATATATAAATGATGAAAATCACAATACCAAAAATTTATTCTCTCAATTCTCAATCCTTTATTCTCTATTCTCTCTAATTCAACGTGTCCCATCTCTCGCAACCTCAAGAGTTTGTCATATCAACCCCAAATCCCACCCTAAAACGCAGGAACAGACAAGGTCTATTGTTCAACTACAAGACCAACAGTAAAGGCGGGCTGATGGAATCGCACGTTGGTGCATCACCACAAAGAGAGAAGTCTAGACATCATCACAAGATAGTTCACCTCACCTTTTGATGAGCCTCAACTCTGAAAAGCTCCACCTAAAAATACTCACATGTGAAACATCACCAATTATCACCCGGAACCACCAACGGCCCAGAATAGTATATTAATAGCAGTTCGGGGTGTCTAACCAGTATAGGAGAATCCGTTCTAGAAGACCTTTTGCACACAATATGTTAAAGACACACCTTACAACGCACACAAAAGGGTATTAACTTTTGGAGAGAGTAGTGAATGGTGAATAAGAGTGGTAAGAGAGTGGTGAATAAGAGAATGGTTAATGTGAGAATGTGAGTTAAGCTTTGAAATGTTTAAGTTGGGGATGGATATGATAATTGGATATTATATGTTGATGATGATATGATAATAGTAATGGATATGATAATAGTAATGATATGATAGTAGTGATGAAAAGTAATGGATATGATAATATATAATGAATATGATAATATATAATGTATATGATATATATTATATTAATGGATATATATAAATGGATATATTAATATGATAATTCCATCTTACCGTTCCAGCCGTATAGCAAGCAAACTCACCAAGCAAACACTCCACTACCAACAACACCACCAACAACAACCGCACTTTCCGCCCTAAACCCCACCAACTTTTCTTTTAAAGCTTCTACCATCTCTGAAATTTAGATCAGCCTGCCCACTTATATACACTATTTTTCATGGCTTACAACGGCATTTTACAAAAGATTTGGGATTTGATTAGAATTTGATTCAGATTGTTTTTTCTTAAAGTGTATGCCACGATGGACAAGTACCTTATGAGTTCTCCCACACAGCTATCGCAGCCTTTTGATGTAGGTGAGCAGAGCTTGTACGGGCAGATGGCAGGTGGTGTGAACTTGAATGGTGTTAACTTGAATGGTGTTTCTGGTGGTGTTTCTGGTGGTAATATCAATCCTAATTCGCAAAATACCAACACCGAAAGCAACCAGTCATATCTCAATTCTTATGATAATGATGATGATGAGTTGGTTCCCGTGCTGAACAATCTCCCCACCAATAAACTGTATGTTCCTCCTGGTGAGTTTGACCTTTTGGGGTTTGACGACGACTCGTCGAGCAACGCGACGTTTGTCATGAACGAGCGCGGGGTGGAGCAGGCGCAGATGTCTAGCGCTCTCAGGGGAAGAGGGTCGCATCAGTCGCAGTTATCACTGCTGCTGGTGGTTCTGATGTCGGCGCAGCCCCCGGCTCAATACCAGCACTTGGACTCCCATTTTGGCCTTGACCAAATGAACACCTTCCTGTCGCTTTATCTGGTGGACCTGCTTCCAGCGATGCTGTCGCTGGTTCTGAATCAATCTCTTCAGGATTCTCCGATGTTTCAGCAACACCAAAACCAACACCAACAAAACCAACAACAAAACCAACAACACCAACAAAACCAACTCTACCAAAACACACAGACCCCAAGGCGAATCAGTCGCAAAAAGTCGTTGCTGGTACTGCTGATGCAAAACCCATACAACACTCCACTCAAGGGTAGTGCGATGGGAGGTGTTACACTCTCCCCCATCAACCTAGCAGCCACATGCAATGCCAAAGTGTCCAAGACTCCACATCCCAAAAATAAGGGCCATCAGCGCTCGCGCTCGCGACTCCTGATGGATAACAACCCAAAACTCACATCTTCAAGTTCATTCAATAATCTTAGTCTAAACCCCTTTTACACACCTTCGACGTTTATATCGCCGAAAATGGACCTGATCTCCACCGACTTGGACGACTTGGATACTCCTCTCCCAACACCAGGATCTAGGCTGAAAACACTGCCGCATACAGGTGGAAGCCCAAGTCCACAACATCCTGTAAACCCTTATACACTCGATTCAATAATCAAAAGTGATGATAACGATGCATTCAAGGCTCTCCGGAAAGCCAAATCGTATCTGCACATGATTCGAAAGAATGGTGATGAGGAGGTTCACCAAAATAGCGCTACATCCACCCCTGGAGGTTACTTTACAAGTAGCACCCAAAAACAACTCGACCTCAGCAAGTCGTTTTCAGTGCCCGTGTCACTGGTTGAATACGACCTGAAAATCGACTTGCTTTCACCGCAGTTTGAGAAACGGCCCCCTTTGGCGGGTTCACAACAAACAAGTTTGCAGAATATTCACAATTTGCAGAGCGGATTCACCAAGTCGTTCCCTGCCAGTATCGACTTGGCAGCCATGGCACTGCCCATGGAGCAGGGTTTGCTCCCACCAATGGCGACCTTCTCTGTAGCACAACAGCAATCCATGCCCACTGGTATGCCTGCTGGAATGCCGGCTGGCAACTTGCAATCCTTCTACAAATTGGACATGCACCAGGTGGCAGCCAACAAAGTCAACAACTTGCTCTCGTTGAGCAACCTCAACGACCCAGACGAACCTACAGTGCCTACACTGCTGCTTGTGCAGCTCAACGCAATGTCGAAAATCGACATCCCCATAGTAAAGAATAACAGGGGCGATAAGAATGATAGGTTGGACCCCAAGAAGAAACACAAGTGTCCTATTTGCGATTCGCGATTCCAGCGTCCGGAACATGTAAAAAGACATATGAAATCACACTCACTGGAGAAACCGTTCCAGTGTGATGAAGCCAGTTGTGGGAAACGTTTCAACAGAAAGGATAACTTGAAGGCTCATTTGAAGAAGATCCACGGAAGACAATTATAGAGTGTAGTCTATTACACAATCTTGTACTAAGTTATGTAAATTTGCGGTACTCCGCATAAAAGAAACCTAAATAGGCTTTAGAGGAGAGGCGGACTAAGATCTTACGATTTAAGATAATGTAACTATGAGGATTTATGAGTGCCATTTATGAGGACGTAATTTATGAGTGCCATTGATGATGAGAACTATGAGATAAGACGATTCATCGTAGAACTTCACTATCTATAAAATTGTAGAAAATGGTGTAATATTTAGATCTACGAAATTTAAAAGTTTAATTTGCAGCCAAATAGACCGAGGTCTTTCTGTTGATGCTATTTCCTCACAAATTCTTTATTCTGTTGATGCTACTTCTCACAAATTCTTTATTCTGTTGATGCTACTTCTCACAAATTCTTTATTCTGTTGATGCTACTTCCTCACAAATTCTTCTCAACTTCTCAGCAGTTGTACCCTCAACACCCAACTTATTCAACGCAGTAATTGTGGTGGCACACACAAACCTACTGTTATTACGAAGAATATCCGTTCCCGGATCTCTTTGCTGTTCCTTCAACAGTTGCGCCAATTCACTAATAAAATTAAGGTACCCAGGGAATAATTCTTGGTGGTGAGCTATAACCAACCTCCTAAGTTCCGTCTCCGGTCCTTCCTGACCCAAGTAATGGCAGAGCAATCCTAATGTTTTCAATTTGGAAAGCAAAACAGGATACTGCATTGCACTTTTAGGGGCCTCGGTCGACATATGCAATACTTTCATCAACAAACCCTCTTTCAATTCTTGTTTGTCGTTTTGAACGTACAGTTGTAATATTAAGAAGGCGATTTCGTCGGTCTTTTCTTGACTTTCAGCTTCGTATATCACCTCCCATAAATCGCCAAGTTGTGCTATATTGTCAAGTTTGCCTATCAACTTGATTACAAACCTCATAAACACCAGTAGAATCTCTGCGTAGTACTTTCCGTTATCGAGGATCACCTTGGCGAACTTTGTTGCTAGTTTTGCGTGGTTATCCACTACTGGCTGGATAAACGTGGGATCATTAATCAAATTGGCCAACATGTGGATTGCCTGGACTTGTACTACATCGTTCAACTTGATGTCAAAAAATGCATTGACAAACGCAATTGGGGATTCGATTTGTCCCACAACACTAGCCAACGTTTCACGGTTGGTTATATAATTACCAATGTTGATACTGGCTGAAGCTGCAACATATGGGTTTTCAGATGTGAGAACGTACTTAATACTCTCAGTTATATCGTTTTGATTGGAATATTCCTTCATTGAAGAGATACACCCACTTGCTGCAAACAAAAATCGACTTGCCTTGGTGATATTACAAACCAGTAACAAGTTGATAATACGCAAATTCAAATCAACAGGAATCTCCATCTGTTCGAACGAAACAAGTTGCAGAATAGACTGAGCTGTAAAAGTTACAGGTGCACTATCATCCTCTTCCACACCTTCATTGAATGAAACCTCCAACTTACTAACCAAATTCTCCACTAACTCAACAGCTTCAACTTGCTCATTCTTTTCGATGAATCCCGCGATATTTGCACTCACATACTCCAGAACAAACTCATAAAGCTCTTCAAATTCTAGTATATCTGATACCAGTACCAATTTAATTATAGCTCTTCCAAAGTGCTTATTTATGCGAACCAAATAATCTGACTTTGCTTGGGTATTGTGAATGAACTGAGTCAAAAAGATAATGATACGTTCCTGAGCCTCTGAGTCTACCAATGTTGCGAGTTCTGTCCATAGTTTTGGTGAATCAGATAAAACATCTCTATTTGCATCGTTGTCTGCTGAAATATTCACCAAGCAACGTAAAACCTCCAATACCACTGGAATCAGGCCTATATTGAGATCGATGATGGCCTGATCTATGAATTGAGGTAACTCTGATATATAGTTTTCACGGAACTCGGCATCTCTCAAGTTGTCGCCGAGTTGTTTATAATTGAATGTTAAGTGAACCATAATTTTTTTATACCAGAGTTGATTTTAATATAAGATATGATTAAATATTAGATTGAATTTTGATTGTTAATAGTTTATGATTTCCAGATACTTTAAACTACATTGGTAAATGATGATTTCAATATGAATATTGAACTCGTAATAGGTAAATATTTAGTCTTGGATTCTTTAATAGCCTAGAACACTGTAATTTTAGAACTCGTAAATTGCAAAATCGAGTTTTAGATCTAAATTTATGGATGATAAAGATTGCAAATTTGTAGTGTCAATTCATAAGGGAAAACATTACTGTTGAGTATTGGTTGATTGATAATTACAAGAAAAGTATAGTACTTTTCTTGTAGTACTCTGAGAATTAATTAGTATAAATACTCCTTCTCTATACTCTGAGAAATTAATTAGTATAAAGATTCCCATCTCTATACTCTGAGAAATAGTATAAGTACTCCATCTCTATACTCTGAGAAATAGTATATACTCCCACCTCAAATCACAAGTTCCTTATCATGTTCATCATTATCTATATGCATTATCTATTCAAACTCCCTCTCTCCATTCCTCAATCCCAACAATAACCTCACATCAATAGACAACGAAAGTCCATAAAGTAACGGCAACAAATTAAGTAAATCTCTGTCACTCGTATCATTAATCCATCCCTCTATCATAACTCCGTTTGTTTCATGTAAAGCATAACTCACTGGCGAATTGTCCAATATAATCACATTCTTCAACTCCTCGCGTGGAAAGTACTTGGATAAGTCCTTTATGTAACCAACACCCCTACGATACGTGCAGTCGTTCCTATAATACCTTTTGGAAAACAAGGGAGTGTTATTACCAGGGCTCGTCTTCTTCTTGTCCTTTAAACTAGGTGCAATCTCACTTTCGAGCCAGTCGATTATCGGATCCGCATATTCCTTAACACTCGCAGTGAATATTTGCAAGTCGAACCAGTTGGAGATCTCCTTGAGAAAGTAATCGCAAAAGGGTCTTTTGTAGACATAGTACAATGTCGATATGTTATTAATTTTGATTTCAATCATTTTCAGCAGAGACGTGGATGAAGATATCCGTGCCGATGTTCTCAGAAGCGAATGAATAAGCGTTTCATCCAAATCGAGCACCAATGTCTTTCTCTTCTTCTTTTTCTGTGGGTTCCTCAGTAACGGGTATAACCGTTGCGGAGGCGGAATCAAGTATTTGGATGATGCTGTCGGTGACTTGATAGTGTTTGATATGATATTTTCGTGTTTGAGGAGCTCCGTCTTTTTCATGCGTTCGGGCGTCTCTTCCTCTTCCGTACCTTCTGGGTACTGTGCTGATTCCGGTCCGTACACCGGCGAGTAATCGAGCTTCTGCGACTTGATTATTCCAAGTGCTTCAAACGAGTATGCAAAGGGATATGTTATGACGAGCCATACAAATAAAATGGGTTTGAGCACAAGATAATTCGGTATGAAGACCATAGCGTTGGCCACGCGGTTCCACGCCGTTGGTTCTTGAATGACGGGTTTTTCAAGTCCAGAAAGTTCAGTAGCAAGTTGATCAACCAATGTTGGTGTGTCTATCTTTTCAGTATCCTCTTTGGCAGGATCCTCCTTGCCAGTATCCTCCATCTTTTCTTGAACATCTATTGGTTTCTCAAGCTCCACCTCTTCGACCTCTTCCGTGACCTCATCCGCGCTATCACCACCAAACTCAGGATCTAGCAGATCATACGACGACGCATAGATGGAGTCGAACGACTTCACTAGTAACTTGATCGAATTCATATCAAGTCCTCAACAATTCACGAAGGAACGAGGTTACTGCTTCCTAAATTAACTCGCCATAGCAAGGCAAATGTCGTTGTACAAAAACGTGTGCTACAAAAAGTCAAATGTCGCAGAACCAAAAACTTTGGAAAAGTCAACAGACTGACGCACTATTGCGGCGTTGGGCCTTTCTCCATTTACTGGTGGGAACGGTCAACAAAAATTACGAGGTCTGCCCAACCATTCGTTATGAACGAGAGGTTGATAATTTCGTGTTTTAAGTATCTAAGCTCCCAAACTGGGTTGGGTTGTGAATGGTTGGGTTTGGAATGTTTCACATGCTTTGGTCTTGGAAGCTGATTGAGGAGAGGTGTTGAGGAGGTATGGAGGAGAGGAATGAAAGGTAATGGAGAAATTGTTGGTTTGTGATATTTAATGATATAGTGAATGACATGCTGGTATTGATGAAGATGCGGAATTGGGAAGTGTCATTGACATGATCGGCCGTTGGTTGCTGCCCCGCTATTCGTGATGGTTGCGAAAAACGGGAACGAGAATGGCTTTCCGATAATTACGATGACATACGAGGATATCGTTTAGTGAGATTTGGGGTAGATGTGTAGGTAGTGTAGGTAGTGTAGGTAGTGTAGGTAGTATAGGTTATCTACTTAGGTAGATAACCTAGGTAGACAAGATAACCTAGAAAACAAAGTAGACTAAAGAAGGTAAATACCCATACAATACTAACTATTTTCTTACATAAGATACTGATGCCGAACGATGACCGAGTCGGTATTTTAGACTGATGATGGGGTGTATAGTTAGAGAGTGACGAGTTAAATGTGATGAGATTTAGTGAGTAATGACCAAAGTCGGGTCTGGTTAAGTTTATAATGATCATAAATGTTTAATCTCGTAACTTTAATATCTAGAGTTCCCTAATTTTGACTTTTAATCTATTTGAGTTTAATAGTTTACATTGTATTCAATAGTCATTATACTGTCACTATCATCATCACAGTATCGTCATCACAGTCAATGGTAATCCCACTGGCAATCCCACTCAATGGTCTTCTCCACTTCCTCAATCTGTCACATACAAATACAATCTCATCCATATTAAGCACTCCCAACCGATACTCATACAAATTAGACTTTTCTTTACCAATCACCTGTTGTATCGGCCCTATCTTAGTCCTATTTGAATCCCTATTTATGTCAACGCTCACCACACACCATTTATTCGGTTCTTCCACACTAATATCCCCTACTAGTGGACAGGACGATCCATGTAAAATACCTCAATTATTTGCAGAAACACAACTCCTTCACTAGAACTGCGCCTGTTTTGCTCCGTCTATACAAACCATATTGGTCGTGCGTACTTAAACTTTCATCACCCCAGGCAATAGGGGTTTCCAGTAATGTTCACTCTGGTATCTCAGAGCTCACAGTTGTTGTTCTTTGTGGTTGCGTTTCTTCTTCTTCTCTCCCTTAGAATACACCAGTTCAAGAACGGCAAGTATGACAGGTTGTGTAACGAGGTCCACAGGTTGAACAAAAAACGCCGGAGTTTGGTGCGAGAGTCGAAGAAAGCCAAACGGAGTGATGATTGGACCAGAGCCAAACGTTTGAGCAAACAGGCTCGAAAAGTGAACCAAGAAGTACTTGTTCGAAGAAGGGAGGCTGCTGAGTATATCTTTGATAGGAATAACGAGGGACGAGATTTATCTGAGATCGATTTGCGTGGATTGTATTGTCAAGAAGCTGTTGATCTTTTGAAAAAGAGGATAGTTTCACAGAAGGTGAAATGTTTGAGTGTTATTGTTGGTAGGGGTGTCCCTTCTGAAGTTGGATCTAAATTGAAGCCTGAGATTTGCAGGTTCTGTGATGGTTTGGGATTGTCTTGGAGTTTTGAGAATGGAGTTATAGTGATTAAGATGTGAGATTAGGTATTGTGAGATAATCTTAAAGTTAGAATGTTAAGATTCCTCAACCTTAAGCTTTCCATTGATATTATGAGATTAGAGTCCTTTGACGATTGCCTAACAATGTAGTTATAATTAGAAACCGCTAAACAATACTGTTACAAAATCTAGCGTTGTTTCTCAAAGATGCTCATTTTATTTGGGTGCAAATGTTGGGAACATAATTTTGGGCAGAAAATTTTGGTTGCAAAATTGATAACAAAATTTTAGCATTTTAATGAAATTTTGGTTGCAAAATGATAGCATAATTTATCTGGCATTTTAATGAATTTGGTTGCAAATTGAGAACATAATAAACTATCATTTTAATTTGGTGCAAATTTATTGATATATAATTAAACGTTTAACATTTAATGAAAATTTGGTGCAAATTTATTGAAACATAATTAAACAATCATTTTAATGAATTTGGTTGCAATTTATTGATAACCATATTAATCTATCTAGTAGCATTATTAATGAAATTTTGGAAAATCGATGTAATATACGAAACGTTCGATTGTCCCTTGGGCGTTGCACTCCCGTTCGCCAATGCACTTGTCAAATCACGTAAATTGACAATCTCATCTTCATCCTCCTCATCCTCCTCTTCGTCATCTATCTCTATGTCCGCGTCATCTGCATCCTGTTGCTCATCAATTCTGAAATTACTCAGTATATTCGGTTCAACCAACCTCATCAGACTGAGATCTGTGCTGGTCATCACATCAGTTACTTCTTCTCTCTCTTCGTCCTCCTCCTCAGGCTTGATAAGCCTGATTTGGTTGGTGTTGTACGACTTGCAGTACTTACACTTGAGACCTAGTACGTGGTAGCTCACGTTGGATTTGCCCTTGCAGTCGTTACAACTCACAATGCACCGCCAGAAGTTGTACGGTGGAGGGAGTTGCGATTGTGCAATCTCCTGGTCCAATATACGGAATTGAGTCTCGACATTCACAATCGTTTTCTTACATATCGGGCACTTGTACGAGTGTTTGACCAATTCATCGTAACAGTGTTGGTGGATCGAATGACCGCACTTCATAAACACAATCTTGTGCACCAGTGTGAACATATATTCACTGCAGATTGGACAATCTGAATGTGTCGTGTTGCTGAGACACTTGTGTCTATCTCGCAAGTCAATCAGCAAACATATCCCGCACTTGTCGCAGTGAAAGTAATCTTTATCGAGACCAAGCCCCAAGCGACAGATTCCACACTTGTCACAATGGTAGATATCCTTTGTATGATCATTATCGTATAATTTACACTTGAGGCAAAAGTACTCTGCCAACTCTTCTTCACAATTAATGCAATATGATTGTTCTGGTACTTGTGGAGTGTTGCACTTCATACAAAGAATGTGCCTCACTTCGTTTCTCACAAGTTTATGCGTGGGGTCAGCCGCATCGTGGCAGAAACGGCAGGTGTACCACTTTAAACACGACGGACACTCGAGTTTACAGTTGCGTTGATAGTGCTGACATCCAAGAATAGTGTGCTCTATATCGTGGTACGATGGTTGTGTGTCTAGTTCTGTAAGCATCACTTCATCTTCTGAAGTTTCGTTTTCTGTCTCTGGAAGTGGTTGAACAGGTGGTTCCTCAGTCTCGGTTTCCTCATCATTACCAATAACCAACAATTGTCGTTTTAATTTGGACGGAGCAACTCCCGGTTTCTTATCATTTGCATACTTTAAATAATTACCCATCATCAACCGAGTAACCAACTTATTTTTCAGTTTCTGTTCCAATCCACTTAATCCTTGGATTTGTTGAATCTTACGCCGTAATAAATCTTCCTTTGCGAAATCTTGAACAGAATCTAAATCAGTGAGAGCTCGCACTTCCTCCACAGTCAACCCATCTACATTGTCCAAATCACTGGTTATAGTCCCACTATCCTCATTATTGCTCGTTGTGCTATTTTGGAACTGCTTGAATAAAGGCTGGCGAATCCGTTTCTTGGTCCGTGCAATCACATCCGGTTTAACAATTTCACTAATCAACGGAGTAGTCTCATGAACAATCTTACGAACACCAACCGGCTCCGTCCAATCATCCGCTTCAAATTCACTATCCAAACTCATAGCAACATCATGGTCCTCTTCAAATTCACTTAAATCTTCAACAGGGAGTGATATAGTCTCATTGATTATATCTCGTAATGGACCCAACCTATCAATAGCAGTAGTAATACTCAACCCCTTTTTCAAATCACTGAGAATATTGTTCATCTGAACTCTACTCGAAACCGCTGTTATAACTGAATTCACCAACCTCTCTTCCTGTTCACTACCTAAAGTACCATGATCACCAGGTAGCAACTCCTCCGAAGTCGGCTTCTTCTCACTATTAACATAACTTGTCAAGTAGTTTGAGAACTCCTTGGGGAACTCATGGATCCTACTCAACTCGAAATTGGGTAGATTGGGTAAGTTGGGCAAGTTGGGTAAATTGAAGGAATCCTTGCTTATATATGATGAAATGTTGAGATTCAAGTTGAGGTTCAAGTTGAGTCTCCCTATTTGATCCAAATCTTCTGCAAGAGAGTCCAACTCCGAATCATCGCTGTATTTGCTTGGTTTTCTGGTCCTACGACGCCCCTTCTTGACGGCCAGTGTCAACTCCATGGTCTCCACTACAAAGAAAAAAAGTTGTGGGAAAATACAATTGATTTAGTTATGGTTGATATTCCAAATGATATAAAGGCTACGATAGATAGAACTGTCGAGTACATCTTGAAAAACGGCGAATCGTTCGAGAAGAGGCTTCGTGCTAATAACAAGGAAGGAAAGTTTGATTTTTTGAACGAGTCTCATGAGTATAATACGTATTTCAAACAACGGATAAAGGAAGGGCTGAAACTTGAAGTGAGTAATGAAGAGACTCAAGAGGTTAACAAAGTGATAGAGAAACCAAGAGAGTTATATTTCCAAACTCATTTACCGTTGATTTCGGCGTTAGACTTGGATGTGATCAAGCTTAGTGCTTTATATGTTGCTAAAAATGGAGATGAGTATTTGGGGAAGTTAGTTGAACATGAGAATAGAAGGGGTAATAAGGCACAATTTGAGTTTGCCAAAAAGACACATTCGTTTCATGGCTTGTACAAGCAGTATGTTGAGCAGTATAGGAGGATTCTTAAGGGGGATGAGTTGGATATACCGGTGGATTTGTATGAGGCTGCAAGTATGAGAGCTAAATATGAGGAACAAAATAAGGATATAAAGAAGAAGGAGAATAAGAACAAACAAGAGCTGAAAATACATTATGCGCTGATAGACTGGCAAGATTTCTCGATTGTTGGTACGGTTGAGTTTGATGCTGTTGATGCTGTGAAGGAGTTGGCGGTGCCTTTAACGAGGGAGGAAGTTATGGTGAGGAGTTTAGAGCTGAGGAGAGAGGAGATTAAGATGGGGGTGAAGGCTCCTTCTGTTCATACTGCACCTTCTCTGGATGTTTCTTCTCTGGATAATACTAAAACGGAAACTCCGATAGTTGGACATGTTCCGAAAGGAATAAAAATTAGAGCTGCTGGAGAATCCAGATTAAAGAAGAATACTACGGAACCCACTATAAAATGTCCAATAACTGGTAAGCAAATTCCTGAGCTGAAATTTGATATGCATTTGAAGATATTGGTTCGAGATCCACGGTATAAGCAAGAGCAGGAGAATTTCATGAGGAAGAATTTTAGTTATGAGTCGAATTTGACTACTGATCAGGTTTATGAGAATATCAAGAGGTTGGTTAGGAAGAGGCCTGGAGATGGAGAAGATGGTGATTTGAAGCGTATAAAATGAGATATGCTTTTTAGACTGAATAATTAAGGCTGAATAAATTTTATCTTTGCACCATTTTGGTTGCAAATTTTTAAGAATGTTGATTTAAATTTTTCAGTGAACATAATAAAGAGAGAGAAGTTGTAATACTGTAGAGATAGAAGTTATAGTACTCCCTGGGTATGCTCTCTTTGCTCGCTTCGCTCGCACTCGCACTACACCAACACTCGCTCACATACCAAAGCATGCTCACTCATGTTTCTTCCTTACCAATATATATATTTTATATTAAATATACAAAAATAACATGAAGACGCTATTAAACAAGATTAAGCCTTCAAAGATTCAGCTCTCTTCTTAGCCTTCTCGGTCTTTCTCTCGTTCACTCTCTTAGCCAACAATTGAGCGTACTCAGCAGCAGCATCTCTGGACTTTTGAGCGTTCTTAATCTTCTCAGCCTTCAAAGCTCTCTTTCTTTGCAAGGTTTGTGGGGTGACCAATCTTTGGATCTTTGGAGCCTTGGTGTAGGTCTTGTCGCCCTTGACGACTTCACGTCTAACAACGTAGTCTCTGACATCGTCAGACTTGGTCAAACCAAAGAACTTTCTAATGTTGTTAGCTCTCTTTGGACCCAATCTCTTTGGAACGGTAGCGTCAGTCAAACCTTCAATGTCAGCATCACCTTGCTTGACAATGGACAAGGCCAAAACAGCCAAGTCTTGGCCGACAATGCAACCTCTGACAGACTTTCTCTTACGCTCACCGGTTCTTCTTGGTCTGTAACAGGAGTGACCCTTAGCCAACAACAACTTGACTCTGGTTGGGTGCATCACACCTTGCTTCATTGGGAAACCTTGCTTGTCGTTACCACCAGTGATTCTGAAGACGTAACCCTTGAATTCGTCACCAACAGAGTCACCAGCAACTTCCTGGCCCATGCGCTTCTCGTAGAAGACACGCAACTTGTGCTCGTCATCGATATCGATGGATTTCTGGGTACCGTTGGCTGGATAAGAAATGTTTAACTAAACTGGTTAGTATCGAGTCTTTTGCTGAATCGCCAACGTCGTCGCAATTAATTCATCCTGCTGTCTACTGCAGTATCCTATAACGCTGGCTTCCTCTCTATATCGTCGCCGAAACATACCTTCATCTTGAACTAGTCTACCTGATGCCTTGTAAAGAGTAAGAAAGTAAAATAAAATTTTTCTTTCATAGACTCGACTCGGCACGAGCCCACTGAAAATTTGTGAAAAAAGCCCTTACCGCAACAGTAGAGTGTATGTAGGATTTTGTGTGGTGATCAATTTGTTCTGCGCTACCCGATATGGGGTTCGTTTGGATTTTTCGGTCATGTGTTTGCGCGAGTCTGAGGGTTGGTGCCCTACTTTGCTTAGGTAAGATGGCTGCAAATGGTTCCATCAGTACTGCATTGATCAAAGTGAGGGAGTGCTTTCAGGATTGATAGAATAAGAGGTTAATGGTTAGTGGGTTGAACGGTATCTGAGTTGATCAGCAGTGAATGACTATCTGTGACGACTAAACACGATTTTAAGCCTCCAGAACAGTTTTCTAAATGAGTCTAGGTCATTTCAGGAGGGCTAAGATAGTTTTGGAATAAGAATTGGACTTTGATAGTGTAAACACGTTCTGGCATGTTCCTATCGTGTTTAGAGATACTACTAAGTGAACTATGATGATACTGTTTTACGGTACCCATACTTTCGTAACCTCTCTAAATGTACTTCAATTTAAAGATCAATTTATTTAGTACAAACGGTAATTGGATCAATGGATATGGATCTCAATTACAGTACATGAAGGTTATTCTTTAGACTTCACTAATCGTTTGTTATTACAGGTAATATATGAAATCAGAAGCGATACGTTATAGGCCGGATTTAGCTCTGGTATTGTTGTAACGTAACTTGTAGTTACTAATTGGAATCAAACAATTTTGTTTCGATACGTTTAGAAAGATATTGTTATTACAAGCAAGTGCTGAAACGAAATGGTGCACAATAAACTATGGTGACGAGTGAAACAATCAATAAAAATGGAAAATAGACGTAGTATGGTGGATAGAGGAGTGTATACCCAAATACTGAACTGAAATTGTGGTTGGACTGGAGTGTCTAGGATTTTCATTGGTAACTTGTTCTTCTAAACAAACAAAAAGTTGTAAAATTCATTGTTTTGTTCAAGTATCATTATGTGTGGCCTGTGTAGACTAGATGGTAATAATGAATTGTCTTGTAAAACGCACTTGGTCCTCAAACCTGAAACACTGAAGAAATCATTTACTCTACCTAACAACTGAAGTTTAACATGGAACTAAAAATTAACAAGAAATGGCTCTTTGGCCGAGTGGTTAAGGCGGTAGACTCAAGTTCTACTATCGTAAAGATGCACGCGTTCGAACCGCGTAGGAGTCATTATTTTTTTCATTTTCAAGCGTTTAGAAACCCCAGACATTAGCTGAGCCCCCTTCAACACTTCTTGTTCTATCTGATTTTTAGTCAATTCTATGGTTTCAATTTTTTTATGAAATTTTTGCAGCCAGTTTAAGTTGGCGTATTTTTTGTGGAGACCTAACCATTATTTTCTAGCCCCAAGGAGGTTTCCATTATCATTTAGATTGGATTAGCTACTGGAAGAGAGTCGTTGGTGTACTCACAGTGGAGCAAACGTAAGGATTTTGAATATACTTTAGTTTATCGAGAAGTTTTGAGAGCCAAATTTTCAGGTACCATATGGAATACAAGTATTCTCAGCATAGGACTCTTTCAAATGAGTATTCCCAAAGAAATTTAATTTATTAAGGCCAGTTGAGTTGAAGAGAGGGTTTTAAAACGATCCGATGTAGTCCCCATGAAATCACATCTAATGGTTCACAGAATTAAAAAGCTTAGCTGCAAAATCATTAGGGAGATTATTTTGGTGGAATTGTTAGACTATTGCGAGACGTCCTAATTTCTATTGCCTCATACACATTTAGTTGTAATCCAATAGCTACATTCAAGAGATCTTTGTTTTGGTATAAGGTTTGCAAATTAATTTAATAGTTACATATTCATGATATCTGAGATGGGTATGAAGTTAGCTGGATATTCACCTAAAATTTCAAGTTAGTTCTACTTGACCCAGCTGATAATAAATATAATGTTTATCAATAGTACAAAAGTTTGTCCAACATTAATTAGAATGTTTATCAATGGGTGCAAAAATTTGCCCAGCCTCATTTTAATTGGAGTACATTTTAGTAATGATAGTTAATCTTAACCTTAATTTAGTTCTAGTGCCTCGTAAAAGATATCACAATTGGTTTGACACTCAAAAATACAACTCTGGTCTATTATCAAAAATAAAACTCTGGTCCATTATCAAATATACAACAAAACTCAAAATCTACACTAAATCATTATCATCTTTATTTAACATATCACTAAAATTGTACCTACATCATATCAATTTCACATCTATAATACAAAAATTACTTCTTTCCAAAACTACCCCCAGACATATAGTGCACTGGTGACGGTAGCTCGCGGTTCTGGCCCTTATTGTTCGACGACGACGTGCCAGCCATTGACATTGTTCCAAGGCCGGCGGTCGACGCGCCTGTAGTCGGTGTGATCCCCGTAGGTAGCATGCCCATAAAGTACAGTGGAAGTCCGTTGATGGGCGTCATGCCCGTGCCACCGTTGGGAGCTCCCGCGGCCGCAGCTGCCGCTGCTGCTTGCTGCTGTACCTGCTGTTGGAGCTGCTGCTGCTGTGCTTGTTGCTGTGCTTGTTGTTGTGCTTGTTGCTGCTGCTGCTGTTGGGAACCACCTTGTGTCGCACTCCTTTGATCATTCCAGTCTTGTGGGGCATAAAAAGTAGATGGTGAAGGGAACATGTCGTTGACATACCTGCTTGGTAATCCAGATATAGGAGTCTGGTCACCACCATATTGAATATTTGTGAATAATTGCGGACGCTTCGGCGGCTCCCCTGTCGGGTTAGGGTTCTGGTTTGGATTTGGTGCGTTATTAGTGGAGTTTTGGCTTTGGTTATTGTACTGGTTTTCGTTAAAAACTTGGTTTAGCACCGGAGTAGGAAGAAGGGCCCCTGGATACGCATTTACCTGAGGTGACTGCATCAAGAACATATTTTGTCCCGAGCCCTGCACTGGCAACGGCGGAGCCGTGGCCAGGGCTGGTGAGCTTGTCTGAGACTTCAGGTGGATGGGAAGCGGAAGCGTCGGCTTACGATCAGGATTGAACGGCATAAAGCTCGATGGTTTGGTGTTGATCGAAGGAAGATTGTGTTGTCCAGGAACTCCATTAAACTTCTTACTCAAATCGTGCTGAAGATGGTTGTTAGGGATACTAGCATTTGTTTCAGTTTGAGAAACCGATGACGCTGCTGCCAACGGTCTAGGAGAGTTTTCGATGGCGGTGATGGTTCGTGCGCTGTCCTTGTTGTTTGAGTTGGAGTTTGGCATTACGGTGCCCCCGGCAGGGCCCGCACCACTCTTTTCCTTAGCATCCCCCGGAATCTGAACCCGCAAAACAGGTCTCTGCAAACTACCAGAGTCCTCGCGCTTGTGCAGCGGGCCCCCCTCGCTCTTCTTGTAGCTGGGCTGGTTGAACGTCGGAATCATCATGTTATCCGTCTTCAACCGCTTGGACTTGGGGTCTGGAGAGTCACTACCATAGTCTGAATCCTCATCCTCGTCGTCATCTCCACCAATGCCCACATTTCCACCATTGCTGGCAACAGCACCACCGTCCTTCTTCTGTAACTTGTCGCTCAATCTCTGCTTCTTCTTATAGTTGCCGTAGTTCTCAGGTGACTTGGACTCCTGCGGCTTTGCATTCTTACCAGACATGTTGCTCTGGTAGAACTTGATCAATTCTTTGGTGTTGACCAGTGAGAACTCGTACACCTTGTTGTTGTTTCCGATGATGATTACTGCCAAATCGACCTGGCAGAGTACGGCTAACTCATGTGCCTTCTTGAATAAACCAGCTTTACGTTTCACAAACGTCACCGTACGATTACGGTCGTCAGTCAACGGCTGGATCTCGATCTTTCTTCTTCCCATGGTTCAGAGGCTTACGGCTGTTTTTTCCTTATTCAGCTTTGTTACTGTCTCGAGATGCTTTTGATCTGTTGAAGTGGTGGTTATAATTAGAAGTAAAAATAGTTGACGATGATGAGAAAATTAAGCGGTCACGTGTGACACAAGCGGGCCCTGCACAGTTTTCTTGTAGGTGAATGGATACGACTCAGTAACGACTAATGGCGACTTAATGTTGACTCAATAACTACTCAATTACTACTCAATGTTGACTCAAGGCAACACACCTTTACCTTACTTGGAGTTCTCTGGGCTTTTTAGGTTTAGTTGGTGGCTCTAGTGTTGTCAAGTTTATTTGAAGGGGGGAAGCCGTACGGTCATGTGATACTCTTAATATAGTTTACTAGAATATATGATACTGAATACTTATAACCCAGGGATTAGACTGTAAAATGAGTTGAGTTATCGTTAAGAGAACTTCATTATGTACACAATTTGGTAAAACTTGAACTAGGTTGTTGTTAGTTGTTTGTTAATGTAAGATTATTTCAAGAGTTTTTTCAACATTTAGTCAAATACTTAAGGAATATAGTTAATCTTTAGTAAAGTATGTTAGACTTTTGTCTGATCATCTTCGAAGCGTAATTCAAACTCTATCTCATGAAACTAAGCAAACTTTATAAAGTTGATTAACGATACGCGTACCTGAAGTAACTTTTGACACATGCAGATTTTGCAGCCATAGTATGCATGGAGATATGTTTCACTATAGATTGGTATAGAGTGGCTTAAACGAATAAGTACTTTTGAAGTGTAGTCTGAGATTAGGTCTTATCTACAATGTAGGGTAAATTCTTGTGATTCATATAGTATATTTGGTTTATTTTATATAGGCTCATACATTAGTATACTGAAGAATAGCATGAGGAATAGGATGAAGAATAGGATGAAGAATTGTATGAAGAATTGCATGAAGTTACCAATTACTCAATTGGCTTAGTTGATGGATGTGTGATCAAACTAGGCACAACATTCAATTTCAATTTGCCTGAACCGATCTTCTAAAATAGTACTCAGCATTCTAAGCCATGCATTCACTATGCATTTATAAAATGATGCTCATACATCCATGAGCATTTGTAAATGATATTCACGCTCCTATGACTACTTGTGAAAAGTTGAGCCTTTGCGATTCCATAATACTCATAATCCATTACTTACATTGCTAGGCGAATTATCAACAGATTGAGAGTCAATTTTCAATCACCTACAACTTGCATTATTTACCAACTTTGGAGCCAATTTCGCAAATAAACACCTTAAACTATTCCCACCTTAACTCATCATCAATCTCAAGTTACCTATCTTATTATAAACCCTATAACCATCTTATTATAAACCCTATAACAAGATAATCAATTATTCATTATAAAATTATTAAGCTATATATTCACCAAATATACACCCACCCTTTACCTCTCATACTCCATTCACACACAAATCACTACCCTTCCACTCCACCAAACCTTCACAAGGCCCACCCTTCACACTCCAACAACTCTCTCCACTCTTCATTCGCAAGTGTTCGTAACTCTGATTTGCCAATTTCCATACTGTACATAAATCAAATGAACATTTTTAAAACAAAACACGTATCATCCTCACCATGAGTGCTCCAGAACCTACGGATCTGACACCGCAAGAGCACGCCAAACCCGTCGCCCGTAGATTGACCTTGGTAGGCGATAAAACAACCGCCGAATTGCAGGACTTGATACCGGAGGCGGAAGAGGCCAAACCGTCTGAGTTTGAGCCGACAAAAGAGCAATTGCAGCCAGAATTACCCGATGAAAACCAGAATGGTGGGAATATTAAGGCTGAGGATGCTGATTTATTGAAACCAGATGATTCTCATGGCTCTGATTTGAATATATCTCCAGCATTGAACAAATCGCCGGAAACGACGATTAATAAATCGACGGTGGATGAATCTACGTTGAATGAATTAAAAGTGAATGAATTGAAGGCGAATAAAGGAATAGTTAATGAAACGGTGAGTGAATCATTGGTTAGTGGGGAAGTTCCTGAACCTGTGAGTAAGCCATTGGAATTAGTGAGTGAACCATCAGTAAGTGAACTGGTTAATGTGAAAGATGCATTTGTCAACCAGCAATCTGTGAACACTTTAGAGAGTCAACAACATGTGAGATTAGACAGTCAACAACATGTGAGCTTAGACAGTCAACAACCTGTGAGCTTAGACAGTCAACAACCAGTGAACTCAACCAATCAACAACCCATCCAACCTTCCAACCCAGAAGTAAGTAACAATGTCCACGACCAAGCCTCAGAAGAAACACTTCCATGGGAAACCAAACCTTCTGGCAACTTTTGGGAAACTGAACCAAAGTCAGTAGATGAAGTTGTTGAACAATTGGTGAAAGATTCCAAAACTGAGGAGGTTGATGTTGGTTTGGTACAGGTAGAGAATGTGGATGAAGTGATTCCTGAACCTGAAAATATTGAAACTGAGAACACTGAGCATTCTCAAGCTGATACCATTCATAATGAAGAGGTTCATATTGAACAAACAGAACAAACAGAACCTCAAAGTTTGGGATTGGTTCAAGCTGAACATTCAGAGGTTGTTCAAATGTTACAAGCAGATAAACCAGTTGATTCTGTAGTTGGACAAACAATTGAGACAGAGCATAATGAATCGCAAAATAACGAATCACAGAATAACGAACAAATTAACGAATCTCATGGTCATGACTTGCACACTCAAACACCAAAAGCTTTTGAAAATGTAAATGATATTTCTTTCGCGTCAAATGAAGCTCATACCGAAAGTACGTCTTTTCCATGGGATAATGCCAAACCTGAGGCACTTCCTTGGGAGGAACCTAAACCTGAGGCATTACCATGGAATCATTCTGATGTTCCATCAGATAATGTTGGTGATGTCAAATCTGATACTAAAGCTGAAGAAATTCCTTTGGAAACTACCAAAAATGAGGTTCCATGGGATACTACTAAAACTGAGTCTTTACCGTCAGAGACCAAAAATGAGGCCCTTCCATGGGATTCCACTCCTCAAAACTTAGATAAACCATTCTGGGAAACCGAAGTAGCGGACCCTCAAAGTTTAGATAATCTGTTTGGAAATTCAACCCAAAATTTGGATAATCTGCTTGGTGATGTCAAACCAACCCAAAATTTGAATAGCCTGCTCCCAACCCAAAATTTGAATAATCTGCTTGGTGATGTCAATCCAACCCAAAACCTGCTTGGAAATGTGAATCTGCTTGCAAATCCAACCGCTAAAAGTTTAGATAATTTACTTGGTGATGACGATTTCTTAGACGAAAATCCTAAACCTTTTTCACCAACTGCAAATACTTCACTTCCAACTGTTAACATTGACAAACTTAGCAGCCTTGATGACGACTTGTTCCTCGATGATGATTTCTTAGATGAACCAATCGCTCCAAAACCACAACTTCAAGCTCCTTCTCATTCTGCTCCAGGTGTTCCTACACTCAATAAAGCAAAAAGTATGAATACTGTTGCCAACAAGTACGCCACGTCAACTCCACAATTGGAAAAGAAAAAGAGTCTTTATGATTTCCCATCTACTTTTGTTCACAACAATACAAAGCCCGCAGCTAGATCGTCTGCAGCAAGCAAATACGCGGCTCCAGTTGCTCCAACGGCACAAGTAGGACCCCCTGGAGCATCTCCAAGTGCGGTTTCTGCTCCATTGGCTCAACCTGCTAAACCTCCAGTGAAACAAAACTTTTTTGGTGAGTTACCTGTTGCTCTTCCTAAGTATCAAAAGCCAGCTAGAACTTCTGCAGTGGCTCAACCAAAGGAACAAGTGAGGCAGAACTTCCAAAACCAAAATCAAGTTCCTAGTAAGCCACCTCAAGTTAGTAAGCCTCCAATTAATCCATATAAACCTAGTGCTCCACCAGCTGGGCAAAACCAGGGTGCTAATGGAATTAATCAGGGACTTCCATTGCCACCACAAGGGTTACAGAATAGTTATGCGCCACCAAAGGGGCCAACTATGGGGCAGCCTCCAGTGGGGGCTCCTGCAATGGGGGCTCCTCCAATGGGGCAGCCACCAATGGGGCAGCCTCAATTAGGACAGCCACCTATTGGACAGCCACCTATTGGACAGCCACCTATTGGACAGCCACCTATTGGACAGCCACCTATTGGACAGCCACCTATTGGACAGCCACCAATGGGTCAACCACCTATTGGACAACCACCAATGGGACAACCACCAATGGGACAACCACCCATGGGACAACCACCCATGGGACAACCACCAATGGGACAACCACCAATGGGACAACCACCAATGGGACAACCTCAAATGGGACAACCAATCGGTCAACCAATCGGTCAACCAATCGGTCCATCCTCAGCACTCCCAAACCACCCTCCCGCAAACCAAATTCCTTTCCCATCAGTCAACGGCCCACGCAAGAATTCAAACGCCCTGCCTATAAATACAAACGTAGCAAGAACCCAAGGTGCTAATTCTGCAACTAGTCCCTACGTACCAAACGCAGGTCCTTATGCCCCTAGTCAACACCAAAGAACACACTCAAGAGCAAGTTCCTTGGTTGGTGTTGTTGGTAAGGATATCAACCCATATGCTCCGGTTCAAAACCAGCAACCAGTTCAACAGCAACCAAGTAACGGTATGCTCCCACCAGCTCCAAATATGGGAACTGCCGGTGCTATTGCTGGTGCTGCTGTAAATGCAACCAGATTGAGAGGAGCTTCTGCAACAAAGCATACAAATATCTATGGTAGAGCAGTGCAACCAAGCCAGCCTGCACCAAAGGTTCTGAATCCCGAGTCTCTCAGATTTAGACAGTTTCCAATATTCAATTGGAGTTCTACGCAGAATTTGGTTTACATGATTCCACCTTCTGCTCCTGGTCCTTATAATGCCATTCCACAAAAGCTTTTGCATGTCAAACAAGTATCGAGCATTTTCAAGGATGACTCGTATGCGTCGTTCCCGGGTCCATTATCCAAGTCCAAGACCAGAAAGGCGGACGTTGAAAAGTGGTTGGAAGACCACGCTTCAAAGTTGCAGAACTCTGGATCTGATCCAAATAAAGTCTTGTTAACCCAAGTATTATACAACTTGGTCAAGCACGATGCAGACATCAAGTCCAAGGCGTTTGTAAAGAGCGTTTGCAGTGTTTTGAACCCAACCGTCGACTACAACTCCAGCGCAGACCCATCGTTGAATATCTCCATGTCACAAGCAGTGACTTCAATCAGCAATGCACCAAAATTGGACACTGCCGGGATCAACACTGTATTTGGATTGCTTCAAACTGGAAACCTTTCAAAGGCTTTGGAATTCTCCATTAGTCGTGGAGATTGGGCCATTTCTTTGGTGATTGCTAGTTTTGCAGGTCCTGAGCAGTTTTCAAAGATTGCACTGGATTATGCACGTTCGAGCTTCCCATTCCAGAAACTGAACAACAAGGTGATGCATATCATGCCTATTCTTTTGAAGGTGTTTGCTGGTAATGTTACCAGTATTATTGACGACTTGAATGGAGTGGAGTCTGAAGCTGAGTATGCTGTTTTGAACTGGCGTGAAATTGTCAGTTGTGTGGTTGTAAGTGAATCTGTCAAGGCTCAAGACTTTTTGATTGAGTTTGGTAAGTTCTTACAAGCTCGTGGACACCTTTCTTCAGCAGATGTTTGTTTTGTATTGGCGCTTTTACCTATTTCGCCTACTGCAAGTCCTGTCAACGGAGCGCAATTTTCCTTTGTCCTGTCGGACTTGTACACTGAAGTGTACGAGTACGTCTTACAATTGCCAGCCAACTCTACAGTCCCATCGTTTGGACTTCCTCACTTGTACCCAATGAAGTTGAAACACGCTTCGACATTGGCGGATTATGGTCTTTTCAATGAAACCCAAAGATACATTGATACACTCAACACTTCAATCAAGGCAGGAGGTAATAGATCACCTGTTGTTAACCAAATCTTCATTCAAGAAATTCAAAACTTGATTCTCAGACTCACAGATTCCAACTCAACAGAACTGAGCTGGTTCAGTGGAAGAATCAGTAAGGTCAACTTGGACAAGGTTTGGGGTCAATTGGATAAATTTATTGGTGGTGATGAACCAAAGCAAAAGACCCATGATGGAGGGGTATTCAGTAAGTTTAGTCCTTCAGTTCTGAGAACCGCTCTGACATTGGACTTTACTGCAATGGGTAATTATTCTCCATCTGTTGGAAATAAGGTTAGCAAAGAGGCGTTCACAAGTCCTCCACCTCCTCATACTGCCGATATTCTCAGTAACCCTCAATCTGGTCATTATGGAAACCTCACTGCTGCTTCACCCTCGATTTTAGGAGCAAGTGTCGCTGCTCAAGCAAGAGCATCTTCATTGACCTCGGCAGTTGCACCTCCAAATCCAGTCGGTGCTCCTGCTCTGTCAGCTCCTCCAATTTCCAAGTACGGGCCAAAACAACCATTAGCTCATCAAGCATCTCCTTCACCATTTGAAACGACAAACTCCAAGTATGCTCCTTCGAATGCGTCGTCGCTGAACTTGGCACTAGATGCACCAATCTCGGGTCAGCCTGATGATTTGTTACCTCGCAAGACTCAGAGACACGCTAAGACTCCGTATGGAAATGTCCAGGCCCATTTGCTGAACTCATCGGTCAACACTCCATATCAACCATATTTGGGTAAGAGACCATCGGTGGCCAGTGTGGTATCAAATGACAGCTTTGCCCATGAGCCTTTACGCGTTCACAACAGATCTCCTTCCATGCAAAGTGATGTCAGTATGGACTATCCACTGGAATTCAAGTCGATCCCAAAGCAGTCTGAAAATCACGAAATACTGCCTGTTGCGCCAGTAGTGGAACCAGAGTCAATTGCCGAAACCGCTCCACAAACTGAGAATGTTCCTCCTCCAGTTCCAGCAAAGAAACCTGTTCGTAACCCTTACGCTCCAGGTGCATCGGCAAGACCAGCACAAAAGAAGAACAAGTATGGTCCACCAGCAGGTGGGGCCACCAAAAAGTATGCTGTTCCTTCTAACTTCCCTAAACCAGCTGGAAGTTCACCATTCAGTGTTCCAGAAAATTCGCCATTTAACCCACCAAGTTCAGAAACTGCCCAACATTCAACGGAAGGAGAATTGATGCCTTCGTCCAACTTTGCACCATCACCTCGCATTTCTAAAAACCTGAACTTTACCTCCAATATCGATAGCAGTTTTGAAGAGGAACCCCCAAAGCAAAAGAGCATGTACGACCCGGTTTCACCAAAACCAAAGAACATGTATGATCCTTCATCTCCAAAACCTAAGAATTTGTATGATCCTTCATCTCCAAAGCCAAAGAACTTGTTCAACCAGCCAGTTTCACCAAATCCAAGAGAGTCCATGTTCAATCCATACCAGCAAAAGTCGCCAAATTCGCACAACACTGGTAATCTTGGATCGTTTGGCGAGTTCCCTATTCCAGGATCACCCGACTACACGACTCGTGCTAATTCTGTGGTTGGTGGAACCACTGGTGGTAATGGCTTCTTTTCTCTGAGATTATCGCAATCGCAGCAGTCAGCCATGTACCAACAGTACGAAGTGGAAGACGACACTGTAAGAGATTATGTTCCGTTAGTAGAGGAAGAGGAGGAAGATGAAGATGAGAGTGAACTGGTTAAACTTGCAAAGCAGAAGAAGGAAGATGAAGAAAGAAAAGCACGTCTTGCAGCTGATAAGGCTAGACAAAAGGCAAATGAAGCTGCTGCGAAGCGTGATGCTGCCAAGGCTGCGGCTGCGGCCAGAGGTCAATCTGGATGGTTCAATTGGTTGGGTAAAGATGACGGAAAGCCCAAGCCCATTAAAGCCAAATTGGGTGAAAAGAACCATTTCCAGTACGATGAAAAATTGGGAAGATGGATTGATACTAGTAAGCCTATTGAGGATCAGATAAAGGAGGCTGCACCTCCACCACCACCAGCAATGAAGAAGAAGCCAGCACCAGGGCCACCAGGAATTGCACAGGGACCACCAGCAGGGGGACCACCAGCGGGAGGACCACCAGCGGGAGGACCACCAGCGGGAGGACCACCAACCTCGGGACCACCATCTTCTGGAGCACCAGTTTCTGGACCACCTAGTGGAGCACCAATTGGAGCGCCAATAGGCTCCCCAACAGGTACAGGACCAACTTCATCAGCACCAGCACCTGCTGGAGCTCCACCTGCTCCAGCCTCAAACGGACCACCAAAGACTAACTTGGCCACCGCCGGACTTGACGATCTTCTTTCGTTAGGAGGCAGTTCAGCAGGTACAGCACGTAAGGGTAAACGTAACACACGTCGTGGATACGTTAATGTCATGGAAAAGTAGATTAAAATAAAAGTTATTATTATGATATTGTAGTCCAAGATCAGTGATTAGTTTCAACTTACTTTTCCAACTTGATTATTTCAACTTACTGTACCAACTTGATTATAGGTTCAACTTGAATATAGTTTCACTTGATAATTCCAACTTTATTATAGTTCCAACTTGAAGTCTTTATTTTGTTAAGAATTCACATATTAGTACTTAATATATTCATTGTTATCTTATTCTATATACATTAATATCTATACAACTTAATTCTATAATACTTAATATACACCTCTCATTCTAATACCTCACTTTATCATCTTTATCATTAAATAATAATCTGGCTTTATTACCCTTCCTCGTAACTTCTTATCCCTAGGTGAATCCTCTCTAAATTCATACCCAAGTTTCCTATACCACTCCAAAGCTCTTGTATTCGATGAAAATACCGTAAGTGCTACTCCCTCAACTTCAATTCCCTCCACCTTTCCAGGTAACGCATGAACACAGTCAATAATCTTCGTCCCATACTTTTTCGATTGAAACTCCGGATTGACATGTATTTCATACAAATACAATACCACTGCTCCATTTTCCTCGCAAAGCTTAAACGATGCAAACGCAACAAGCTTACTCTTACAAGTGTACCATACATATACAAGTCCCGGTTCCTGCATTTCCTCTTCCTTCTCAACCTCCCAGTTCTCCTCTACATGCAACCGATACAGATCACCCAAGGTGTACTCCAAAAGCTCTAAAAATTCTAGTAACTGACCTTGTTCAAGCTGGTGCACTGGAGAACAGTGAAGGTCTAGAGAATCAATCTCAAAGCTTGCTCCGACCAAAGTCGAAATTTGCTCAGAAATTGACTTCATCAACGTTATATTCAGTTCGTCAAGCATAATTAGTATTTGATAAAGACTCGTTAAGCGTAATTAGTATTTGATATAGACTCGTCAAGCATAATAAAGATAAAGACGCGTTTTTCACAAAAAAAAATCAGTACCTTTATCATGAACACCATCGATCATATGAATCATCATGTGTACAATACAAACGAGTACCAAGTTGAGCTGAAAGAGTTTCCTGATGACACACTCAGTATGGTAAGCGTGCCGAGCCTGCCACTTGGAGGGGTTCCTGAGTATGGTCATTACGTTATTGGGAGTGAGAGGAATGATTGCGATGTGCTTTTATCGAGCCAGGATGGAGATATGGGTACCAGCGCAGGCGCAGGTGCTTATGAATCAAGTAGTAGAGGAAGCAAGGGTACATCTGTGTTGGAGAACTTACACAGTATACAGCAAGACCGAAGCAAGCAACTTTACAAGTACGGGACGAGGAGGACACTTTCGTCGCCGATTCGGGGACAGACTTGCAATGGGCACATTGGGATGATCAACCCACGCAACAAACACAATAAATTGAGACAGGTGAGGCACCAGCACAGACAAGGTGCTTTAGACCTACGCAGAGAGAAGTTTAGTGATATTCAAGCTGGTAATGATTACGTGCAGGAGAAAGAGCAGAGCATGGGCGAAGCGTATGCTGGGTTAGATATTGATCAATTGATTGAGGAAGAGAGAGAAGCTGAAGAAATGGCTGCTTATATGGAAGAACAGAGAGAATTGGAGGAGAGGAGTAGGATGGAGGATTTGGAGATGGCTGCGTTAATTTCGCAATTGGAATTGTAGACTATGATAATGATTAATGGATATTTAAGTAATTCAATAATTTGGGATTTTAAGAAGGTACCTTTGAGTAAGTTTAATATTTGTTGTAGAGTAAAGTGGAAGAAGTTTTATGTTATCTAAAACAGTGCTCGTTAAAGAACGTTTAAAGTTGTACGCAAAATTTTATTATCTTTCCCATCTTTAATTTGCAGCCAAAACCTTTAATTTTGCAAATCCGTCTTCCCATATATAACAGTAATTAACAGAACCCAAAGCGCAACTTATTCCTTTCATCAAAGTCCGCAACCCCAAATCCCTTTCCTCTCCGCTGCTCCCGAGAAATCCTCACGTTCCAAACCCTCTCCCAACCCTAATCCTCCCAACCCTCCTCCCAACCACTCAGATTGTCCCCAAATTTGCAACCATACTTATACACTCATCCTTTTATATATCCTTCCTTTTATATATCCAATCCAACCCAAATCTTCAGAATTGCACCCATTTACCTAACACCTACACTAAACCACTCATGTCATAAGGAAGAATGTCAGTTCCATCTGCAGGAATACGGCTGCACTCTGATGTAAACGTCGACAAGTCTCAGGGTGAAACAAGAATAAATACAAACGAATCAGAGAACTAATAATTGTATCTCAAACGCGTCTGTTAGTTGACTTATTCTCATCCCTGAATGTAAATTACTGATCACTCTTCCATTGTGATTTCAGATGAAATTGTTCTATGATGTGCACAAACTAAAAGTAACTATCTGTTCATCTTACAACACACCAAAATCACTACAACCAAAAGGAAGTTTCAAAGCTTTAAGCTCTTCCGGTAGGCACCACCCCAAAATCGATCGCTATTAATACTGCAAATTAAGGTTTGTACCATTCACGTTTGTAACTCCATACTCTATTTCTTTTTTTCAGCCTTTTTTTCATTCATAGGGTTCAACTCTTCTCTAGATTAAAACTACTTTACTCTTTTCATAGACACCATGTCAAGAACACCACAAGAAGAATCGCATGAGCTCAGCGAATTCAACAGAATTGACGAAAACGAGTACTCCAACGATGAAAAACACAACGATGATACGATCAGAGATCAACCTGGTGCTGGGCCCACCATGTACATGGGTCCCAAGGAGCTGAATGATGATAGCTCAGACAACAATAACAATAACGACGCCAGATCAAGTATGACTGTGAGTGAAGTGGGATCGGGATACGCTAGAGATGATGACGAGTGTACTGAGTTCTGCTTGGACTTGTGGTCGTGTTTTGGATTGTTTGACGTTTGTTGTCCTTCTGATGGTGAAGGTTACATGACTACTGCTGCTGGTTTCTGCGGAAATATTTGTCTTTCATGTTGTAAGTGTAAGTGATGTTGAAGGGATGGTTATTGAGTTGTTCGTATTATTATATGGGTTAGAGAATGGAAAAGAGGTATGGAAGCTGGCATTGTAACATCGCCTCCATATCTCGTATCATTACTTAGAAGTTAGGAATGATTTAGGAATGTATTATTAAGAAGATTCAAAGTATCATATGAAGCCTTTGGGCCGTGTTGTGAAACATCGCTGGTTTCACTAAATGGTCTCTTAATCTGCACTTTTTCTATTTTGGGGGAGTTGCAGCGTTTAATAGTTTTTTTGCAACCTTAAATGAGGAATAAGATAGAGTATACGGTTGAGAATAGAGGGCGTACAATGAAGAGATCTGTTACTTATAGTGGGAGTAAGGGAACTTTCTCAGGTGAGACTACTGAAGAAAGCGCTGAAAAGGCGATGCCGATTCCGGGGTATAAGCAAATGAATCCTTTTCGGATTTCTAGATCAAGGTCTCAGGGATTTTTGAGCAGTCCATTATCTGGAGAGGTGAGCGCTTGGAGTGATCAGGGTGTATTTCAGTATGATAGTGCAAATGATGGGACTCAATTGAAGGAAGATAATTTACAAATGCCAAATAAGAGTCCGCTGATTGATGATCAGATACTTAATGAAAATGAGAGCATTCCACATGAGGATCAGATACTCAATGAGCCACGTGAGAGCATTCAACATGAAGATCAGATACTCAATGAACATGTGAACATTCCACAAGAAAACATTCAAAGTGGCCAAATTGAAACACTGTTAAACTTACCAGATAATCCAAACAATGAACCTTCACAAAGCATTTTTAACGATACAATCATTTCAACTGCCTCAGCAGATAAAGTTTCTAGGTATCCTACAGTGATCCGGCATCCTAAACCCAGTCCAACTACTTTGAATGAGTTGAAGATTGATGCTATTTCTCCGATCTCTGGCAATACGGACCCTTTGAAGACTCCACTGGGAAACGCTTTGGAAAGTCCAGGAACTAACCTGGGAGATCGCAATCTGTCAATTGGAAAGTCAGAAGATTTTGAGACGCAAGAGGGAACTATTGGAGCGAAGTTGCAAAGAGTCTACACAACCCAGAACTACAATCCTGATGATTTTATGGCACCAAGCTCAAGTATATTGTATCCTTTAAGATACAACAAGAGTACAAATAATGTTGGAGGAGTATTTAAAGAAGCTCCAAGTGCGGCCTATGAGAGCAGAAAGCAGGATCAAGAAAGTGAAGAATCACTTTCTTCAAGACAAAAGTCTATTCTTCATTTGAAACCACTGGGAACAGAATTTTTGAGAACCTTCTCAGCAGAAACTCAGACCACCAGTAAAAGAGACGCTGATTTGGGTGATGGGATTGGCAAAAAGACTTTGGTGGCTCTTATTTGCTTATCTGGTCTAGTGATTTTACTTTTGGTAGGGTACATTCCAACCAGTATATACTTGTACCGGGGCCATGCTAGCAGCATCAGGAGATTCTTTAAGTCGGAACTGAACAGAAATTTGTTACATCAACTATTTGATCAATATGGTATGAGTAATGAGAGCTTCTATTCGAATAAAACAGCTACCAAAAACATGTCTCAAGTTAACCTTCAACCTTTTGAAATCGATGAAGAGTTTTTACAATTGTCCAAAGAGCAAAGGCTGCAAATATTCCACGGTTTAGCATATTCACCTTTCGAAGCTATGGAACCGGAGTGTGGAATCACTGAAAAAGGAACATTGCTTGATGTTCTCAAAATGGCCACTGTGACCAAGAGAATTAGAAATTATGGAATGCAATGTGGGCAAGCTGATTTAATCTTGAAAGCCATCCGAAAGTCAAAACTTGACATGAAGTTGGCCATGGGTGTTTGGATTGGAGGTAATAATACTATCAACAGACAACAGATGAACATGATGAAAGATGTATTGAAAACGTATCCGGAACTGATGTTCGAGTCTATTTTTATTGGGAACGAGGTCCTCTTTAGGCGAGAAAAGTCATTAAGTGAGTTGGTACAGTATATCAAAGAGACTAAGAATTTTTTGAAATCTATTGGATACTCAATTCCAGTTGGTACGTCTGAGATTGGATCGCTCATCAGTTCTGAGCTACTCAATCACTGCGATATCATCGGGGCCAACATTCATCCTTTCTTCAGTGGAGAAAGTGTTGAATTTGCAGCTGACTGGACTTTAAACTTTTTAAAGTACCAGTTAGACCCTATGAATGTAAAGGATGTCAAAGTTGTGATCACCGAGGTTGGATGGCCCACTGATGGCGGCCGTTATAACAAAGCTGTAGCTAGTAAAGCCAACCTTAAGTATTTTGTGGAGGATTTCATTTGCAAGGTAAGCAAGAACTACGACTACTATTTCTTTGAAGCCTTTGATGAACCTTGGAAGAAGGTGTTTTACGAGGAAAATAATAAATGGGAGACAGAGTGGGGGGTTTTCACTAGCAATAGAGCAAACAAGCTTGACTGGAAAACATTGAGAGAGTGTAAGAGTCATAATGTTCCATAGATTCTATTTAGATTAAGATTTGAGAATACAAATTAAGAATGAGAGATATTTACATATAGATTTATGCTAAGTTTGCACTAGAACCTTCCCCGATAGTGCTGTTTCTTCTTAAAGAATCAGCAGCGCTTTGTTTGGTGAATCCACTGGACAGAGCCCAATTTCCATCGGTAGAACTGTTCAATCCCAAGAGTCTCTTCACCAATACAAAGCCCATGGCACCAGCCAAAACAACAACGGCACCGAGAACAAACATTAAACCAGGCAAGTTCCAAGCTGTCAAAGAGTACTTGTACATGCTTAGGAACAATAATGGAAAAACGAGACCAGAAATGCTCTGTAAGATAGCCATGGCACCATATACCTCACCAAGCTTGCTCTCAGGGTAAAACTTGATGATAGAGGAGGAAATGGAAGGACCAGCAAGAGAACCAAAGGCAAGTGCAGCCACAGCAGTCAAAACACCATTTGTGGATCGAGCCAAAAAGAGCCCGAGAAAAGCAATACTATCACAGATCAACCCCCCAACAGACATTGAAAAATCAATCATGTCCAATTGATTAGAAAGGACCTTGAACTTGAGTCTTTTCTGTAAGATAGTGTGGTTGATCACAGGAGACAAAAGAATCAACACCACAGCCTTTGTTGAGCACGCTACTGCAATTAAAGTACCGATGTCATGCTGGTCCCAGTTGAAAATCAAGTACCCGTAGAGAATCAAAATGCTCATCACTACGTTACTGAGGGCTCCCAAGATACAGTTCATCGAAACCAAGAACAAAACGGTTATTCTGTACACACCAATCTTGCTCAGGTCTGCGTTCCTCGAAAGGGTTTCTGGAGTCAACCAAAGCAATTTCAATGGGTGGAAAAACTTCAAAGGCATTCTGGCAAGATTGACGATTTTGCTTTTAAATGTAGTATTTGGAGCGTACACTTCGTTTTGCTGAGAAGCAAGAGCAGATGCTCTTGACATCTTCCTGGATCTAATAGATCTCGACTCAGGGAGGAGAACAATACTGTACAAGGTGGTCAAAAGCATAATCCACAAGCCAAATCTGATTGGTGCAAATTGATTAAGAGGAATGTTGTTGAACAATCTCGAAGGCTCACCAAACCAGGAACTAGACGCAGACAACATCGAGTTGCTTGCCCTGTCGAGAACAAAATTACCAATGATGGGACCAACACTCAAACCAGTCATTAACGCAGCCAGACCAACACCAAGAGAATAAATTCTCTCGTGTGGCTCAACCACATCAGAAATGTAGCAGGTGAGAAGCGTGGTAATAGTCACAATACCTCCAGACAAGTCGCTTAATATCTGGATCAATATCATGAGCCAAAACTGCAAAGTGTCAAACTTCCACATTACCACCATTTGGCAAAATTGTCCAGCCATAAAGGTGAACAACCCAAAGCAGAAGAAACCCTTGCGACCGTACTGATCCGATAAACGGCCTACGAACCCGGCAGCAATCAACATCACCGTGTTGGACAGAATGGAAGTCGCCATTTGCAAGTTGGAGTAGAGCAACTGGACTTGCGTGGGGTCGCAAACAGTATCTGTATCGCGCATCACCAGATTACAAGCCAACTTGAGCGCAATTGTCTGCTGCGATGACATGCCACAGGAGTACCCAACCACATACAAGAAGACCACCATGGATATCTTCACCAAAGATGGTCTACTCAACCAAGAAAGACTCTTGTGCTCAAGACGCTCGCGTCTGAGCCAATATGTGTCGTCATCATGCTGTTCGCTTTCAAACTCTTCATCGCCTTCAATCACAGCTTCGTATACATTGTTAGCAGCAGTCTTCAAAATGTTGTCGAGTTCTGGGTTTCTTGTATTGTGTGGGTCGTCCACGCTAGGTGCCTGAGACATGCTGGTCTCAAAATTAATTTCAATTTGTGGGACTAAGTGCGTCTTATATTGCAGCCATAGCTGATTACGGACTTACAAATCAGCCTCAGATAGCAATTAGCAAATCTCAAAATGGATCGCCATCGGTGCCGTAAAGGCAGTTCCCTTTGACATACGGCCACTAAACATCCACACCGCAATACTTTGCAAAGTTTTGGAGAAAATGAAACTGTCCATTCTGGGAAATCGGAGCAAAAGTGCGGCAGGATGATTTGCATCCGGCCCTAATGATAAAGGTTTGCCATTGATTGAGGAATGACTAGATTGTTTGAGAAACTGGGTGGTTTTAGTGGGTTTGCCTTATTTGTTCACGTGTTAATAAGCTTGCTCAGAGAATAAGTGGGAGATGATTGTGATGTGATTGTTTATATTCACTATCTGACCTCTAAAAGTTGTCCTGTATTCACTGGCTATCCTCTGAAAGTTGTCCTGTACTAACTCAGGGGCGTGTGACAAAGCAGTTGCATGTACAACTAATACGATGAGTTGCCGAACAAGGGTGAACGCGGTAACTTGAGACTTTTCAAATTTTTGAAGAAAACCTTCTAATTTTTATGAATTTGTTAAAACAAAACGATAAATTGTCCTCTCTGCATATTTGCAGTTACCACTGTTGTTCGCATTTCAAACGCTGACGAGCCACTGGAATCCACTGTGGCTATACATGATTATGCATTCCCTGATTACAAGAATATCCATTTCTCTGGGGTGTAGATAACTGGAGGATGGGTTATGGTTCTGATATGATGGACTTTACCGGAGTTATGCTTCCTTTTCGGTTATGAAACTACGACTTATGATAACTTTCAACATGTTGCAATAACTAGGGTGATTGCAGTTCCTCCAGCTATGGAGGAGATCTGTGCTCAGCTGAAGGTTCGGGACTTCAGCCGCTCCAATACCAGGCTTTAATTCGATAGTGTTCATATTCTTAACTATTGCGTTAGAGATATGTACAAGTGTGAACGGTGGCTGCAAAATGTATGGTGTTTACTTGAGTACATTAATAGTGCAGTGTGATTGTCAACCGATAAGGAATTAGATTCCAAAGCTATATTTACTCAAAATTACAAAACCAATACAAAGAAGGGCAGCAATGGACCATAGGGGGAGTCAAAGGCGTCTAAGTCCGCCACATCTACTACGGTTTCTCTACACAACCAAGTGTCAGGTATAGTTAATGCCAAGGAATGGTTTCTTCCTTCTAAACTTTTCTATCGTACCTGCGAAGCCTTTTAAATTCACCAATACTCCTCTTAGTGCACAATTTTCAAGGAAAAGAGCCAATTAGTTGAATCTGGCTTACTTTTAGCTAGTTCAAGTGAAATAACTGACACATACAGTAGTTAGTCTTCTCACTGTGCTTATATGTTATCTTTTAACTATCGGTATCTTCAAAATGCACCAAAGCAGAATACTTACAAATTCAATAACAAGGCAACTTGTCCGAGTGGTTAAGGAGAAAGATTAGAAATCTTTTGGGCTTTGCCCGCGCAGGTTCGAATCCTGCAGTTGTCGTTATTTTTTGCACCCAAAAGTTTAGCGCAATACATCTGTTGCGAGTTTGATCCGACGCCTCATTCTAGATGAGTTCTCATCTACTATGAATACTCATATATAAATGCATGATTGTTCCAATGAATAACCTGGTCAATGGGCTTGAGAAATCCAAGATAATGTAAACACACAAAATTAAAATATAAACGCTCTTGTTAACAGAGAGAATAAACTACACTCAGATTCAAAAAAAAATAATACTGTTCTAGAGATTTGGAGACCAACCTAGGTTCCGTAACCAAGTTAATACTGCTTACCATTCTACAGTGGCAATAAAAAGATGAATGAATCAAAAAAGAAGCCCGATACGGGGCTCGAACCCGTAACCTTTTGATATCCTATCTAAGAGTCAAATGCTCTACCGATTGAGCTAACCAGGCACTTCTTGTTTTTAATAATCACTAGAAATGCCAACATTTGTCGCCTAAACTACTCGCTAACAAATTTGGGCGAAGAAAAATCTTAGAGTTAAATATATCTTGATCATTCTCATGTAATCCAGAGGATCTCCGAGTATATTGGTCGTCGAGAATTCCCACACATGCTTGAGCCGGAGTTGAGTCGGAGAAGAACTCAAAATTCAAATTCACTTTCTAGCCAATTTTAGTTTACTTTACCGAAGGACCCTGAAAAGGTGCAAAAAATATCTTCAATGCAATTTTTAGAGCTATGGTTCTCATTTCGAGGGTACTATTCTCCCCAGCCCCCACTTACATTCAATACAACGTGTACTCACAACACCAATGTTACCTCAACTGTCTGACCAATTTGAATTGTGGGGCGTATCTGTTTGTTAGTTGAAAATTGTTGAAATGTAACACCGTTTCATCGATAATAACCGGGGATTCTGCATAAATAACTTTTTAGATACGATGCAATCTATGCATTTAGCGAGTGAGCCTGTCTTTCTTTGTGAGTTACTTATGACTGTTCTTCTGAGTTAGATAATTGACCAGACTGCTCTACTGAGAGTTTATGGATCCGTCTTCTAGACACTGGAATCTTTGCTTGGCAGGTCCAGCTTGAATTCTTTGTAGAAGTAGTTAAATCAGGAGAAGTCGTCAATAGTGCGTCGGGATCTACTTGCTTTAGTTTTCAATCCGAAACCTTGTAAAGTGTCACAACATTACTTCTTGAGCCCCACTTAATGCGCATCCGTATCTGCTTTTTAGCAGTATGAGCTCTTCTCTGTAACTTGCAAAAATTCATAAATGCAACATGGACCCTACTGAATCAAATATAAATACAGGACATCTCGCAAGCTCTTTAGGACCTAAACAAATGTCAAAAGATATTGAAGAACAAGGTTTTGCAGTTGTCAAAGGATTCCTCACACCTGATGAGGTGAAAGAGTACTTGGCAGCATCTGAGAAGGTTATCCAATTGGCCCGCGACGGAGATTGGCCGGAGGTGAGAACTGTTGGTAAGCAGTTTCCACCTTGGCCAAAAGGTACCAATCCCAACATCTGGGGAGTGAGCGGGCTCCTCCATCCCGATTTGGAGGAACTTTCCCAACCATTCCAGAAGGTTTACTCCAGCGATAAGATTTTGGACACTGCTGCTGAAATTTTGTACACTACCAAAGATAACTTGAGCTTGGAATTATTCAACATGCTTATCAATCCATTGACTGATTTCGGGTTAGATTGGCACAGAGATACCATTAAACCCGATGTACTGGTAGAGGAAGAGGCTGAGAAGTTAGCAGGAGCCAATGCTAAGGCAGGAACTCAATTCAACTTGGCGCTCACCGATGACGCCTGTTTGATTGTGGTCCCGGGGTCTCACAACAGAGTTCGTACGTCTGAAGAAAGACTGAAGTTGGAGAAGGAAGAGATTTCGGGGCAGTTGATTGTCAAGTTGGAACCTGGCGATATTGTTTTCTACAACAATAATATCTTGCACAGAGGCCAGTACTCATCGAAGTCGAAGAGAGTCACGTTGCACGGTTCGTATGGTCACAAGGACTACGGAAAATTCAGAGCAAAAGGTATTTTGCAGCATGGTGTTGCTGACTGGTTGCCTCGCTTGGACCCTATTACCTCAAATTTGGAATTGTTGAAGGAAAAGTTAGTAGTTTTAGCAAAGGAGTTTGAAGGAGTCGACGTGGGATTCGCTTTGGAAGGATAGTTTATTTATGAATAAAAATTGATTTGATTAAAAAAAAATAAAAAATATAAATGGCTGCAAAATTTAGCGGCGTACAAAAAATAAACTACTTCTTTCTTAAAAAGGTGTAACCAGTATTCCAAACAAGGTCAATTTTTGTGGTGTCACGATCCCAACCACATTCTCTTTCTAGATCTTTCAAGTAATTTTCCAAGAATTCTTCTTTCTTTCCAGTCTTCATGTTGAAAGTGTGCAACGCACTGCTCGTTCCGTGGTACCCCATAAAATTCGACAAAGGAATGTTCATTCTCTTAATATCGAGGTCTCTAGGACTTAAAGGAACACCGTCTTGTGGACGGTAAACATTTATCTCCACATCTTCGAAAAGGTCTCTTGGAATGTGCTTGTTTGGCTCAACCAAATGGTCACGCAAGATCTGCCTTCCTGGCTGCTCCCAGTGAGGTCCAATAGAGTCAGGATCCTCGTAGTAGTACTTTTCGTAGATTTCTTGCGCTTTCTTAAGTCTTTCAGGTTTGTCAGTTGGATCACCAGAGAAGTCTGTGATTACTGGATCGACGTAAAAGTAGTAGGCCAAGGTCCCTCCTGGTTTCAACAAATCAGCACAATTCTTGAAGAATTGATCATAGTCCTTGAACCAATGGATGCACTGAGCGGCGGTGATCAAATCAATAGTTCCTTTTTGAAAAGGTTTCGAGTCTTTCAAGACATCTTCAACAGCACCGGTTCTGAAATGAATGCGACTTGGAGAAACGCCAATTTCTTTGCACCTTTTCTCAGCCAATTGATTAGCAGTTTCAACCATCGTTGAAGACAAGTCTAAACCAACTACCTCGTCAGCGAATCCAAGTAACGGATATGTTGCAATACCTGTACCGCAACCCACGTCAACAGCCTTGTTAACCTTTTGAGCTCCAACATACTTTTTCAAAATTGTATAAAAGCTGCTAGGATAGTGAGGGCGAAACGAATTATAATTAAGCGACTTAAAAGTGAGACTGGAGTATGTTGCCATTGTGATTAGAGAGTGAAGAGGGAGGTAAATGTGTCTTGGTTGTACTCTATATATACTTAGATATTCACTTTTTCGGCTCCGCGTTTCGGACTTGAAAAAGAGGAGAGTAAGAGAAATGTGACTTACGAGGTTGGGTTGTCGTAGAGGAACGTGGTCAGCTTACGTTTGTCAGCACCCCTAATGGCTAATTGTCAACCTTGTGCAGCAACCTGATCACATTTACCACAATTTTAGAAATAATATTCACAGTTAATGGCCCGTTTTCTTCTAAATAGCTCTTGATAATATAAGTCAATCGTTGCAGTCTTTAATACATTGACACACACAAGCAACAAAAGCAAGACCAAAAAGCTAGCCTTTCTAACATTGGCGAAGTCGTAGAGTAGTCTTCATTATTCTTAGAATGGAAAGCAAACAAAAAAATTAAGCCCGACGCGGGGGTCGAACCCGCAACCTTTTGATATCTATTCAGCGTGTTATGCGACCTTTAAAAGTCAAACGCTCTAGCCAATTGAGCTAGCCAGGCTATTTTCGAAAAATGTCTTGTATTCATTTGTAATATTCCGCTGATATAACTTGGTTGCAAATTCTCAGTTGGATTTTTGGGATTCATTCTTTTCAGTAATTTAATCACTTTGATGTGACTGAGCAATCTAACAAAATCAAACACTATTACTTTTGTTAGTCTCTCTTTCAGCTTTCAGGAGGTTACAACTAATTCTTGATTCCTTGGTAGATGATTCTCATTAAGTTCCATCTTGACCTACAAAATACTTCCAGGATAGTATAGCTGCAGGTACACTCTGATTACTATTATCTAAGAGTTTTTCCTGAAGAGGGATCTGGTTCATCATCTAATTGAATTCCAACAGTTAATTGGAGATATCTGCTAGCTCGTTTTGCTTAGAAAACTTGCACTGGTGTTAAAAATGGTCATCTACAACTTTAATTAGCAATATTGATTGCCTCAGATAAGTCTCAATGAAAGGTACAATTTCTTACCAATTAGTTCTATCTATTCTAAATAAATATTTTATGGAAAATGACCCTTTCTCAAACCAATGTATCCATCTGGAGCGTCTTTCACCTTTAACCAAGTGTCCAGTAAATGTCCACCCTCAATACCTTGGTTACTCAACTCATTCCCCCACCAGTGGAGCTCATGTTGACCATATTGAACGGTGAAAAATATGATCAAGGCACTGAAGGCAACACCGGCAGAGAGTGCCAGTGTCAAAATATAATTGTATTTTTCCCACCACAAGAGATAGTTTTTCTTGATGTAGTACATAAACGTGTAGGACAAATAGAGTCCAGCAGTATAGTACAGCAAATTATAAGGTGCGTAGATCAAGAAGCCACCAATCATAATTGTTGGTTGGAAGTACCTGGTGAGTTTGCGGGGTCCATTTTGCTTGAACCATACACAAGGGATCACGAGGAGGACACCAAGAAGGAAGCACCATTTGAGCACCGGGTACATCCCACTGAAGACTTTCGCAGGCCCAATCTCTCCATATTGAATACTGGAGTAGAAAAAGGTATTGGCACCAGGGCAGCTCAATTTGTGCTTTTGGTTAAGATCACATATATCAGGGATATTATTAATTTGCCAGTTTGCAATAGCCAATGCTATCACCACAGAAATCATAGTGGATAACAATTGGCCTCTGAAAATAGATCTAGGAGGTAATTTAGCGTAGTGGGCTAATTTCTGATCGGTGATATAATTACTTGCCTGACTGTCTATATTGTAACCAAAACTTTTCAAAGTAATTAACGCAATACCAGAGTTTGGAATTGCATACCCGACAATAAGCTCAACTAACACATTGAGTCCAAAAGAGAACCCTGTGACGGAGGCGATCGAAGTGATTGGAATCAAAAAGACAAAGTTTATGGCAATGGTGAAAAATATACCCCATACTGGAGTTTCCAGTGGATAGAATAAGACGGACGCAAGTGCAAAGCAGGTACTCACACCTAATATCATAAGGAACCACCAGTCAGGAACGTCATCGTACTTTGACATCATTTTGCAATGTGGATCATTAGCGTATTTTCCGAAATGGTTACGCTTAGAGTTTGGGTTGAACGAATCGGTGATGGTTTGGTAGACATTGACAAATGCAGATTTCATAGACGTCCACTCGATAATAAAGTTGTACAAGATTGCAAATGGATACAAGGCAAAATACGCACCATACAAGACCAAATTCGCAGCACTGAAATATGGAGGACCTACCTCCTGGTACTTTGCATTATCAAACTCCAGTTTTGAGTTTAAGATATCGTGCACTTGGTAGAGTTTACCTTTGTTGTTATACAACTTGTTTGAGTTGATGGGGAAATAGCCAGTCCACTTGTTGTTGGTATAGTAGACTATTAAGATTGTGACAAATGCAAGTACCGAGCCCAAATATTGGTTGGCATAGGTATAAAAAGGCAAGGTCAAACAAGCACCAGCGTCAATGATGTTCCAGTCGAAACTTGGAAGTGGGTTCAACCCGAGACCAGCGGAGGATCCAGTGATGTTGGTTAAATGAATCAGCAGTGGCAGAAGCCATGTTGGCCAGTTGAAAGTGGATAATGTTGTGAAAAGATACGAGGGAATCCAGTTGTAGAAGAAACTCACGAGGAAAGCCACACAAAAGAAGGAATATCTCGACATAGTCCAGCCATGAATAGATTGAGGTTTCGCGTCGTCTGTCTTCAACAATGCTCTGTTCAACACTATAGTTGGCAAGATAGTCGGCCAAATAGCTTTACTAGGGTAGACACACACCTTTTTCATGAGAAGAGCAAAGCCGAACCCCAAGAATTGGGTTGCAATAGTAAGCAAAAACTGGTAAGTTAAAGTAACCCACTTTAAACCATAGAATTTGTCTAATTTCATGACAAAAATATTGTACACAGCATACGGAGTCCCCAGTGAGCATGAATAAATAATTGTAGCAAGCATCATCTCCTTATAACTCCACGGTCCGTTATTCAAGTCAAACAGAAACCCCCCAAACAGAATTCGTTTGTCTGGCATGAACCGTTCCCATAATTTCCCACTAGGAAGAAGAAGAATCTGAACGGTATGTGATGACAATCTGATGGAGGGCATTCTGTGAACGAAAAAGTTATTCACAATCGAGCCTACTACAGTCCAGGTAAGTCCAATAACGTACACTCTGAAAGTCTCTGCTGGAAGCAGCGGATCATCGTATGGATCAGTGATGGCCCTAATTTCAGGGTACGGAGAGTGGAAGTGAATTAAAACAGCCTCAAGACGGACCTGGAAGTCCCAATCATGAATCACCAAATAGGTTCTATTTTTGAATTTGGAATAATCGACAAATTCCTCTTTTTCAGGTTCCGTGTCTTTTGCATCAGGATTTGGTGTTTGATGTACCAATCTTTGGATCAAATCGTAGTCTTCTTTCATGAAATTGACATCACCGTTATGTTCAACCAAGGTATCTCTGAGTATTTGGAGCGCGTCGGGGATTTGCATGTTGGCCACCTTGTCTATTATATAGTCTACCTGGCGTGAGACGGGTATGTCTATGTCAGCACGCAGAAGGTATTCGTCATCGCTAATGAGTCCAAGTCTGAGATATAGGAATTGGAGCTGTTGCTGGGTGAGCTGCTGAGATGCACTCGATGTAGGCTCTGTAGGGAGTGTAGAAAGTTCTATGTATTCTGCCATGGTGTTGGCATTGGTTTGTTTTTTCCCCATATTTTGATTTTTCACAAGAGAGATTAATAGAGAAAAGTATAAATTGGAGAATGGAAGTGAGAGTAATGAGGTGTGGAAACCTGAAAATTGTATGATATCCAATATAAATGTAAGTGAAATTTGAATTCATTTGGCTGCAAATTGAAATTTCGTTTTGTAATATAAAGTAGTTCTTTCGGTAAAGAGGAAATAGTTAACAAGAAATTTATGAGGTTCACTAGAAATTGAGGTTCCAATATGAAGAAACATTAACAGATTCTACAGTGTTTCTCTAACGGACATAGAATAACTAAACTCGTAACTGAGCACCTCTTCTCAACTAAAATTCAACCCACCATATCAGTTGTATTTGCTTGCCTGTAACGGCCCGTTAGTATGAATCATCCAAAACACCCATACACCAATACTCCCCACCAACGAAATTTAGTATAAAAACAAAAAAACACTGAAAAAAAGACACCAATGATCAGAACACCCTTTTCTCGTGCTGCTACCGCAGCCAGACAGAGCGTGAGAACTAGAACTTCCAGCTCTACCTCCGCCTTGGCATACAAGACCTTGCACCGCAACCAGAAAAGACCACCTTTGCCAACTTTCGAAACACCCAACTGGTCGGCCGATGCTGCGGTTTCGTCCATCTTGTACGAGACTCCATTGCCATCGAGAGCTCCAAAGAAGCAACACGTGCTCAACTGTTTGGTTCAGAACGAACCGGGTGTGTTGAGTTCGGTTTCCGGTACGCTTGCCGCGCGTGGCTTCAACATCGACTCGCTTGTTGTCTGTAGCACCGAGGTCAAGGACTTGTCCCGTATGACCATTGTGTTGACTGGCCAGGACGCGGTTGTCGAGCAGGCTCGTAGACAGGTGGAAGATATGGTTCCAGTCTACGCTGTTTTGGACTACACCAACACGCAAATCATCCAGAGAGAGTTGCTTCTTGCCAGAGTCTCGCTTTTGGGACCTGAGTACTTCCAGGAATTGATTGCCAGCCACAAGTTGAACATCAGCGACAGTGGTGCGCTGATCCCAGATTTGGCTGCCAAGGAGTCGGCCTTCCACCCTAGTAACTTGGCCCCAAGTGAAGCATTAAGACAGAAGCACAGCCACTTGGACCACATTTCGACCATCACCGAGAAGTTTGGTGGTAAGATTGTCGACATCTCCGACAGAAACGTGATTGTCGAGTTGAGCGCAAAGCTGTCGCGTGTGTCTTCGTTCGTGCAATTGTTGCAGCCATTTGGTATTTTGGAGATTGCAAGATCGGGTATGATGGCATTGCCAAGAACTCCTTTGACTGGAGCTATTGAAGAAGAGGAAGAGGCTGTTCAAGCTGCTGATATTGTTGATGCCTCTCAATTACCACCTGGTTAAACTATTCATGCCGCGGTTTGGATGTATATATAAAGGTTTAATGAACTTCAGTGATGATTATTGTAGGTGAATGATAAAACTATATCTTTATTATTCTTAGGATTTGCAAAATAATTTTATTCAATTTTTTGCAGCCATTTTATTAGTATGTATAATGTCATGTCAACCATTCAAAGCCTTTAAAATTTGATTCTTTAATAGAATAAATTATGGCACTTTAACGAGGTTTTACTTTGCATGTGCTAGAGTCTCATAGTTAACAATGACAGAACAAAATCTTTAGTCATCATTCTCCTTATCTCTCTATTGTGACCAGAAAAACATAAAACAAACTTTACAATAGCCTCTTTATACATACTGCGACATTGAGGTGAAAGAATGTAGAATAAAGTTTGTCTAGACCTTTATAATTTCCAAGTTAATAGAATATCAATTATGCCCCATAATCAGTATTCCAGTCTATTTAGATGCGCATAAACAATGATCCACCTTAGACGAAACTAATTGTATTATTGTGTGAAATTCCTGAATTATTCCTAATTATTTAAATCTCTTGTCAGTAAGAATTAATTAAATCTCTATCCAATTCCTTGCCAGTAAGAATCAATTAAATCCCTATCCTAGTCCTTGCCAGTAAGAATTAATTAAATCTCTATTCAAGTCCTTGCCAGTAGCTACTCCAGAACACTCGAAAGCTCTAAACATTCTAAAACCTAAATCTGAAACCTTTGGTGTAACTCAAATTGGAAGAAACCGACTCTAATCCAAATACCTCAAAGACACCCAACAATCATAAAATACCTGTCACCAAAAGCACTCAACTAACCAAAAAACAATATTTACTCAAAATAATACAAACTCGGTATAATAATTTGCCGAGTTTGACTCGAACGGCTATTTTTTGATCGCTCTATTTCCGTTGCCAGAACTCAGAGGCTTATTGAAGCTGGCAAAACTTACCAAAATTAACCGGTACATTAATGGTACAAAGGCTCACAGTTGCCGTTTATAAGAACTCCTCAACAATACGCAACAGAAAATATCACAATGGTCAATTAGCGGTCTGGGCAAATCAAGTTTTCACATGTTATAGAAGAGAAGTTTTCATCAAAACATTTCCTTCATTCCTATGGAATATCAGATGTCAAAACTTGGCAGATAATCCAGTGTCAATAAAATAATTTAACCTGCATACCTTATATAAGCTTTTTTTTGCAGCCATGATGGTACTAGGTTAATGATTGCCGGCATCTCATCAATTACCATTGGTTGCATTACTAAACTAGGACAAATACAAACCGTTTATGCATGGACCACAATGGTTCATAAATGTCACTTTAACTATAAGCCTCAAAATCTTTCAGTAGGTAGGCTGCAACTTTACAAGTAAGTCACCTCCTACAATCTGAAACACATATCCATAACCTTAACAAACCAAACCCATCTACAACAACCAGTTTGTAAACCACCACCATCCAGTTATAATTCAGTTTTGGGGCTTTTCCACACGTTTTGTCCTTCATCTATGAGATCTACCAGTGTTTACATTTACGAAGATCAGTTGTGTGGTTTTGTGACATCTACCATCCAATTACAGTCATTCGAAAGTAGCACATAAGCCCCCGAGCCCTGTCTAGAACCTGGTAGGCACAGTTCCGCAGCCGGGCGGTAACTTATAAGCTAAAAAAACAGTCCGAAAATCCAATGGCATATTTTGCACAAGATTGAAGAATTAAAACGAAAATCAATTAATTTTGGAAAAGCCCGTAATTAGATGGATATCAAGAAGGAAGCTGAGGAAGGGTCGCTGAGTTCGTCACGAACAAACGTGTCGCAGCCCAATCAGATGTATGTGAATGCGCCACCATATCCTTACTATCAAGGACAAGCACATCCCAGTACAGGTCAGCAAGGTGGTGTGCAGGCGACTCAAATGCCTCCCAATGTCCAACAAACACCACAACAAGCACAACTGCAGCCCTCCCAACAAATCCCGCACCAGGGACAGGTTCCTCTTGGTCCGCAACAACCTGGAGCTCAGTTCTACCAAATGCCGCCCCAAGGATACTACCCTCCAATGCACCACATGGGACCACAACCCATCAACCAGCAGCTCCCAGCGAACCAGCCGGTCCAACACATCCCACAGGCGGTTCCCATGCAATATTCAAAATCCCAAGCAAACGCACCTGTAAACCAACCCAGCACAGCCCAGCGTGGTTTCACCACGTATCCGCGCCGACGGGCGCTCACTGCCTGTGATACTTGTCGTACCAAAAAAATCAAGTGTGATAACATGCGGCCGAGGTGTAGTCTGTGCGTCAAGAACGGCAACTCCCAGTGTCATTACCGTACCGATGATACTCAGAAAGAATACTCCAGTTATGACCCTGCGTCTCTTAATATCATGTCCAAGTTGGATCTGCTTATAAAAGATGTCAAGGCTTTGAGGGAACGAGAAGAGCCTCCACTGAAGGTCCTGCGGGCTGAACCTGAGATATACTATAAAACTGTGGAGCCATGTAATTGGGACATGTCTTTGGAAACGCTTTTCAAGTGGCCCTTCTTCGTGCGTGTGCTCAATATTACAGTTCCGGAGGCTTCGCAAGTGTCATCGCAACTTATTAGAGAATATGATAGTGCAGGTGTTATGTCTCCGAAAACACAACTGTTGGAATACAGATTCAAAATCACCAAAATGTTGGAAACGCTTCTTGCCAACAAGTTCAGTCACTTGCTCAATTCGTTCTTTGTGAACTCCCATGCCAAAGTGCCCATTCTTGACCTGTTGAATTTTTTTGAGCAGATTGTGGTGTTCAAGCTCTTTGTCAACTACGACCCAAGTTTCCACTTGAACAAGTTTTTGGAATTGTACGATCCTAACATGGACAAGAATCCTCCTGAAATTTTCTTCAAAGTCTTGGAATACAACAAAGTGGACGACGGTCCTGTTTTCAGAAAGGCCTTCAAGAAGTTGTGTAAGCTGGTTCCGCTTATAATTATGATATGTGCATTGGGTGCGTTTGCAACCACCGTCCAACTCGACAATTTGGCCAACTTCAAGACCTCTGTTGAAGAGCGTAATTCTATAGCTATTGGAGCGTTTGCAGAACCAGACTCTCTCAAGGGATTAGATTTGGAAGAAAGCAGAATAGAAATCGCCTACGAGTTATTAAAGTATGCTAAATTACTTGCTGATTCGTATCCCTTCACACTAAAACAGAGTTCGTTGCGTACAGTCACGTTCAAGCTACTTGAAAGTCAGTTCTACCTAAACTCGCTCTCTCCATTGGTGGCCTACAAAACTATCGTAAGTGCCTGCCACTCCATGATGTACTACTTGGAGATGCACAAGTCCCCAAACCCTCACAATGACGAACAGCACATATTAAAGTCAAGCAAGAAGGAGATTGTGGATAGGTTGTATTGGACGGTATTGAAGTTGGAGTGTGAGCTTCGAGTAGAGTTACTGCCGCATGTTCCTGGACTGGGAATCACAAACCTGATACCGCCCACGCCGTTTCCCAAAAGTGCAGACTTCATACCTCCAGACATTCCAAGCAGAGACCACAGCGAGAGCAGTTTGAAGCTTGCTTCAAAGTATTATGACGAATTTTCATGGTACTACTTTTTGACTGAAATCGCAGTACGCAGAATAGACAATAACATGTTTGACGAGCTCTACCTGACGTCTCGCGAGGGCGAATGGGATACCCAGCAGTTTGCAGACACTCTGATCTGGTCAACGTTCGTCAAGTACTTGAACCAGTACAACGGTATCATCAACTCGCTAAGTCCGAGAATTAGAAACTTTGTTCTACAGGAGGACAATGTAGACCAAATCTACTGGAGATTGAAGAAGAGGCGATCTCTGAAACAACTCGACGACCCTTCACTTTTTGCTGACGCTGCGTACTTGGATGAGTTTTTTGTAGATGACGATTTGCTCTTGCGTGCGCAGTCCGAGCTGGTGATGTACATAAAGACGAGAATCCTCACTTCCAAGTTGCTATTGTTCAGACCAATCATCTACTTGATTCTCGAGGACAAGATTGGGTTCATGGAGTTGCTCAACGCAGCGATGGCAGTAATCAAGAACGAGGGCAACGAAAATATTGCTTTATTCGAATCACCAGACTCGTCCACCGTGAACTCGTCGAGCAACCCAGACACAGAGGCCGACCCGGGTATAGACTACTACAACTTGATGAACGCACGCATGTACTACCAAAAGCAGCACCCCGACGAGAACTTCTCCAACTTTATCCAATACAAGAGAGTGAGAACAAAGACAGTCAACACCGGGCAGACCGACTTTGACGAGCAGAATGACTTTACACTTTTAGACCTACCACAAGTGCGGATGCGTGTGTTGAAGGTTTTCATCCAGCATTTAATTGCGACCCCAAAATTGTTGATGCCCAAGCTCGGTGCTCACAGACACCCCGGGCTGTGGTACTACTTGCGTAATCTTTTCGTGGGCAACATGTACCAATTCATGCTCTACACCAAGATCAACCAGATGTTTATGGCAGCACTGCAAGATACGCGTCTCCTGGCAGAATTAGCACCGTTGAGCGGTATGATTGAGATGCTCATGCCTAAACAGGGCATGATTGCACTGTTTGAGCATTCATTAATGCTTTACCTGTACTGGAAAGACGAGAGTCCAGATTGTGCTTTGTACCATAGGTATACTGCACGTTGTCTTGAGGCTTTGGTGAATTAAAAGAAAAGATTGATATTATGATAGACTTAGACAATAAAAGTATGACATGTAAGGTACCAAGAATTACAATTTGACAGTAACGTCATGTGAAAAATTTCAGCCGCACATGCTTCAATAATTTATACTTGTAGTGTCAGTCACTTGTAGTGCCAGTTACAGAGTTTTACTTGAGAATTTAAGGATAATTCGATTACACCAGTCAACAGAATGTTGGAGTATCAATAGACAGTTGGAGATTTGGTAAACAGACACTTATAACCTTAATTGACAATTTAAGTTCAGTCAACTCAGAAAAGCACATTTCCACTATTCAACTCATCACTCATCTTAATCACTTCACCCCAGTTTGACTACTTCGACCACTCATTGAGACCCTTGATGATTTTGCAACCATTCTAATCTCCGATTTCGGACCAGAATAAAAAATATATATACTTTCGTCACCCCAAGAAAACATTATGGACTGGGAGAACTTCGAAATCAAGGAACAGGACCGCTTTTTGCCGATTGCAAACGGTATGTAAATGTCAGGAGCATGAAAAACGAATACTAATCAGCAGTTGGGCGAGTGATGAAGCTGGCGCTTCCTCCGCATGCTAAGCTCTCCAAAGAGTCGAAAGAGTGCATACAGGAATGTGTCTCAGAGTTCATCTCGTTTGTGACGAGCGAGGCCGTGGACCGGTGCACGTTGGAGAAGCGGAAGACGCTCAATGGGGAGGATGTGTTGTGGTCGATGTACACGCTTGGGTTTGAGAATTATGCTGAGACTCTTAAGATTTATTTGGCCAAGTATCGAGAGTATGAGCAGGAGGAGGCATCACGAAGGCCGAAAAGGAGGAGGAATAGGGATGAAGAGCTCCACGATGAGCTCCACGAAGTGGAGTGAATTGTGGAGTGAATTTGTGGAGTGAAGAATAGTTAGAGTGTGAAAATAGTTCCAATTGTTGGTAAAGTATAAAAATGGTTAACAGTTAGTATTGGTAAGTGGTCAGGAAAAAGTAGTTATAATGGTGAAGCTACCATAAGTGTTTCGTTACTTCTCAGTTAATGAATGTTAATGAGTACATCGTTCAATTTAATGAGTAAATCAGTAAATCTATTTTAATGAGTGCAAGTAAATCTTTAATGAACAGAACGCAAAAATCAATTCATACTGTAGATTCAATATACCAAAAATTCCAGTCAAACCATATTTTACTAAGACCACACCCCAGACACATGTCTCAAATAACATCACCTCTCACATCTCAAATACAATCATTTTGGGTGCAAAAAATTTAACCGATTTAGAAGATTTCAGATCCAAACAGATTCAGAGCCAGGGGTGTTTACGAGCGCGTAAAGGGTCCTTGAATTCATTTCCAACGATCAGTTAGTCACCGGATATGCATATCAGTTCTAAAACGGAAATATCATAAAGCTCAAAATAAACAAATTAAAGACAGGGCATAAAAAATTAGATATACAAGGGATATCCAAAAACTAATAAGATAAAAAACTAGTTACCCATACTATAAAAAAACAAGACACCATACTATAAAATACAAGCTACCCACTATAAAAAACAAGTTACCCATAGTACAAAAAAACATAAAATAACCAATAGTCCACCAGCAATCAAATTCTAGATGTCTAAGCCCCACCCCGCTTTCAACATCTAGATTATTGTTCGAGAGAACATCCAAAAGTACGTTCGCAAGTCTCAAGATGTTCTAGAGTAGTGCGATTACTCGCAAGTTCTAAACTAGGTCAAGTATCCGTCTGTCATCGACTTTGCGCGACTCCGAAATGAAACACCAACAATGGCCATGATGAAACAAAGAAAAATCCCATCCATTGACAACAGGGACAATAGTATAGGTCATCACTTGCGATCTCGTGCTGCGCGATGTTGTGGAGCGATCGTTGTTTCAGTAACAAGGATATCCCTGACAGTTTTGTGAAATTCGACGATAAGTTTAATTAGTGAGAAGGGGTAGATTAGAGTTTAAGACAGACGTTTAGGTATAAATAGTTTGATAATAAATGATAAGTATTGAGTAAGTTGAGTGATAAATAGTAGAGTGATTGATAAATAGTAAAGAGTGATTGATAAATAGTAAAGAGTGATTGATAAATAGTGACTGATAATGATAACTCCTTAACAAATTGTAACATTCATCCTTAGAAGACAAATACCCACACAAACACCCTGCCAACCTCACCATTCCCACCCCTTTTCATTTCTTCCTCACATTCCCCACTGGGGCCGCAAATCGTGTAGTGTCTCACAGTGAAATTTTCGGCCAGGTGCACTCCCATGAGGCCCTAAGGAAGCCAGCAATTGCAGGTGCCGAACAGGGGAGTTGCGACCGGTGCAATTGCAATGCCCAGCACATGTCAGTGGTCCATTTTGGACTTGTAAACGGCACATTCCACCATGTTTTGTGGTCACCTCCTTCACTGTGAAAAAAAGACACCACTAAGACAAAAGACACCACTAAAATTTAGTGAGAGTGAAAATCAAAAAAAAAGCTAACAGTCTCCTCCAGAGTAGAGAAGCGTCGAGCAAGACAGAGAGAGGAGTATCCCGACGAGAGAACGCCGAGAGAGAGAGATCAATGATTAAATCGTTCAGAAGAAGTAAGCGGCTGTCGAATTCGTCGGTATCGCCCAAGCATTCGATCCGAGTCGACTCAGGGAGTCCGACGAGTGAGGTGGATCCCATTTTGAGGTCACCCAAGAAAGTGATTCGTGCGCTCTATGACTATGAGCCTCAGGGCCCAGGAGAGTTGCGGTTCAGTAAGGGAGACTTCTTCCATGTGTTGAATGACGATTCGGACGACGAGAACGGCGACCAGGCCCACGGCTGGTACGAGGCCACAAACCCAATGACAAGTGCCCGCGGCATGGTCCCAATCACCTACTTTGAAGTGTTTGGCCGCTCGCGTCCAGTGGCCCCCTCGGGCGCTACTATCATACACCTGCTGGGTGCTGCGCAATTGCACCATAGCAATGGCGCAAGCACAACAAGCAGCGCAAGCACCGACCTGAAACACCGCAACCTGAACCAGACCTTGTACGCAGTGACACTCTACGGATTCAAGGCTGAACGTGATGATGAGTTGGATATATCACCCGGTGAAAACCTTATCATTTGTGCTCATCATGATTACGAATGGTTCATTGCAAAACCCATCAATCGATTAGGGGGACCGGGACTCGTGCCTGTGCTGTACGTCAAGATTATAGATCTTCACAACCCTAACGTCACTCATGACCTTGATAATGCCATGACCCCAGATGAAATTGTTCGTACTATCGACTCGTTCAAGATTCCAACAGTGGAACAATGGAAATTGCAAACGGCACGCTACCAAGCATCAACCATCCCACTTGGAGTGTTTTCAAGCCAAACCCCGCCAGCATTACTGTCAACTTCACAATTTTTCGACCTCACTCCAAATGGCCAGGGGGGTTACGGTCAGTCAAACAGACTGTCATTAGCTCTGACAAATACAACCATCTTGGAAGCTGGTGTGGAATCGTACCAATTGAACCACGGAAGATACCAATACTTGGTGATTGCTAGATTATCCAATGGTAAAGTGAGGCATTTATACCGTTTCTACCAGGACTTTTACGACTTGCAAGTGAAATTGCTTGAATTATTCCCTTATGAAGCAGGTAAGATTGAGAACCTGCGCAGAACCATCCCCCTGATCCCTGGACCCTTGATCAATGTCAATGACAGTATTTCCAAGTTGAGACGTGAGAAGTTGGACTATTACTTGGGCACCTTAATTGCCATGCCCCAGCATATCCTGCGCCTGGAAGAGGTATTGCGCCTCTTTGAAGTGTTGGAAAACGGTTTCGACAAGGAATTCGTAGATGATGGCAAGCGTGTGCTGAAGCCTATAAGTCAACAATCCAACTATCAACAAGACAGGTTATCTCAATACCTGGGCCACCACGCTGCCAACCCGAGCGCAAGATTGTCCTCTTCGGAATCTGTAAATAACCAGTCCAGATCGAGACTGCTGTCGACGGATAACACTGTGAGCGAGAGAGTTTCCAAGGTCAAGGTTAAATTTTACTACGAAGATGATATTTTTGTCTTATTACTTCCAACCAACTTACGACTCCAGGATTTGAAAACCAAATTACACAAGAGACTCAATTTGGATGATGAAGAGTCCACACTTGACTCCAATGTGCCTTTGAGTCTGATCCAACTTTTCTTGAAAAACGACTACGATGATTTTGTGAGTGAAAATGAAATTACAAGCACTCAATTTAATGAAGTGCATAAGTTGAAGTTGAAAGAGTTTGAGGTGGATGATGAGGAGAAGTTTCATGAGGTTTTGTTTGATAAGTGTAAATTGGTTATACTTGTTTAATATTGTTATTCACTTTGAAGGGATTTAGTGATTGTGGATTATTAACTTGTGAGTTTTCTGTGGATTAATCACTTGAGTCTCCTGTGGATATTCATTTGTGAGTTTTCTGTAGATTATTCACTTTAAAGTTTGAGATTATTCACTTTAGTGAATTTTGATAGGTTTGACAGAAATATTACCTATCGGTGGAGATAACCCAAATTGGGTTATTGTTTCATGTGTTAAGGCCATTCAAATGCCTTGTGGTTTTATCGAATTTAAGCACAAATGAGCAAACTCCCCAGAACTCAATCTCAATTCCACTTCACTCCATTACTTCACTATAACTTCACTATAACTTCACTATAACTCCACTATAACTCCACTACAACTTCACTACAACTCCACTACAACTTCACTACAACTTCACTACAACTTCACTACAACACCACAACTCCACTACAACACTACAACACCACAACTCCCCCTTCATATCACTACTTAACACACCATCACTTCCATATTCAACCACTCTAATCTTACAAGAAACTAACCTCCGCAAAATTTCACGCCTTGATGCCCTAATCCACCTTCATTGAGTACAATTGAAGAGCTATGATTGATGATCTTTCTATTTATTACGTATATTCTCCAATTTTGGTTCAGTATAAACTTGTATTATATGTCCTCCCTTTGAGAATTTGTCTCTGCGCCGTTTGGAGATAAATTCAAGTGTATCAGTTTAAGGGCTCTTTAGATTTAATAAATTTTACTAAAAGTACTGACAATAAGTCCCAGTATACCTTGGCATTCAATTCAGGCAATAATACCAAAGGATCCAAACTCATCCTTAATCACCGAATTGGAAAAAACGTTGGAAGTTGCGTTAATAAAGATTGCACTGCCTTCTGCGAAAATGCTGGAAAGGAGTTGGTTGAGGTCTCTAGCCAACACTGTGTCGGGCATATGGAGTAGAACTAGGGGTCGTGGGGAAGAAAGTACGAGTGAAAACGCTTTACCAAACGCATTTAATGATACTTCAACGGCTCACTCCGAGAATGAAGTATCAACACAATCTCCAAGTGAGAACCAAGTGAATGCTTTGCATTCGGAGAGGCTACGAGATGCATCCACAGCACTGAAGTCACCAAGTCAGGTCACATCTGGTTCCTTATCATCTGAACCAAAACAAGCATCAACACCTTCAAAGACATCATCACTTAAGAGAAAGAAAAAGAGAACGCGATATATGAATATCCCAATGGATAATCCGTTTCTCGCGTTGAACAGTATAGATGAGAAGATGAGTGCTAAGGGGAGTGAGCGTGGGGGAGTTGACAAGGTAGTAGGTGATGGAGTTGATAAGGAAGTAGGTGATGGAGTTGAAAAGGAAGTTCCAGTGATACTGATTACAAAGGCAGAGAGAAGGCGGAATAATTCGTTTCACCGCCCCGCTCGGGTTAATTCACCTACAACAGCAATTTATGTGTCTAGTAGATCAAACTCACCGGAGGCTAACGATAGGACAAAAAGTGCTCAGGAAACAGTTAAAGTGAAATTGGAGAATGACGAATTGAGTGTAGAGAAAAGCGAGGGAACCGAAGACCTGAGAGGGGAAGATCAATCACCTATAATTCAACTGGAAGAGCTGAGCAACAGAATAATTTCGGAGGTTACTACACTGCAAGATAAACAGAAAGATCATCAGAGCTCTGAAAATGTATCTACTCAATTGCTGATCCCTGAGGTAGTCATAGTGGCAAATTTGGAACAGGCCGATGAGAACACTTCAGATGGTATACTACCCATGGACTCTTTCACTCCAAACTCTTCACAGAATGAATATCCTGAATCTCATATTCAATTGGTAACACATGGGAACTTGGTTATGGAGAATGCACAAGAATTACAGGTTAAAAATTCCCCTGTAAAATCCAGGATCGTGAAGAGTCCTCGAAAACAGTCATATATGGAAATTCGTTCAAGCGGACCAACAGAAGAAGAACAAACTGAGAAGAGAAAGTATAAGAGGAGGTCCAAAGTTGTTGTTAACAACAGAATAAGAAAAGTCATTCCATTGGAAAGCGAGGAGGAGGGTGAGAGGGAATTATCAGGATCTCAGTGGTCTCCAATAGACTTAGATGAGGTTGAGGCTGATATTGGAGAACAGCATGACACGAGCAAGTCTACAAAAGAAGGGGAAGAGTCTGGAGTGAATATACAAAATCATGATCCTACTCCTACTGGTGATAATATAGAGAAATCGCTGTCCTTGAATATTCAGGATAAAAGTGAGGCTCACGGCATAAATAATTCCGAGAAATCGGAGTCTGATATTAATAAGAATACTGAGAATTTGGAATCTCAAAGAAATGAAAACCCTGAAATCCACAGCTCTGATAATGAAACGACAAGGCAAATTAATAATACAAGGAAACGGGGGAGACCACCTAAAAAGGGTAAAAATCAGTCCAAAACATCTGAGTCGGTCGAGGATGGTGAAGAGCTGCACCATAATCATGGTGATATTTGGGAAACCCCAAGAAAACCCAATGAAGCCAAATCTAATTCGGTGCCACCAACGAATCGAAAATCTCCTAATATAAAAAAAGCACTGAGTTTACAACCCTCAGAATCCTCGCAAAACATCGCAGATGGAAAGCTGCAAAATAATGATAATAACTCGCATACGACAAACCCAGCACCAAAAAAGCGTGGCCGACCGCCAAGGGTATCAAAAGATACTCAGCTATATGATTCCAAACGCGAAGCTGCAAGTCTCAAACTACAGAATTCAGGGTCTATTCGATTAACAAGCTCAATAGCCTCCCGAAGGATAATATTATCTGACCAGGGCACACCAGAAGCGCTTTCAACTGATCACTCTGCAGATTCTGCTGTTGAAAACCAATCGGATGAACAAGGTCCACCTAGGCGAACCCAGATTAAACTTTCGGAAATATTGTATTCTGAAGAACCAAGAAGCAGAGTTTCTGAAGAGGTTTTGAATATCAATGATCAGGATGAGGAAAATCCGAAAAAGAAAGTTGCTGCTGAGAAGACCGAAATTAATGAAACAGACGTTGAGAACCACGATGATGCTTCCAAACCTCATCTCGCACGCAAGCGCAAATCTAATCAAAAGAGAAAGGATGGGAAGCGTAGGAAACTACTTCGTGAAGTGAACCGAAAGGAAGCAAGGAGATCAACAAGATTGGTAGTTGCCAAACGTGTGGAGGATCCTTATTTTGCAGACCCAAAGGATTTCAACATAACAGATAGTCTGGAAATATCAGAGGACGATAATGGTTCAAACTTTTCTGATTAGTTTATATGTTGTGCCCCCAATAGAGAAGCAGTTTTGGTGGTGGAAAGAGTTATAACTTTAGTTAGAATTAAGGTCAAAATGTTTCAACATTATCATTATTCCTTATGCATCAGTTCGTTCTTCAAATAAATCATTGCACAGACTTATTCCTACAATCAGTAAGTTTAGATAACTCTAGTTTCCTACTTCTTCAATTTGTACTAGTATAGGAGTGATATTAATTATCATTAGTATACCTCTTTCGTTTCATATTAAAATTTATAAGGCCCTGGCACTAAAAATATTCACTATCATTTTGCAGCCAAAGGTATTGGTTATGCGGCACTTGCATAGGCGTCAAAATATTCAAAACCTCAGCAAGCCCGACTTTTGTAACCAAGAGAATCCCTTATTTTATTGCCTGTCAACACCTCGTTTGCTCTTAACTACTCGAAAAATAATGCTGCTGGTATTTTTGTGTGGATGTTTTGCAACCAAAATTTCCGTATAAATGAAAGGTGATAGTTGCTCAAAAAGGGGTGTGTTCAACTCTTGCTAAATGTTTTCACTTTCTGGAAGAAATCAACGTTTTCCAAAAGAACACCTTATGGTACTTTAATCCTTCCTTGAGGTTCAGTTACACAGTAGTAGGAGAGCACTTTGCACAGGTTGAACACTCCCAGGAACATCCACCAATTTATGTAAATTGACCATTTGATATTCAAAGATTGTCTGATCTCTTACTTTCTCTACAAGTCCAAATCCAATAATCATGAATTCTGTTTGACAAGAGTGTTCTTTTGATTTAGAGAGGTCGGTAGTTCCATTTGAAAGTATCTGGGTGATAATGAGTGAGATCTAGAACCATTGCGGAAAACAGAAAGCTCCTACAATACACAATTACAAATCAGTTTGAAAAGTGTTAGTATGGGGATGAGTAGTTGGCCCAGAAGGTTTTGGTCACAGGCTATATAAGTTCTATATAATCTAGCACATGTTTAATCTAACATTGATAATGCATGCGCCAAGATTTTTCAGAATTTGCAGCCAATTGATATTTTTTGGTTCAACAGTGAAAGGTATGAATACAACCCATAAAACACCATATCTAATCACATTTTCGTATTTACATGGGCATAACACTTTCATATAAGCACCTCATTCTCATTATTTTAGAGCACTTTCGCATTTATTCAATTTCACAGTGTATCTTATCCTCCAAATATTCTAAATCCAGATTTACCAGTTTTGGGTTTACGAGAGTTTTAGTTAATCTCAGAACCTAGAACAACTTTATTCTTCAGAGTACGCATGTATGCACTTTTATAGGCAAACTTGGTAGTGAAGGTAGGAGTTTAAATCATAAGCCTTGTTTTCAATTGCCCTTTGGTTCTTGTTGAAAAGCTGAGGAATTCATTCCTCACGTTGAGAGATAATGGATCTAGGCCATACTAGAACACACTACGATTCCATTTTTTGATCTAGTTTTTCCATAAATATCCGAGCCTTGTATTTATATCCAAGTACTTCAGGGAACACCCTATCGCTTGTGACTGATTAGTAAATAGCAAAAGGTCATTTCTCGCTCAAGAATGGTGGCCACTTAACTCGTCCTCGATATCTTTAATCTGAATATTTACATAACAAGAACGTGGTCAGCTTTTAACCAGAGACTTCGCCAGTTCGAACTTTCTCGCTTCCAAAATTATAAGTTCTAGTGCTTGTCAATGCGGCCGTCTTATATTTAGCACTCAAAATATGAAACCACCAACAGACAAACCTTAATTTCGAATGAAAGTTTACGAATCGTTTGTAGGTACCATTATCAGCTTGATGAATACTATTTAAAAGCTCTATACTCTTGTTAAATCTGTAGGATGAAATTTAGTTTTGTAACTACTGTAATTGCAGCTGCTGTCAGTGGTGTCCATGCTTCAAGTGGAACAGTCCATGTTGGTTTTGAGGTTCGCAGAAGCGAATACAACAAATTATCTAAAAGGGACCTATTCGATATGACTGGAGAGCACAAAGATGAAGGGTACATGACCACATTGAAGATTGGAAATGACGAAGTAGAGGTTGTGATTGACACAGGATCTTCCGACCTTTGGATTCCTGCTTCCGATGTGACGTGTGTGGTAAAGGGAGAATGGGACCCTACAGCCCCGATTTCACCCTCTAGTGTATCTAGTGCAGCCCTGAGTCGGACAACCGATACATGCACCTCACACGGTTCGTTCAACACAGGTCTGCCAGGAATATTCCACTCCAATCAGACTAGATACTATAATTCTTATGGAGACACTAGTTTCGTTGAAGGTGCTTTTGGACAGGCAGACGTGAGTATTGGTAATCTCATCATAAAGAATGCTAATATTGTAGTGGCCAACCAAACTAACCTGGACCATGGAATATTTGGTGTTGGTTTAGAGTTCGGGGAGAGTTCAAATCATATATACCCCAACCTTCCAGCACAGATGAAAAGTCAAGGTCTCATTAAGAAAATTGCTTACTCAATGTACTTGGGTAACATGTCTGACAATGACAGTCATTTCTTGTTTGGGGGAATTGACCACGCAAAGTACTCTGGTAGTTTGGTGACTCTTCCTTTAGAGACACTTCCAATCGATACCAAAAAAGGCGATAAGGGAGTGGGAAGATTTGCTGTAATGGTCGAAACTTTACTGATTGTTGGTGAAGTTTCTGGTAGGGCTATAAACTACAAGGTTCTGGATATACAGAGCCCGTTCCTATTTGATTCGGGCTCCACTTTCTCGAGAGTGCCACGGAGCGTGGTCAGTGTTCTTGCTACCAGTTTGGGTGGCATTCCTACCCCAGATGGCATGTATGCAGTGCTCTGTCCACTGCCAACAGCTAATATTTCGGTTCTGTTTAACATTGGTGGAGTCGACTTTCAGGTCCCTTTGATTGATTTAGTGATGCGGGAAGGAAAATATTGTGTTCTTGCTCTCTTTCCAGTTGTTGATGATGATCCTTACATATTTGGAGACAATATCTTAAGGAGCTTGTATGTGGTGTACGATTTGGAGGATTTAGAGCTTTCCATAGCGCAAGCTGTTTATACTAAAGATACAGATGTTGAGGTTATAAGTTCAGTTGTTCCTAGCGCTTCACGGGCCCCACTTTATAGCGCAACACAGGCAAGCAGCGCAAGTGTGAATACACCAACTAGTACAATTGTGTATCCCACTGTTAAAGCTGAGAGTATAGGACCAGAAGGAGGAGAGGTTGACACAAAGAAACATCTGGGTGGGTCTCCACTGAGTGCGGTCAATTTGTTGGTTTTCATTGCTTCCTGGGTAGTAGGGACTGTTTTGTATTGAGTAAGTTAAGTTGTAATGTTTTTCTTGAGGAAGAATGAGTAAATTGTAAATCGATGATATAACTTGAACTTTAAGATCAAGAGTTCGATTTTTGTAAGTTACTTTTCACTTTGAAGAGTTCTTACCCAACAAAACAACCAACTATATTTTTCAGGTGCTGGTGTAACTTCCACAGAAAGGCATGTTGTAACATACCCCTACCAATTTGTAGTGGGATACAAGCTTACTTACTTATTCTATGCTGAGTCTGCATCTCCTTTCCTATTTATTTTTAACTCCTCATTAATTTTGTAACCGCTTTTGCAGCCTCTTTTTGCAGCCTTTTTTGAAGTAAATTGAAGTCACGTGGCAGATTTGAACAGTCTAAGGACCATTCGACTGCTAGCCACGAGTCTAGTCTAGACAGTCCATATTTCAAAGAACCTTTATGCATCTGCGTCACCAACATGTTAGTATTAAATCAATCCACCTATTTATTAAAGATCAGCCTATACGCAATAAAGCGAGATTAACATAACCACTTTCACTCCACACTAGAGGAGCAAATTCACGATATTCACTCAAAACAAGCCATTAAACTTCCATTTAGGCTTCAATGATATTACCAAAAGAATCGCTTACTACTTTTACTTCATCAAAGGTTGTTGTTAAGTCACCTCTATGGTGCATTGATTGAGCACTTTCGGCACATCCCTCTAGCTTTAAGTAGATTCCTTGATAGTCGCAGATGGTATGACGACCGCAGGAGTCTTTGAAGTCACTTCTAATGAAGCTGGATAATCGGTAGCTTAAGGGTTTTGGACTTTTTGAACACTTTTGAATATAACTCCTATAGCCATGTGCCAAGATTTTCGTAAATTTGCAGCCAAATGCTCCAAACAATTTGGTCGTTTCAGTCCATCATGTTCTCGTAAGTGAACTAAATTACGAATCACGAGCCTCAAATTTCACGTCAAATATGCAATTTCGTAATTACATGAGTTACACAGTTACATACGGACCCTCATTTTTAAAATGTTAGAACTGTAAGGAATTTGCTCAGTTGCACTATTCTAGTCACGTCTTGAAAACTTTCTCTATTCAAGTAATTCTATTTTAGGATTTACGAACGTTTTTGTTAACTGAGAACCACTCTATTCTTCAGAGTTCTTTTGATTTAGATTCGTAGCGCTCGTGATTGTAGTTTTTCATTGTTTTCAATAATCCTTTAGGGTTTGTTGAAAATTTCGGGAAATCAACTAATTTGAGAAACTTTTGATCTAGGCCATCGATACTTAAAATACTATTGTTGACCTAGTTTTCCATGTGAACATTCGAGCTTCGTATTTATCCAGAATACAGCTATCCCTCCCAATAAAAATATATAAGAACGGTCATCTGAGACGTCTCATAAGAGGGTTGGTACCTTAATTCTATCTCAATTGAATGGGAACCAAGTGAACAGAGAACGTGGACAGCCTTTATCAAGTAGTTCAGCCATTCTCTCTAAAGATTCATAACTTTGAGCACTTTGTCTTGGCAGCCGTATTATATTTAGCATTCAAAATACGAATCCACGAGCTACCGAAATATCGGGGTGGAAGTTTACGAGTGGTTTGTAGGTTCCATTAGTTGAAATGCTATTTAAGATGTCCATGTTCTTGATTAAAACTGTAGGATGAAATTCGGTTTAGTAACAGTTGCTACCGCAGCAAATGTCGGTGCCGTCCAAGCTTTAAGTGGTACAGTCCATGTTGGTTTTGAGGTTCGCAGAAGTGAATCCAACGTTTTGAGTAAAAGGGACCCATTTTCAATGGCCGCAGCAATCAAAGATGCAGGGTACTGGACCACATTGAAGATTGGAAAAGACGAAGTTGAGGTTCAGATTGATACAGGATCATCCGACCTGTGGTTTCCTGCTTCCGATGTGACATGTGTAGTAAAGGGAGAATGGGACCCTACAGCCCCGCTATCACCCTCTAGTATACCTAGTCTAGCCCTGGGTCTGACAACCGATACATGCACCTCACACGGTTCGTTCAACACTGGTCTGCCGGGAATATTCCACTCCAATGGGTCTAAATACTTTAATTATTATGCTGACACCAGTTCCGTTGGAGGTGTTTATGGCCAAGCAGACGTGGCTATTGGCAGTCTCACCATCAAGAATGCTAATATTGCAGTGGGCAACCAAACTGACAAAGACGGTGGAATTTTAGGAATTGGACTAGAGTTCGGGGAGAGTTCAAATCCTACGTACCCTAACCTTCCAGAACAGATGAAAAGTCAAGGTCTTATTGAGAAAGTTGCTTACTCGATGTACTTGGGCAACACGTCTGACAATTCCAGTCATTTCTTGTTTGGTGGAATTGACCACGCAAAGTACTCTGGTAGTTTGGTGACTCTTCCATTGGAGACAATGCAATTTGATGTTGACCGTGGCAGTGATGAGGTGCAAAGGTTGGCTGTAATGGTTGACTCGTTACTGATAGTTGGTGATGATTCGGGCAATGAAATAAACTACAAGGTTCTGGATATTGAGAGTCCGGTCGCATTTGATTCGGGCGCTACTATTTCGACTCTACCACAGGACGTAATCACTGCACTTGGTGAGAGTTTAGGAGGGATTGACGATGATGGTTCGTATGTTATACCCTGCCCACTGCCAACAGCTAATATCTCGGTTCTGTTTAACATTGGCGGAGTGGGCTTTCAGGTCCCTTTAATTGACTTAGTGTTACTGAATGATACTGCGTGTGGGCTTCTAATTATTCCAGCTGGTGACGGCCCCTCCATATTTGGAGATGACGTCTTAAGAAATTTGTATGTGGTGTACGATTTGGAGGATTTAGAGCTTTCCGTAGGACAGGTGGTTTACACCAGTGATACTGATATTGAGGTTATCAGTGCAGCTATTCCTAGTGCTTCAAGGGTGCCAGTTTCTAGCGCAACACCAGCCAGCAGTGGAAGTGAAACTTCTCCAGCTACAACAATTACGTATGCCACAGTTGATGCTTCCAAAATAAGCTCAAGAGTAGGTTTGGCAACCACAAGTGAGAGTGCTTCAAACTCAAAGGAGGGTTCAACAAGTACAAGCTCAAAAGGAGGTCTGTCTTCTTCACAGGGGACAACGAAACAACTGGATGGGTCTCTGAGCACAGTTAATTTGTTGGCTTTCATGATCTCCTGGGCTTTTGGCATTGCTTTGTATTAGTTACTATTGATTGTTATGATATTGCCTAAATAAATAAATCATGGCGTAAGTGCGGTCGTTTCCTTTTGAGCTTTATCTTTGAAACTTTAACTCTTGGTTCACTGTACCTTTTTGCAACCTTTTTTGCAGCCTCTTTTGCAGCCTTTTTTTTTGTAGCATATTGAAGTCACGTGTCAACTATAGGACAGTCTGAGGGAACATGGAATTACATTGCTATCCACAAGTCTAGTCGAGACAGTCTGTCTTTAGGATAACATTTATGTACCTCCACCACCATTACTCTCTCATTCTGGACAATCCACCAATTTATTGAAGATCGGATTGTTCTCAATGAAACCAACATATCTCTCTACCCCACACTTAAGGTGCAAATTCACCACCAGTACTCAAAACAAGCCTTCAGTCTTCCATTTAGGCTTCAATGAATTCACCAAAAGAATCACTCACTACTTTTACGTCATCAAAAGTTGTTGCTAAGTCACCTCTATGGTGCATCGATTGAGCACTGCCTGGTACATCCCTCTAGTTCACTGTAAATATATCCCTTGATAGTCACAGAAAGTGTGACGAACGCAGGAGTCTTTGAAGTCATTTTTAATGAATAACCGGAAGCTTGAAAGTTTTAGGACTTTATGAGCACTTTTGAATATAATACCTATGACCCATTTAGGAAGAAGCTTTCGTAAATTTGCAGCCAAATGCTCCAAACGATTTGATTGTTTCAGTTCATCATGTTCTCAAAGGGAGTTAATTACGAATCACGAGCCTCAAATTTTATGTCAAATATACAATTTCGTAATTACATGAGTTACACAGTTGCATATGGCCCCTCATTTTTACAATGTTAGAACTGTAACGCGTTTACTCAGCAGCTCAATTCTATTCACTCTTGAAAATAAATTATCCAGGTAATTCTATTTTAGGATTTACGAACGTTTTAGTTAACCGAGAAGCACTCAGTTCCTAAGAGTTCTTTCGATTGAGATTTGTAGCGTTCGTGATGGAAGAGTTTTTCATTGCTATCAATAATCCTTTAGGATTTGTCGAATAGTTCGGGAAATCAACCAATTGATCTAGGCCAACGATACTTAAAATACTATTGTTGCCTTACTTTTTCATGTGAACATTTCGAGGCTCGTATTTATCCAGAATACACCTTATCTCTTCCAATCAAAGCCATATATAAGAACGTCCATTTCTCTGAGAGTCGCACAAGAGTGTTGGTACCTCAACTCAATTGAATGGGAACTATGTGATCAGAGAACGTGGTCAACCTTTATCAAGTAACTTAGCCATTCTCTCGACAGATTTATATCGAGTACTTTGTCTTGGCAGTCGTATTATATTTAGCATTCAAAATACGAATCCACGAGCTGAAGAAATATCGGGGTGGAAGTTTACGAGAACGAAAAGACCCATTAGGTGAAATGCTATTTAAGATGTCCATGTTCTTGATTAAAACTGTAGGATGAAATTCGGTTTAGTAGCAGTTGCAATTGCAGCAAATGTCGGTGCCGTCCAGGCTTTAAGTGGTACAGTCCATGTTGATTTTGAGGTTCGCAGAAGCGAATCCAACGTTTTGAGTAAAAGGGATCCATTTTCAATGGACTTAGTCAACAAAGATGGAGGATACTGGACCACTTTAAAGATCGGAAATGACGAAGTTGAGGTTCAGATTGACACAGGATCTTCCGACCTTTGGATTCCTGCTTCTGATGTGGCGTGTGTGGTAAGAGAAGCATTTTTCCCTTATATGCTGTCTTCAGCACTCCCTAGTGTTTCTAGTGCAGCCCTGAGTCGGACAACCGATACATGCACCTCACAGGGTTCGTTCAACACAGGTCTGCCAGGAATATTCCACTCCAATCAGACTAGATTCTATGGTTCTTATGGTGACGGTACAACCTCTGAGGGTGTTTATGGCCAGGCAGACATAGGTATTGGAAATCTCACCATCAAGAATGCTAATATTGCAGTGGCCAACGAAACAACCTGTTTCGCTGGAATATTTGGTATTGGACTTGTTGGTGGAGAGTCTTCAGCTATACTTCAGAATCATACATACCCTAACCTTCCAGAACAGATGAAAAGTCAAGGTCTTATTGAGAAAGTTGCTTACTCGATGTACTTGGGCAACACGTCTGACAATGCGAGTCACTTCTTGTTTGGGGGAATAGACCATGCGAAGTACTCTGGTAGTTTGGTGACTCTTCCTTTGGAGTCAATTCAATTTGATGTTGACCGTGGCAGTGATGAGGTGAAAAGGTTGGCTGTAACGGTTGACTCGTTACTGATAGTTGGTGACGATTCTGGCAATGAAATAAACTACAAGGTTCAGGATTTCCAGACGCCGGTCGTATTTGATTCGGGCTCTACATATTCGAGTTTCCCACAGGACTTAATCACAGCACTTGGTAAGAGTTTAGGAGGGATTGCTGATGATGATGATTCGTATCTTGTACCCTGCCCACTGCCAACAGCTAATATCTCGGTTCTGTTTAACATTGGCGGAGTGGGCTTTCAGGTCCCTTTAATTGACCTAGTGGTACTGAATGATACTGCGTGTGGTCTTGGCATTCTGCCAGCTGGTGACGGCCCCTCCATATTTGGAGACAACGTCTTAAGAAATTTGTATGTGGTGTACGATTTGGAGGATTTAGAGCTTTCCGTAGGGCAGGTAGTTTACACTAGTGATACTGATATTGAGGCTATCAGCGCAGCTATTCCTAGTGCTTCAAGGGCGCCAGTTTCTAGTGCAACACAAGCCAACAGCGGAAGTGAAACTTCTCCAGCTACAACAATTACGTATGCCACAGTTGATGCTTCCAAAATAAGTTCAAGAGAAGGTGTTTCAACCACAAGTGAGGGTGCTTCAAATTCAAAAGCGGGTTCTACAAGTGCAAGCTCAAAAGGAGGTCTGTCGTCTTCGCAAGGGACAACGAAACAACTGGATTCATCTATGAGAACAGTTAACTTGTTGGCTTTCATGATTTCCTGGGCTTTTGGGATTGCTTTGTATTAGTTACTATTGATTGTTATGATATTGCCTAAATAAATAACTCATGGCAGAAGTGCGTTATATCTTTATTATTTAAAAATGAGTAAATACTTTGCAATCTAAGTAATCGCTTGATCTATGTCTTCTCTATAAGTTTTTAAGAGCATTCCCCCAAAAATTCAAAGTACTTTTAGGTGAATCTCTTTCAAAGAAAGTAGAATAACATACTTTGAACAATCATACTGTGGTGGGAATACAGAAGTAATTCTTCACTCGGTCGTTTCCTTTTGATCTTTATCTTTATAACCTCAACTCTTCGTTCACTGTGGCTTTTTGCAGCCTCTTTTGCAGCCTCTTCTAGAAAAACGAGTCACGTGTCCACTCTCCAATCTTGAACACCTAAACCATACAATGCCACGGAATAGACTAGTTCAGAATGAACCAACAGAGCATATCATACAGACCTTATATTCATCATCTTCTACATACCACCTTCTATTTACCTCTCTATACTCAAACCACACTCTAACAACCATTACCTTGCTTACTAAAGATCAGCATATTCGCAATTATAAATCACAAGTTTCATAACCATTTTCACTCCACCTTTAAGGAGCAAATTCCGAAACATACTGCGATATTTAATATAAATACAACCCATTCTTCTTATACATTGTATCAATCAATTCAATGATTTCCCCAAAATACGCAACAACGCACTACTTTTACCGTCCATCACAATTGGTCGCTAAAGGTACTGTAGCACCACACACCATCAACTTGTACTTGGACTACAACTGTCCCTTCAGTGCTAAGCTCTATACCAAGTTGAACAAGGAGGTGATTCCTCAATTGAACAAAAAGCACCCGGACAAGTTCCAATTTGTGTTTGTCAATGTCATCCAGCCATGGCACTCCAACTCGATGTTGCTTCATGAGTTCTCACTTGCTGTAGCAAAGTTGTACTCTCAGAAGGAAGATGGTAACGAGAAGTTCTGGAAGTTCTCGCAGGCTTTGTTTGACAACAAAGAGCAGTTTTACGATACCTCCACCATTAACTTGACAAGAAACCAAGTTTATGAGCAGATTTACAAAGTTTTGGAACCACACTTGCATTTGCCAGAGAAGAAGGCGATTTTGGAACAGATTCTCATTCCTACCGATTCTCCAGAACCAAACAATAGTGGTAACAGTGTTTCTAATGATGTTAAATACTTTACCAAGTATCACAGAAAGGCTGGAGTACATGTTACACCAACTGTTAGTGTTGATGGAGTTATTGATGATAGTATTCTGAGTGGATCTGAGATTCAAGTTTTAGTTGACAAGTTTTCATCTTATTTGTAATAGTGAATTGATAAAATTTTATGTGTACTGATGTCTGTAGGTTGATATTGGAGTATGTTCTATTTGTAGGTTGGTACTGAGTTATCTGTTGATACTGAGTTATCTATCTGTTGATACTGAATTATCTATCTGTTGATACTGAGTTATCTGTTGATACTGAGTTATCTATCTGTTGATACTGAATTATCTATCTGTTGATACTGAGTTATCTATCAGTAGGTTGATCTCATTATCTTTGTCTGATATAGGTTCATTCTCATTATCTTCTATCCAATACTAACACCGTATATATCTTCTCTACTTTTTAGGTCCATTATCTTCTCTCCTTATTAGATCCTTTATATCTATTAGTAGGATAATTATCTAACCTACACATTCATTCACACAATTAGTCTATCACACTATTATTCCTCATCAGACTCATCCTCCAATCCACCAGCCTCAACAGTCATAACATTCTCACCAACATCACCTCTATACTTTCTAGCAATTCTAGAAGCACGGCCCGCGTCCTTAGCCTCTGTTCTGGCTTTCGTCTGTAATCCCTTCAACTCCTCGTGGAAGGTGCTGCGAACAGAGCTGTTCGTGAAGGTGTCCCACAACTTCAATCCACCAGTAACTCCACCAACAGTCAAGTTACCAGCAACTTCAATGTCCCCAGCAAAACTGGTGGTCAAAACATTACCAACACCAAAGTCACGAGACAACACCATCGATGGTCCGCCGTTCGAGCTCAGCTTCCACATCTTGACAACCTTTTCTCCCATCGCACTTGTGACTAACATACCTGGAACGTTAGGGTTGACGTTCAATGAAGAGATACCTGCGTCATGTGCATGCAAGGTCCACAATGGCTTCGATTCGTTTCTGATATCGAAACTGTAGACGTTACCGTTGTCAGTTCCCGCGTAGAAGACTTCAGGAGCGTGGGCTCCGGCCCACGTCACATTCTCCACTTCCTCACCGCTGGCCACCTTGTAGTACTTGGACATTTCCGAGGTGTTTTCGATTCTCACGTCAGAAACGGCAGCAGTGCTGTCGTAACCACCAGTAAGCAAGATCGACGACTCGGTCTGGTGCCATTGCGACAGCGAAACAGTCTTGTTCTTGTGGATCTCATTCAACGATCTGACAGCAGTACCGTGGTTCAAATCCCACAATTTCACAGTATGATCGGCACTGGTCGACGCCAACACAGATCTGTGTGTTTTGTTGTGACTCAACGAGAGAACAGCATCGGTGTGATGTGTTGTTGTGTGAGATGACTTGCTCTTTTTCTTATTCTTCTTTTTCAAGCCTGGCATCGAGTTGGAGTCGGGTTCTCCCAAAATCATGTCTGGGAAGGCCTTGTCCATGCAATCCAAGTTCCATATTTCGATCTGTGGGTCAAAAGTACCAATGGCTGCAAAATTCGCAGCATCGTTACTTTCACTACCTGGTTTGTAGTTCACCCATTCAACACATAATGGGAATGCAGGAAGCATGATATCGTGATGAACGTACAAGTTGAACTCTCTGTAAAGACCCTTGGCCACATCGGCATCCAATTTGTCTTCCTCCTCTTCTTTCGACCCTTCTGGTGCTCCGGCACCATCATCATAAACATATACATCCAAGTATGAAATATCATCTTCGGTTCTGGTAGCCAAAACTAAATTGTCCGTAGGGTATATTTGCAACTCCAGTCTTTCTTCTTGTTGATCTGCTTCAGTTGGTAAACTCAAGTATGGGTCTGTTCCATCTTCATTCTGGTGGAATTTGACATCATTAGATAAACCTGGGAACATGGTGACATCTTCACCATCACTTTCACTTCCCAGAGCAACCTCTTCATCATCGTAGGATTCCAAGTTGTATACTTTCATGTCATCATCGACTTCAATTTGGTCTTTCAATTTACCGGCCTTACGCTCTTCTTCTTGTGCCTCGTCCAAGTCTTCTTGAGCATCACTCAATTTCAACTTGGCCATCTCGTTGATTCTTTCCATTTCCTCATCGTCCAATTCATACTGTTCGGGAAATTCAGCTGCGAATCCTCTGGGTACCCAGGTGCTTGAAGAGATCATGATGGGATGAGATGAGATAAAATTTGTGAAAATTTCAATATATAAGATTAGTCACGTGGATGGAATTTAGATTATAGATTATAGTGTAGCGTCTTTATTTAGGTGATGAGCATATGTTGCTGCTAGTTATTGTTCTAGTATTGCTCTTGTTTATTCCTGAATTCTATAGTTGAATCTCCAACTAGATTCTATAATTTAATCTTCTCACCTTTTTCTATAATTTAATCTACTTCACCTAAATATTATTGCCCTCTTAATCTACTGTTATACTGAAGTTATATACTACATATTATCGATTTATTCCTTATTCTATATAGTTATTCATTAGTCTATACTTCTTTGTTCTAAATCGTAATTCAATCATTATTCTATCAATTTCATTCAATCTACATCGTCATTCTGTTATTACTTCAATGTTGTCTATCCTTTGCTATATCTGTTTCTTATTGCTTTACTTTATTCTATAATTTTCTATTAATCTTCCAATAACCTTACCCTACTTGCTCTTATTTATCCTTATTTTATATTATTCATTCGTATTCTTTTATATTATTCATTTAAATTCATTTATATTATTCTTCTTTTATTAAATATCTCTACCGATACCATATCTAAATTCATATTGAAATCACAACAAAACAACACCAACACCACTGGTACTATCCTCCAATATCTCCTTACTTCCCTTATCAACTCCACTCTCCAATGGCCACGCCTTGTAGTTGAACAAGTAAAAGTTGAGGAATCCGTCACCAGCCCCAAACTTCAAGTCCTTGATAAAATACGTATTGTCTTGTGACGTCAAACAGTTGAACACATCAACACCAAACTTCTTCGAAGTGATCAACGCATCCTTCATTAAAGATCCCAATCTCTTCTTCAAGTTGTCTTCTGCTGAGGTAGCATAGTAAAACAAATAAGCAATACCCAACTCAGAGTGCTGCTCATTGCCCAACACAGTAAATGGAAGTAAGTAGTAACTGAAAAAATCGGTTATCTTACCTTCAGTCTCAACAACATACGTCTTGATAACATTGGTGTTTCCAATCAACCAATGCTCCAATTCAGGCTTGTCGAAAACCTGCACCAATCCAAACTTCTTCTGGTATGAGTTCAAAAGATCAAACACCTGGTCCAAATCAGCAGGCTTCATCTCACGTAATCCAGGAGTCAAAGTCTCATTGGGTAAAGTGTACTGTGCCACCATCGACAGTTTTGTCTCGGACTCTGGCAACGACGAAAACCCAACATCATACAACTTGGACCAATTGAGTGGTCTGTGAGTGTATCTACACAGGGCAATTGGAGATGGCAAAACAACACCAGCAGTGTACAATGCTTGCCAGATATCGGTTCTGTTGACCCTACGGGTGATTTCCTTGATCAAAATCGGAGCCAAACGCTTGGAACGCAACTTCTTGTGGATGCACAAAAAGTTGATTTCAACCGAGGGAATCAAAGCACCCGACTTGTTCAACTGCAACTTGATGGGAATAGCGGCGATAAACGATACCAACTTCCCCGTGGCCTTCACACGGACTCCAACATACCAGTCCTTACGCCATCCCGGAGGTTTCAACGCCCATGTCAAAAATTCCGGCGAGTACTTGAACCGAAAGGTGGCATCTTGGTCCTCAACATAATGTTCATACAACAACTGGTAAACTTCCTCCAACTGTTCGGAATCTTCGACATCAATAGTACTCCATTCGAATTCTCCCAAAAGTGGGAGTGGTTCGGCTGGAACATCACTTGGTTTCTTGTTCTCGATCGGTCCTTCAGACTCGATCTTAGAGTCCAAACTTGGGACTGGTTGAGTTTTCCAGAACTTATAATCTTTCATCTGCTTCTGCTGGGTTTCATTGAGCTTGGCTCCCAGCGAGAACAATTCCAAGATCTCCTGGATCGACTGCGGTAAATCCTTCTTTTCTGACATGATTGGTGTAACTTTTCGATTTTTTCTACTTTTCACTGGTAATGGTACTTAAAAAGAGCAAATGGGACCGCAAGGCCAAGTACAAGTATATGAAGAAGCATGGGATTCTTCCTGTTCGTGAGCCTGAGGAGGCTCCCAAGCCGAAATGGTCTTCGAAGAGGAAGGATGTTGAGGATAATAGGGTTATTTTGGAGGATTCTGATGAATGGGATTCTGAAACTGATGAAGTGTTGATCAACCATTTTTACCCGCAGTTGGGAGAGGAGGAATTGACTCAGGATCAGAAGGTTAAGATTAAGAGGCAGATATTGCAGCAACTTGAGAATCAGGATGAGAATGATGAGAATGGTGATGAAAATAAAGGGGAGGGAGAAGCGGAAGGAGAAGGAAACGGAGAAGACATAAATGAAATTGACGGCATTTACTTGGGAACTCAACCCCCACCAGTTGCTGCTCCTAAACTAACCCTAGAAGAAATACTAGCCAATGCAAGGCAAAATCCAAAAGCCCTGCGTAAACTCTATACACATAAGATGTCAGACAACTTTTTGGAAGAATACGGATTAGACAGCTATTCTGAGTTGACTAAGAAAACAAACGACTACAATGACATGTACTATGCCAAACTCCAAAACCGTAACTTGAACGAAATATCAGCTGAAGAGCTCGATGGGTTTGTAGTTGGAAAATCGCAATTAAACGGACCTAAAACTCACGAGTTGAAAGGTTTGAGTGAAGAGGAAATCAAAGAGAACGAGGAGCGTGCAATCAAGGCTGAACAACAAAGATTATACAATGAGATCAAGAAAAAGTACGACAAACCACAGGAAAAGTCCAAGGTTTTGGAGATAAATAGTGTTAAGGACACTGATTTTTTAAATGGGAGATTGGCCAATTTGCAGGATGCTCGGAATGAGATTACTGATGAGGAGTTTAATGATGATTTGAGTGTTCTTTTGGGTGGTAAAATAGATATGCCTGAGGAATCTAGTGTTGAAGATGTGGATAAGTTATTGGCTGGGGTTAGTATTAAAAGTGATAAGAAGGTTGTGGAGAAGAAGGTATTAAAGAAACCAGATAGTCTGTTTTTGGATGATTTATTGGGATGATATTTTTGGTTGCAAAAAATGTAATTAATGGCAAATGACTGAAGATAACAACTGTAGAACGATTGTATAAGACAAACCAGGGTAGAATAAATACTCTCAAAGTAAAAAAGAATGCCGGCGCCAAGAATCGAACCTGGGTTTCAACTGCCACAAAGTTGTGTACTGACCACTATACTACGCCGGCGTATTTGATATCTTTCAAGATCCTTAAATCATCCACAATCTGATTTAACTAAAACATCAAATAATCATATACATCCTATATCTTGAACTTTTAGGTTCTTCTTTAAGCCCAACTCATTATATTCTTATTCAACCCAACCCAAATCAATCATCAAAACTACCAAACTAAACTTTTCAAACAATTAGTAAAACGAAAATCAAAAGCCACACATGTCAGCACTAGTCACGACCAAACACTCTCCAGAGGACGCTGTGCGTCTCTTCAAAGAAGCAGCGCTGAAAGAAGCTAATGGAAACATCTCCGACGCAATTGACTTATACCGGAAAGCATACTTGATCAACCCAAAGGTGGATTCGGATGTGAGAGCAGAGGTGGTACAACAACTAGCAAGCAAACCAGCAGCTAAAAGATTGAATGAAGAGGTTGCCAGGAAGATTAACGTTGCCAAGTTGATCGAAACGTTCAAAGGTTTAGATATTGAAGGGAGTGAAACATTGGATAAGATCGATAAACCTTCTCCATTAACGCATTTACCAAATGATATTTGGCTTGATATTATTGACATTCTCATTATCACTCACCCTGAATCGTGGTTTTCCTTCTCGATGACGTGTAAAAAGCACGCGTATTTGGGTTTCGGGACGTCCCATGTATGGCGAACACTATGCAATTTGATCTACCCTAAACAACAATTTACCGAAAATGCCATGTTCCAGGAAAGATTGGTGGCACCCAAACCGGAGGATTTGCCAGTGCCGGCAGACCAGTTGAAAGTGCTACCACAATATAATAATTCATGGAAGTATATGCTTTCACATAGGCCATTTATAAAGTTTCTTGGGTGTTATATTAGTACTATTACTTATTATAGTGAAGGTGGTAAGGCAGAGCTTTCCAACAGTTGGAATAATCCGATCAAAACGGTGACGTATTATAGATACCTTAGGTTTTATCCAGATGGGACTGTTGTCAAGGTACAGACGGTGTTGGAGCCTGCGTTAGTGATACCCCATTTACTGAAAACCAACCATAGTTTTCTGGCGGATGGAACTTTATTGGAGGGTAGCGAGCCGCATGTTTCTCGAGGGAAGGAAGTTCACAAGATATTTCATGGGAAGTGGACTATTTCCAGTGATGGTGAGTTACAAATTGTGATCAACAATGGGTCTGTTGCGTACAATGTATTTCATTTGCGGTTTCAGGTGAAGTCTGTTGGGCCGTTCAAGCACTCGAAGTTATCGTGGATCAGTTATTTTACTGTACGAAAGCGTATGAGTGAGGATGATGAGAGGGTTGGGGAGGTTACTGAATTGGGGTTGAGGAATGAGAAGCCCTTCAAGTTTCTGCGTGTGAGGAGGTATACCTTAGATAATTAAAAGTAGAATAAATAGAGGAAAGTTAGAGTTGAATTTAGATTAATAAAGTAATATTAGGTAGAATTTAGATTAATAGAGTAAATGTATAAGAGTATAATTTAGATTAATAGAGCAAATGATATTAGAGTAGAATTTAGATTAATAGAGTAAATGATATTAGAGTAGAATTTAGATTGAGTAAAAGATATTAGAGTAGAACTTAAAAATAGAGTATATGATATTAGTTTTTAGAAGATAACTATGAAAACCAATATGAATATATCTAAATCATAAGAATAGTACACTTAATTATCTAATTTGTACGTTTTTGATTTTGTAGCAGGGCTTACGAAAAAAGCAGCTCGATAAATAATGGTTGCAAATTTGACGTATTTTCGTCAAATGTTAAGTTTTAATATGATTCATTTGAGACTTCAGTTTTATGATCTTTGAATTGGCTTTGGCCAAGAGGTGCTGATTTTAAGGTACCACTAATTTATGAAAATGTCAAAGATTTAGAATAATTCCACTGTTGGGAATCTTACATGTGAAGTGACAGAATTACAATTTGGGATATTATCACCTCCAATCTCAAATTGAACACCACACATCAACTTCTCAATAACAATACTTTGATCCAACTATCAACTCTATTTTCTACAGTTAGACCCTTAACATAATTCTCCACAATTCAACCCAACTTCACTCTCCTCAAATAATATCACTCCACTCTTCACCTAAACACTACCACCACCTAAACCTACCATTATCATGCTAATCTAGAAACAAAACACCATCTTGTTAACCATTCTATATTCACCCTCAGCGTAAAAAGTAGAACGCACGCGTAAACATACTACGCAAATTTTTCTAACAATTTTTTCCTCATCGTTGAAAAATTTAACACCACCAATTTTCGAAAGCCAATACCACTAGAAACACACGACACACATCATGTCTCGTTTCTTTGTTACAGGTTACACCTCAGACTCGTCGTCTGAGGAGGAGGACTTGTTGAGTTCGTCAGAAGAAGAGTTACTTTCTGAAGAATCGACCGACTCTGAATTCGCCAACGATTCGAGCGACGAGTCAGACGACTCTGACGACAGCGATGATGAGGTTGGACCACGTCCTACTGGACCATCGTACTTCTTGAAGAAGAGCTTTATGAAGGGATCCGGCGGCGACTCTGATTCCGATTCGGAAGACGAGGGCAAAAAGGTTGTGAAATCCGCCAAGGACAAGTTGTTGGACGATATGAAGGACCTGATCGAAACGATCAATGTTTCCAAGAGATCTAATACATGGACCACTGTATTGTCTGAATTTGACAGATTGGGCCGTTTGTTGATGAAGGCCAACCAGCAAAACATTGGTACTCCTAAGTTCTACATCAAGTGTTTGGCTGGTTTGGAAGATTACATTTCCGCCACCACTGAAAACGAAAAGTCTGAAAAGACCTTGAATGGTGCTGAAGCCAGAGCGTTCAACACTACCAGACAGAGAGTCAAGAAGCAGATCAAGGAGTTCCACTCGCACCTTGAGTTGTTCAGACAAGACGCTGAGTTGTTCGAATCTGACGAGCCATTGGACGAGGAAGAAAACTCTGGCACTTCTGGTCCAGCTTCCGGTGTTGTTGAAGATGATAATGTCAACAGAGTACACTCTCCAGTTTTCACCACTTTGAAGCAGATTGCCGAGACCCGTGGTAAGAAGAATGTCGACAAGTACGAGCAAACCACCATATTGGAGTCGCTCTTGGAGGAGTTCTTGCCTAAGGGCGGTGTGTTTGAGCTTATTTCGTTGTACCAGATGTTGCTTTCTGTGAGATTTGACGCTTCGTCGTCGCAATCGAGCATGCCATTGGACCAATGGAAGAGTAACGAACAGGACCTCAACGCACTTTTGGACTTGTTAGAGGCCAACATAAGCACTTACCAGTTGAGCGAGGCTGGTGTCGCTACGGACGACATCGACATTGAGCCAACTGCAAATGAAAGCGATGGTATTAGAGTTATTTTTGGTTCTGTTACCTCGTTGATTGACAGATTGGACGATGAATTCACCAAGTCATTGCAAAACACCGACCCACACTCGCTCGAGTACATTGAGAGATTGAAGGACGAGACCATAATGTATAGATTGATTGTGAGGGCACAGCAGTATGTTGAGAGAATCACTCCTGCTGAGCTGAGGTCGACTTCTGAGCAGTTGGCCAGAATTGTCTCTCGTAGATTGGAGCACATTTACTACAAGCCAGATCAATTGATCGAGGCCAACGAGCTGAAGGCCAGCGACCTGCCAGCTGCCAACGCCGCCGACTTGGTCGAGTCGTTGGTGCAGTTCTTGCAAACTCACTCCAACCCAGCCTACGGTAAGCAGGCCTTCTTGTTCTTGGTGTACTACTACGCCGTGAACAACCACTACGCCAAGGCCAAGGAGTTGTTTGTGGGCTCCAAGATCCACAACGGCATAAACCACGCGGAATCGAGCTTGCAGATCCAGTACAACAGAGCCTTGGTTCAGTTGGGCTTGAGCGCGTTCAGAGCAGGTGCCATTGAGGAGTCGAGCAAGATCTTGAACGACATCATCAACTCCCAAAGATCCAAGGAGTTGTTGGGCCAGGGTTTCAACACCAAGTACCCCAACCAGGCCACAACCGGCGAGAAGCTCAAGTTGTTGCCGTTCCACCAGCACATCAACTTGGAGTTGTTGGAGTGTGTATACATGACGTGTTCGTTATTAATAGAGATCCCAGCCTTGGCTGCTGCCGCTGCTGCTGCTGCTGCCGGTGCCAACGCAAAGGACTCGAAGCGCAAGCAATCCGTCAAGTCATTCAAGAGCAAGTTGGAGTTCCACGACAAGCAGTTCTTCACGGGGCCACCGGAGAGCATCAAGGACCACATTGTGCACGCCTCGATCGCCTTGCAGAAGGGAGACTGGGCCAAGGCCTACGCCTTGTTGTCCTCCATCAAGATCTGGAAGTTGTTGCCTGACAACGATAAGTTGTTGCAGATGTTGAAGGCACAGTTACAGACCGAAGGTTTGAGGACCTACATCTTCACGTACAAGGGAGTTTACACCAACTTGTCGATTGCCAAGTTGTCCAAGATATTCGACTTGCCTGCCAACGAGATCACCGCCATCTTGAGCAGAATGATTGAGCTTGGCGAGATTGATGCTCTGCTCAACAACGACGCCACCTTCATCAAGCTCACTTCTACAGAACCACAGAGATCGAGATTGCAGGAGTTGGCGATCGTGATGAACGAAAAGGTTGGTGTGTTGACCGAGAGAAACGAAAAGACTGGTTCGAATGGATTTGGCAAGAAACCACAATCCAACAACCAACAGAAGGAGAACCCACAACCGCAGTCCACCACGCAACAAAAGGAACAGATACAAGATGACATTACGAGATTTAGATGCGCTAATGTCTCTGCTCATAATGATGAGTTCCAGCCCACGGCTTAGGGTGTAGATTATTTGCATAGCTAGTCTAAGAGTTTATTGTTTGGGTGTAGTTCAAGCTTGGTACAAGCTTTGAGTTTGAGATGTAGGTTTTATTGGTAATTGGTGTGAATTGTATGCTTTTGATTTGAATGTATGATTTGAATTGTATGCTTTGAATTGATTTGAATGTATGATTTGAATGTATGATTTGAATGTATGATTTGAATGTATCATTTGAATGTATCATTTGAATTGTATCATTTGAATTGTATCATTTGAATTGTATGCTTTGAATGTATGATTTGATTTGTATCATTTGAATATGATTGAATTTGTTCATCATGGTGAATTCGTTAATTATGGTGAATTATGGTTATTTTGTCAATTATGGTGAATTTGTTAATTATATGAATCCATTCATTCGTCATTATAATGAATTCTCATTATGCGATTATGAATAATTATGCGATTACGTTATTGGAGTTATCGGGATAGTCGTTATTTTGGCATGTGTCGGGATTATCATAATGCATGTGTTTCTGGAGAATTGTTAGTAGTGGTCGGTATTTGATAAAAGTGGTTGGAATTGCAGTTGTGAAGGTAGCAAACAGGTACCTATGTATTGTATATGCACATATTGTAAAGGTAATCAACAATGTGTAAACAGAAGTCGAATAACCAGGTTTCCAGTTGTAACAGGCCAATAGTATTGTGCTCTTAATCGAAAGCTGTTTAAAGTTGCGATCATAATGATTATGACTGAGGTCTGTGTAAGGATTTGTTGTTAAGTGTTGGAAGGTAACTGAGTAGTTGGAAAGTAATTATTGGAAAGTAATTATTGGAAAGTAATTATTGGAAAGTAATTATTAAAGAAAACAAGTAATTGGTAGCAAAGTAATTCATAGTAAAATAATAGTAACATTTGGAAAAAATTGGAGAAATTGATAAAATAGTATTCAATGGTATATTCCAAAAATCCTAATATTAAAAGACCCTTTAGAATCATTTTCATTCGTACCTTATATCTCAATTCCTTTATCTTACCAAACTAATCTCCATTCAGCCTATTAAAGTCATAGCCACCCCCTCAAAACGACCCAACTATAATGTTCTCTAGATTGCTCACCCCACCTAGACTTCAGCCCTCAGTTATTCACCCTGTTAGTTTTCCGTTAATTATTCATCCATTTTAGTTGTCTTCCGCTGATTATTCCCATTATTCGCCAGGTCTAGTCTATATTCTGGTAATTTTGCACCCTATTTTTCGCCTAATTGGGGTTAATGATTGTTCTACAAGGCTGGCCCTTGTCAGGTCTAGGGCCAATTCTTCACCCATACCTTCACCCATGTTCCTCTTCAATCCTCACCCATGCAATCACCCATACCATTTCACAATGTTACATCTTACCCGTCTATAACCTCAGCTCCGCCTTATTTCATCTAACTCCACACTTATCCCATCTCCCTACTCCCCATCTCCCTACTCCCCACCTATCCATCTCCCTCTCCACACAATCCCATTCCAACTCTCTACTCCCCACCAGACTGAACCCGCCCTCATCTCCAACCTTAATCTGTATGGAAACAGAACCCGACCTTTTAATAGACTAAACAAACTTTAATAAGGGCTGCAAAAATTTCCGTTTCCAGATCCACATGCCAAACAACCCCAGGAATTACAGTCTCGATTTCACATGTATACGAAACCATGAGCGTGTTTGAGCGTGCAGTTTTGCAGCCAAGGCTCGAGCTTGGCTGGTTCTTTCTCCTACCACCATAACCAACTATAAATATCCAATTTCAAACAGTTTCATCTCAGATGCCTGTGCGCGTACATGACTACGGAAATTCCAACCTTAATCGCAACGTCCAACCTTAATCCTATCGGTTGCCAGTTGACTCGAGGCAATTTGTTCCACGCGGATTTCGGGCGCATCAATGTTCGATAATATCACTAAAAGAGTAGTTTTCTCGTAGCCGTACTAATAGAGTTTACGGAATGCTAATCTAGGATTGCGTGAGTGTGGTCATTGAAATGAGGTAAACTAGAGACAAACTATGAGTATGAGAGAATGAGTATGAGAGAATAAGTATGAGAGAATGAAGATTAGAAGTGCAAACTATGAGGATAATCGGCGATAAGCAGGAAACTTTACATAAAACACATGCTAGACACTAACTAACAATCAGATAAGCAAAAGGAGACATTCCATCCAAACCACAACATTTGCTAAGATTCTGGGCTATTTTTAGATGGAATCGTTCTCTTCAACTCATCGATCAGATTTTGACGGTAATTTAACTACGCCCCATACAGCCTGTTTCAGGTCTAGACCGTCCATTTAAGCTTTATAGATTTTTCAGAAATTCTTTTTCCTGAGTTTGGTGGTAGCGCAAAAAAAGTATTTAATAGAATGATTTGGCGATGAGTCTGAAGATTGAAAATCATCATGAGTTTGAACAAGAAGCCTGTTAAGGTAGGATCACTCTGTGAGCTTTGCCACTCGCGTAAAGCAGTGATGAAACGTCCCAAGAACTTGCAGAAATTATGCAAAAACTGCTTCTATCTTGTGTTTGAAACCGAGATTCATAATACCATCACCGAGGCACAGCTTTTCCAAAAGGGCGATAAGGTGGCTATTGGTGCTTCTGGTGGTAAGGACTCGACGGTGTTGGCGCTGGTACTTAAATTGTTGAATGAGAGGTACTCTTATGGATTGGAACTTGTGTTGTTGTCGATCGATGAGGGTATTAAGGGCTACCGTGATGATTCTTTGGCTACCGTTAAGCGTAACCAGGAGCAATATCAAATGCCGTTGGAAATTATATCGTATAAAGAGTTGTATGACTGGTCGATGGACGAGATTGTGGCATGTGCCGGGATTCGTTCCTCTTGTACGTATTGTGGGGTTTTGAGAAGACAAGCTTTAGACAGAGGTGCTGCAAAGTTGGGAATCAACCATGTGGTTACAGGACATAATGCTGATGATATTGCCGAGACGGTGTTGATGAACTTGCTTAGAGGAGATACTGCTCGTTTGGAGAAGTCGTGCTCTATCTTGACTCAATCGAGTGGATCGCCTATCAAAAGATCTAAACCATTCAAGTATACTTACCAGAAGGAGATTGTTTTGTATGCTCACTACAAGAAGCTTGATTATTTCTCGACCGAGTGTACGTACGCACCGGAGGCATTCAGAGGCACTGCCCGTGAGCTTCTCAAGTCGTTGGAGGCCATCAGACCTTCGTGTATCATGGATATCATTTACAGTGGTGAGCACTTGGTTCTTGCTCCGAAGAAGAAGAAGGTCACTGCGCAATACAAGAACAGAAGAAGAGAGCAGGAAGTTAATGGTGACGGTTCGGTGAAGCTTCCACAGAAACAGACTTTTAAGGATGGCAACCGTTGTGAGAGGTGTGGATACTTGTCTTCGAACAGAATTTGTAAAGCGTGCATGCTTTTATCTGGATTGGAGATGAACAGGGCCAAGATGGACATTGAAGGTAATGTTGGTGTTGATGGAGCTGCCAAGTTGGGAAAGACTTTGGAGCAGCTTACTTTTTAATATAGCATAGTTGGGATAATAGCATTGGTAATCTTATGATTTTTGGTAGGTGATATCACTTAACAATTCACTAGTAATTGAGGATAGTGGTTCACAGAATAATTCGGTAATAATAATTGAGATAGAATAGCAAATTTAATTGAGATAGAATCACAAGTTTTGAGATAGAATATAAGTTTAATTGAGAATAACAGTTTAATTGAGAATAGTATAACAAGTACGAGTTTTATTAATTAAGAATAGAATAACAAAATAGTGTAGCAATAATAGCAAGTCACTAGAATAGCAATCAGAAGTAAATCGAGAATAGTGTATAATCAGAACGTTAATTGAGATATAAATTTCATCGTAATAATAATTGAGATCAAATTTCATCATTGAGAATAATTACGAATATCAAATTTCATCAGTAATAACCTTAAAGAGAGTAAATATGGAATGAATGACTATAGAAATAACACTGAATGGTGAATAATTGCACGTAAAAGTCTGTGTACTGAGAGTCAAAATGTTTAATTTGGAGAATGTATACATTGAGCTATAATTAGCATTATGCTTTGGCTGCAAAATTTATTCAGACAACGTTTTGAAATTAACTACTTAAACTATATTTAATAAATGTATTCAAATTTTACCAAATTTCAACGACTCTTATCCGTTCTCGCCCAACTCATAAACAACTTATAAACAATTCATAAACAATTCATAAACAATTCATAAACAACTCTTCCATCTCTTATCCAACCTTACCAACTCGAACACTTCCCAACTCTTAGAACTCTACAAATATATAAACTTTTGACTATAGCCTTAACTCTAAATCTAAAACTCGCATCTAATTCTTTTTCAATTCTTGTACGTCAATTCTTGTACGTCTTCGAAAGATAGAGTTTATATTGGTACTACCTATTTCTAATACAATTTTACTGTCATAACAATACTAATTTCTGTGAACGTGGAATGCACTAGCCTGGTTGGTGGAGAAAATCAAAGTCTCAGCAATCACAGTGTTTTGCTTTCTAGTAAGTCCAAAAACAATAACCTCAGCAATGTCCTCAGCAACCAATGGCTCAGTACCAGCATAAACAGCCTTTGCCTTCTCAATATCGTTCTTGAAACGAACAATGGAAAATTCAGTCTCAACGTTACCAGGGTCGATTTCCAAAACTCTAATTTTGGTGTCAATCAACTCCTTTCTCAACACTTGCGAAAATGCCTTCACACTGGCCTTGGTGGCACAGTAGATACCACCACCAGGGTACGAGTCTCTACCGGCAATCGATCCCAAGTTAACAATGTCACCCGAGTTCTTCTTCTTGAAGTGAGGCAAGAGTGTGTTTGTCAAGGTGATAAGCCCCAAGACGTTGGTGTTGAACATACCTGCAATGTCTTCAGTGGCGATCTCACCAATGGGGTCTCTACCAAGAGCCAATCCAGCATTGTTGACCAAGACATCGATGTCAGCGAACTCCTTTGGCAAGGAATCCAAAAATGGCTTGATAGTTTCAATTTTCAGCACGTCGAGAGAAACAGCGTGAGCCTGGAGACCCTTATATTTGGTTGTCAATTCCTTGGAAAGAGCGTCCAACTTCTCCTTTCTTCTGGCGGTGAGAATCAACTTGATGTTTCCGTTGGCTGCAGAGGCCAATTCTCGAGCAGTGGCTTCACCAATTCCACCCAGTGCACCGGTGATGAGAATAATCTTGTTGGCCAATCTTTCAGCAGCTTTCAATCCGTAAGACATGTTTGTTGAGTTAATTGAGCAATCTGATTACTGATTGCGAATAGATCCACATTTTGAGTCACGTGTGCAGATCCCTTTCCCGGGGCATAGAGAGGTATAAAGGAGTATTCTCGAATGGAGAATAAGTTTACGAGAATCTAGATGTAATTCTAGAGTTAATTGTCTTTCAGGGTTCCTGAGATGTATAATCATTTTAGTAATGAAAACGCTGAGTGAATTTTAGTAACAAAGTAGTCTAGAATATAGGTGCATTTTCAGTTACTTTACTCCAAAACACTTAATTTCAGTTACATATAGACAGTCTAACACCATTTAATTGACAGTCTAGCATTCTAAATTGACAGTCTAGCATTCTAATTGACACTCTATCACCATTACAAATTTTCACTCTCTACTAAGCACAAATTTTCAGTGTGCTCCAAATTATCTTGAAGATTTTTAGCTCATCACTAGACTAATGAGCATTCATTAATAAATTTCCATAATTCGACAACTATATCCAACTTATTCATCCAGTCTATTCTCCAATCTTATATCAAGTCTATTCATCTTATATCAAGCCATCCATTATCACTACATCTTAGATATATATTTTGTATTAAACTATAACCATTATCATAGCACAGTCTCCAACGCTTAGTAAAAGGTGTTTGGTCTGTCACGAGCGTACAAAGCCTTGGACTTGGTAACTCTGTGTGGCAATGGGAACTTCAAATCCTTGGTCAAGAATTGCTTGACGTATTGTCTCTTAACGTCTTCGGTCTTTTCCAATTCAACAACCTTCAAGATGTGGATAGATCTAAATCTAGCTCTGTGTCTGGCAGCCAAGTCCTGGTACATGGTCTCAACGGCACCAACTCTGGTAACGTCTCTGTATTCCTTGTACATGTTGTGGATACCAGATCTGGAGTCGTATCTGATCCAGATACCGAAGGTCTTGACCTTGGTTGGGTGAGCTTCGGAAATCAAGTTGACAGAAACAATTTCACCAGAAGCCTTCTTGACCTTGTGCAATTTTTGTAAAAAGTACCAGTATCTGGACTTGGCAACAACGGTGTTTGGAGCAAAAATTCTCATACGGTACAACTTTGGCTCTGGGACAGAGTCAGTTGGAAGACGACGACCGATAACCTGATATTCGTTCAATCTAGACATTCTTAGGGGTTAGTACTGGGATGCGTTAAAATTTTTCACAACACCATCAGACAATGCTACGTGTGCTGGCTATGTGTGCCCGCTCATGCCGTTAACTGTCTCTGACTGTCGCGTGTTCCACCATGGCACCTATGGTACCGTTCATTTTACTTACTTGTTCGTTGCTGATATCAAGTATAAAGTAAAAGTTGTAGCCGATTTTTCAAAGAGACCTCGCTGAGCGCTGGAGACAAAATTTTCTGTTTGTGTTACACAAAGGGGATTTGAGAGGAATTCGGTGTGTGCAGGTTGGTGTGACTGTAGGTCACGTTTAGGGTTTGTGCCCTCAGAAAACTTTCTCACACGATAGTGTGAGAATACCTCATTAGTGTGCTCTATCAAGAGTATACATATTCTATTAAGTAATGTCAGAGGATACGTATTGTATAAAGTAATGTTAGAGGATACGTATTCTTTTAAGTAATGTTGGAGGTGGGTTGTGTAGAGTTGGTAAAGAGTTCAAATTCTTTAAATGTTAGTCTAATAAAAGGTAATACAATTAACAAGTTGGATGATTGGTTTTAGGATGGTTTGAACTAGGTACCCGAAAGAATTTAGGAGTTCTTGATAAACCTTTTTAGCACCTAAGTAATTCATCTTCGATGGCATTTACATACTTCATAGGATTCATCCCTCAAGTTGGATTTACTCGCTAATTTTAGTAGCTACAATTTGACATACAATTTTTGGGTGCAAAAAACATTTACCATTCTCATTACTATACATTCTTCTTCTCAGCTCTATTTCTCATCCTATTCTCCCTCTTCTGCTTGGCATGTGCACCCGATTCAGTCCCCATGATCAAATCCAACCATCTAAACGAACTGGCATAGTTGCCAATAAAATACTGATGGTGCTCATCGTGGTGTGCTGCACCAGCCCAGAATGGCAACCAGTGGTGCAACGACCATGGAAAATCGTACCCAGAGTGACTATCAACAGCCTGCATCAATCTCATCACAATCCATAACATAATCGTGAACAAGTGCAACTCAGGCCATTCTCTAGACTTACCCAAGTAGGCGTAAATCACGGGAAATCCAACCGTTCCAAAACCCAACGACATCACCTCCACAGGATGCGCGTACTCTGCAGTAAGACCGAATGGTGCTGCGTATCTGTGGTGCTGCTTGTGGATGTTCTTGTAGAACCATCCAACATGAAACAATCTATGCGCAGCATAATGCCACAAATCCTCACATACAAAAAATACACCAACCTGCCACGCCATGGTGGTCCATTCAGGGAACGGCACAGAAACTGAAATATTAAGGCTCGAGCACAATGGGTGGAATCCCCAGATTGGAAGCACTTCAACGAGAAAATGCAGCTTGAGCACAGCTTTGAAACATTCCCATTGCTCTTTGTCGCTTGGAAGTTTTCCTGGCTGCAACTTCCACCTGCGGAAGTATGGTATTCTGTCAATAATGAACCAGGGAACACACCTACCGAAATACATAATTTCGTGTGTTAAAAAGAAGAGAAGACCCGTTGCAAAGGTATCATTGCCAATGTACCTGTACCAGGCAAGCCATAACTTTTCAAGTACGTTATAATCTGCGGAAAGCGATTGATAGACAGAAACGTAACCAGCAACAGCTGAATTGTTAAGGATAGTGCTGTTCATTGCTGCTGAGAAGTATACAGCGCTAAACACACCACCTATTTATACTTTTTGCAACCATCATCCGATTTTATGGTGTGATCACATGTCGTACAATCGTTTAATGGTGTCGTATGATAATGTCGTTTTCATGTCAATTCTCGTTTCTCTCGTTTACGTTTTAAGCTGCAAAATATTTTTTTTTATTGTACTATACGTTCCCTTCTATTATTGGTAAGGCTCATGGCCATTGAAAATCGTTTAGGATTTGCTCGTTTGCGGTCATATTATGGACTTTCGTTCCCGAGTTTTCGGAGCTACATCTCCTTTTATCTCTTACAACACTCTCTCCTTTGGTAGAATATCAACCAACAACGAGTTGTTAGCATTGTGGTTCAAGTTCAAACCGTTGTTGTTTCTGTATTCGGCAATGTTTTGGAAGAACTTGTCAAACAAGAAAGCAGTGTCCAAAGGACCACCCTTGGCTTCTGGGTGGAATTGTGTGGAGAAGATAGGCTTGTGCTTGTGGATCATACCTTCGTTACTCAAATCGTTCAAGTTGGTAAAGTAAGGCTCCCATTCAGCCAAGTTTAAGGTGGTGGTGTCGACAGCGTACCCGTGGTTCTGGGAGGTGATGTGACATTTACCAGACTGTAAGTCCAAGGCTGGGATATTGTGAGCTCTGTTACCGTACTTCAACTTGACAGTCTTAGCACCCGAGGCAAGGGCAAGCAACTGGTGGCCCAAACAAATACCAAAAATAGGCAAGTCATCGTACTTGTTCATGGTTTCTCTCAAGGTGTCGACAGTGGCAGAACAATGGGTTGGATCACCAGGACCGTTGGAAATGAAAATACCGTCAAATTTGTTTGCAATCTTATCAATTGGGTAGTTGTATGGGAACACAGTGAGCGAGGCACCTCTTTCCACCAAGCAACGCAAGATGTTTTCTTTAGCACCACAATCCAAAACGGCAATATGGAGGTTCTTCAGGTACTCTGGAGGGCAGGCAATATGGAATGGGGCCTTGGTGGTGACCTTGTGCACCAAGTTAACAGACCCTGGGTCCTCGAATGCTGCATCCTCGTCAGCATCGTACTCTTCTCCAATGGTGATCTTGGCCAAAGAAGATCCCTTGTCTCTCAAGTACGACACCAACTGTCTGGTGTCAACACCAGTGATGGCAGCCACACCCGATCTTTGACACCATTGTTGCAAGGACTCAACAGCAGTCCAGTGAGAGTACTCCAAAGCAGCGTCGGCAACAACAATACCAATACATTGTACGCTAGGCGACTCCATGTATTTCAACAAGTTGAACTGGTCCTTGGCTGTGGAGGAAGGAACACCGTAGTTACCAATCAATGGCTGCGTAAAGCACAAAATCTGTCCACTGTACGAAGGATCCGTCATACTTTCTGGATACCCAACGAGCGACGTAGTGAAGACAGCCTCACCACTGACATTCTTGTCAGAACCAAACGAATACCCACTAAACACTGGGCCATTCTTAATAGTTAAAGTCGCTCTGTCCAACTGCGAGGTCTTGTTAAACTTGCCCCTGGTAGCAAGAAAACGTCTAGAGCCACCAACAAACAGCTTGTAAGCGTTGATCATATTGTTATGCTTAAAAGTGGGCGAGAAAATTTTCAGGAATTGGGGACTTTTTATATCTTCGTGCTGATTGCGAATCGCGGCTACGTGAAAAAACGGGAGAAAATTTTGAGTGCAATTACCTCTTTGGGAATGACTCATCTCTGCAAACTTTCTATTGGCCACACTTAGTGATGTAATAAAGGGTACATATTAGATTAATGTTAATTAGTGTTAGGGTTGTGTATTTTGAAGTGCAATCACATGTCTAATTCTATATAATATCTAATATTCATATTCTCATCTCAATTCTTGATGCTTCACAGACATCTTATTTCATCACTTAAATTTAATTATTCGTCACTAAGTTCATCACTTAAGATCGTCTATTCATTTAGTTCAACAACTTAAGTCCGTCTATTCATCTAAGTTGATCAACTTTCATCTATTCAAGCTCATCTCAAATTCGTGCACTCTGCTCAAATCTCAATACTCTCATGATCCATTCAAATTCATTACCTCAACCAACTGCAACAGGAATCTCAACTTTAACAACATTATCTCCAAACTCATTCTGCTCACTACTACCCCCCTTGTACTTTACTAAAACCTGCAAACAGTACGAACGTCCTACCAAACAACTGCCAAAAGTGGGAAGTAAATTCACATTGTACTTGTTGATCACCTGCAACGGAATGGTCATATTCTTGACCCATTTGACCTTCTTCCCCGGAATCTGCTCAGCCTGCCACCCAGAGTCGTTCCCAAGTAAATCGGGATTCGTTTGGAGTGTAAGCGGCTTGAAGAATTCTTTGATAGTGTCTTTTTTCACCGTCAAGTGCTTCATCGATTTCAAGTAAAAGAATGAACTTCTTGAGATCTGGATCAGATTACTCTTGAAAAAGTTGATGTAGTTGAACGCTTGGTCTTTCAAGTATTGTAAGTTTTCTCTAGTGGTGGCAACCTCATCATAGAAGTTTTTAGATGGATCTCTTGGGTTGGTGTAGTAAAAGTCATGGCCCAACTCGATTGGAATAGGGTACTCCGAGCTGTGAGTCCAGAGCACCACGTTTGTCTCAATAGTGCTGATTGGCGGAGGTTTCGTCGCGGAGTCACTATAAAACACTAACGCTATATCAAGAGATTTCAACTGCTCGTGACCAACTTTGGTGTACAAGTCGTTGATCTTGTGGGTGACAGCAGCCGAACCGCCGTCCTCGTCAGAGTTGTTGTAGTTCATGAGTAACTTGGGTGACGCATAAGCAAGGACTTTGTTGGGCAATTTGACATATACTCTCAGTTCGCCGATTTTAACGAGTGATGAGAGAATGGTCTTCTTCTTCTTACCGTATACATCGGCTGCTTTCTTTGTTCCAAGCATCTTGTTCAGGAGATAATAGTGTTCTTCTGTACTCACGGGAGCAGGGGGTAAAGGCTCATTAGTGGACGAGCTTACTTGAGAGCTGAACAAGTTCTTACTTTTGAGTTGTTCCACAGATAACTCTCCACTGAGCTTGTCATCGATTTCCTGCTCGATTTTGAGGTTCATGGCGTCGATATTAGTCCAGGTTTTTGTTTGGAGAAGATCCTGGAAGAACTTCCAGCCCAACCCATGCTCGACATCCAGCCGGAACAAGGTGTTGTAATACTTCATTTTCTCGTGTAAATTAGGCACGAAACGTAAGTAATACTGACAGCTCTTTGAAATCACATAGTCTGTGGCCGAATTGGGGTCGTTGATATCATTCTCCGAGAGAGGGTCCTGGTTCTTTGAGTTCAACTGGTCAATGAATTTGGCTTCTATGGTGTAACTGACACTCACATTATCGATAGCGTAGTCTTTAGTGAGCAATGGAGTTCCTCTTGTGTTTAAGAAACCGTACCCCAATGCCTTGTTGAGAGCGATTTCCTCTCCCTTGTTGAAAAAGCACGTTTTGTCCAAACCAAAACATGGAGGTGGGAACAAGTGCGGTGTGAGACCCAGCAAACATGTATTGTCAAGCAATTTCTCAGGAAACTTGAAAGTAAAGAACTTCTTATACTTTACTTTGGGCAACAAAATACGGTTGTCTGGCAACCCCATATACGAATCATCGGCTGTATCTTTACTGTACGGAACATACTCAATTCCAGCACTACTTGGAACTTGCACATACCCATAAGAAGCGTGCAAATCGTACATTTTCAAGAACTTCTTCATTAAGATCCTCTTAAATTTGGACTCTGCGTCCAATTGGTTCGTATAGTTTTCATTGCGTTCGGTTATCTTTATAGTGCCCTCCAAAGAAACAGTGAAAAGCCCAAAGTTCACAGGTTTGTCAGAGGTGTTCTTAATAAGAACATACCCATTGACAACATCATTACTGGTATACTCCTTCAAACGGGTTTCCAAGTCCGAAGGCTCGCCGGGAGCTGGGACTCTCTTGGTTACATAAATTTGCAAATCTAATGGAGAGTGTAAGGACTTGGCCAACTTGTCGATGTTATCCAATGGAGAGTACCCTGCTGTGTCTACAGTCACCGATACGTTCTGGTTGTGCTGCTGGTGTTCATTATGCTCGTGTTCGCTAAACTCGCTCTCTAGGTCTGCATTATCAAACAGATATTGGGCATCTTCCTCATCGTAGTCTACGGTGTTGGAAATAGATGGGGACAACATTGGCGAAATGACCTGCGAGATGGGCTGCGACTCGGTAGGAGGCGTTGGCAGTGAGTTCAGTGTGTCGCCATACTGTGGTGGCTTCACCGACAAGTTCTCGCTGAATTGACCAGCGTCTCTCCTTAAAATGGACTGGAACATCTGAAACGAAGGAAGAACGTCAAAGTACTCAGTTTGAGTATTGGAAGCGAGAGAAGATAAACTTGGAGAGTTGCCAGTAGACTTGGATCCCAACACATCTATCTGCTTCTGGAGCTCTTTAGAAGGAACATATGGCTTGTTTTTCTGATGGGAAGGTGAATCTCTTCTCGGAGCTTCTTTAGAATGCGAGCTATTTCTTGAGAAGAGCGCATTTGAGCTGCCTCTTTTCACCAAAGGAGAACGAGGTTCACGCAGTGACGTGGGCTTAAGTGCCTCCTCATTCTCAGACGTAGCATAGGAAGGAGGAAGGTCGTCCTTTGGGGGTGTTTGGTCCTTTTTAGACGATTTTCTGAACATATCCACAGTAGTAATCAAAAATCTTTTCCTGAATCATCTGGGGATTGATATTGTGCCGTACGGCTCAAAATTTACGCCTTAAGTATACGGATAAGCCCGGTATTCGGTTTGACTTGATTTACTGATTATAGTTCGGTTTCTCTTACTGATTATAGTATAGTTTGATGATTATACTACAGTTTGATGATTATAGTTACTACAGTTTTCTTGTTATGGTGATTAGTTACTACAGTTTTCTTTCGAGTATTATGTATTTTTATGTTCATTATTCGTATTTTCGTCATATAGTTCGGATTCTCCTACTCTATATTCTCCCTCTCTAGTTTCATATTCATTTAATCCTAAAAGTTAGTACCATCAGACTGACATGCAAATCGATTTTTTTTATTGAGGTTTCATCGATCTCTCTCAATCCTACTAAAAGTCATCACTTAATACTTACGAAAAATTACAACAAACAGTTGAAGTTATTATCAGGAACCACGGCCGGTCAAGGCCAAGTTTGTCATCAAGGCAAAGGGATTAACAGTCCCCGTGCACAGTAGACCGTCGTGAAAATGTGGAGAATCATCATTAACAACTCAACTGTTTGTCTCCTCGTTTGTGTATAGCAATCCAAGCTTACACTCAAATGCCAACACTCAACAAAGGTTTTCGCACCTGAGATATCAGACATGAAAAAGTTATCTTCTTTGAGAACTCGGACATATGCTTGTCAATTTTTTCAATTCATCTTTTATCTTCAGAAGCTAAAACCAGTTCTAAACGCCTGTCCAGAAAGGATACTGAGATTGTTAGTATTGCGTCGCAAAGGCAAGAATCAGAAAGGCATGAATGGTATTAAAAAAGGTTTGTCGTCAACGGGAATCCCGATTCTGACTCGTCATCTAGGAGATCATCATATTTCTTGGGTTATACGTACATTGAAAACCTGGATGTTAGTAACTGAAAAGAAAATCTTCCTGTATAATCAGTTAAAGTGGGTTTCTGAGGCCCACCGATATGCGTTGTCACTCATAAATTGTTCAGTGCCCAGTGCAATAATTCCTCATGATATACTGTATCATCTCACTTACCTAAACTTGTTAATATTGTACGTTAAAAATGTGTATGCTGAAACTCACTAAAGAGTCAGTAACGTTTGCAAAAACTATCAATCATAGAGTTTCAGCCAGTAATTCCAGCTTTGTTTTTGTTTGAGTCATCATCCGAAAAGTGGTTTCAGCTAAAGAATACTTACCATTAAATGGGTGCATAAAAGCCTTTCAATGCACCTGTTTACAAACTAGTTTGTACATTACAAGCTGGTCTGATGGGTTAGTAAAGTTCAAAATATTGAGCATTTATACATCAGTCAAGATAACGTTGAGATCATTCCTTAGTCACAAACTCTAGTTTGAAATTGATTATTGGTTCATCCGAATATAATGCTACAGACTCGCTGTTAATGATGGCACTTACATTTTGAGGTACCGTGAAAAAGTTGGCAAACCTTTTGCTTTTATAGTGGAAAAATTTTTAGTGCCGGGTAATAGAAGAGTAGTGTACTGGAGAAACGGGAGGGTTTGTCTAGGTCACGTGATTACTATATATATTGGTATTTACATAAGTAGTATGTTCATTTATTGGTATGTCAATGGTATAATTTGTGTGTTATTGATGTAAGTTTATATGTTGTTGATAAGATATTTAATGGATTTTATTGATATGTTTATTGATTTATATTTATATTGATTTATATTTATATTGATTTATTTTGATTTATATTGATTTATATTGATTTATATTTATGTATATTGAATTATATTGATTTATATTGATTTATATAGATTCATATTGATTTATAGATTTATATTGATACGTACATTAACTCTTTATTACTGAATACATTTACATGATTTTAATGCTACATACTAGATTCTTACCTTAGTTTGAATTTCTAATCCTGGACTATCAATTCTCTCCAATCACTTATTATTATTCTGCTGCCCAAACATTGGTGGTGGTGGTATAAATTGAGGATTCATCATCGGTGGCATCCCAAATGGCATACCAGGTGGAAACATCATAGGTTTTAATGGTAACTTTTGTTTCTTATAATCAGGTTCATCCATTCCCTCTGCTAACCTCTTTTGCGATTCCAAACTCGATGGATCCTCAATACCCAACTCGGTCTTCTTAGCTTCAATATACTCTTCCAATTCCTTCTCCAATGCCTCATTCGGAATTAACGAATCTATAAAAACATCCTCCTTGTCACAGTTTGGACAGTGAAAGTCGTTCTCAATAAGTAACTGCTCTAAATCATCTCTGTTGTAACTGAAATTCGTCAACTTCTTCAAACTAGCTGTAGAGGTACAACACGGCGTAGTCACAATCGGTGGCCTTAATATCTTCCTCTTACCACTTGATAAAGGGTCTAAAAATTGCAACTTATTATCACTGAGTATACATTCCAATATCTTTTGCTCAAACTCTTGTTTCGCCTTTAATGCTGCATTTTGTTGTTTCTCTTGATAACTTATCCATGTCTTACTATCAGCAAGTGCAATGGCATAATTACCATCTTCTGTAACTAAAATAGTATTACCATCTTTGTCAATCATATCACCATTTTCATTTGTAGATGGACCACCTTGCTCTTCCATAGTCTTTTCCATTTCTGCCTTCGAAATCGTCTTAAGATACAGCTTGGGAATACCGGTGGTTCTCAATATTCTCTTACCTTCAAAGGTAGGGTCGGTATTAGTTGGACAATTCTTGATCCAATGGTCTTTCTTACCACATCTGTAACAAATGTATCCTGGAGGTGGTGCATCTTCCTGTTTCCCAATTCCTCCAACTGCTCCCGGTTTATTGTATATCACCTTATGCATAGCCAACTCATCCTGGGTCTGTTCCCAAGCATTCAGTTGGTTTTCAAACATCAACTTGATTCTATCTTCTTCTGAGATATTCTCATCCAATGGTCTGTCTGACTTGGGTCCCGGTGCTGCTGATGTTGTCACCACCTTCTTGTTGACTCTTGGTTTACCATGCACATAACGTGCTGCTGTACCATACCTCGCTCCACCTTTCACAGGTGATCTCTTTGCCAATACAAACGTAGACCTTGGAATACTATCCTGGTCAAGTTCATACTCCAAATCTGACTGTTCCAGATGATAAAGCTTCAAATTGAAATCATTGCCATCACCCAACTGATTCTGAAGAATAATCTCTCTTTTCAAATCAAAAACACTGATTGCAGTTCCATCAAAGTGTATCACTGAGCGATTCTTCTGATGAAAGAACTTGTAATATATAACAGAAGACATCTAGAAGAACTGTACTGTTAATTGATTATATTCACGACTTTTTTTGATGTCGCTTTTTATGAAAAAAATCAATAAAAACATTCATCACAATGGACGCTTCGTATTCTACCTCGAGCTTCCAAGGGTTCAAATCCCAGTTGCCTACTGTTGAGGTGACTCTACCCTTGAAGTACCCGGCAGTTGAACAATCGAGTTCCCCCAATGAAAACTTCAATAATCAACTGTCAGATTCGGGAAACTTTATAGACTTAACGGCTGATAGATCAACACTTTTGGACTTTGTTTCATATGATGTGTTGAATGACTTGAAGACAATCACTCTAACTCCCATAATATTGAGTGAAAATAGCTTGGGACTTGATTTGAAGTTGCAGAATATCCAATTGTCATTGCCTCAACCTCTTATAAACAATCAATGCCTCAATGTCTACTACAATGGAGAGTCGATAATTGTTGATATTATTGACTTGAACTACTTGTTCATCACACTCAAGGTATCATTAAGCAACTTCAACTATAACAAGCAAAGTTTGTCGTTGGATAATTTACTGCAATGGGGGAACATCTCAGTTCCTTATTCTTTTGAGTTAAGATCAGACCCACACTATTTCAAGTCAATTGATGAGTTGAACGTATTGGTTTCCTTAAAGGATGGAGGTCTTTTACATTTTCAAAGACCTAGTGTTTTGTCTGAGTTTGACGTATACACCTTTAATGAAGCTTCGGCGTTGATTCCATTGAACTTTTTCAGTGGTATCTTTTCCAAAAGCAAAAAACCTGATGAGGTATTGGATGGTGTGTCCTGTAATTCCCTTGTTGAGGTTGTACAATTGAATGAGGAAACAATTGTGGCTCTTACAGTTAACAAGGTACTCAAATTCTGGAACATCAGATCGCACCAGCAAGTTTTATCTCCTGTGAACTTGAGTAATGAGGATATAGAAACATTAAGTTCCTCATGGCTCAACACAATCCCAACAAAATACTTGAAATCGTTCAGTGTTGGAAACCGCCAATTCCTCACGTTATACATAAACAGCAATTCTAAAAATGAAAATAGCAGCGGTTTCATATTCAAAACTTGGGAAATACATGATTTGGAATCGCTTTTCCATATCAAAGAACTTGACTTTCTTTCGTTTGAACCTGAACTTCCAAGCTTGTTCTTTAAGGAATTGTTCACCAACCCTTCAAAATCCTTCCAAAACAATTTATGGTTTATTCAGGATTACCAAGTTGAAGTAAATGAAAATGAATTGGCCTATTATTTGCTTTGGAAATCCAACACATCGTCAATTCTAGTAACCTATGTGATCAATATTGAAACTGGTTCAGTGACAGCTAGAAACTGGTCGCATATTGAAAACCAATCCCCACAATCCATCGAGTTTTCTCCTCAGTTTGGTATCTCCTACTACATCAACAAAATCTTTAATTCAGGCCGTTATGACGACTTGATAGTGTCTACATCTTTGGATGTCCTCAAACTGTACTTGAAGCAAGAACATGTATCGACCCACAACAGAAGTATAAGAGAATCCGCAGAAGATTTAATTGATTTACAGGAAGAAAAGAAGTCTTGTTGGTTCCAATTGTACTCCTTGTGTGAAGAGTACAAGAAGTTGAGCCAGGAGACTTTAGCAATTGCATTGACCCAAGATCTGAACTATTTGTTGACATTGCAATCAAATGGCTTGGGTATTTTTAGGCCTTCTCACTTCTATGAAGCATTCATGTATAAGCCGAGATCAACAACTGAAGGCAGTTTAGCATCCATTTTGCTCACTGTCCAAAACTTGCTTTCTACAAAGACTTACCAGAACTTAACGGATGTGATTAGTAAACAGAAGCTGGAAATTACTGAATTGATGGCCTCGGAATTGTTTGATATATATTTGAGATCCAAGATTTCAAATGAGGAAATAGCAGTCTTGGTTTCTCAATTGGAAGCATTACCCAATATTGTTGATGTCATTAATTCTTTAATAGAATCCACAGAAGGTTTTGAAGTGATTGACAACAATCTTGAAAATGGTTCGCAAAAGTTGGGACTTTTAACGAAATTGGATACTCTTGTTTCGTTCCAGGAAATCAAATCTCATCACCAAGCTATTTTGAACAACTTGGTGATTTTGTTTTTGATATGCGATGTAAATGAGGGCACCTTACAACTCATCAACAAACTGCTTGCAAAGTTACAAACCTACAAATTGATTTCATACATCTTCGACACCAGTTTCACAAGCAATTCACTTACGGCAAGAATTGAATCGCGTGGACTCAACAAAGCTCAAAATTCGTTGTTCTGGTCGAGTGTAGTCGATAAGCACTCACACTTGCATTCACTCATTGAACAACAATATAAAATCAACGAATCATACGACTACTTCTACGAGTACATTGTTTCTCAGCCGTCAAATTTTATTGTCGACGTTGTCATTGATTTGATCAATAGGAAAGAAGGACAATTTCTCAAATCTACATTCTTCGATTCGTTAAACCCAGAAAAAGTGGTGGATAGGTTTTTAATTGGGTTGGTAAACTTGATCACCAACGAATCATCCGACTTCTTGCAAACTTTCGACAATTATGAATTCTTTGCAAACATCAATGAATCAGACAAGAACAAGTTGAACAATTTGTCTGTCAACCCAGCATTTTTGGATGCTGTTCTCTACAATGACGAAACTGATGCTTCGCTCAAAAAGGCTTCCTATTACCATGCACTTTCAGATGTATCCAAGGCACAAGCGCAATCGCATAAAGAAAATTCAGCAATCACCGCAATGTCTGACTCTGAAGTTGAATTCTTTAACACGGCACTCATTTTCGAAAATAAGGCAATTGATAACTTGAAATTGTCAAATCCAACACCTTCAACGCAGGCATTAATTGACAGCTACTACTTGAATGTTTTCGAATTGTCTATGAAGTTGACCAAATACGACTTGATTTATGATTCTTTAGAGAACTTATACTCAAGACTGCGCAACCTGGTGTACGACTATCGAGAATTATTCTCCAGGTTTGTAGTCAAATTGATTGCTACAAAGTCGATACCGATTTTGTTCCCACCTAATCGTAACAGATTATATCACAAGAACTTTTTGTTGATAGACAGCATATTGTTAGAATTGGCAAACAACGATTTGGTTTTATCCAGTTCGCTTAAACACTATGAATATCTTTATTCGTGGAGACTTTTTGGAGCAGCAAACAAATTGAGTTCTTCAGAATTGGTTGACAAGAGAGGTGCTATCGAAGCTTTGTATATGTTCATTGCTAGATTTAGGGTTGAGAACAGGTCAAAATTGTTAAGCTACGGAACTGATCAAGAAGATGTTAAACAATTTAAATTGAAAATTTTGGAATTATATATGATCATATTGAATTGTTTGAGAAGTTTTGACAGTGATGAGGATATGTGGATTTTGACGACTCAACCTAATGAGACTCAGGTTCTTACGGTTGATGAAATTAAGGTTGAATATTATGAGTGGATGAAAGAGTTGGAGAATGATTTGGTTGATGAATAATCTTTATAGAACTAAATTGCATTTTAAAATATATTGGGATGTTATAAGTGAGAGGTATTCCTTGCGTAGCTTATATACAAGTTGAGTACTCCCCTTCATTAGCTTATTACGAGTTGAGAGTACCCTTCCTTAACTTACAAGTTGAGAGTACCCTTCCTTAACTTACAAGTTGAGAGTACCCTTCCGTAACATACAAATTGAGAGTACCCTTCCTTAACTTACAAGTTGAGAGTACCCTTCAGTAACATACAAATTGAGAGTACCCTTCCGTAACATACAAATTGAGAGTACCCTTCCCTAACTTACAAATTGAGAGTACCCTTCCCTAACTTACAATAAGTAGTCTCTTTTATTGAATCATGATTGTATATATTACCCAAGATTAGATCCCATATTACCAGCACCCTTAGGATTTTCATCCTTCCAATCATCCCATAACCTCTTCTCCAATTCCTCATCCGAATCATCAGTCTCATCCTCTTCCTTGGTATCTTTAACCTCCTCCTTCATCATCTTACCATTTGCAAGCTCATAATCCAAATACTCTTCAACTGACATTGAAGGTAACACTTGTCCTGTCCCAAATACCTTATTCTTCAAATCTTGCCTTGATGATGTTATAGTGAATGGTTGTAAAATCTTACCCTGTTTCGAAATCAAATCAGACACCTTTTTCAGTTTACCTGGTAAGGATTCCAATTTTGGTGTATATCCATAGTCATTTTCACTGGTGTATTCATTCTGTCTCTTGTCCTGAGGCTTTTCTATTGGGGTTATAGTTGCAGGTCGGTTAGACAAAACTTGAATCTCCATAACTATCGATTCCAAAGCTGCAAACGATTGTAAGGAAAAGAGTCTAAGTTGATCTACAAAGATCTTAGCCACTATTTCCTCGTCCAATCCTCCCAATACTGAGTCCTCATCATCATCAATGGCCCCCTGTGAATAATATTCATCAATTATAGACAACTTCTCATTCAATTCCTTTTCCATCTTATAATTCTCAATCTTTTCCTGTCTTTTGAGGGTTGGATTATTATGATAAGATACAATTTCTTCAAATGTAGGATTCGAAACGTCTTTAAATGATTTCAATCTCTCAGATTGTTTCTTGTTGAGTACTTTATAGTTTTGTAAAGTCATCAAATAGTTGACAAAGTGTTGTTGGGCAATTTTCAAGTTTGAAAGCTTATACTCAGCAATACTAGTACCATCTCCAGCAGACTTTAAAGTCTTGGGGTCGGTCAAGTTTTGCAAGTACAATTGAGCCAAGTAGTAGTCAACATTCAAGAACGGAATATAACTTGTGTTTATCTCAGAAAGATCCTCGTTGTCACTGAACAATCCAACGTTCAGTACTATCGAAACGACTATCTGAAACTCTTTAATCAACAGACCCAATTTCAGCTGGAACTCAATAGAATCACGTCTTCCTGGAAGCGACTGGATCGCTCTATAATCCACAATCGCTTGTCTATACTTCTCCGATACAGTGGTGTCTTTCAGCATGTTCAATTGTATTCTAATGAATTGCTTCAAATATAGTCACATGACCCCGAAACGGAGCGCACCAAAATTTTCAGTATAAAAATCAAAAGATTCGCCCCCATACAAACATGAGTGCACCGGCATATTACGAGCTCTACAGAAGGTCGACCATAGGTGTCGCGTTAACTGATGCGTTGGATCACTTGATTTCGGACCAAAAAATCCAACCTCAGTTAGCGATGACCATCTTGAACAACTTTGACAGAATCATATCTGACAACTTAAAGCTGGAGGCTGGGATTGCGAAATCACGGTTGACATTTAAGGGGGACTTGGATACTTATCGGTTCTGTGATGATGTCTGGACATTCATCATAAAGAACGTATTGATTAAGATGAATGATGTGAGTGCAGTAGAAGGGTCGTCCAATAGTGTTGACAGTGAGATTACAGTTGAAAAGTTCAAGATTGTAGCTTGTAATTCTAGGAAGGCTGCTGATATGTAAGGCTAGACCTATATATTAATAAACTATTATTGGATAAGTGTAGTATGAGAATATGAGAATATAAGTTTAATATAGTGAATAGTTTAATCTTGAATAACTACAGTTTAATATAATAAATAGACTAATCTTGAATACTACACTATCTAATATTGAATAACTACAGTTTCCTAATGAATAACTATACATCTAATCTGAATAACTATACATCTAATCTGAATAACTATACTTTATATCTAATCTGAATAACTACACTTTACTATCAATCTCTAATACTACATTTTACTATCAATCTCGAATACTACATTTTACTATCAATCTCGAATACTACATTTTATCAATCTCGAATACTACACTTCACTATCTAAATCTTTAATAACTAATCTTCAAAATCTAAATACCCTTTGAAAAAGAGATAACAGCCCATTTACCAGAAGAAGACCAAAATTCACCAACTTCATTGCCCATTTCTTCATACTTTTGAATCAACTTCTCATTCAATCCTTGTGGTAATCCAACAACAACATCAGCTTTACAAGTTCTCAAAGAAAGTACTGGCAATTTGGAGGTTGCCAATTCTTGAATTGACTGCTTAAATGGTGTGGTTTTATCCCATTGCAAATCACCAGTCAACTTACGGTAGTTCAAATCTCCCTTGAAAATCACCAAATCAGATTGCAACAAATTCTCATACAAGTCCTTTGTTTCAGAAATTCTCCAGTAATTGGTGTCCAAAGTCCAAAATGGATGTGATTCTACCACCAATTGCTTAGAAGTAACATAATCTTTCAACTTATCATGAACCACCTTAAGTGTAGCAGCATCTTGGTCTGGCAAATCGTAAAACTTTCTGTCCACCAACTGCTCCAACAAGTTGTCAAAATCCTTGGGCATGGTGTCACTGACAAACCAAGGAATTTCTTTACAATGAATATGAACAGAGTGTACCAACTTCGAGTCCAACACAAACAATGTGAAGGCTAAATCAGCAAATAACTCAAATCCAGAGTTGTCCAATACAATGTCAATTCTCTTTTCCTTCTTGGTCACCAGGTGTAAGTGTTCCCATGCGGAAGACAAGTCGTTGACAATAATATATTCTTCGTTCTTCTTTCTAGTTTCCGCACCTTGAACTGATTTGATATCTTCCAAAGTCACATTACCAGCGAGCAAGGACAAGTCGGTAGCGTTACCCCACAAGGAGATATCTATGAATTCCTGGAACAAAATACGCAATGCTTCAACGTCGGCATTGGCCAATTGTTGCTCTAAAACCTCATAACGTTTGCTCAACTCAACAACACCTCCAACAGACTGTTGGAAGGTCTTGTTCTTTAAAGTCTCAAAGATATCAAAAGAGTGCCAGAACTTCTCTGAAGATCCAATGAACAAAGTGTTGATCCATTGGTACAAGTAGCACTCAAGGTAAAGCCAAGGACCAGTCAACCAGGTTACTTTTCTGGTTTTGTTGAGACTGGCAAGCGATGTGTTGTAATGAATCAAATCCTTGTTCAACTTGATGTCTTCTTCTGTAAAAGATTGAACAGTAGCGTCAGCTTTGAAATCTTGCAAGAGTTGATTTAAGGCTGATATGATTGGAGTCCCAGTTGAAATAAGGTGTTGGTTTTCCTTGATTGTTGCTGAGACATCGTCAATTGCGCCTGTGATAATCAATGGCCATCTCTTGTGGACGGTTGGATAAGCAAACGATTTCTTATCGTCGTTATAGTAAGGTGGTGGAAGTGACATACTGTTTGATTTTTGACTGTTGTCCGAAAATTATTTGATTGGTGATAAAATGCACGACATTAATATAATGGTTATTATAGGGTTGATATGTGAGAGTGAGAGTGGGTACGGATAATTATGGAGAGTGATAAGTGAAAGGATTCAAGTTATAGTTTATGTTTCTTATATTTATTTGAGTTAGTCTGAACTAATAATAAGCCATATTTTGGGTGCAAAAAAGTCAAAGGGTATGAGTATATTAAGGGAATTCAGTAATAGTTAAGACACTCAGAATGACTCAATTAATAGTTAAATTACCTATCTTAGATTGAAGTTCATCAACCTCAATCACTTCCTTCTCATCACCTTTAACAATTATAATTCTATCAATGAAAATGCAAACCGTAGAATTCTTACAATAATAGTGCTTCCCCAACTCAAATAAATTAATGAACCCATGAATGAACCCATGTACCTCCTTTGGAAGCTTATTCTTTATTAGCTCATAGTAAGGGATCTGATCAATATTAAATATAACATTCTGTAATCTTCTCAAATTTGGGAATCGATCGATATTCCCAATTGAAGAATGTTTAACCAGGCAAATTATTTCAGTTAAACCCATTGGAAGATGATTGAAATTCAAAACGTCGTTGTTGCCAGATATTATCAGCAATTTTCTTAGCAATGGAAAGTGTGTTTCTTCCAAAATTAATTCTTTAGTATAGGATATTTCTAATTCAACTAGACAAGGAAAAGCCAGTAACCATTTTGTCGTTATCTTATTTGTAATTCTTAATTTGCGAACTGTCAGTTTTGGAGGAAGTACATTGAAATCGGGAGGATTCGGGTACCATTGTGGGAACGAAATGTTTAACGATTCAAGAGTATTTGGTAATTTAACATCTTCCATTCTGGAGATGTTATTCCGACCCAAGGAAAGACTCTTGATTTGGGTTAATGAAACATCCAAACTAGAAAATTTGTTTCTTTCCAATTCTAAAATCTCGAGCAGTGGAGGTAAGTCATGTTTTCCAAGGGCTAGAGCATTATGGTTCAATTCTGCATGCCTAAGTCTCTTCAATGAACTCAAATTGGTATCCACAAATCTATGTACACCAACATTAAAGATTTTGAGGTATTCTAAACTAGTAGGGAAATGAAAGTTGTATAGTGTGTTGAATCCTTTAGTCTCATTCAAATCACTAATAAAGTTATACGACCTCTGATACGTAGTTCCACACCAAGAGTAATTTTCACACATGGGATCATCATGGAACCACATATTTTCCATAGTCAACTTTCGTACGCTATCTGGTATTTTTAAATTAACCAAATCTAAAAGGTCTGGTTCACATACATTGTTCGAAAACCTTGGAAGACCTTTGTTGTTTCCAATTAGCACAAGAGATAACTCCAAGATCTCCAACAGTGAAGGTAATGAATGGTTGTACGATTCTGGATCAATTTCAAACGCTGATAATGTCAACTTTTTCAATCTCGTGAGTTTCTCCAAGTCTCCAATATTAACTTCGATGTGAGAAAGATGAAGATTTGTGAGGGAGGGTGGTAATATGATTTGATCAAAGTAAAAGTTAGGAGAATAACTGTGTTCGAAGCAACCGTAAAGTAAATTGTAATTAGTGAACTCAAAGTGTGTCAAACTATTGAAGTGACTGAAATCGAGGTTTCGGTTTAAGCGATCAATATCCAATTTTATATCTTTCAAAGTGATTGGTAGATCAGATGTTAATACATGTAGTACAGCCTTTGTTTTGGCTTTGTTGATTCCAACATAATTATTATACACCAACAGTTCCTCTATATTCAAATTTGATAGGAAAAGGGGATCCCAATCCAAGATATCCTTTAAATCACCTTCAACTTCTGAAGGTTTTATAAGTCCAGTAGGTAATTCTTTCAATATCTGAGGATTGACGTTGAAGAAGCCATTATTGAAAATGATATTTGGGTCTTGAGTTAGTTTAATCTTTTTGAAGAGTACTTTAAATATTGCAGGACGAAGATGGAATTCATCTAACCAATGAATTAATTCTTCAATACTGAAATATCCGATAATAACCTCCACAATTTCATCTGGTAGTTTAACTAATAATTCGTACCACAGCATTGATATTTTAATATTATCAGGCTGTTGAGTGAGTTTTAATCCACTGTTAGCTTGTTTTTAAACCAATCTGTGAGTCACTGTGAGTCTTTTTTTAGGTAAACTGAAAAGATTCTTCGTCTTGGCAACCAGGTTAAAGTTAAAGTTGACGTATTTGTTATACATATTATCCATGCATCGAACGATGTACGTAATAAGCGAAACCAGGTTGAGAGTTGAGTTTACCTTGAAATTTCGTTCTTTTAGAAAGTGAAATTATACTACATCGGTAATTCAACTAAATACTGAGACTTCAATTAAGAATCGAAAATTATTTCTTCTAATTAAATCTTTCTATACATTTTGTAGAAAACCTTCAAAAATGCGTAGAAATAGATTAATTTGATAATAATGCAGGTTAGTCATTATAAATGAGATTGGCAATTCATCACCAATGTTTGCTAAAATGATTGTTTTTAGCGAGGTGTTAAGTAGATTCACCAAAGTAGAATGATCAAAAGATCCACCAAAACTAAAGGTGAATGATCGAAAGTTCCACCAAAACTAAAGCAGAATAATCAAAAGACCAAACGTCAATTTTACCAGATTAAAAGTCACATTCCTCCAATCAACAATACATAATCATAATACAAAGATTTTTATATGGTACAGACAATATAAAAAAACTAATAAAACAACAAAGAAAGAACGCACCACAGGTGCAACAAAAGATAACTAAAGAATAGTCACGAGAGTCCTTCAAATGGCAATGCTCACTCGATTAGCTCGCTTGGCTTGCTCATTTAAGCAGCATTTCTCTTAGCATACTCAGCCTTTTCCTTCTCATATCTCTTCTTGTCAGCTTCGGCCTTGGTTTCATAAGGAACCTTTTCTTCGGCGTTCAAAGCCTTCCACTTTTCACCCAAAAGCTTACCAACTTGACCAAAGGCAATACCTGGGTTCTCGGCACGAACAATGTCTCTGTTCTCATTAGCAAAGAACATGTAAGCAGACAAGGATCTCTTTGGAGCGTCTGGGTCCTTCTTTTTTCTGGACGATTTCTTCTTTTCAGCTGGGGACATTCTATTTAGTTAGTATTAATGAAATAAAAAAACGGTACAGGCTGCTCTTTATATGACATTTCAACGCGTTGTTTATCAACGCGAAAACACGAAACCGTACACAAACCACGCACATTTTTTTTGGTGCGGATAGTAGCGTATATTGTTAGCTGCTTTTTTCCCTCACAAATTTCGCCCGTGCACAGAAAAATAAACGCTGAAATTGTGAGGGCGCCGTATTAACTTTGCGGTTTGGGCAAATTTCCTATATCCAGCCATCCCCCCCGTTTTTTTGCTAGCAAAAAAATGGACTCGGGTTGGAGGCTGGTATACCCAGGCCTGTGCCATCTCAAGATGGGCATTGTCGTCATTGTAGCGACGCCAATGCGCCCTTCTCTCGAATTAGTGTGCGTGTTTGTGGGGCTGCAGAACATTTCGCAACCATCGCTGAAAAACCAATGGTTATAGTGTTGGTCAATGGGGGAGCTCGACAGGTGAGAACCAGTGGGATACTGCTGCTAAAAGCATCAGTACCCCTACCTATACACCTGTGACAACCCCCATCAACTGCCATTGAAGCATTTTTTTTGTGGTGGACACCTTCCACCTCCAAACTTTTTAGTGTGCCACTATACATACTTTGTTTATACTATGGTATACTAATAAATGTGTACTAAAAACAATTTGTATGAGGGAAAATCTACCACTTGTTATATATCATATAGTAGAGAAAAGGTGATGTTTAGGGAGCAGAATTACGCGCGCGGCCACAAAATTACTGCGGAGATACTCCTTTGTTTGGCTTACTCTACTAGGAAGTATTTTTGTTTGCTGGGGGGTAACTGATCACGTGGAGGATCCAATGGTTGATGGGTGAGAAGATTGGTGTGGGGGAGCCAGATAGGAGCTTAATATCAATGAACACTTCACATTACTATCCAACGTTGGTACTTCTATATGAATTGAGTGAAGTTAGGTGCTCTAGATTACTTCTCTCATAAACTCGGAACTTTAGAGTTCTTAACCATTAGAGAATGTAAATAGTACGTTTACAGCTATTGTAAGTCTAGATTTGGAAAACTTGCTTTACACAACGAATCCTTATCTTAGACCATCACTTGCATATTAATGTTTGAGCAATCTGCCTCAATTGACAGAAAACGCAACGCCTTGCCCTGTTTGTTTACACGTGAGATTGTTCCTATTCATTCATGAAGATTGTGAACGAGGGGATTGTCAACAAAATGTAAAATTATTCCTTCGATCTTTGAGCTAAATTTCTTAATTTTTGCACCCAAAACTTAATTTTCAGAGATTGTGATGTCGATCGTTCTTTAGATTTCTTTGTTTTATTGAGAATTCATTCTCTAATGAAGAGGGTCAGGGTGTGATTAATTGTGATAATTGAATTTCAATTTGGGATTTATGATCTTTGGACATAACGTTTTTTATACTCAAATTAATTTACCATCAACTTTGGTTGTCAAGTAATTGACTACTTTATACTGAAAGCTGTATATTATTCTCGATATCTAAATCGTCTACATACCACTATAAAACTTGTATCTTTCACGTATAGTTGTTCTGTGATATATGTCTAAATTACAAATTGATTCCATACCATGGACAGGAAGCGTTCAATGCAATTCAGTGTATCTTTGATTCACACTAATAATCCTTTAAAAAGTACCCTCTTTCAAGATTCAAACATCTAAAGTTCTAGACGAATAAGTCCCTGCTACAGCATTTCTGATTGAATTTATAGAATGTCCTCATCTCTACTGATTAAGAAAATCATACTTTTTTAGCTGAGTGATAAGCCAACAGAAGCTTCTGAACAGAAATGCTTTATGGACGGCTACCTACGCTCTGGTATGTAACCCAGGAAATGGATACCTTTATCTGTGTTTTATCATGCTTTATTACAATTGTATGAACAGCTTATCAACTGCAGCCAATATTGTTTAAAAAGTAATAGAAATGGATCATGATATATCTTAATGGTGAACTCAATTGTAAATTTTACAAGAACTGGAGGTCCAAGTCATACTTGTGATTCCAGTTTATATGAACTTTGGTTCAACAATAATACTTACAAATTTAGTTATGGAGTTATCTTCAAGGACAATTTTGTTTACTAGGGCAAAACAAAATTTGCAGCCAATTTTAAGAAAGTAAATTTTAATATATTAAATGCCTCCCATTTAAGCTAGTATCCTGTAATATTTATCCTTGAATACTAAATGATTATCTAAATATTTGGTCACTTTTATTACTCCCTCACATTCGATGTACAATCCAATATATTAAAACATTATCAACAATATAAAACATAACTAATCATCAACACTAGACATTCCACTTTACTAGCGCGCACAGTCATTACTCTAACCATATCTAGTACCATGGACCCCTGTACTGGTTGGCGTCCTGGTACCCATACTGTGGGTACTGTTGGTAGCCACCGTACTGTGGCATGATTGGCTGAGCAAAAGCGTTTTGTGGATACTGTTGATGTTGCTGCTGCTGCACTCCACCCTGTTGTCCTGGCTGTTGCTGGCTCTTGGAATCCTCACCCTGCTGTTGCTGTTGTTGCTGTTGCTGCAGTGGGTGCTGCTGTTGCTGGTTGAAGGATGGTTGTGGTGGGTACGAGTAGGTTGGGAATCTGTTGTTGAGCTGGTTGGCTTGGCCATAGTACTGCGATGGGGCAGAACCGGCAGCAAAGCCGTTGGCACCAGATCCGGAACCCTGGGCACCCGAGCCGTTGCCCTGCGAGGACGACGAAGTGCTGTTAGTGGAAGCAGCAGATCCGCCAATGGACTGTTGGCCTGGAACATTCGAACCCTGTTGTTGCTGTTGAGCAAAGCTGTTTTGCGCACCGTTGCCGTACATTGGAGCTCCAAAGTACATGTTGTAGTATGGGTAGAATGGCAACTGTTGCTGTTGTTGTTGCTGCAAGGTGTTTGGGTTCACGACTGGAGATTGTGTGGAAGCACCAGTGGTAGAAGCGTCTTGAGCAGCAGCAGAAGCAGTAGCACCATACTGACCGTACGCAGATGCAGTGTTGGCATGCGAAGCAGCTGGAGAAGCAATTCCTCCCAAAGATTGGGTGTTGTAGGCAGAGTAGTCAATACCTGGGTAGCCGTATTGCGAGCCTGGCAAGGTCTGGCCAGCTTGCTGGGCAAACTGTGGTTGGCCGTATTGATTGTAGTAATCATACTGTTGAGCTTGTTGAGCTTGCTGAGCTTGCTGAGCTTGTTGTGGCTGTTGGGCCTGGGCTTGCTGGGCTTGCTGTGGTTGCTGAGCCTGTTGAGCCTGTTGAGCTTGCTGAGCTTGCTGTTGCTTTGGTTGGTAAATGCTTTGATTGTATCTGTTTTGTTGGTTGTTCAAGCCATATCTTTGCGATTGTTGAGCTTGTTGGGAAATATCAACTTGGTGGATAGACTCATCCTTTGGTTCTTGTTCTTGTTCTTCTTCGCCCAAGTTCAAAGAACCGAAAGAAACACCAACGGCATTAACTTGAGAACCGGCTGGCAAAACAACCTGTGGTTCGACAACTTGTGGAGCAGATTCAGAAACTTGAGGAGCAACTGGCGCAGCTTGTGGTAAACTTTCTACAGGAGCTGCAACCTCTTCAACTGGAGCAGCAGCAGCCGCTTCAGTAACCTCAGCAACCTCTTGTTCCTGGGTCTCCTCTACGACTTCTTCCGTCTGGATCTTTTGTGGTTTTGGCTTTGGTGTGATTGCAGACGCCCAAGATCCCTGTTGTGGAGTTGGGATAGTGGCTTCCTTCAATACTGGTGGTTTGGTAGATTCCTCAACCACAGTTTCTTGTTCCACCTGTTGCTCTTCCACCACTTCTGGTGCTGGTTGTTGTTCTTCTTCCACCACTTCTGGCTCCTTTGGCTTTTCCGCCAACTTGGGCTTAGGCTTGTCGTGCGACAAGGCGGCTGCCCACGAGTTGACTGGTGGAGCACTATTAGATGTGGCGTTAGATTCGTTAGAAGGTTGGGTTGTTGCTGGGGCTGAAGACTGCAGGGTGTTGGATGCTGCTGGCTGCTTCTTGCCCAAGTTGTGGTGCTTTTTGTGAGGCTTGCTGTCAAACTTCTTGGGGCCCTTATAACCCGTATGCGATGCAGGTGTGCTGTTATTGGTCGAGCCTGTGCCAGAAACACCAGTTATCTCGTCAATCTGCTGCTGAATAACCACTTCCTTCTCCTTCTTCTTCTTTTCCTTCTTGCTGGTCTCCCATCTGGATACCTTATTGTTGACTATCAAGTCAATCACAATTTCCAAGTCGTTATTGTTTTCACTTAACAAGCCCTGCAATTCTTCCGACTCCCAGTCTGGGAACATCTCCGACAAGCTCGTCAATTCGGCAGACTGGCTGTTGTGGCTATTGTGGAATCTCTTCAGTTGATTCTTGAATGGTTTTCGTGTCGACATCTTCAAAGTATTCTTCCTTTTATATGTGGTGGTGCCTGATCCCTGCTAAAACTTTGTTGATGGGACTGCGAGTTTGTAAAACAACGGCAACAAAAAATCGCGCTCTTCTTCAAAATTGACGTCAGCAGTCGCGTGGGTTGGTCCGGCAAATGTCAAATCGCTAGTTATGTATATAACCGATGTATTAGCTATATATGTGATAACGCTGTATAAAAGAGTGTGACCTTTCGAGATTCACTTGTTGATTAATTTTTTTCAGCGTCGACGTTTTTGCTGTCTGAAATTTTTTCTGGCGGAGGCACGACTTCACAGATTTGGAGGACTGGCCCTTGGAAGGTGTAGAGTAGTGTAGAGTAGTGTAGAGTGGGTGGAGTTAATGGATCGTGTGAAGGAATACAACTTGTATTACAACTTTCAAGTAGAGCTGATTTTCGGGTGTGAAAATGGGTATTTTAAACCCACCATTTTGAGGTTGTGAAATTTCAGTTGTGGGGAGGCTGGCCGAAGGGGCAGGGTTTGATAGGATTTAGGGGTAGAGACTTTGTGGGAGGTTGAGATTGGAGGAAGGATGAATGGTTGTATATTCTATAATATGTAACTTGTTAGTTTGGACTATTTGGCCTGTTTGGCATGTTTATTCTAGACAGTCTAGACTGTTTTATATGGTTCGCAATCTGAAATGAATACTGGGGTTAAGAGGCTTATGGATGTTAGTCATGAATGACGAATGGTGGAGTATTATTATTCTACTTTGATGATGGTATAGATGTAGTAGGTTAGAATTTTTTAGTGTGAGTAAGGAACCCTGGTCGAATTTGCAGCCTAATTTGAATAAAGTCTAGTTCTATAGTATATTGAATATTTATGTCTAGATTGTGGTAGGATAGTGAGTTTTGATTTGAGGTAGTGAATGGAGACTTTGAATGGAGACTTTTGAATGGAGACTTTAGATAGTAATGGACTCTAGATTCAGTTATGGACTTTGATTCACAAGTTATGACTCTTGATTCACAAGTTATGGAAACCCTAGCTTCACTAGCATTGAAAAATCAGTGGAGACCAATTTGAATGTACTAAACAACTTGCACTAACGTACTATCCTCAACAACTCTACCCTTACCTTCAGAAATCACTGGTACAACCTCCCCAACTACCCTGTCAAATAACTCATATATCACATCCTTCAAATCATCTCCAGTTTGCTTGAAATCAGGATATGAATTCACCTCCAACAATGTAACACTGTAATCATCATTAACCAAGAAATCAACTCCAAACAATTCAATTGCATTGGATAATGGCTGGAAGTTCATCTTGTCGACACTGGTTGCAGCCTTGTATATTTCTCCCGTAACATCACAAACCTGCTGGAAAATACTCTTCTTGTTGTGCTCGTCGATTCCCTGCAATTTCCAGAATGGTACAACCAAGGCTTCACCTGTTTCTTGTAAACATGTGTTTGTCAAGTGTCCCTCCATCGGCACCTCTTCGTCTCCAGAAGGTTTGACATACTCACTGCCAGCAAATAAAGTCAAGATGTTCTTGTAAACGTACGCAGAAAAATCACCAGCACATACAACATAGGTTCTCAAGTGGAACTTCTTGTTGTCATACCTAGGCAATAATAACGGAGTGTCCTTATACTCCTGAACAACAAAGTGACGCAATTGCGATATTATCACTCCATTGTCGTCGTCCCCACCTTCATCGTCAGTATCATCTTCTTCAAAAGAATCAAAGATAGCTTGTAATTGATCCACACTTCTAAAAAGACGAATTCCTTGTCCCTTATCACTCATACTAGGTTTCAAGATCCAGGTACGGTCGCCCTTGTTGATTTCATCACGCAACTCGTACAGTTCGTCTAATGCATCCTCCAAAAACTCAGCATAATCCACTTCGATCTGGTATGACTCTGGAACTGCTGTTTTCAAGATCGACATTGGGTGTTTGGCAGTGTAATGTTGAACGGTATTTGCCAAGTAATGCTTTCTGATCAAGGCTTTTCTGTAGATATACGACGGAATAAAGTACTGTGGCGAAGAGAGAAGATCAAGATCAAGATCCTCATATTCACCATAGTGAAAGATTTTTGCATTTTCTGGAATATTCTTCAAGATAGAAATATCAGTAGTAACCTCAACATCATAACGATTGAAAGCATCTACTAAAGGTTTGTAAATGTAATTTGACTCTGGGATGGTGATCAAAAAATGGGTAATTCCCAATGATTCATTTGACTCCAATACAATCTCACCAGAAAGTGGTTCCACAGACTTAAACGCTGCCTTCATAGGTGTCACACTGATTCCCTCCTCCATCAAAACTCTACTATCCGTGTATCTCATATCAAGTACACCATCTTCATAAACCTTCTTGAAATCTGGAGTCCACAAGTATTGCTGCTGACCATTAGCATTCTTCTCAGCAGTAGGAGTATAAATCGACCCCCAAGTATTATCCAAAACAGGAGTGTACTTGATTTTCGTACTTCCCAACTTCAAAGATTCAACTAAAGGAATATTCACAGTGTACAAATCAACCTCACCATTCAGACGCAACAACTGCGAGTATAATTTGGAAACCAATTTCACCGAGATCTTTGCAGCCTCTTGAAGTACTTTATGATCGTGTTTTGAGCTGAAAAAGGCATAACTCAAGGCAATTGCACGGAATCCATGAGTTATAGCTTCCATTGCAGCACCCACCGTTCCACTTGTCAATGAGTATAAATTACTCGAGTTTTTACCGAAATTTGGTCCGCTCAATACCAAATCAACAGGCCCACGCTCCTTGTACAAATGGTGGATCCCAATATCAGCACATGCTGCTGGAGTACTATCTATAAGGCACCATTCCTGGTACCCAGCATCACGAGTGTACTGAGTCTGTTGGTAATCAAAGGGTCCCAAGAAGTCGTTGACACCTTCGGGAGTCGCACCCTTGGTAGAAACCTTGGTGTAGATGTAAGTCAGCAGTAAGGTCTGCCCTGCAAAATGCGCCTTACCGATCCACGATCTTTGCTGATTTGGAACCGCAATCAGAAGATCCCAATCTGTGTTTGTAACAATCTCATCAACCAAGTACTTGACATAAGGACAAGCCTTATCGTCCAAGGGACCATCATCATTTGTTAAGAGGACATGCATTTCTCGATCTTGAAAGTCGCAATTAAAGTTAAATTTTTGAAGATTTTTCCATCAACGCCAAACATGTCACTTTTCATGGGAAGCTCTTCGCAGTATGCGAACGTACAAGTTGACAAGGAGAAGATAAGGATGGCGGAGGTTCAGTTCAGTTCTACTGCTGCTACTTTCAACAATCTTCTTGCGACGTGTGGTCGTAAATGTATTCATCATGAATATGGAGAGGGCGAATTGGCGACGGGTGAGAGTTCGTGTGTTGATAGATGTGTGGTGAAGTACTTTCGTGCGAATGTTGTGATTGCAACTAGATTCACTGAACAGAGAATAGATCCGATGAAATCGATGGGAGATTATGGGTATGTGAATTCCAAGTTGAAAGAGAATAAGTAGGGTGGACTTTGGTTGAGAGCGAACCGATAAATGATGATCAAATGGTTGAGTTATAATTAACCAGTATAAAGGTTTAGTTATAATTAACCAGTATAAAATGGTTAGTTATAATTAACCAGTATAAAATGGTTAGTTATAATTAACCAGTATAAAATGGTTAGTTATAATTAACCAGTATAAAATGGTTAGTTATAATTATCCAGTATAAATGGTTAGTATAAAAAAGGTTAGTTATAAGTGAGCCAAATGAAAATAAGTGAGTTAAGTGAGGCAAATGAAAATAAGTGAGTTTAGTGAGCCAAAAGAAAATAGTGAGCAGTTAAGTGAGCCACAGAAAACAGTGGATGTAAACTGAATCAGTGGATTTAGTGGGTTCTTTAGAGGTGGTGACTTGTTAATAGTAATATAAAAGTATCTATGGATTATAGAATGAATAAAGAATTAATGAGAGTAGGTAGTGGGTTTGTAAATTTTGATAGTAATATAATGTTGAACTTATAATGGGTAACCTTGTTACTGTAATTAGAGAACAGGCAGATGAAATCAATTTTGCTTTATAAAACGTTTAACGAGTCTAGTGTTATAATCTCGAACAATGTTTATCTACAAACGTTAAAAACAGTTTGTTATTCTAAGTGAGAATTGAGAGCCTTTAGAGAACTGAAGCTCTTTTATTTGCTTCTGTTATCAAAACTATCAATTCATAACTAAGTTTTACTTCACTATGAATTACTTTTAGTAACGAGATCCCTCCCCATCATAAAGATCAAATTAAGATCACTTTCAGAAGTATCACTGGGTTCTTATATATTCAACTACACCCTCTCCCAACTACTCTCAGCAATCATTTACCATTTGCAGCCATTTTAAATATCCAAATTTATATACTTAATTACCAAGCTCCAATATGTTCCCCCCCTCCAGATCAAGAAATTGCGTTAACCACGCTCATAACGAATGGACAACTTTTCAACTCCAAGCCAAAGTGTCCAATAAAAAACTTCATTCCATTTAATTACAATTTGCGCTTCACATGCTCGTTTAATTAACGACTCCACAAATCTAGAACATTCTACACTTATAGTAAATTGATACAATTAGTATACTTAACACTGGACCGCTACACAATGTATGCCAGCTTATTCCTAGTTCTCATCACATTCATTATCTATCTAAGCCAAAGAACCCTTAGCGTGGAAAATGTCCAAAGCCTCGGTAATTCTAGCAGACATGGTCTTCTCACCTTCTCTAACCCAGACTCTTGGGTCAAAGTACTTCTTGTTTGGCTTGTCGTCACCGTCTGGGTTACCGACTTGGGAAAGGATGTAGTCCTTCTTGTTCAAGACGTAGTCTCTGATACCGGTCAAGTAAGCGTATTGACAGTCAGTGTCCAAGTTGACCTTGACAACACCATTCTTGATGGCGGTGTCAAATTCGGATTGGGTAGAACCGGAACCACCGTGGAAGACGAGGAACAATGGCTTCTCGGAAGCAGACTTGGTCTTCTCAGCAGCGTACTTTTGGTGGTCACCCAAGATTTCTGGCTTCAATTGCACGTTACCTGGCTTGTAGACACCGTGGACGTTACCAAAGGCAGCAGCAATGGAGAAGTTTGGAGAGATTGGGGACAAAGCCTCGTAGACCTTGTAGACAGTCTCTGGCAAGGTGTACAAGGATTCCTTTTGGACGTGCTCGTTGTTGACACCATCTTCTTCACCACCGGTGATACCGATTTCCATCTCCAACCATTGGCCCAACTTGGCTTGTCTTTCAAAGTACTTGACACAAGTGGCAATGTTCTCGTCGTCGGATTCTTCAGACAAGTCCAACATGTGGGAGGAGAACAATGGCTCACCAAACTTGGCAAAGTGCTCTTCGTCGGCCTTCAACATACCGTCGTACCATGGCAACAACTTCTTGGCACAGTGGTCAGTGTGCAAAACTACTGGGATACCATAAGCTGGGGCAATGGATCTAATGTAGTGAGCAGCAGCAATGGAACCAGCAATGGAAGCCTCCTGGTTGGTGTTGGAAACACCCTTACCAGCAAAGTAAGCGGCACCACCTTGCGAGGTTTGCAAGATGATTGGCGACTTGCTGTCTCTGGCAGACTCCAAAGCCGAAACAACGGTGGACGAGGAGGTAACGTTGATGGCTGGGATGGCGAAACCCTTTTCCTGGGCGTAAAGGAACAATTGACGGACGTCATCACCGTAGATGACACCGGATTTCTTTAAAACTGCTGGAGGAGACATTATTGTATAAAAAGTACGTGGTAGCGAGAAAAGACACCGAGAGGATTTTCCACCCTTTTTATAATGCGAACAAAGAGGAGCAAGAAAAAAAGTCCGAAGGAGCACTGAGACCCGGGTAATAACGTGACATGTCGACTGGTGATTGAATCATCGGGCATTAGCAAGGGCATTTGTGCAACAGCCCATTTGAGTGTACCACGAGCATTTGTATTTGCGGTGGTATGATGTAGTAATGTAGCGTCGTGATCCGTCGCCGGCCGGGCTCCGCTAGGCCGGCCCCAGGCACAAATTTTTCAAAAACTTGCAATACATGTGATTGGTGGACGCCAGACCTGGGGTAAGATTGAATACGCATGCTCATTGGAGGACTACCTTGTACGACGTTCGAGCGCTCGTCAGAAGACGAGCTTAAGCAGATTCTGGATATAGTGTCGAGGCACTTGTCCGAGCCATACCTGATATATGTGTACTGGTACTTTCTCAACACATGGCCACAGTATTGTTATATAGTGAAGGATGGTGCTAGGATAGTGGGAGTAATCATTTCCAAGGCAGAGCCTCATAGAGAAGTGAGGATGCGCGGGTATATAGGCATGGTGGTTATTGAAGAGGAGTATAGGGGTAGGGGTATGGCACAAGAATTGGTCAAATTGACGGTGAACAATATGATTGAATGGGACAACGTTGACGAGGTTATGTTGGAGACTGAGGTGATTAATGAGGGTGCGTTGGGATTATATGGAAGTATGGGATTTTTGAAGGTTAAGAGGTTGTATAGGTATTATTTGAATACTCATGATGCATATAGGTTGATATTACCGATTGGTGAGAGGCTGATGAAGCGGATTGCATTTTTGGGTGCTTTAGAGAGGGAAGTTAAGGCGTAGGTGTGATTATGATAATCATACAATCATACAATATCAATATAATCATTTCATCATAAATATCATACAATATCAAGGTTATAAAAATCATACAATATCAAAATATAAAGATCATCATACAATATCAAGGTTATAATATCATACAATATCAAGTTTCATAAATATCATCATAAGCAAGTTTCATAAATATCTTCATTCAATCATACAATATCATCAATATTGGTTAATCAAAATCAGTAATTGACTGTTGGACCCTACTAAAAGTCCCTTATACAATATATATAGAAATTACGTCATACAAAAATTAACAATTACATGTCCCAGGTTATTGTAGTTGGAGCTGGTATCTTAGGGCTTGCCACCGCCCTCTCCATCGTCGAGGAAACTAATTATAAAGTATCAATTGTAGCAGAGTATGGCCCCCATACCTCCACTCATACTACCGAATATACTTCACATTGGGCTGGTGCTCATTTCCGCCCAATGCCCCTTTCCCCAACCAACACCAAGGAACACGTCTCCATGACAAGACACACAATGAATAGAATGAAGGAGTTTGCAAAAGACCCAGAGAGTGCCGTAAAGTTTGTGCCTGGTGTAGAATACTTTGACACGGCTGAACCGTTTTTGAATAAAGATGGGACTTTGAAAGAAGGTTACAAGGAAGGTATTGAGGATTTTAGGATACTTACCGAAGAAGAACTTGCAAAGTTACCTCAGGAGGTAGTTTACGGTACTACGTATTTGACATGGGTGTTGAACCCTCCGGTGTTTATTGAGTATTTATATAAAAAGTTACTTGATTATGGAGTGACTTTTGCAGCCGAGAGGATCAAGTCGTTTCTGCAAATTGACAGTGATATTGTTATCAATTGTTCTGGACGCGGGATGGTCGATGATGAAACTCTAATTCCCACCCGTGGACAAACCTTGATTCTTGATCCAGGTAAAGTTGAGGTTACTGCAACTTACACTGCGCAGACGAATAATGGCGACTGGACGTTTATCGTCCCACGGCCCAATGGCGGTGTTATTTTGGGAGGCACCAAACAGGTTGGTGATTTGGACGGGGAGGTTAGGGAGGAAGACACGGAAGCTATTTTGAGTAGAGGGAAGGTTATCTACCCATGGTTATTTGAGGATGAGGTGAAAGTTACAGGGATTAATGTTGGATTCCGGCCTACTAGGAGTAAAGGGTTGAGGGTTGAGGAAGAGAGAAGAGATGGGAAGGTGATTATTCATAATTATGGTGGTGGAGGAATGGGATATGAGTTATCTTTTGGGAGTGGGGCACGAGTTGTTGAGATTCTCAATAAGTATTAAGAATGAGAAGGGATTCTTGAGTATTGAAGATTCAATATGAGTATACTGAACTTATAAGTATTATGAGCATACTGAACATATAAGTATTATGAGCATACTAACCATATAAGTATTATGAACATACAATCTGAAAATACTATGGTTGAGATTCTTAAGAATTTATGTACTAATCGTGAGTTGTGTGAGATTGAACTGATTACTTATTATGGTGGTGAGTTGACTAAACTCACTTTTACAAACTTACAAGACTAAGTCCTTCTCCATTATATACGGCTTTCACAATCTTAAAATTTCTTGAATTGGTAACCTCTAGTTATTATATCCAATTATTACCTTAACCACCATGATCTAGAATTAATATATCTTGAAGTTTTATTGAATCGATAAAATTAAATTAAAATCACACTTAAGAAGTCTAACCAATACTCTTTCAGTACTTAATAATCTATATATTTCGATAAAACTCAAATAAATTCTTTAAAATTTCACCATAAATCTACAAGAAATCTGGAAATAGTCAAACACGGATTGAAGCTTGAAACGGTACAATTGTAATAGAAACAACTTGAAAGTCCACTTAATCCTTTAACTAATCCCACAACTAATCCCACAACTGTAATTAATAACTTCTACCTTTCAAAGTCTCACATTAAATCATTAAAAATGGCTGCAACGCGTATTTTTTTACGCGTCGAAAATTCACCGCGTTCATTTAAATTTCAGTCCTCCGCCAACAAAATTCTCAATCACATTTACAATCCATCACATTTTAATAGACCATGATTGAAGGCAAATTCGACGAATCCACACTCTTAAAGAAGATTGTTGACTCCATTAAAGACTGTGTTAAGTTGTGTAACTTCAACTGTACCGAACACGGTATCACTGTCCAGGCTGTGGACGACTCCCGTGTCTTGCTCGTCTCGCTCTTGGTTGGCCAATCTGCTTTCAGTGAATACAGATGTGACAGAGATGTTACTTTAGGTATCGACTTGGAATCCTTCTCCAAGATCATCAAGTGTGGTAACAACGAGGACTACTTGACTTTGTTGGCCGAAGACTCTCCAGACTCCGTCATGACCATCTTTGAAGACAAGAAGAAGGAGAGAGTGAGTGAGTACTCGCTTAAGTTGATGAACATCGACTCGGAATTCTTGAAGATTGACGACATGGACTACGATTCGGTTATAACAATGCCTTCGCTGGAATTTGCCAAGATTGTTAGAGACTTGAAGAACTTGAGTGAATCCTTGAACATCATTGTTACCAAGGATAGTGTCAAGTTCTCGTCTGAGGGTGAGACCGGTTCCGGTTCCGTTGTGTTGAAACCATACACTGACATGGACAAGCCAGAAGAAAGTATCAACGTGACGTTGGAGAATGCAGTTGACTTGACCTTTGGGTTGAAGTATTTGAACGATATAATTAAGGCAACCAGTTTGTCGCTGACAATCACAGTGAAATTGGCTGACAAGACTCCAGCTTTGTTTGAATACAAGTTGGATGTTGGAGGGTACTTGAGGTTCTATTTGGCACCTAAGTTTGATGAGGATGAGTGATTGTATAATAATAATGGAAAGTAAGATATGAGATTTTGTATTAATAGTAGAGGTGAACTTGAACTTATTTGTTCTAGAGGGACAATACTTTATTAGCAGTTTTAAGACGAGGTGTAGTTTATTGTACGAGGACTTATTCTTGAAAAGATATCATTGATAGACAATGACTATTAAAGCATTGAGTTTGAGAAGTGATATCCATTCATATTTCAACATATTAGATATTCAGTGCTTAATGGTTGAATTGATTTCCAACTCAATAGAAGATTATACTGAGTAAAACAAGTAAGATTAACCAATTATTGAGTATCGATTACTATAGATATTGGCTGGTGTCTTGGTTGCTAAGCTTGCTTGCCCCAGACAGACTTCCAGAAGTAGCCATCAAGTCACGTGACTTGATTCTCTACCCCAGTCAACTAGTCACACATAATAAGCACTGTTGAATTCAATTACCCACTCTATATGCTAAACAGATATTCACTACACTTTACTCCATAAGTTACATAGTAAGAATTTTGCGTGCTAGAGTCCCAAAGATTTTCACATGAGTACCTAGTTTCCTACCTAAAACACAACTGACAACCAGATTGAATGCAAAACAAAACTACACCCTTTAAAAATACAATTATACTGGTCTATCCCTAAGTACTCTTCTTATCATGAATTTCCTTGCCCCACTTGTGTAAATCTCTTCTCAACCTATCAGCTCTCACTATCCCATTCCGTATCGATGTCAAGTTCTTAATATACTCATGTTGTCTTTGGATACTCACTTGTAAATAGTTGATTAAATCATCCTTGAGGTTTGTATACTCATCATCGGATTCAAATTGAAGATGGTAAGATTCGTACCTTTTGAGTGTTTCAGGAAGCGCAAAAAATGGGTCTGTCACCTCGTCAACATCATTCACATCGTTGGTGATTTCTTTGATTTCATTCTGCGCTATTTGCGCTACATTCGCATTCACCTGTGGTTGTGTTTCTGATTCTGGGTTTGATTCTGGGTGTGATTCTGGGTTTGGTGTTTCTTGAAGTGGTTCAGTTTGCAGTTCAGATGCTTCCAGTTGCTGCTTGAGCAGTTGCTCGTGCAATTCAGCAAGTTTCTGTTCAGCCGTCTGCGCCGGCTGAACTTGTTGGGTTTCCTTCTTCTCATCATCCAATCCATGATCATACTTCTTCAACCCCAAATTCTCCTCCAACAAGTAAAACCAATCCTCTCCATTCAAAACTTGCAACAATTTGCTCAACCAGTTGAGATTTTCCTGTTCAACTTTAATCAATTCTATCAACTCACTCGCCAACTTGTTGAGCGTCTGCAGTTTAAACGTCTTCAGAGCTGCTGGGTGTGTTACAATCTCCAGTGGGTGATTAAGTGGAGCCAAAACATCGGCAAGTCTGATTTTCTTAAACGGATGTTCACCAGAATCGTCTCCACTATCACTCTCATCACTCTCATCACTCTCATCACTTTCACTCTCCTCACCCAATCCACCAAACGTATCTTTCCACTTACGCTTGTTACGCGAGTTGCTCTTCTCTATACTATCATTCGTAAGAACCAAATAGTTGGCTCCATTATAATCCACCACCTTTGTATTGAGAGAGTCCAACAGCAGCGACGGCAACTGCAATTTGAACCCTCTATTCTGCTGTGCCAAACCCTCCACCGCAGACGCAGCGGACTCGGATTCCTGAGACAATAGAGCCTGCTTGAACCGACTAATAACTTCAAGTGATGTACTGTCTAACATTGCTGAACCTGTCAATATTTATTTGGCTACTTTTTTCGGTTCCATTTTTATTTGGCCACACCCTTCTCCTTAGATAAGGTATGGTATAAGGATAAGGATAAGTTTATAGGACCCCAAACAGAGAGGAAGAGTTTGTAATTGATAACCAAAGTCGATCCATCAATAAAATCCTATTCTTCAATATCTACAACCCTTTGCCACCATGAATGGGAGCCATCTTACAATCTACAATTCGCACACTGGTCATTCACTCAGGATATCCAAGCCAGTGAGGTATCATAAACAGCAAGAACTCAAACAGTTTATACTGGATCTGTTTGGGTTTGAAGATGTTGCTGCTGTTTTCCTTCTTACGAGTTTTGGTTTCAGGCTTAATTTTAGTATGGTGAATGAGTTAGAGGAGATTTACGTTTATGACAAACGTTTCTTTCTGCGTGATTATATACCGACGAATGATGTGGTGTCTAATTATTCACGACCGGAAGCACCTAGAACCAAAAACTTGGATTCAAGGGCTTTACTGACTTGGGCAAGGTCAATACTTCAGAACGCCACCGTTTATGAAGAAAGATCTAGACAGTTGGCTAGACAGATTAGTATTGTATTCACATCATTAAACCTCATTATACTATTCTGTTCAAACTTTATCAACGACAATGAAAAACCATTTGAAAGTTACTTTAGTCAGGTCAAACTTATGAATTTGAAAACTCTTCATGAAGTATGGCCTGAAAAGTATACGGTTTTGAAAAAGGTACCATCATTCAAGATTGGCGGTGCAAATATTCAATTGCTGTCGCTTTTGGAGACGAGTAAGTTGGAACTGGCTGCGTCGTATATAGCAAAGAATTTACCGCAAGTGGTGAACAAGTTCAATGAGTTGAACGAGGCAATTGCGCAGTTGAATGCGGGAAAAATGGATATCGATAGAGAGATTGAACTGCTCAGGAAAGAATCGATAAGCAAACTTAAACTGAGAAGTGGAAATAATTGGTTGGAAAGTATTCAACAGAATGTTGAAAGTGGACCAGAACCATCAAAGATATATGAATGGGCCACTCAAATGTATGAATATTTGAACGATTTGGAGGAGTTTAAAACTCATTTGGTGAAAAATCTGGTAAGGGTATTTAGCAATGTTGCTACCATACAGTTGAGAAATGTTGGTATAACTTCAGATATTAAGGTTTTGACTGTTGCACCAACAAAACCAGTAACTCCAGATCCAGGGTCTCCCACTTTTGAGATTATTTCACAAATCAAGAAACATGAAGATTACTTGTCACTTACAATCGATCTTCCGCTTCTCTTTGGATTCATTCTTATTGAAAAGCGTAGAGAAACAGAATGGGCCGACTATTTTTCAAACGGAATCATAACCCATGTTTCTGAGCAATTAACCAGTTTAGTTGAAACCGAACGCAAGTTCCGCAAGATATGGCTTTTGAAGTTGGGAAAACCACTTTCCATGCTCAACTATTCACACGTTGGAGGTTCTGGACCAAATAAGTTTTTGATTTCTTTGCCTAATGTTGAAGTTGGTTGGAGTGGCCTCAATGCTGATATCTTTGAGAACTTGCAATCTTTAAAAATACAGAGAGAAGATATAACGAGATACTTGGAACTTGTTGAAAGCTCTTCGGTTAGTTCCAAGCATTCTAAATTATTGAACAAGACTTTCAAGGACTTGCTCAAGTGTACTTCCAACTTAAAGAAGGTGACGGAATTGGTCAATTCGTTGAGCACATACACTGCGATTTCGACTTCGCCCGCAGACCTGAAAGTTTTACTGCGTGGTGAAAATGCTCAAGAGGATGCTGATTTAAACGTTATAAAAGACTTGAGACTGCGTATCAAGGTGTTGGAGAACTTGTTACATCAGCTGCAATTCAAGAATCTTTCTTCTTGGCCAGTGGTGTGGAATAGTCTGGGCAATACAGACAACAGAATGAGCATGATAATGAACCCTCAGCCCATCTCTTCGTCTCCTTCGCCTGTTTCAGTTCAACAAAAGTTGAACTTGAACAGAACCAACAGCATCAGCAGTCCAATTTCACCGCCCAAGACCAACCCAACCCAACTTTTACTTCGCAAGGCGCTGGTATCACGGACGGAAAATTCACAAGTTTTGGATGCCTCCGTAATAGACAAACACTTGGACAATATCCGCTTGAGGAAGGAGTATAACGAAGTTGTACAAGAGAACCTGGACTTGCTTCTGCAGAATGATAGATTGAGAGCCCAAAATGAGCAATTGAAGGCACAGAATGCAAGAATCATGCTGGATAACGAAGCTCTTATAAAATCGCATGCAGAAATGGTGGAAGAGTTGAACTCTAAAATCAATACTGTAACCCAAGAGAAGCAAAACTTTGAAGAGCACTTGACTGAGTTGAAGGAAGAATACGAGAACAAACTTTCCATCTCAGAAGAAGCAAAGGAAAAACTCAAACTTGAATTAGATGCTAAGGAAAAGGAACACTTGGACCTCAAGCAGAACAACAGTCGGATAACCGACCAGGTGGAACAAGTGACTCAAAAGTTGGAGGAGAAAGAGGTGAAGATTTCAGATTTGCAAGCGCATATTGGCAAGTTCACAGAGTTGAACACAAACTCATCACAGGAAATACAAAACTTGAACAACATCATCAAACAATTGCGGAGCGAATTGAACGATGAAGTCAAAATGAAGGGCGATTTACTCTCCAACTTAGCACTGAAGGAACTGGAATTCCTGCGGGAGCGTAAACTGTTGGAGCAGGATATCAAGAATTTGCAATCTACAATCGAAGAAAAGACTGAAGACTATGAGAATTTGATGGAAATGACACAGAGCAGTAAGAGAAATGACAGCGTGCTTATCGAGTTAAACCATATTGTAACACAATTGTTAAGCAATGTGCGTTCACTTGTTGAGAGGAACTACGACTTCTTTTTGGAATTTTGTTTTGTCTTGGAGTCTATGGGTCTTTTATTGGTGAAGGATAACCAAGGGTTCAAGATCTCGCGTGTCAAGGGATTGCGTAATAAGAAACTCGACGACCCAACAGAAACTGTCGATCTTTCCGAAAAACCAAGTTCCAAGGTTATTGAAGAAATTGAAGAGTTGACAACCTGGGTGAAGGAGATAAACAAGCCTGATTTACCTAGTGAAGACGACGCCGATTCCACCAGTGGTATTGACGAAGAAAAACTCGACAAGCTCAAAGAAGTGTCAAACAAATTGGTCAATGTGTTTAACGATCATTTTGGCACTGACGGGCACTTGGACCATTTCTTGAAGGTGATTGCATTTAAAGACAATGTACAATTACAACACGACGAGAGTGCGAACTCAACCAAGTTCTTTTTGAATGCCATCTCAAAGAGATTCAGAGACGTGGAAGGGTTTGCTAAACGTCAAACTAAGGAAAACAAATCAAAGCAGCAGGAGATTCAAAAATTGATGAACCGTGTCAACAGTAAGATTTCAATGAATGAATTTCAAGAAGAGGACTTGGTTTTGTTTTTGCCCACCAGAATTGATAGGGTAGGAACGGAAGAACCATTTGAGGAGGAGAGTTTCCAACCATGGGCAGCATTCAACATTGGAGCCCCTCACTACTTTCTCAATGTCAATTCGTACAATCAGGAGAAGTTTATTGATCGTGCCTGGATGGTAGGACGTGTACACAAGATCAAGGAACATGTAGTGACCCAGGAGAACCATGACGACAGAGAAGCCAATCCTTACCAGTTAAGTGTTGGTGTAGTATGGTTCCTTGTTGAAGCTACTGAGGAGACTTAGAGTTATTTATATGTAGATTTCTATGCTCAAAATTTTCACTAAGGGTAATACTATTTGTAGTGAGACTATTTGATTCAATATATTCTCACCATGAGCATTAAAATGTGTAATACTATTTGTACTAAGCTATGACTTTTATTTGTCAATTCGTACTACAGATTATATGACTTATATTTGTATAAGTTGTACTTACAACTTATATGACTTATTTGTACAATTTGTACTTACAACTTATATGACTTATATTTGTACATTTGTACTATACGTACATTAATTTCTATTACTCTGGAGCATTGTTAAACAAATAACTAACACTCTCACCATTGTGCAATCTTCTAATTGCTTCTGCCAAGGTAGCACTGATATCAATAATCTCCAAACGTGGACATTCCTTTAACTTATTTTCCAAAGGCATAGAGTTTGAGCACACAATCTTGTCAATTTTAGAATTGTTTAACTTTTCAATGGCATTCAGTGAAAAGATACCGTGAGTTACAATTGCAATGACACTCTTAGCTCCATTTTCAAGCAACACATCCGCAGCTTTACACAAGGTACCGCAGGTATCAGCGATATCATCGATCAACACACACACCTTGTCACTGACATCACCCACCAAGACCATTCTCGAGACCTCATTGGCCTTTTGTCTTTCCTTGTGGATCAAGGCAAAGTTCACATCTAGTTTGTCGGCGATTGCAGCCACTCTCTTTGCTCCACCTGCATCTGGTGACACGATTATCAAGTCGTCAATCTTGGTGTTCTCTTTGATCCATCTCAAAACCAAAGGTTCAGCATACAAGTTATCCACAGGAACTCTGAAAAATCCTTGAATCTGTGAAGCATGTAAATCCATCGTGATAACGTGGTTACAGCCTGCTGTTTGGAGAAAGTTTGCAATTAATTTTGCTGTGATTGGTGCTCTCAGTTTATCCTTCTTGTCTTGTCTTGCATAAGGGAAGTTTGGAATCACAGCCGTGATTCGACGGGCACTTGCTATTTTACAAGCATTTATGATGATTAATAACTCCATTAAGAAGTCGTTAATGGTTTTCTCGCCACATCCTGTTTGAATAATGTAGACATCTTCATCTCTGACGGATTCTCCGACGGCGACGGCTGTTTCTTTATTGGTGTACTGGAAAGCGCCGACACGTGCTAGACTGATTCCCAATTTGGCAGCAACGAGCTCAGTTAACTTGGGATGCGAGTTCCCTGAGATCAATTTGATCGAGTTCTGTGTTTTAGGAGACATGTGGTGTATAATGATTGAGCTCATCCAAAATGAGAAGAGAAAAATTGATAAGCACGTGTGGGTGATCACGTGGATTAATTTTGCAGCCATATCAATACTTTCAATCTGTATAGTAGTGGGGGAGAGACTTTCATAAACTTGAAACACTCTCTAGTCTCTTAAAACAGTGAAAATTAATGACGCTTAGTTTATAATATATGGATAACAACGAAATCAAATAACCTGTAACAGCTTACAGAATAACCTTTCATTTTGTAGAGACTCCACATTACAGGTGTAACTATGGAGATTTAACAATCTAATTAGAACAAACTATGGAGATTTAACAATGTAGTTAGAACGATCTCAATTAAAGGGTCTACAAAGAACAATGAAATATAATTAGTTCAACCTAATAGTACAACAGTATAATCTAATTAGTATAATAAGAACAATATAATTAAGACAGGCACAAGAGGAACCAAATCTTCAAGATGTGACACGAGAATTATAACAATTTCAGCATCATAAGAGACTAATAGTGATGATCTATGAGGAATTGACCAAATAAAAATAATATTTAATAGAAGAAGCCTACTTAATTTTTCCATTTCTGTAATTTTTATACAATTCCTACAATTAAACTAAAAAACTGCTGATGATGATCCAAACCCGTTGAATACAATAACCCTCAGATCATCTGATTATTCCTTCTTGTAGGATCTCTATGATTAAGCCTTCTCATAACGATAAGTTAACCTGATCTTAACACGCAATGCGCGTCCAAATAAGGAAATTTGGGCGGAACTAATCTGTTCCGATATATAAACCCCAGATTCTTCAGTCGATCTCAATCATTTCAACTACACTATGACCCACCACCAAGTTATCATCATTGGAGCCGGTATGGCAGGTATCAAAACAGCCTTGGACCTCTATAATGGCGGTGTCAAGGATACTCTTATTTTGGAAGCCAGAGATAGAACTGGAGGTAGGCTTGTATCCATCGATGCAACCAACTCCGACAACAAATCGCTCCAGTACGACTTTGGAGCGCTGTGGTTTCACGATGCATTGCACAATCCACTTTTCGAGAAGGCCAAACAAAGAGGCAATATCGATTTCTTCCCAGATGACGGAAAGAGTGTCTACTTTTCAAAGGATGAACGTTCAATTGAAAACTACAGATTTGATCAGGTAATGGAAGAAATGCAAGCATACTGTACGCACTACTATGACGTTAATCCCGATGCTACAGATTTGTCTTTGAAAGACTTTTGCAAGATGTACACTGAGAAGTTTTCGTCGTTGATGACGGAAGACCAGAAGAAGTACAGTGCGAATGCACTTAGGATATGGGGAGAGTTATGGCATGGTGAGTGCTGGGATAAGTTATCCTCGAAATACGTTTTTGGTGATAGTCACTTGGGGAGAAATATTCTTGTGAAGAATGGTTTTGTTAGTGTTTTCAACAATGAGTTTTATGATTTACCAGAGAACTACAGAAAGAACAACATTTTACTCAACACACAAGTTGCACAGATTGACTACTCAAGTAAAAAGTTGATCACATTAACGACGAAGAAGGGGGAGAAATTCACCTGTGATTACCTAGTAGTGACGGTACCACAGACATGTTTAAAGGTGAAGGATGAGTCGCACCCAGCATACATAAAGTGGACTCCAGAAATGCCCAACCACATACAATCGGTGTTACCCGATGTGTTTTATGGCTCCTTGGGTAAAGTAATGCTTGAATTCGATTCGTGTTTCTGGACAGAGGATATTGAGAGGTTTTATGCTATTTCAACCAAAGATGTAGATTCTTCCAGCGGTGAAATTAAACCATGGGATTATCCTACCATTGGGTTGAACTATCAAAAGCTTGCAAACACTCCAACCTTGTTGTTTTTAACTCAAAACCCTCTTTCACTGTACATTGAGAACTTGGACCCTGCTACAAAGGACGAAAAGATTTGGGAATTGTTCAAACCAGTGGTTGAGCAAATCAAAACGGGGCCTGTGAAGAAACCAACGGCTATTTATCATACTGCTTGGAACAACGATCCCCTTTTAATGGGATCGTATTCGTCTGTGTTTAACGGTACGATGGACCCACTGAAAATTATAGAAGCTTTTGTTGAGGGTATTGAGGGTAGGATCAAGTTTGCTGGTGCTGAAACGATTGACGACGGTTCGAATGGATGTGCACATGGAGCCTGGTTCTCTGCTGAAAGAGAGGCTAAATATTTGTTGGATAAAATAAAACCAAAGGCTAAGTTTTAGAGTTAAGATATTGGGAATTACAGTGGATATTATCTTAAATAAAAATCAAGATTCTTTGTCAATGCTCGATAATACCAGAACTTTGAGTCAATTGTGTAGTTATTTCATATATGGACCATTGAATTGGAGAGTAGCAGCAGAGAGTTTCTACAAAATGAAGTGTAAAATGATATATCTTGACAGACAAAAAATGGCTGCAAAAACCATACTAGAAAGTAAATGTAAAAATGTACACCAAAGAAAACTTGGAATCGCCATCAAGGTAAGATGAAGTTGATAGTTTTGCTTCAATTGATCAAATTTAAAGGATATCGAAAGCAAAAAAGAATGCGCAAGCCCGGAATCGAACCGGGGGCCCAACGATGGCAACGTTGGATTTTACCACTAAACCACTTGCGCTTTATTGTTGACCAGTATGCCACAACGTTTTTTTCTGAAAAAAATAAATTTTTGGACGACCACAAGAAAAGTGTCAAAGAAATCAGCAAGACGACAAAGCTGAACAGTCACAGTCCTTTAATCGTGAGTACCTACTTACAATACTATTTGAGGTAATTCTAGAGCCATGCAGAAACTACACTCTAAAAATGTGATCTAGATCTGGTCTCCTCAATTGTCACTAGCTGATTAATCTACACTGAGATTTCAAATTCAAAAGTGCATCTGATTTCTAAACTCCCCACCATACCAATTAGAAACCTTATCAATTGGTCTCCAAACTGTTGCCACTGCCTATGCAAAACTTAATTGGACTTTGTCTTGTGCGAATCTAACATATAACTCGTTTGGCAGATATACCGTTAAGCCGATACTTGCATATCAGGGTGTTTATGTATGTCTGTCTGCACATTATAACTTAAATTGGAGTACCTTTTCTTTTGTACAGGCAACAATGGCATTGTTGCGTTCCGGTTGGGTAGAAGGATATAGGCTGCAAAAAAAGAGAGCTCCCCGACTGGGAATTGAACCCAGGTCCCCCGCGCGACAAGCGGAGATTCTAGCCACTAAACTATCGAGGAATTTCTTGAAAAAATAATTCAAAAGAGGAATTTCATCAGTACATTAGAATTCTAACTTTAAGAGCCACAGCTACTTTGGGCTTGGATGGTGCATGCAACAACATCCTAGTTGCTTGCTACAACTTCCTAGGTGAATGTTATACCCCAAGAGCACCAAAGCACGTAAAATATGGTTCCCTGAAAACTTTGGTGGCTGCGAAAAGAGTTATGTGGGGTGAAGAAAGTGGGTGTACAGAGATGATCACCCAAGTGTTTAGGAAGTGTAGAGTTGGGGACAGACATACAAGAGGTTGTTTAGATTTTAGAGTATAATCATAGGATGTTAAGCGAGAAGTATACTAATTTCAGTGAACTGAAAAATAATGAGTTCTAGTCGCTTAAAGCTAATTTATATAAACTAAGAAGACTTGCTGGAACTCACTGAAACTAACTGAAATTTACTGAAACGCACTTTTCAGATTACAATACGTAGATTGCATTCAAACTAGGAACATTCTCACTATTATCCTACTGTTCCTCACACTATTCCACTATTCCACTATTCCTCACACTATTCCACTATTCCTATTATTCCTCACACTATCACCCTTCTCACAATATAATGAAAGATCTCCTAAGTTTCGTGAGATGTCCGCATAAAGTCCAATCGTGTAAATCGGCTTCGCAACTTAGCCGAGTCGACGTCAAACTGAAAAATAGACAAAAAGGTAACCATCATAGCTACATCGTGAGAACAAAGACACAAGGTCATTAGTGTATCTTTATCCAGATTGGGGTTGCTGAAACGTTGATGGTGTATCAAAAAAGTTATAACATGGAATGTGGTAGGAGCTCCGAAAGTTTTAAATCTGAGGGTGTTTCAGCCCAGGAAGTAGCAAGTGTAATGATTGAGAAGTGGTAGATTGCAATTGATATGATTGATGTCTAAGTGAGTGAGGTGAACAGGTGAATATTGAAAGTGATTAAAAACGCAAGAAAGTGGTTGAAATATGTAGTAGAAATTGAAAGGTTAGGAAGTTCTTTTATAATATCTGCACCTCACCATATTGTGCATGCAGCTACATCAGATTAAGACTCCACTGCATAATAGTTCTCTGTAGTTGCAAAAATGGATTAGCAATCAATTTTTAGATACCAAAGTTTTCAAGGATACAGAATATGGGACGCTCGTCACATTCCACGGGATAGGTGGGCGAATAAAAAGAGCATTGGCCATGTTTAGTCTTATTTCTTTTCGCTGACACAGCCATGGGCTCTTGTGCCCGAGGCAGCGAAGCTCCCACAATGCTGCATACCACCACAATCGTCCTCGAGACTCCGAGCAGCCCAGCGCACAGGCGCACGGGCAGTGCGCCTACAACAATGGCGATCGCATTCCATCGCACAATGGGCTATAACTACGCAAAAGCCGTCGTTAGCGAGCAGGGTCGATCCATTGATTTAGAGTTTAGGCTCACAAATTGGCATCATTCATCAGGAAAGGCCTTATCAGATATTTTTTTGGGTGTTAATGGCGGCCGAATTTGGAAGTGTAATCACTGGAATGCAAAATTCGTCAATTAATAAAATAATGTAGACGAGGAGCAAGACAAAGAGACAAAGAGCAATGGTTGGACAAGCGAGTGACCGTTCAGACTGCTCGAGCAGAGTTGAAAAGAGGTTCTAAATGTAGCGAGAAGGGGCCACCAACTGTAGTGGCAGCCCCAAATCTAACGAACCACAAGATCAGAAGCGCCAAAAATAGTGTGAAACATAAACAGTCTCATTAGGCTAGAGTGTTTACGAATTTTCTTCCACAAATGTCTGACTTGTGAGGACCTGATGTGTTTTAGGTGGAACTGTATATTGGACTGTATTGTGGTTAGTACTTTTTATATAAACGGAAAGGCTTGAACAGAAATAGTGTAGGACTGACTTTTTTTGGGATATAGGGATAGAGATTAAGAGGAGGAGACTCATAAGATAGAAGAACTGACTGAGAACTACAGAATAGAGAGTTTGAAGAGGAATAGAGATTCAACAATCTAATCTCAAGAACACAAGAAACAAGAAACAAGAAACTTCAGAAGAGAGAATCTGAAGTGAACACATCAAAACAAATCGAAAGCAAAGACCTCAGAACAAGAGGTAACAAGCATTCAGAAACCATACAAGAGGTAACAATCAGATTACAATATCACGTTAATCAGAGTCAATCTAATTACAGGTTGTCAATCAAACAAAGTTACCAATAATTGGCAATATCAGTTGTCAACCAAGACCATACTACCCCCGAGATTTTAAGAGGCCCGAGTTATAAGAGGCCATAACACTTCCACTCAACCCGCGTCCTCCCAATTGCCAACGCAAAACACCCCCATCTATAACGCAACCCCCATCCAAAAAATCTATAACGCAACCCCCATCCTAAAAATCTATAACGCAAACCCCAACCACTAATTAAGTACATACATCCAATTTGTACGACATTCCAAACTTACAGGTTCCAATTGCCCCAGTCCCAAGTGCGTGCTTTAACCTTTCGTGAGTTTCACCCAAGATTTTTTTTTTGGCACTAGCTTTCCGTGTTTGGCTGTTGTTATTATTCGGTCTCGTCTCTTTAATTACACGAGTCGCGACATCTCCCCCCCACCTTAAAAGCGCGACATCCCACCTATTTACGCGACATCTTACAGCCACTGCGTTTACGCGAGTTAATCACCCTCGTAGCGACATTTCCAGCACGGCCTGCCAACGCAAAGGCCCTACGCAACCTCGCCCTGGTCCCCATATCCCTGGCGCTCCCGTGGCCACCCAGCAAATCCAACACCGGTATCACCGCGCGCGCTACCCCCCCCACCATTTAAGGTACGCCTGCCTTCCCCGTTTCGGCGAGATCAAGGGCTTCCCAATAAAGTAAATCGAGGAGCGATTTAGATTGTGCCTCATCAGCTAATTACACACATTATAACGCTGCCATCACTCCTCACTCGGTGGCAATTAGAAAAGCACACCAAGACGTCCAACACGATCGTGCCCAGCGCAAGAGAAGGGTCTGACCCTTATATAGAGCACTATCTTCATGATACTGATATGTCTAACCGAACCCAATACCAGTCTCACAAACGACAGAAGTCGTCTTTACTGAATATCGGGTATTATTTTGACGAGCAGGCTACTCCTGCGAGCACTCCGGTGCGTGGTGCTAGAAACCAGACCCCTGGCTCGGTCCCTGCGCTGTCAGCGCAGCCCCCAGCATCTGGTCTGGCTCATGCTCCCCACGGACTGGCCCACTCACAATCTCAAACCCACTCACAATCTCAAGCCCACTCACAATCCCACGCACCACCAGCAGCCCACTCGTCTCCAAATATCCAACAAATTCACGGTATCCAAAACCCCCAATACGATACAGACCCCTACATGAGCTACAGTTTCCCCCAGAAGGATCTGCAGGAGGATCACCATAGCCAGCACAACTCGCCCTTGAAACGGCACGCCAGTGCGGATAGCATCAATACTGGTAACGCGGCCGCGTCCTCATCTGCTAGTGGCGCCAACCCCCACGCGTCGTCCTTCTTCCATTACCCTTCACATCTCCACGGAGTATATGATGGTACCAGTACGCCACTTGCAACTACAAACTACCCCCCGCTGTCGCTAAACCTGACGTTCCCACCAATTGCATCCTCAAACTCAGCACCATTCGGGTACCCCCCGCCACTACCCATGGCTCCACCATCAACATCGGCCAACTACTCTTCAACGGGGAATTTTGACTACACGACCCCGTCCACGTACAGTTTCCCCAAGATCCCAGAGTACCAGCCCACGAGCTCGGCCGCTCCGCAACCAACTGCAAAGTTCAAGGCGCACCAAAAGAATAACTTGTCCATTTCCCTGCATTTTAACTTGTTCAGTTTGAACGAGGACAAGAAGTTACCGCCGGTGCACGTACCGCAGACGCAACAATTACAGCCTGTTGCTCTGCAGCAGGCACCCCCGGCAGCGGATGACGCGATTGCAACCGATTTGCTCATCAATTTGGTTTCCGTCGACGGTTCCAACATCAACAATTACTTGCTCAATATATTGTTCAAGATGAACTTGCCGGTTCCAATGGACGACTTTTACAATTTGCTCTACAATAATGACAAGCCTATGCAATTGGCGTTTGACGAGAAAATCGACAAAACCTATGTGAGTTCAGCAAACAACGAGCAGTCAATTGAGCTCATCAACCAGCTCCTCAACATCTTCAAAAACCCAAACCTTCTCATCGACTACTTCCCCAACCTCGACAACAAGGAAATCAAGTTGTTGAACATCAACTACCACGAGTTGTTGAGGACTTTTCTAGCCATCAAGATTTTATTCGACATCTTGATTCAACTCCCCTTGAACCTGAATGAAGAGCCGCAAAACTACACAATCCCTCGATTGTCCATCTACAAAACATACTACATCTTATGCCAGAAGCTCATCTCCAAATACCCCAGTTCGTCCAATACGACCAACGAACAGCAGAAGCTAATCTTGGGCCAGTCAAAGTTGGGCAAGTTGATCAAGTTGGTGTACCCCAACTTGTTGATCAAGCGTTTGGGGTCGCGTGGTGAATCCAAGTACAATTATCTCGGAGTGATATGGAATGAAAACATCATCAACGACGAGATCAAGAACTTGTGCGACAATAACGAGCTCATCGAGTTGAATGATATATTCAACGGTGAGAAGAAGTTCCAAAGGAACCCTGTTGCATTGGGTGGTGTTGCTACTGGCACCCCCAAGAAATCCCACAAAAAGTCGCTGTCCAAGTCGCGCTTTGAGTTGGAAGGACCTGTTTCCCTGTCATTAGCCCCGGCTCCTCCTGCCTTCTCCTTCCCTGGACCCACAACTCTGGGGAACCAGACTGCGGCAGCAACCCCGGCCCCATTGACGTCCCCCAACCTCTCTTTCGTCAAGCCCTTGTTGAAGTACCCAACTGACGAGAACTTCACCGTGCTAAACGACGAGGAAAACTGGTTCAATGATATCCGCATCCGCGTCTACTCAAACAACCCCTACATCCAGCGCGACTTAATACACCAGATTTGCTTTAACAACGACAACTTGCTCAACAACTCAAGTTTGCTTAACAACATCATCGAGAACTTGGTTAAACCTTTGACGCAGTTGGACACTTTTGAAAATACAGACTTGAACCTTTACTTTATAATCACCGTGGAAATATTGCCCTACTTGTTGCTCATCAAACTGCTGACCAACATCAATTTCTTGAAGAATTTGAGACTCAACTTGTTGCACTTGATTAATAATTTCAACAGCGAGTTGCGCAAGGTCAACTCCCCCAAATTCAACTTGAACAATTCAACCATTTTCTTGATTTTGCTCAAAAAGTTAATCAACTTGAACGACTTGTTAATTACCTTTATAAAGTTGATCATTAAAGATAATAGCAACTCGGTAATGGCAAGTGATATAGAGAACTTTCTTAAAACAAATCTGCCCGAGGAGCAGCCTCCGCAGCCCCAGCAGGACGAGCCCCAGCTGGAACTGGCTGCAGGTTTGCCCAACTTGTCCGCGAACCTCTCGGGGTTGGCAGCAGATACACTGTTCCCAGTCAAAATGGAGGGCCACGACGACGACAGTTTCTTTTTGAACCTCAACTCTAACTTGACCGCAAACTCGCTCAACGAATTGAACTTCCTGTTCAAAAACGATATCTTACTGAACGACTTGGTTTACACCTTGGTTGGCTACAACTTTGACCCAGCCAATAACCACGAACTTAAGTCGTCCATCTCTATGAACTTTATCAACCAGGAAATCAACATCATCGACGAGTTCTTCAAGAAGGACTTGCTCAACTTCTTGAACGAGAACAATTATGACACGGACTCCTTGAGTTCACGTTCTCTGGTCGAACCCCAGAAGGAGCATAGGAAGACCGCAAGCACCAGCACCGCGACCTCTTCCTCCGGCTCCGGTTCCACGGGCCCAGGTGACTCCATCCTCTCATCCAAAGAGTTGTCCAAGGTATACTCATTGATTCGCCTCATTGACAAACGCCTCCTTTCAAACCACTTCAAATCAAAGTACCCTATTTTGATCTACAACAACTTTATAAACTTCATTTTGAACGATATCCTCAAGTTCATCTTTTTGAAGCAACAGCAGTTACAGTTGCAGACATTACAGTTGTCGACTCAGGCGGCGCAGGGATCCCAGCCAAAGCCAAATGACGAATCGCAGCCAAACCAGGCTCCGGGTGCACCGCAGCCTCCGCACCCGGAACCAAACCAAAACAGTTTTGGTAACTGGTGGGTCTTTAACTCATTTGTACAAGAGTATCTCAGCTTGATAGGTGAGATTGTGGGATTACAGGATTTATTAGCGTGATTTAATTTGAAATTGTCACCTTGTTCAGTTCCATTGTCTTTAATAGTTTTTATATAGCATTGCATTAATTTTAAGATTAGAGCAATTTCATGAAATTCAATGAGTTTCTCGTAGGTCTGTAGAAGTCGTTCAAGTTTGAGTTTAACAGAGTGTGATAAGGAGATATCGGGAGTCACGTGACTATAAATGGCTGCAAATCGCGGACTAATGCAAAGGACCCTGTTGTAGATTAAGGGGCTTGCTGACAATACGAACTGTATTATACTCTCAGATGGCTACTATGTAGTTCTTGGCGTTTCAGGAGGTCTTAGTTACAATTTACTACGATGGTTGCATCGTGCTTTTGCAACCAAACTTTATAAACGTAATTACTTGCAGCGCCAGTTGTCAAGAAAGGTATACTTGTTTATCCGAGACTGATGGACTTTGTGAGATGTACCGAGAGTTGTTTTAACGTGTCACTGAAAATGTTGGTAATTTACTTGCCTTGGAAATGATTCTCTTTTTTTAGCACTTGTTCAGGGTAAATACTTTAGTGAGACAAATGAACAAATACTTGGTGAGACAAATGAAGAGCCATCGTTATGTTCACCCAATCAGTGTGAATTAAGAAGTAGCTCTTACACAAGTTTAATCAACACTACAAATACTCCAATAAATACTTTAAATAAATATTTTAAATAAATAACTACAACTTGGCCTTTGGCTGTAACAAACCAGCAGTCAAAATCTGCTTCATCTCGTTTGCACTCTCAATCAAATAAGCCTTCAAGTAACCCGAGCTCAACCCATTACCCTTCTTGCTCGAAATGTGAACGTGTAACCAGTCATTGTTGATCAAGTAAGCCAAGCCGAACCCGTCGTCAATGACCTGAGACCAACCCCAAGATTGGAAGTACTCGGATGGAACTTGCGACGAGGAAATGTACCAGGTTTGCGAGTACGAAAACACAGGGTCGGTGAAAATCTCAGGAACATCTTCGCCAGGTTGAAGCATTTGCTTCAATCCGAAAAAGTGTCTGTCGACACCTCTACCGTCGGCAGCCTCACTCAAGTACTTGACGTGCTGCTTACATGCAGCCTGGAAAGTGGCCACCTTTTCTTCGGTGGTGGCGTTCAAGTCGGTCCAGGTTTCCACAAACTTCTTGGATTCTGGGGAAACAGATCTTCCAGTTTCGGTTCTACCGTTCAAGAACTTTCTGGTGGCAGCAGATTCGTAGGTTGGTCTAATTTTACCGGTCAACTTGTAGTAGGACAATTGCATCATCATTTGGACATACGCATCTGGGGAGACCTTGAATTGCTTAATCAAGCCCTTACCGTAACCGTAGTACTGGAACAATTCTTCATCGTGTTGGGAAATGGTTTCCTCAAACTTTTCAATGGCGTGCTTGATGTTGGCACGGGCAACAGGGTTAATGTCGAAAGGAAGCAATTCTGGCTTGGAGGCACCAAAGTCAAAGTTGGTCGAGCTCAATTCTTTCAAGAAGTCGGCAGGGTTGGTCTCTGCAATGTTCTTCAAGACGTAGTTGTTCAACTGAACGGTTGGGGTGGCGTCCATCTTGGAGTGTTCACCGAGGAAACCAGAGTTACCGTTAGCAGCAACGAAAAATTCCAAAGGCTTGTCAAAGAATCTGTTTTGACCGTCTCCGTGCCAGCAGTTGGCCGATCTCTCTTCAATGGTGATTGGACTGTGGTTGTCCAAACAAATAATGAAGGAAGAAGCGAAAATGTCCTCAAACGACTCAAAGTTGATTGGGGTCGAAATCAAGTTGTTGTATGCAGCGGTGTATTCGTCTCTGTTGAGCGAGGTGAGAGCACCAACACCCACACCTCTGGCGTGGTTCGAGTTCTTGATAAATTGCAATTGCTGGTAGATCTCGGCCTTGGTCAAACGAGAACCATCAGAATGATGGTGTGGCACCTTGTAAAAGTTGTTGTTGTGAATAACCACAAAGAACTGGTGGTCCTTTCCTTCGTACATCTTGGTGATATCAGTGCCCTCGTGTGGAACTCTAGAGTTGTTGAACATATATCTAAACGCATTCATACAGAATGGGTTACCCTTGATAACCTCTGCTGGCAAGGTCTCTTCCTGGACCTCGAGCATAAAGTCAATGGTGTAGTGGGCAAGCAACGTGGCCTTGTACAACTGGTCCTTACCAATGGCGTTGTTGACGTCCTTGTGCGAGAAAAAGTACGAAACATATGGAACAACAGGGTCTCTGTAGCTCATGTAAGCGTAATCGTCCCACCACAGGGCCAACCAGTTGTCGTGTTTGGTGGCATACTGTTGCAAACGATCTTGCAACTTTTCACCGGAACCACCAGACTTGATGAAATCGGCCACCTTGGCTTCAGTCTGCGAGTATTGTTCCTGGGTCAAGAATGGTTGGACGGATTTGAGATAACGTGCCGCGGTTTCGTCCAATGTTGGAACAGGCAATTTTGGCAACTGACTTTGGAACTTGTACAAGTCACCCTTGGGACCGGGAGTACTAAGACTCTGCTTCTTTATAACAGTAGGCATCCTTACGTTTTTGAGATGGGGTGGTAATTTGGAGAGCCCTTTAAAGAACATTTTACTTAGATCTACTAAGTATATAAAGTAAGTTTGTTGGGAGCGAAAACCGGAGAAAGGGGACCTTTTATAGTTTGGGCCACCCCCACATTTTTTTTTCAGTGGAAGGAGTTAGAAGTCTCTGGGGGATGGGAGGATTAGCGAGGAAGAGATGAGGAGGGGGTGGCTGGAGGTTGTGTTTCTCGGAGTGAGAGATATAGGGGGTTGTCGGCTAGTTTCGGGGGATATTAGTGTAAGTTTTGGTGGTGTACCGAGGAAGAGGATGATTTTTCACAACGGTGTGCGAACCGAGTAACCACGGATGAAAAATGACTTTACGGAATGATTATTGGCTCATGTGTTAGGTGGTTATAGTTAGTTCTTTTTATCTCAATGATGAGTTGTTTTCATAATCAATGAACATGAGTTGTTTTCAATTTGAATGAACATGACGGAGTTTTCATTATTATGAAGGTTTTCAGTAATATCTCCAATATGTATATCTCAATATGTTTATCTCCAAAATCATGAAGCATTTCATTCTTCAATCATGAACTTCAATAACATCACCATAATATCTCAATCAGTGTGGGGCCTGGCTTATGCGCTTAAAGGTAAATCTCACAGACTTCAGCCAACTTGTGAAAATGCACTCTTTTGACCTTGCATATGAGAATCGTTAAGATCGAAAACGAGCATGTATTTTGTGATCGTGTATTCTGGGGAACTGATTGACGTTCGTTAGATGACTTCAACGGAGCTCTGACCGATGACGTTTTCTAGGTTTGTAGAAATTTTGCAGCAATTGATGTATGCAATGATGGCACGCATAGATTGATGAGTATAGTGTCAAATGTAAGATTTTTATGAGAATTTATGAGTAGTGTTGGGGTGTTTGTTGATGGTGTGTCACCTAAAACAGTAATGGTTAGGATGTCTATACTCTTAATTATACTTCTTAATTATACTTGTTATTAACATTTGCAAATTCTTAAAGAGCAAATTCTTGAAGTATATATTAAATACACTGACAACTTAGTAAGTGTATCTCTAAACAGTTTGAAGTTCAGTTCCTAATATACTTTAATTAAGTGTTTGTGTTGATTTTCAGAATCGTAAACTTATGTAAAATATATGGATTATCGCATTTCTATCTTTATACAATTGACAGGTATACTCAACGGTTTTCAGATTAGGAGTCAATTTTGCAACCTAGGTGACACCTACCACTTTTTACTCTAAATTCACAACTTCTTTATTACACCCTATCCCCCTCTCCACTATCCAATCACCCTCCTCACCTCACCTAACTCACCCTCCACTCCATTTTAGTACCCTTTCTCAGCCACCAACGCGTCAATCTTTCCGATCCATCCAGATCGAAAATTTCACACCAAAAATCCATCACTAAAAAATCACCATTCAATGCCCCTCCTGACCCTTCGAATATCCTCAGGGATCTTCTTTCTCATATGGTATGCCGTTATCATACTAGTGGCATACTCGGGATTCTTTGAAATTCTACTCAAATTCCGTAGAAGACCGCGTTTCATAAAAGCTTACGAATCAAATGAAGAAGAGGAGGGTGTAACCATTATCAGACCCATAAAAGGCATTGATCCAGAACTTAGTTCATGCTTAGAGTCGTCATTTTGTCAGAATTACCCTAGCAACAAGATCCAGGTGTTGTTTTGCGTAGATGATCCAGAAGACCCTTCCATCCCAATCATCAAGTCGCTCATTAAAAAGTATCCAGCGGTCGATGCACAAATATTGATTAGCAGAAACTATAACGCAAGTTTAGGGTTCAGCGATGATCACTATGGTCCAAACCCAAAGGTGAACAACTTGGCAAAGGGCTTTGTTGCTGCTAAATATGATATCTTATGGGTGATGGACTCCAACGTTTGGGCTCTGAGCAATATTTTGCGCAATTCGGTCATGTCGTTACATGGAAACCTCAATAACGGAAGGTATTTGGGTCTGGGAAAGAGAAGAGTCAAGTTGGTTCATCATGTTCCTTTGGCTATTTGTTTAGATGAGAAAGAAGTGAATTTCGGGGCATATCTCGATGAGATGTTCTTACTTACTTCACACTCCAAGTTCTACGTTGCGTTGAATAACGCTAACATTGCACCTTGTGTGAATGGTAAGTCGAACATGTACAGAAAATCCGACTTGGACCGTGCTGTCAAAGCCATGAGCTCAAAAGACTCACAATTCTTCAACACTAAAAAGGTCAAGAATGATGCTCTGTATTATGCTTCGATGGGAACGGGACATGCTATCAAGTTGTTTGCGCGTTATATTGGTGAGGACAACATGATTGCAATTTCGCTCTGGGAGAACGTTACTGGGAGAACTGGATTGACTGGTGATGTGGTGATCCAGCCTTTGGGAACAGAGGATGCGTCCAATTCCATATTCAACTACATGCAGAGGAGAATCAGATGGTTGAGAGTGCGCAAGTATATGGTTCTTATGGCCACTCTTGTAGAGCCCACCACGGAGTCTATTATCTGCGGGATATTTGGGACGTACGGAATCTCGACCTTATTATGGGGAGAGACATTTAGCGTACGGTTTTTTGCAGTACATATGTTGGTTTGGATGCTTACTGACTGGACGCAATACAACATGTTAATGAGCAGCTGCACTAGGAGTGCCAACCTCATCATGTACCCACTGTGGTTGTGGTCTGTTGCGGAGAGACGCGAGCTGGAGGGCAAGGCAGCCTACTTTTTGAAGTGGTTGAGGATATGGGTGATGCGCGAGTGTTTGGCGTTACCTATCTGGGTAATTGCGATGTTAGGGCATGAGATTGATTGGAGGGGACGACCTTTTAAGATTAAGGGTGATTTAACTGCGGAGGAGTTGTAGGTGGTGATTGTGAGGTATTTGATGAGAGAGAAGTGGTGGTGGGTGCATGAGGTATTTGAGGAATGGTTACAATGAAGTATTTGAGGAAATGGTGAAGTGAGGTGTTAAAATGTTGGTTACATATTTGGAACTAGAAATTTAGTGTCTTATTTGATACTAGAAATGTTGGTGTCTTATTTGATACTAGAAATTTGGTGTCTTATTTGATACTAGAAATTTGGTGTCCTATTTGATACTAGAAATATTGGTGTCTTATTTGATACTAGAAATGTTGGTGACTTATTTGATACTAGTGTCCTATTTGATACTAGAAATTTACTGCCTTATTTGATACTAGAAATGGTGAGATTTGAATACTAGATGCACATATTTGAGTTGACAAAAATTTATGAATGGTGAGAACGAGATAATGATAGAGAAATCAAAAATATATACTATATATAGATATTAACCACTCAAGTTATGACAAAGGTGATCTGAATTATATTTTGGGACAGAATACGAATTACAATTTACCTTGGTAAAAGCGGACTTTAGGGTAACCAACCCAACAATCAATAGAAATTAAAGTACGTAAAACGGAATTGCCCGAATTATAATTGCGACAGGGATGATGAGGGATGGCTATAACAATGTAGTTTAGGGTGTGCTGTTATATTTTGAATGAATTCAGAATTTTGAGTTACATAATTCCGATTCTGGATTCATATCTGAGTAAGGATATAAATTATTTGACCATTTCCTAATTTTGCTCCTCCATATTCTATTATTACCATTTTATTGCCTTTATTTCCACTTTCATTTCCATTCATTGCATTCATTTGCATTCATTTCCACTTTCATTTGCACCTTAGTTTCCATTCATTTCCACCTCCATTTCCATTCATTTCCACCTTTATTTCCATTTCCACCTCATTTCCACCTCCATTTCCATTTCCACCTCATTTCCACCTCTCCACCTCCATATCCCTGATCCAACCTTTAATCATTCCACCTCAATTAATAAGCTACATTGATTTACTTTACATGTCTAACATTGCCAACAAAAAAGAGTTGTAGTACAAATCGGTTTGTGCGAGAAATATTAAGATCGGATACGATCTGCCTACGTGGAGGTGGGCAAAGTCGCGAGAATTCAGATATTGTATAATTAACTCAAACCATCTGATGTGTGGTGGTTTATAATAGGTGTGAGTTGATTTTAAGCCAGAACAATAGAATTTCGAGGATTACTGATCTGATTAGATTGATTTACGATTGATTTTTTTTTGTAATGTTGATTTCATTAAAGATGATTTTGATTAAATTGATCAATAGACTTATAATTCTAGAACAATTCATACCACAGAACACTTGTTATTGTGAATGTACGGGGTGTATTATTCATAAAAAAGTGGTATGAATATGTTTGCTAAAACATACATTGGATGATTTATGATTCACCTTAAAATTCTTAAATATAAAGGATCACCAAGTCCATATCATTTTTGTTATAATTCTTCACATTCTATTCAAATTTCTATTCATTGTCTTATTCTTCTCTCATCATTCTGTTTTCTTTCATTGATTCTATTCTCCATGTTCTCCATTCTCATTCTCCATTCTCATTCTCCATATATATTCTTAATCATTCTCTATATTAAATCCATAATTCCCATAATTCCCATAATTCCCATAATTCTCCATATTCTCCATATTATCCATATTCCCCATACCTAACCATAATTATCATTCCTCTCTCTAATCTCTCCCATCACCTCCCCATCAACCTCATCAACCCCATCAACCCCCTTAATCTCTTATCAAATTCATGTTTCAGAATCAATTTGTGATTACTTATGATACATATTTTACCAAGTTCGGATCATCAATTTGTGATTAAAATTTTTAGTTTGTGATTCAAGCCCCTCGCTTCACCTGGTGAAGTTCCAGGTCGTGAAGCTCGAGGCTCGTGAAGTCGTTTTAAGTCGCGGTACAAACACTAATTGTTTCAGTAATGCACCCCGAGCATCGAATACACTTGCATTTAAGCCCAAACTGGTAAATCGTTTGACGTAACAATAGACATAGTGTCAACTTCTGTGATATCAGCGTTGAAAATGTACATTCTCTATTTATATTCATAAACAATAATGCTCGTAATACATATCTATACTCGAGTTTAACATACATCGTCTACTAATTATCATAATTAATCTAGTTTTCCAACCTTTATCATAAATCCTCAATATTCATAAATAAAATAGAAGCACAAACCACCACCACCACCACCACAACCTCAAACACTTAGTCAGTCTAATCTAACTACCCTCAAAACCACCGACAATACCGCAAGATCCACTCCACGATCACCTGCCTGAGAATGGCAAAAAATAATTTGCAGCTACAATACATGCGGCTATCTGAAACAAGATAGAATGACAGAACAGTCTTTAATATTGTGAATGTTCATATGCATTCATATATTCATCCTTCAATTGCTTCAGACTTCAATTATCTTCATTGTATTTTATGTTTGGGTATTGTTCTCTCCATCAAATGTCTGTCAGTCTGGACCCATGACAGTTTTATACTTGTCCCATTCTAATCTTTTGTTAGTCCTCTTCACGACCGTACTTAGTGAGCATAGTTTCACTTAGTGATCACCTGACCAAGGCGTTCACCGGCAAGAAAAATAACTGACTATTATTATCGTCTGAAATTTCCCCTTCGGTGTCGTTTGTGCCCCCCTAGACGAGTCTGTGATTCTGACAGCAAAAGGTCGCTGGCAGTTTCCAGCAGGGAATCAGTAGGAGAAGCGTTTAGGATAGGTTGTCAGTCCCTGTATCCATTCCCTGTATCATATTCTCTGTCTCCCATTCTCTGTCTCCCCATCGCCCAACTCTCACCCTCACCAACATCTTTGTTCACTCCTCCCATTTCCTGTCAGCACTGTTTTGGCCTTCTCACGCGTAAAATTAGAAATGTTGTTTTTCGCCAACCAAATTCAATTTCGTTTCACCATTTTTTAGTAGGGGCTATTGATACAGCAAGTGTTCATTGATTGTCTATGACGGAGATATCAGCAGCGCTCGACAACGTCAAGTTTTTTGGATCCTCGAACATGGCGCCAGCATCCGCTAAGGGGTACGTGGGGTCAGAGCCTGGGAAGAACGCGGGTAATGCGAGTTCTACTGCCAACACTACAAGCGCCGGTACGGGTAACAACACAACCAAGGAAGTCCGCCAATCCCAGAACCTGGTAGGTTCTCAAGACTTTCAGGCTTGTAAAAAGTGTACCTTGCCAATCTACGAAGGACATGCTTACGAACTTGGAGGTGATAGGTGGCACATTGATTGTTTCAAGTGCCTGAAGTGCGAAACGCTGTTGGGATGTAATCTGAACTTTTTGGTGCTTGGAAACGGTAACTTGATCTGTTCCAACTGTCTGTACAATTGTAAACAGTGTGGGAAGAAGATTGACGATTTGGCGATTCTTACTGGAGATCAAGCGTATTGCTCACTGTGCTTCAAGTGCAGGCTGTGTAAGTTGAAGATTGAAGATTTGAGGTATGCTCGAACGTCCAAGGGGCTCTTTTGCATGGATTGTCATGAGAAGTTGATGGCAAGAAAGAAAAAGTATGATGAGAAGAAACGGCTTATGGCAGAACGTAAACTGGAACGTGAGAGTCGGGATCGTAGGGATTTGGAACTGATTAGAACTACGAATTCACTGAGAAACAGTTTACTTCTTAATTATATGCTGACCAACAACCTGACTTCGAATATTCTGGAGATTTATGCGAATGGTAATTATCTGACTACTAGTGTGATGACAAAGAATAAGAATTTGCCTCCTCCTCCTCCTGGTGCTAGTAATGGTCGTCTGGCAGCAACTCCACCGGCTACAGCACCACAAGTTGCACCGTATGGTGGTCGCGAGTCGGTTCTTTCAACACGTACAGATTACCTGATAACATCAATAGGGACTTCGCACTTCCTGGCCACCGCCAGTGACGCACCCACATATACTACAAATCAGGCTACCGAACAAGATTATCTGATTGAAGAAGTGAATAATTATTCTGAGGATGATGAAGCACAGCCGAATACTTCTCTTCGTCTGAAATATACGAGTCCGAAAACGGGTACAGATTCTGCCATAAAGGAGAAGCTGGACTTGAAGGGGCGAGTGGCGATAGAACGGCTGGGAGTGGAGACAGAACGGCTGGCGGTCGAAACTGCACCGCGGCTCGCGCCGCCCGACGGACTCCAGCCCGCCGTCGATATCACACCCAAAAGCAGCAGCGAGTCCCCGACCTCCTCCGTCTACGAGTCTCCTGCTGGCAGGGCCGACGCTTTCAAAAATAAAAATCTACTTATTCTCCTGCCTAATCAGTTTCATGATAACGAGTTCCATAACGCAAATGACAATTTGAACTCGAAATACTCGAGAAACGATTTGGACGACCTGAAAACTTTTAGAAACGATCTTAAGAACGATTTCTCGAAAAACTCGAGAAATGAAAATACAAACCTACAGGTTGAGGAAAACAGACCCAGGTCGGGCTGTCCCTCACCCTACGCAAAAGCAAACAGACAAGCCAGAGTCGTTGAAACAAACGACAATATATCGGCTGAAGAATTACAAGACGATTACGACACTCCTTTGCAAAACAACAGAAACTTTGGAGGGTATCTGTCACCTCCTCCACGCGCAGCATTACCCAGCACTCCTGTGAAAAACCCATACAAACCCGAAGACCTGACGCCCAAGGGTTTGGGATTGGAAGGTATTCTGTACGACAATGCAGGTGCTCTTACTTCAGATTATTTGGGCAAACGCAGTCTGCGCAACTTTGACAAGAAACTGCAAAAGAATGATATTCTCAACACCCCAAAGCTGCAGATGCATCTGTCATTCAGTGCCACTGCTCTGGCCTCATCCCGCATCACAACTCCTTCAGTGGAGGACGAAGAAAAGTCAGGAGGAGTTCTCTCCACCTTGGGCTCGCTCTCGCGTAAAAACACATTGATCAAAACACCTAAATTGAGCAGCTTAAAGCACAAAAGGTCCATTTCTGGTGGCTCCTCGAGCATCGCTGGTAGCATCTCGGCTGCAAACGCAAGCATCCAAAACAAGTTGAACATTTTCAAAAGCAGCAAGGAAGAGCAGCCTCATTACAGAACTCATTCGCGTCATGTTTCCGAAGGCTCGATTCTGGCTCCATCCATTAACGCATCTTCATATGGAACACCTGCCTTGAATAACATCTCTCCGCCCAACGATTTCAATTCGATCATTGGTTTCTCCAAAGACGGACAAATGTTACCGTCTGCATCTCAAGAGTACACGCCGTTCGACACGACCGACCCCAAGCTGTTGAAGTCGGAAGTGGGTTTCCTCTCGACTCAAAAGCAAATCTTGGAGTCCGACTTGAAGCGTTTGGGAGGTGAAAAGGCAAAGTTACAAGAATCCCTCAAACAGGTTCACCAGAAAATTGCCCATGAGTCTCTGTTCTACGAAAGTTTGAGCAAGGAAGTGGGTGAATTGGAACGCGCAAAGAAGAAGTTGTTGGAAATCAACCAGGTTTTACTGGAACAAAACCACCAGATGGAGCTGGCCTTATCACATCTAGGCCATATTTCCAAAGAGTCCATGTTTGACTCAAAGGTGACTGGTTCTGTTTCCAACACTCTGAACTCTTCTCTTATCGGTGGCACTCCTTACCTGGAGCTCGGAGCAGAGGAGCCTACAACTGACACCCAAAAGGCAACAAAGTTGAAGTTTTGGAGAAGACCCAAGCTTGGTTTTGAGAAGAACCAGGGTTACTACCAGGGCCAACCACAATCGTTACATCCGCTGCAACTGCTGACACAGCCGGCTGGTCACCAGCACCAGACTTCCGAACTGTCACAACTGTCATTTAACGGCGCAGCCCCACCACTTGCTCTGCTGAATAGTAACGGCACTAACATACCAACTCAAAACAAGATTTCTCAAAGCTACAACTCCAACGCGATCCAGTTACCTCAATCGAGTCCGGGATTGCTGACTGTGGCCAGCAATAATGGAACCACAACCACAACTAATGGCACATTGAACCCAACAGCATTGTTGGGTGACAAAAAGGGCAAGTTTACCAAACTGCGCTCAACAAACATCTTGGATACATTCCTCACCAACAACAACGCCAGTGGGAACTCGAGTGGTAGTGGCAGCAGTCTTGACGGGGAAACGGTAGCTGTACCGCTTCTCGGGTCAACAATCCAAAAGAGAGCCGACTATGAGCAGGAACGCGTTCCACTCATAATCACCAAGTGCATAGCCGAAGTTGAGAGTCGTGGTTTGGATATGGAAGGTATTTACCGTATTTCAGGTGGTAACTCTGCCATTGTGAATATCGAGAATAGTTTTGGCAATGTCCGCAACCGTCGCGACTCCAAGTTGATGGCCAAGGTGGAGGAATCAATTAGTGGTGATATCAACGCTGTTACGAGTGCGTTGAAGAGATACTTGAGAAAGTTGCCTGATCCATTGATTCCATTCTGGCTCTACGATGACTTTATCAGTGTCAGTGTGCTGAACCCACCAAACAAGTTGGAGAAGCGTGTGAGTGACATCAGAGCAAAAGTCATCACCAGATTACCTCCAGCAAACAAGCACACGTTGTACTTACTTTGTAAGCACTTGGAATTGGTGAGTTCGTACTCTTCTGTCAACAGAATGGGATTCAAGAACTTGAGTGTTGTGTTTGCGCCTACCATTGCGAGAGATGAGACTGGACAAAAAGAGATGCTTGACATGGGACATAGAAATGATGTGACTGAGTTACTTTTGACCAACTCGGATATGATTTTCGAGGGTTTGGTAGATGAATAGAGTGTATTTATGTATGCGATTCCTAGGTTTTATGTTGTAGATGATACTAATAAGTGAATAAAGTACATTGGACTGAAGAGAATTCTGGTTGTAAGCAACTGGTTTATGAGTTGGACATTGAGTGTCAGTAAATATACTTGGCCTTAAGACTAGAAGAATGAGACTTTTAGCTAAAAATTACCAGTGATTGGGAATTTGGCTTCTTGAATTAACTGGTAGTGAGTAAGGTGACTGGAGCTTTTCACCAACTAACTAATATTTAAACTGTTTAATAATTACCCTATGTCAAATACACGAGTATATATACAATGTTTGTAAGAATCTTCAAAACTAACATACCCTCCTCTACAACACAATTTTATTCCTTCTTGTTTATTCTATTTACACTCAAACCCGAGACCTTTCATCTCAAATATTGACGGATGAAAACAAGTTTACAAAACTCGCAATCATATTTTACCATTAGCAAACATATTAATGTTAATGTCTCAATAAGATCATGATACATGAAACTCCATACTCCTATAATAAGTATGAACACCACACTCAAACTCATAATGGTAACTCATAACTGACCATATCCAATAAATAGGAAAATTCTAATGTCGTAACCCATCTGTAACTGACCAAAGCAGTATCTTGAACACTAGAATCTCCATACTCCAAATCATTAGAAGCAACTTAATTACATCACTTCTTCTTATCAATGAATATTCTTTATCTGCGGATTCAGATACATTTCATTCTTTCTATGCCCAACACGAAGCAAATGTTCAATCACACTAAACAGTTTCTTCGGAACCATTCGGTTCTTCTCAAACTCACTCCTCACATACCGTTGCCACAGCTCCTGGTGCTCCTTGGGCTTAGAATGTACACTCTTGATACACGCACGGTACAACTTGAGCACCTCTTTCTGCAATCCCGATTTCTTAAGCATCTTTGTCAGAAAACTAATTGGTTATTTTCTATTTTCACGTCGATTTTCAAATCCGGGGAACGCGATGTGAATAAGTACATGGAAAACATCTTTACCTGATTGACATATTATTTATTAATGCATGAGTTGTATATGATATATAATTGGATAAACTTTAGATCAAGTTTACTTCAAGTTGGTGAAATCAACTTCACCTTCTCTTGAGCCGTCACAGACAGAACCAGCACCACAAGTGCAGCTTCCCTTGGTTCTCTTACCGCAAGCACAGGCGTTGGAAGAGGAAGGAACAACGTTCTCAACAGAAGCCTTCTCACAAGAACACTTCAAAGCAGGCTTCTTACCACACGAGCACGTGGATTTCTTAGCGCAGACACAGTTAGCAGATGAACAAGCCATTTTTAGTAGTTTTAGTCGTTTTAGTGTAGAATACTCTAGCAATGATCTTGCCACAACTGTGGAATTGGCGCTTTATATAGCTGATTCCAGAGGGTCTTGTATATGGGTGTTTACGTCAGAGACCAGATCAGGCGCTTTTGGCCGGCTTGGCCAGCCAATTGGAGCTCAGCCATGTGTCAGCACGGAAAAGAAATGAATCACAAAACTGGCCAGGCTGCAATTGCACTTTTCGCGGTTGCAAGTTGTAATTATGAACCATGAACATTTTGATTATTCTGATAAGATAGGATTGGTCTGTTGTACACGAGTTGTTAATTCTGAAATGCATTTGGAGCGCTGGATTTTTGAAGATATCAATTAGATAAAGTTTTGGCCTTAGAAAAATTACCATGTGTATTAGAAATTTACCTAGTGTACATAATATTACAATATAAACCTATTAGATGTTAGAGGGGAGTATGGAAATAACATAGCCTTATTACTTTAGACAATGAAGAATTCTTATCGCCGTAAAATGTTAAATTGTACCTTACTAATTTTGACTTCTGTCATTTTTATTGGTTTAGTAACGTTTCCATGGACTGCGTTAATTTTTAATCTGTATGATTTAGTATCAACTTTTCTTTATCAAGTTGTTTGATCATTAGCATCAACTTGTACCTGTTTCAAATATTCTGTTGATTCAACTTGTGATTGCAACTAATCTTTCAGTATCATTTGGCAGTATCAATAAGTTTGAATCAATTTACAAATCAATACTTTTAGAGTCAACCTCAGTAACTAGTCTGTTTAGTAACAACTTGCATTCTGTAATTAGACTGTTCTTTCAGTATCAACTTAAAATCTGTAGTAATTAGACTGAGCTTTTAGTATCAATTTGCAATCATTATCAATTATTCAGTATCAGTTTGCAATCTAAATGAATTCGCTCAAACTTTATCAATTTGCTCATTCGATATTTTCTTAGTCGTGTTAGCTCATATGAGATTTGTTACTTGTGCTGCTCATTCACATGTATTTATTCGCATTTTGGTTTCCAAGTAGATTTTCTCGTTTTGCTCGTTAACTTGACTGTTCATGTATATTTCTTTACTCGCTTTGCTCGTTAACTTGACAATTCATAATTCTTTACTCGCTTCGCTCGTTAAATTGACCATTCATATTTCTTTACTCGCTTTGCTCGTTAACTTGACAATTCATAATTCTTTACTCGCTTCGCTCGTGGGCTCACTCGCTTCGCTCGTGAGTTCGCGTACGCTCACTCCTCGTCAAATTATTAAACCTCTCCCTCAAAGCAGCCCCCAACTCACTCGTCGAATTCCCAGTATGATCATCCTCCTCATGAACCTCACTGAAAATATCATTCACATTCTTAGGCAGAGCCTTCTCTTTACTTTTCGGTTCCAACTCCAACTTACTAACAATTTCATCAAAAATATTTGAAATTGACCTCGATTGCGAATGCGATGACTGATTCGTATTATCCTTACTCCTATTCACTATCGAGTGGTATAAGGTTGACGTGGCAGAGTCCCGCTCCAAAAAAACATTTTCAGTCCTTTGCCTCTTCGCCGCAGGTTCGCTCTTTTTCAACTCTATCGTTTGCAAGTCTGGTGGCACGATATCCTCTTCATCATCGCCAAACGGCTCTTTAGGGATGTCCGCGTGCAATTCTGGTGGCTGCAAATCGCTGTCTTCCTCGCCATATCTGAGCTGCGCGGCCAACGGGGTCGCTGCAGACGTCTCGCTGTTTGCAGCCCCTCCACTCAACCGTTCTGAAAACTTGGGCGTGGTTGGGAACCTCTGAATCGTGTTGTCTCGCGAGTACGGCTGGACACTCTTGGTGGGTGATAACTCGGGTGGGAGTTGAACCGGCGAAAGTCGCCCAACATCACTGAACTTGTCACGCAACTGCTGCTGATGATCGTCCATCTCCTTTTCCTTACGTGGAGACAGTGAAGATGCTAAAGCTAACTCAGAACGCAAAACAGGTGGTTCAGGAAGAGTGGGAGACGAGTTGAGCAACTCCTGGATCACCAGTGATCTTCGATGTGCTGGAGTCTCGCTGATAACAACACTTTTATGAGGTGGTGTTCTTTTCCTTGGTGAGATCAGAATCCGGTGGAACGCGTCTAGTGATTGTCTTACTGTTTGCACTTTGGCCTCACCATTTGCTTCAGAGTGAAGTTTTGGTGGTTGCAATCCAATACTGCTATCGTTAGAGTCATAGTGGGAAGATCCAGTTGGTAAAAGCGCAGGACGCTTGTGTAACTGAGGAGTCGAAGATTGTCGTTTAAGTTGATCAACAGACCATGTAGGAGTAACTTCATCATTTCTAGGCTTTTTATATTCCTCATCCTTCTCACTCTTATCCTCCTCTTCCTCAACCTTCTCCTCATACAACAAGTTGTTTCTATTTGCAATTGTATTCACATCAGTGTTTGTTGTTATAGGTTCCTCATATGAGTCCAATTCAACATTTGCACTCTGTTCAAAGAAATACTTCCAAAAACCAGCATTATCCCATACCTTCTTCGACTCATTGGAATACTCTTTGATCAACGGTATCAATCTCTCGTTTATCACGGCATTACCACGCGATATATTCTTATCGATTTCCTGCAAAACCAACGTTGTTTCCTGCTCCAATTTCTCCAACTCCTCGCTGGCAGCTGCAATGGAATCTTCGCCGAAACTGGCATTGACCGTGGACTTCCTCCTCACAGAAGAGGGAGCGACGGAGTACCTCTTCATGATTTGTTTACGCAATTGTAAAGAGTCGCAAACCTCAGAAAAACGTTTAAATTTTTCGTTTCTTAGAACATGGGCAATATCATGTCAGTATCGTTTGCCCCCGAGTGCACTGATGCCAAAACCAAGTATGATGAATGCTTCAACAAGTGGTACACGGAGAAGTTTTTGCAGGGCAAATCCTTGGAGAATGAGTGTACTGCGTTATGGGAAGATTATATTACCTGTGTCAATGCTGCTTTAGCCAAGCTGAAGATTCAGCCAATGTTAGACAAGGCTAGAAAGGACCAACCTTTTACTAGTGAGGAGATACGTGATAGTGTTGAGAAGAAGTGATGTAAATAGAATTATCATGTTTATAGGTTGATAATTATCATAATTAAAAGTGTTAATAATGTTAACTAGTTTTATTGTAAATTTCCTGTAAATACTGTTGATTATTATGAAGATTATGAAGATTATGAAGATGATTATGAAGATGATATGATGATGATTATGAAGATCATAATCTTTTATTATCATCATATTCATCATCTTCTGAGTGGAAATCTTCATGTCGCAATCATGTCGCATTCAAAATATCATGTCGCATTCAAAATATCATGTCGTAAAATTATCATCAAATCACTACAATCACCATGCTCGTTGAAGAACTACCCAAAGCTAATACCCTCAAAAGCTCAACAGTCTACTTCTCTTCATCAATCAACCTCACAGCTCGTCTGAATCGTTTAAATCAGCACTCTCAAGCAGGTGATGGGTCAACAGAACAACAAGAGAAAAAGGGAAGAGCTAAAGTCAATTATAATGTCAACCAGTTAATGAACGCCCAGGTGATGGCCAACGAAGATCACCTGAGTAGTGGACCTTTGAAATCCGCTCAACAAATCCAACTTGAAAGAATAGTATCAAAACGTATGAACGAACTTAACCGTGAAGGTTCTTCTGCAGCCTTCGAACTTCCCAAAAACTTGATGTATACAAGTATACACAGCAGAGAGGCAGGACCTAAAAAAGGTGTTCGGTTAGGAAGTACTCCTTCCACCAAGAAGATCCTCCTGGCTCGTCGTAACTTGAATCTGTATTTTGAAGAAGAACGTAATATCATCTCAGTCAACACCATCCTTAACCTGAACTTTCAGTTTATAGACAATATCGAAACAGCATCTGCAGAAGCAGAACCTAAACTGAAGAAGCGTAAGAGCAATCAGGTTACGGGAAAGAGAGTACGGCCTAGAGTTAGATTATGCTGTATTTGTGGAGGGAGCTCAGGCTATGCCAGATGTCATAATTGTGGACTCTTCTATTGCAGTGTGAGTTGTAATAATTTACATAACGAACTGAGGTGTAATTGAGAGACATGCAGTTATAGCATACCAAACAACCCACTTTAAATTGCAAAAATTCCCTTGGGTGCAAAAAATCAACATTTGATGGCCAAGCTCATTTGTCTAGCGTTATTCACCTTGTTGCTTCAACCTGTTTGGACGAGCGATGGGGAGACTTCTTTGATTGGGAAGACTTATTATGAGCCTTCTGTTTCAACTAATGGGTACACTTCAACTGAGGAGGCTTCTTTGGGGTATTCATATGTACTTGAGGAAATTGATTATGCTAGAGAGTTATCTTCGCCCGAGAATACTTCTCTCGGGAGGTCTTACTATGTTGCTGAGGAAACTATCCCTACTAACGAGTTCTCTAAACCCAAGGAATCTTGCACCGGAATGTCTTATATTCAAGAGGAACCTACTATCTCAGCAAACGGTTACACACCTGAAGATTCAGTCTCTTCAAACGCAAAATCCTACTATGTACCCGAAGAGTCAAACTTTTATAAAGAGGCACCTCCAGATTATGTCAAACTTTTAGACTATGCCAGAATCGCCTCTTTCTCATACTGTATTAGCTCAGGGTTGGCGGTTGGTAAACTAGGCGGACCAGATTCTCCATGTCGTGCACCTGCATGTTTTTACCCACGTTACGCCAACATCGAGATTGTCAAGGTGTTTGACCTGAACAAGTGGGGTGGTGTTGGTTCTGGTTACTATGCCTTAGACCATGAGAATAAGCGTGTGATTTTGGCATTTAGAGGGACGTCGCTGAGAAGAGACTGGGTTGGGAACTTGGATATCCGGCCCGCAGCGTACCAGCCCTTGGTGTATACTGAGGAGGAATGTCCTATTGCCTCGGGTGCTGCGAAGAAGAGAAGACAAAACATTTGCAAGGATTGTAGCGTTCATCACGGATTCTATACCTTTTTGCAGACAAATTGTGGTCAAATTATAGAGGGAGTGTTAACCGTTGTTGAAAAGTACCCAGATTACCAATTGGTGGTTGTGGGACATTCATTAGGCGCAGCACTTTCAACTTTGGCTGGAATAGAGTTCCAACTTTTAGGATATAAACCATTGGTTGTTAGTTTTGGATGTCCTCGTGTTGGAAACAGCAACTTCAATCTGTTTGCAGACCTGTTATTTGAGTCGAACAAGGTTACAGAGTATATTAACCAGCATCAGGATTTCGAAACTGGGATGATCAAAGTGTTACATCTGGGAGATATTATTCCGTATTTGCCTCCTTCACCAATGTTCCTGCCTGGTGGGCACCATTATTTCATTAACAAGGGTCAGTTACCTCATAGGCCCAAGAATTTGGAGCGTGTGAAATTTTGGAACTATAACCAGGAGGAAGTTAATGCTGCGTTCAGTATGAACCCAAGTAAGTGGTGGTTAGATTCGATGGGCAAATATGATCATTCTCATTATTTAATTAGAATTACAGGTTGTTGATGTATATACAGGTATTTAATATAATCCATTTTTAGTCTAGTCTTTAGGTACCACTAATTTTAGGCATTCTTCCTTAAATGTAGATTTCTCAATTGGACTTGCAACCAATTTGGTTACTCTAATCTTCACAGTCTTAACTCTCCTCTCGTTCTACTTTAACCATCTCATCAAAATCAATAACCTTGAGTCTGGTTTTACCAACCTTTGCACCCGTTTCCAACTCATGCTTGTTCAACCTTTGCCACTCCTCCCAGTTCACATGATTAGGAAGCTCTAATGGCTCGTCAGTTTTTGGATTCAAATGTATTCCAATCTCTAAATCTTGCATGATAGCATCAGCAGTATCAAAAGAGTCCATCATGGTCGATGCAATCACACCTTTAGGCCCATTTTTAACCCAGCCCGAAGTGTACCACCCATTGATAGGATTTCCAGTTTCGCTGGAAATACAACGTCCTCCACTATTAGGTAACCTACCTCTTTTAAAATCTATACCTGCTTCCTCTAAACCAGGTAATGCAGTACCATAATATCCAATCGAGAGAATTACAAGTTCGTTAGGTATGGTTTCAAACTCATTCTGAGGTACAACCTTACCTTCGACAATCTTATTCTTTTGGAATTTAGTACTTTCAACTTGACCGTTGCCTAAAAATTCCACTGGCGACTTCAAATATTGTAACGACCATGTCTTCTCTGGGTTCGTAACAGGAGGACGTTCTTTCGTTACAATTTGCAACTTTCTCTTGTCAATTCTCTCCAACTTCAACTTTGAAGCAGATTCAATCTGTTCCGGATCTATAGGGGTGAACTTCACCTTTGGAGGCAGTAAATCTAATAATTCTCTAATTTCCTTGTTCGTGAATGCAGACTCAAGAAACCCTCTACGAGCCACAATATTGACCTGCTTAACAGTACTAGCTTTCAACGCTTCCACTGCTTCCACTGTAATGTCTGTCTTTTTCCAATATTCTTCTGGGTCTATCAAAAGTACACGTGCAACATCTATAGCTACATTTCCGTTACCGATAATGGTGACATTTTCAACCTTATCAAGCTCAAACTTGGGGGCATCTTGCCTGTTCAATGGGTTTCCATTGTACCAATTGACAAACTCACGTGCAGAGTGTATCCCCTTGAGGTTCGCGCCTGGGATTTCGAGCTGGTTGTCTGCGTTTGTTGCACCATAAGCCAAAACTATCGCATGGTACCGTTCCTTCAATTCATTCAACAGAACATCTTTACCCACAGATGTATTGCCAAAGAAACGTACTTTCCCCGATTGCATAGCAGTTTCCAAGGCCTCTTCGCAGTTTTTCACCTCCGGGTGGTCCGGTGCCACACCGTATCTGCTCAACCCGAACGGAGCAGGCAATTGTTCGAAAATGTCAACTTTAACGTTGGTTGTTGGGTTCAGTCTTTTCAAGAGTTGATGTACAGTATAGAAACCAGCGGGGCCTGATCCAACCACCGCTACATTGAACGTGTTTATTCTCAGAGAGACTGAGAGAAACCTAGTGAACTGGAGTAACATAATGATTCATTTTTTTATTCAAAGATCAACTTTTCGTGGGGGATGATCTTGACATATTTATCAGTATCTTTTTTGTTTTATTCATCTTGGGAGTGATAATTAGTAGAGTAGAACTAATTCAAGAAAACCCAATCAATAAACAATCACTGTCAGCGAGGGATTCAATCATCATATCATTATTTGTTTGATGATGTTCTTCTTATATAATCACAATATACTAATCCAGAAAATTAAGTCAACATGAAATCATCCTCGATAGTTTAGTGGCTAGAATCTCCGCTTGTCGCGCGGGGGACCTGGGTTCAATTCCCAGTCGGGGAGCTTCTTTTTTTTTGCATTTCTTTTATTAAAAGCCGTACTTCCGTTAATAACGAGATTAGCTTTTACGGCACGTTTAACAATAAATTAAACAACCGAGTCGCTCGTAACACTCGCAGGGTCAAGTTAGTGTGGAGGAAGTCCATTATCTTGAAGAAAGATTAGATAAGGGAAGTGTTACACCAAAAGGGTAAATTTGAAGATTCAATATGTCTTAAAACTGATAGACAGATAAACGATTTGACTCTGGTTTAACGACCGATAGGATCCAAGACCTTGGAGTGGTACGACTTGGTTAGTAAACTGGCAAACATGATAATACGAAATTGACTGGCGATTTGTGTGCTGCATGTGACCTCCCAGCAAAATAGCAACTCTAATATGATGGCCTACAGCTAACAGTATGCTGTATGCAGTCCTTCTACAGCAGAAAAAAACAAGTTCTCGAATCGATCAGTTCTATACATATATCATAACCTAGCTTGGCAAGTAGGCTGATCAACGTAATTAATGAGGAGGGTGAGAAGCATGCCATGATCCCCGCCCGAGTCATGAGTGTTCGGTAAAGTTTTTAATTACGATTTTGGCGTGAGCGGGTTGACGTTTAGTGTACCTATTTTGGGCCAAAGTCTTGTGCCTCTTTATTAGGGTCCAAGCACAATTACATCATAATAGGAAAAATTTCGCACAAAAAGCGGCGCAATACAAGAGACGCAATACAAGAGATGATGAAATATGCAACTTACTGTTTGGAGTATCCTGCAGTTAAAGGAAAGGCTTCTAGTGTCTTGATGAGTTCCATTACCAAGTTGGTAAATTTTTTTACATAAATAGTGACGGAAGTCTCAACTTGTCAAATTTAAGGTAAAGACAATGTGGAAGAGCAAAAAGGAAAAGACTCTGGAAGGTATGTTCGCAACAACGATACTGCCTTCTGCCTCTGAGAAGAGTGCTGACAAGAGCATGGGAAAGACCGTGCCCAACTACGACACCTCGTCGCATGAAGGCGAGGACGTAGGTAAGAAAAAGGAAGATGTGCACCGTAAATTGTACAACAGACATGTTCAGTTGATTGCGATCGGTGGGCTGATTGGTACCGGTTTGTTTGTCACAATTGGTACTACAGGGTTGGTCCGTGGTGGACCACTCGGTCTCCTCTTAGCATACCTGTTCTGGACCGTCGTTATCTTGCTCTTGACCACGGCAGTCGGAGAAATGGTGTCGTTTTTGCCTGTCAACTCTCCTTTCTTGACTATGGCCGGCCGTGTGGTCGACCCTGCCTTTGAGTGTGCTGCCTCTATCAACTTTTGGATCATGCAGAGTTTGTATATTCCTTTTGAAATTACTGCTGTTAATGGTATGATCCACTTTTGGAGAGACGACTACTCGCCTGCTATTACCTTGTGTATTCAGATTGTCATTTATGGGTGTATCAACTTGTTTGCTGTGAGACTCTATGGTGAATCCGAGTTTTGGCTTTCCATCGGAAAGCTTATCTTGTGTATTGGTTTGCTCTTTTTCACCTTGATCACCATGTGTGGTGGTAACCCACAGCACGATGCCTTTGGTTTCAGAAACTGGCACGCTGCTGGTGGTCCCGTTGCTGCTTACATCGCCAAGGGTGGAATTGGAAAATTCCAAGGTTTCTTGGGATGTTTGCGTGGCTCGGCTGCCTTCACCTGTGTCGGCCCTGAGTACATGTCCATGGTTGCTGGTGAGGCTATCAACCCAAGAAAAACTATGCCTACTGCTTTCAAGACTGTTTTGTACAGATTGGCTCTTTTCTACATTGGTGGTGCCTTGTCTGTTTCCATCTTGATTGCTTACAACGATCCAAAGTACTTGAAGCTTACTGCTGACAGTTCGAACGCTGCTTCTTCTCCTTATGTTGTTGCCATGCAAAACTTGGGAATCAAGGCTTTGCCTGATATCGTCAATGCTGTTGTGCTTACCTCCGCCTTTTCTGCTGGTAACTCGTACACTTACTGCTCCTCGAGAGCTCTTTATGGTTTGTCCCGCAGAGGCTTTGTTCCACAATTTGTTGGAAAGGTCACCAAGCTGGGTGTCCCATTGTACTGTGTCTTTGTTTCCATGGTGTTTGCCCTCCTCTCTCTTTTGCAGTTGGGCTCCTCAGGAACTAAGGTGTTGAACTACATGGTTAACTTGTGTACTGGTTCGCAGGTGTTGAATTATGGGTTTATGGCCATTACTTACATCCGCTTCTACCATGCATGCCGCGTTCAAAACATCGACAGATCAGACTTCCCATACCGTTCGTGGTGGCAACCATACTCGATTTATGTTGCAACTGCTTTCATTTGGACCTTGATTGGAATTTTGGGTTACGATGTCTTCATGCCTGGTAGATGGGCTGTCGACACATTCTTGTTCAGTTATGTCATGATCTTTGTCTCGATCGCTGTTTTCATCTTCTGGAAGGTTCTCAAGAGAACCAAGTTTGTCAACTTGGCTGAAGCCGACTTGTACACTGGTATTGAAGAAATCGAAGAGCACGAGTTTGAGTACTATGCTCAACAAGATGCTGAGAATGAAGACTTGGAGAGTGGACGTAAGAGTAACAACAAGTTTAAACAGGCTTTGAACTGGGTGTTCTAATCAAATTTTAATGATTGCATATTTAATAGGTATAATGGATTTTCAGATTCTCCCCACTTGTAGTTTTTTTTTTGCAACCGATTATTTTTTCGAAATGGCTGCAAATTGCAGAATAAGAGTGCAGATGACAGGGTTTGATCGTCTTAATTGTTAAAAAAGTTTATATATATTCCCATGTGATTGGGATATCACCTTCATCCAAATCCGCAAGTTGCGAAAACATGCTTGGTGTCATGTCCAAGCTCCAGTAGGCACAGCCAGGACACGAATCAGCAACGGTTCCTTCGACAAATTTGGAGTTGTGGTAAACTCTAACTTTCCTACCACACGCAGCGTTATTATTTGAGTTACCACCAACTGTTGTAGAATCGTACAACTCTTGGGAGAGGGCAACAATATAGTCACTAGGGGAGTTGGGTTGGCCACATGCACCAATATCTGGAGTGAAAAACGTACCTCTACCCAGGTGAATATCGCCTGTGGGTGCTCCAACTGTACTGGAAAGAGCGGAACTGGTGGTAACCGAGGTTTCTGAGTTTTGCGCGAAAAGTTCAGTTGTATATGGCGATTCAGTGGTATATGGTGATTCAGTGGTATATAAATCCGATTCAGTGGTAGTTAAACCCGATATAGTAAGCGAATTTTCAAGTAAAGTTGAAATTTGAGTAGTTGAGGGAGTAACTGTAAGCGTGGTGTTTGTAATGGTATCGTTCAAATTAGTGATATTAGCAAAAGTAACGTTTGAACAAGTGGTATTGGTTAAGTTCAAAATTTCATGTCCGTAAAATCCATTCAACGAACCAGCGATAGGCAAAAAAGAGTGAACAAGGTTGGATAAATACATTGTAAGATGTGTTGTTATGAAGAAACACTTGTTGAAAATGTTCACCTTATATAGCCTCATACTAGATTCAGTTCGCTTGAAGAATCAATATAAAATGCATCATAATGCAACTTGATGTATGTTGATGCAATACTTTTTACATGAAATAAGGTACGTATTGGCAGGGAACTGATGAGTGCATATATAAGCCTATACCAATCAGGACCGTAAAAATCAAACTGGGATTCAACGGTCGCTAAATAAGAGTAACGAATCATGGAAAAAACGCAATGAGGAAACGCAACAGGTTTCATGAAAGAAGATATTTGAGCAGCACACAGCAGAACTGCTAATTGTACATTATTTCACTTGAAACCTTCCTCACTGCGAAAGTCTAGACCTCATGAACGTTGATTCGCTAATTTTACTCAGCAATTTTGCAGCTCGGCAGAACGTGAAAATCAAAATCAGAATTACAAATCCCCACAATAAACACCATGTCTATGAAACCAATAATCAAGAAGTTTTTCGGCCCCCAGAGGCAGTACGCAGTCACTGGAGCATCTAACAACCCACTGAAGTTCGGGTACAAGATTTTGCTGTGGTATTTAGCTCATGATTTGCCAGTTGCTCCTATCAACCCCAAAGAACTGGAAATTTTGGGTCAACCGGTAGTTGCAGATGTCACACTGGTTCTTGAATCAACAAAAGGGAGCCTGAAGGATGGTGTTTCGATTTCATTCTTGACTGCACCTCCTGTTACTGTGAAAATTCTCAAAGATATAAGTAAGACGAACGACTACAAGGATGTTGTGAAGGGATTATGGTTTCAGCCAGGAAGTTATGATGAGCAGGTTTTGGAGTTGGCTGAACAAATCGGGTTATTTGATAGGGTTGTATACCAGGATGAGTGTATTTTAGTTAGAGGAGAGGAGGGTCTTTATGGAGGTGCCAACTTGTAAAGGGCTTTGATAGTTCTTGAGAAACCTTGAAGAATTTTAGACTGTGATTATTTATTTGAGTAGAATGAGTATGATTATTTGATTAGAATGAGTATGATTATTTGAGTAGAATGAGTATGATTATTTGAATACACCTGAATGATTATCTATTTGAATAGACCTGAATGAGTATGATTATTCATAGCCCTAAATGAGTATGATTTCATAGCCCTAAATGAGTATCACTATCTATTTGAATAGACTTAATAGTATGATTAAATGTGGGGTGAACCTTAAAAGTATGTAGTATGTACTATTCAGAAAGCTAATGAAAATTGCTATACAGAAGGTGAAACCGGAAACGGTTGATCATCAAAATTTTGCAACTTACCATAGGAAAACAAATAATGATGATGTCAGACATATGTTAGCAAACTTAGAAAGAACTTTGGTCAAATGATGCAAAACAACCTATGATTTTCCTTTAAACTTTTACACTCAAAACAGAAGTAATTACGTACATAATACGAAAATTGAGCACCTTCACAATAGCACAAGTCTAATAAAACACAAGAAAATAGAGAACCCTAAAAGCACCAAATCCGAGATGGGATCGCCACTAACTCAAAAAGACCATTCTCTTCAGACACAAATTAGAATTACCAAATGAAATTAAGTGCCTCCACAAAACCATCAATATACAACCAAATGTAGAAACCATGAATGAATTCACAAACGGGACAATCGAACGATAATCATCAGTTTGTATACTTGAGGATATAATCTTGCAAGTTGGAGTGTTTACGGGTAGAGGTCATCAAGATCTACAAAATGCTGGTTGTTGGTCCTTTTTTAGAGGAAAAAGAATCTGAATGAGATGAAAAATACGATTTTCAGTCTTATTCTTCCGTCTTTCATAATTCCTTTCATCATTCTTTCATCATTCTCATCTCTTCTATCTCTTCATAATCTACATCCCAATCTACACTAATCACAAAATACCTTTATTTGAGAAACCGAACCAAACCCAATTTAAACTAAATGTGAAGAGATGTAATACTTATCCTCCACATGCCTAGCTAATTAGAGAAATTCCCAAGTAATCTTGATTCTACCCAAGTCTTGGTCAGCAATCTCCGAAAAGGCCGAAGGAGACAAGTCCAAACTGTCGTAGGAACAGCCAGGACACAGGTCAACAACAGTCACATCAACAGATTTACCTTCGTAGAAAACTCTCAACTTTTGACCACATAATGGGTTGTTGTTAGGGTTGTTGTTGATGGTCTGTTGGTTGTATCTCTTTTGCGAGATAGCTACAATGTGCTCATCAGCAGTGTTGACGTTACCACAGGCACCCATTCCTGGGTCGTAGTAAGTACCGTCACCAGAAAAGGTCTGGCCGGATGGGCTTGACGAAGAAGCTGGGGCTTCACTGGAGGTGGTGTCTGGAGAAGGAGCAGCACTACTAGTAGTAGAAGAAGCAGTAGTGGAAGGAGCTTCAGTGGTCTGAGGAGCTGGAGCCTTAGAAACTTCAGGAGCAGTGGTAGCAGGAGCAGGAGCTTCGGTAGAAGAAGGAACATCTGCATCGGCAGTGGGGGTAGGACCATCAATAGGTTTACCTTCCTTGTTAACAAGTAAGGTGGTGTAAGTGGTAATGTAAACCACATCGACACCAGGAACTGGTACAGCCTGTACGATCTGAGTGCTCAAAAGAGAGAGCAAAGCGACGACGGAAAATTTCATAATGAATGTAAAGAACGTGTGGGGTGGGTACTAAAGGAGTGTGGGTACAGAACGTACAGGTTGTTTTTTAAGGAACGACTAAGGTTGGTGTTGTTGGATGAAAAGCTGGCGGGCTTGAGAATATTTATAATGGGCCTAAGTGTAGTTTTTGCGGCGCTTTGTTGTGCCTGTCGTGCGCCTCATGAATTTTGGTTTTTGCACGCTGAGCATCACCTTAGATTTTAAGCTTTTTTTTACGTTTTCGTACTGGCTTTTTGTGGGCGCCCGTGGCCCCTGGTGGACTAAGGGTTGCACCGAGTTACGGCACGGGCACAAAGGATGAAGGGGTGGTGTGAAGAATGTGGTGAAGGGGGTGAGCGAAGATGGAAGACGGGAATTGTATGAGGTTTGTATGGGGAATTGTTTTAGTGAATGTGTATTGTCTTTGATTTGTATGGGAGTGGAGTATGTAAAAAATGTGTATGAGAAAAGTGTAGTGAGAATGAAATGAGAAGGATGAATGGTGAGAATGAAAATGTTGGTGAGAAATGAAATGTTGAAGTGAATGAAAAGTAATATGAAATGTACACTGATACGTGTATAATGATACGTGTATAATGGTTAGGATTATAATATGAATACATCTCCTCCATATGATTGTGAGTAGTTTTGATACAATTATTTGTAAGGGATTTCATGAGTTAGTCTACGATTTTTATGATCAAACTAGTATCAAACAATCACAATATAATAGAATGAAGAATGTTGCCTGGTCACAAACTACTCCGCAGCTAAACGGGTGTACGCGATAAAACATAGTAAACACGGTTCGATAGTACGTGTTCGATAGTTCGTGTTCTTGATACTTCTCGTGATATCGTGGTTCAGATTGGATCAACCGAAAACGGTTAAATTAGACTCCTTGTATTAAGGTAACAAAGTGATTTGTAGATCGAGCCTCCCCCTTCAAAATAAGGTTTAACGGTGCGAAAAGCACAAGCGCATGATTGGATAGCACGAGCGATGGTTATTCTTGATGCCGACTAATGCATAATTTATGAAAGAATAGTCTAGTTGTTATGACATCGGTGCCAAGTTTGATTTGGTGAAAATTTTGAAAAATGTTCCGATGATGGGAATGGGTATATTGTGGTTTATTGTATTGGGTTTATAGGAGTATTGTAATGGGTTTATTGGTTTATTGTAATGGGTTATTGGTCTATTGTAATGGGACTATTGTAATGGAAACCTAAATATTTAAGTGACATTTTAATTGAATATCTCTTAAAATGATAAACCCGTTAAAAGGCATTTTATTAAATTCGATAAAGTTTTGATGAAAATTAGTGATTTTGACCTACTAATGGAGTATCAAAATGTTGCACATAGTTAAAATGTAACTACAATCCCCCAAGGTTTTCTCATCTCGTTTCGTAATTCTAGACTATCCAAGGGATTTTGGTTAATCATAACCAGGCACTTTTACACAATAAATATACAAGACTACAGTAACGGATAACAAATTATGCTTATTTATGCTTATGTGCAAAGGTACGTCTACATTGACGTAACCAACGACTGTTATACAGGTGCAGTAGAAGACCAGAGTTCCTAATGAGGAAGAAGTCAAATTGAATTATTGGATTTTATTTGGAATCATCGGTATTATTGAGAATCTAATCATCGATAATTATTGAGAATTTAATCATCGGTAATTATTCACAATCAAATTATCAGTAATTCTTGAGATTCTAATCATCGATAATTGTACCGTTGAATCATAATTTCCAAACCCAAACAGTTTCACTTTAAAATTCAAGTCTTCAAATGAGTTTTATAGTTAAATTACCTCTAATCAATACACTTGAACGGAAACAATGTCTCCAATTGTGTAAATAACCACTTACTCTGGAAACTCGTAAGTCCAATAGCCTTCGCCCTTAATCTCATATTACGGTCATCCGTAATAAGAATACAATACCTAAACAGTTTAGCCGTCTTGCTTGTCAAATGCGTTTTCACCGGAGCCGTTTGCTTTGGCGACGTCCGGATGCTCGTGTGGTAGTTGAAGTTTTGCGCATGCACTGCCGACGTTTGGAACTTGTCTTTGTAGGATGTGATCTCTGCGTCGAGTCCACGCATCAACTTGCGACCCAACTCATCATGCTCATTCACACAGTTGAGAATGGTCTCATCGACATTCAGCCTCCAGTTCGACGAGTTTTCAAATTCAAAAGTCTCGTTGATCCCCAGCGCAACCGTACCGTCAAACCGCAACGGTAAGATTTCCTTCGCCAAGTATAACTCTCGAATGATAATTACAGACCGTGTTGCGGCTTCCGAGATGGTTGCCTCGGCCAGTTTACGCAATGTACGCAACTCTTGGTACACAATGAGTGGAATCAGGATCTTGAACACGCCGTGGCGCACGCACTTGAAAATACGACCGCAGTGTTTGAGCCAGATGTTGGTGTCGAGAGTTATGTAGGTGACGCTGCTGTCCATACGGTCGCCCAAGTCACCCTCAGCACGCTCGCTGGCCGCAGTGACACTGCCTCCAGAGTCGGTGATGCTCATATCATCAATGTTGTAGCCGTCCGCGTAGTACATGTCGCTTGTTTGTCTAACCTGCTGCAACGCCTGTTGGTGTTGCTGCAGATGGAACAGATGATGGCTCTGTAACTGCTCGGTATCATTCTCTTCAAACATGTTGAACCACAAGATGTCCTTTTCAGCCAGCGAAAGCCCGTCCGTGATGTTGTACAAATTCTCAAACGTTATTGGCTGCAAAAAGTTGTTTTGCACAAACCTGCCGTCGCTCAATAAAAAGTCCTCCGTGTACGAGTAAGGGTCTTGCAGATTGGCGGTCGATGAGGCCGCCACCACCGCAGAATCGGTGGTGTTGTAGACATTCTCGTCGTACTTGAACTCGCTCATGGTACGCACAAGTCCAAAATCGTGCTGGTCTGCGAGAATCCGTGCGAGTAAGATGATGCGCACCACACGCTCATCGTTGTCGTTTTCCAAATCCTGCTTGGACTTTTGGTCGGCGCCCTCGCTCAGCATGTTGTTGACAATTGGATATGTTCCGCAGATGGGCAAATCAAACATATCGGTGTTCTTTACTCCAGCAGTCTCCAAGTCAACAAAATCGCCCTTTTCAACAAGCGTGTCGAACCACAAGGTTCCCCAACACTTCCACACCTCAGGTAAAAATTCATTCTCGTTAAAGTATTGCAAGTAAGATGTGGACTGTGAGAGGTAGCGAGCACTCAACTCGCGCAACTTGCGACTGCCCTTGACAATGGCCAACACAGAGTTCAAGTACTTGATAAACAGATCCCATGGGAACAACCTTTTGAAGAGCCATCCAAACATGGGTGCCGAGTTGGGGAACTTTTTAGTGGCTTCACCAACGCTGATCATAAAGTATAGCCAAACAATAATGTGGCTTGTCAGCGCCTGCTTTGGTCCAATCAAATAGTGGTTCAATATGCGGATGGAGAGCTCCAATACAGACTTGTTGATGTACTGGAGACAGTAGAACCAATCATTGACTGAAAGTTCGGAGGCGCATGCTGCCGAGTGATCGGAGGAGAGTCCGCTCTCTGTGCCGTTTGCAGTCGAGGTGCTTGCATTCTCGTCCATGTTCAGTGTACGCGACTTGCGCTTCTTATCTTTTTTATCCTTACGTTCTTTCAATGCTTCTGGGAGCATGAAAATCTTTGCAAATGGGTTCTTTGCGTCGCCAAATCCAATCAAATGGTTGATATTGGCAAGCGCAAAAAGCGAACCTTTATTGAACCAAAAGTTCATCTTTTCGATGGAGTTGGTTACGGTTGCTTGGTTTGGAAGGTGCTGATGGTGTTGGTTGAGCTGTTGCTGGTGTTGCAGTTGGTGTTGTTGAGTATGCAGTTGTTGCTGCTGTAAATAGTACGGATGGTTTGGATCATTAATACTTGTAACACCTGATGGAGTATACAACTCTCTAGTAAAAAAATTGTATCCATTTGAATCAGATCCAAAAGTCAAACCATATCTAGTTACCAAATCAATACCATATTGAACTTGCGAATCGTGGATAGCTTCTGCTTCGCTTTGTCTGTTGAAAATGCTCAATAATACTTTATGAATTTTAATAAAATCGATAATTGGCAACTCCAAAAGCGACAAAATGTTACGCTGTGTGCAGATGTTTTCCACCACCAACTTGAGGTACTGCTGAGTAGGAACAAAAGGATCGTGGCAGATAACAGACTTTCCAATGTTGACCAATGCATCCAAGTTGTCCTGCTGAACAGTACACATATGGTAATAGATCTTGCCGTGACCATACAACGTTTTCATTGCAACAGAATACCAGTACTCCGCACTGATTTTCCAGTCTATAAATTTCAGCGCATAAAGAGCAATGGCCATACGTGATAAGTCACCCAATTTTTCCAGCCACCAGCCCTCCATTTCCAAAGCAGGATCTGTCAAGCTCGAAATAATGTTGAAACAGTATGCAATAAAGCACGAGCAAATCTCGTGGTCCTGGAAAATGCCCATAATGTTCTTCAACACCTCCAAAAAGCCCACCACACCGTAAACCCACATTCTGCGTGGAATTTTATAGAGATCAACGATATTCTTGCCTGTTTTGAACTGGGTTTGGTTTGACGACGGTTTGAGCGCAGTGACCAAAAAATCGTAGTAGTTGTCCAAGAGAGCGATATTGTGGTGGTAGACGGTCCACAAGTCGTTTGAGAGCTCGGACGTGCGCGCTGTGTTTGAAGGCGCGGCAACGGCGGCGCCAGTACCGTACATGTTGTTCTGTGTAAACCCGTTGATCTGGTTGATCTTCATGGTGATCTCGATGCAGTGTTTTTGAACCGTTTCCTCATAGTTTACAATATTTTTGTATGTTTCTTTAAGTTTGGAGGCGAGTTGCTGTTCTTCTTCCGACATGGCGCGCGCTGCTGCTGCTGTGACTGCACGCTCTTTTTCTTTGGCATCTTTGGGTTCTTCTCTTTGTTGATCTCTCAATTGTTGGTCTCTCAATTGCTGGTCTCTCGATTGTTGTTCCCTCAATTGCTGTTCCCTCAACTGTTGTTCTCTCAACTGCTGCTCTCTCAACTGTTGCTCTCTTGATTGCTGCTCTCTCAACTGCTGTTCTCTCAACTGTTGTTCTCGCATCTGCTGCTCCCTCTGCTTTTGTTCCACCTTGATCTGTTGCTCTGCCTGCTCTCTTGCATGATCTTTGATCCTTTCACCCTGGTAAACATCCTCCTCCAAGTAGTACTGGCCCTGTTGTGTTTGCTGTGTTTGCTGCTGCTCCTCAGACAGATCCGAGTTGTTCTGCTGCTGGGTGACGTTTGGGCTCAGTGGGACGTCGTATGCGGTTGGCGTTGGGGTTTTCATTGCGCCCTGCTGGCTCTGGATGAGCGTTCTTCTCGCCTGCAGCCGCGCTGCGATGCCGTTGTAGTTGCGTGGCGACGGCTGGTTCGAGTTGGAGGGCGTTTGAACATGTGGCGACGGTGTTGTCGCGCTGCTATTGAACCCCATGTTCTGCGGCGACAGCGCGTAGTACTCTAGCGGGAGACTGGGCTGCGAAGTGCCGTTGAATTGGTACAGTTGCGGTAGTTGCGGTAACTGTAATGCTGGATTCTGTGTGCGCTTGTTGGCGTTGCCAATCATATAAGTTGACAAGCTATTCTGGCGCTTTTGGGCGCCCAACTGAGTCGTTGCGGTTTGGTGACTCTGCTGGTCGGGCAGTGCGATGTTACCAGGCGACTCGCTCAGGTACGGCTTATAGAGCTGCTGCGGCACGTACACCAGGGGGCTCTGGGCGAGCGGGCTCTGGTAATACTGCTGGTAGTGGCTCGGATGGGCCGCTTGCGGGAGTTCGTACGCCGGCGTCAGTGACAGGATCCGTGACTGGGGGACGCTCCGATTGGGCTGGTTGTGGTCAGCCTCCTTGTTTCTGAATGCAATCCCCAGATCGTGTTCGCCTGGGACTGAGTTTATGGGTTTGTCTATACTGTTGGCGTCACTGCCGTTGTTCATACTGGTTCAGGGGAGGTGTATGAACATACGAGGTGAATGGTGGTGATATTTGTTATTTCTAATTTGAGACGGTTTGAAGGGGGACGAAAAATTAGTGGACAATTTTCAAAATCATGAACGAGCCATGAGCCATGAACGAACGAAGTGAGTGAATGGGCGATTTAGTATGATTAGAGATAGAGAGTGTAGAATGAGATAGTCAGTACTAGCCAATTAACGTATATCTTAATGACCTACAATTGATCAGAACATACCAATTACATAACACGTAGACACAGATCTAGTTAAGGTTTACCAGCTGCGAACATGTGAGGCACGGAAAACCAGCAATTTCAGTTTTCAGTTGCAGCCATTTCAGATCAGCATGGATCGAAAGCTGATCTGAAATTGGGAGTGTGGGGAGGTGAGATTGAATGGAAAACGGAAGATGGAAGTTCACGCAGATAAGGAGATGAGAAGAGCAACAAACGGAACGCAATGGTACGGATCGTGCAGATGAAACACAGGGGTTGATGTATGCGGGGTGGTACATTGAGAGAGGTGAACAAAGAGAGGGTGATGGAGAGTTTTTGGTTGGAGGTTGGAGAGTGTTGTAAGAGTTAGGAGGAGGTGTTTGGAGATGGAGGAGGAGGTGTTTGGAATAGATGAGTTGAGGGTGGATAGAACAATGACTGAGAGTTAGTAATTGAGATTTTGCCTGATTGGGTGGTTGCGAAAAGTGAGGCCTATTTGGGTTTGTTGCGAAATGATGATGGGAGGAGTGGATTTATGGTGGAGGGTAGTTTGATGGGTGGTAAATGAGTGAGTGGATTGGTGTAGTGAATTGGTATAGTGAATTATTGAGTTCATTGTAGAGTTAGTTGTAGAGGTAATTTCAGAGTTAATTGTAGAGGTAATTGCAGAGTTAATTGTAGAGGTAATTGCAGAGTTAACTGTAGAGGTGAATGCAGAGTTAACTGTAGAGGTGATTGTAGTGTTAATTGTAGTGTTAGTGTTAATTGTAGTGTTAGTGTTAATTTGTAGAGGTAACTGTAGTGTTATTTGTAGTGTTAATTGTAGTTTCAATTGCGGAGAATTATAGTGGTAATTGTACTGTTATCTGTAGAGTAAATTGTAGAGTAAATAGGTAGAAGAATCGGTAGTGAATAATAAAACGCAACTAGTGAAGTGTAAACTGATAAATAGATATAACATAATGATAGAACTGATATAGTATACATAGATGCTTGGAGAGTGAAAATTATGGTAGTAAATGAATGTATAAATAGCTGGTGGGGAAACGATTAAATCATGGACGCGTAATACATGACAAGGAGTGGTAAACAAATATTGTAGGGGTGTGAAGTTAAATGAGCCCTATGAACCTTGAACCTTAACTGTTTAACTAATACAGATAGGCAATAATATAGAAATCACTTGTGAAAAGTTGAAAGTTTTCTATAAAAACAATCGGAATTCGGCCCAAACACTACAAGATCAAAGCTTAGTTCATATATTATGTCTTATCCTACTCATACTCTCCTAAAACAAGGACCTCGCTCGAAATTGCTCGTATCGAAAGTCACGTGATCTCAATCTCACTAACGAAACCACCTACATTTAGAGTCAGCAAAACATAAGAAAAGTCAGAGGAGGTCACCCATCAAATAGGCTATTTCTATTATCTTCTCTGATGTTCCATCTCTTCATTTTCTAATTCATCTTGCTTGACATTCTTCTCTTCACTCATATTCCGTCTCACCCTCCTCACTAATCACTCTAATCCTAAATCACTAATCCTCACTCTCCTTCTACATCCTTAACGTAAGATTCTGTATTAATATCTAAGCTAAATAGCCTTCGCACCATAAGGAAACAAACACCACATAACCCAAAGTATCCACACGGACTACTTCAACTTTTTCTTTGGTCTCAACTGGTTGGTGTGTCCACACTTTCTCTTACGGCAGTTGGTAGCTCTAGGTGGCAATCTGGCGTAACATTTACGGCAGATAGACTTTTCACAGTTGTACTTGGAAGCCAAAGCTTTTAAGGATGGTTCAATCATCTTTGCTGTCTATGGATAGAGAAAAGGTGTTGTAAGTTGAAAAATTTTAAAGGTGGTTGAGCGGAGCGAGCGCAGTGCGAGGAGAGGTGCGACTGGGTCACGTGTGAATGAGCGCCTGCGAAAAAAAAAAGGGCGTTGTGTTAAGTTTAGTGGGTGGTGCACGCACTCAGGGCTACAGCCCTGTCCCATTATGGTAATTTAAGTGCACGTGTTGGTGCTATCATTGAACACGTGCCTGATCACATGCCTCCCCAATCTATGTTTTGAATTTTGCTTTTCACGAAACTAGGCAAGGAGCACCATGAGCGACAACCAGGACCCGTTTGCTGGTGGACCCGCACAGACACCGGACGAGCATCCGAATGTGGAGTCACAGGCGAGCGAGAGGCTGAATTTCAGCGAAGAACCTCAGCTTGATGAGCAAGCTGGTCACCAAGAAGTTCCTGAATATGACTTTACCCAACAGCCGGAGCTGCTTGGGGAGATTAATGAGTTTATTGGAGAACAGTATCAGATACAGGGATTGGATGAGAGTGTGAATGATGCGATTGCGTCGATGGGAGAGATTGAGAATGTACAATCTGTTGAAGAACCAAGGGTTGAGGAATTAAATGATCAATCGAATGAGAATGATCAAACAAATGAATCGAATGAGAAGACGAATGATCAAACAAATGAGTCAAATCATGAGACAAATCAACAATCAATTGATCATTCAATTCAAGAACCAAATCCAACTCAAAAACCAAATGAAAATCAGGTTCCCCAATTAAAATCAATTCTGGAACCAGATCTTGATGAACCTTCAGTTTTAGATACAACACAATTTGCAACCCCACTGAAATCTTTACCAGCATTGAAAGATATAGATACGATAAGTACACCAAAAGCCTTTAGTGTGGCTAAAGATGGTTTAGAAGGGTCGCCAGTTCTCAAAAAGAGAGCGTTGGATCCAATTTCAGGAGACTTCTACTCTGCAATTGCTACGTTTCTTTCGGTTGACGAATCTCTTGTACATTCAATTCATAACGAACAACTTATCAGAGTTCTTGCTGAAAAGTCTTCGAAATTCCAAGAGTTGGTTTCAGAAACGTCGTTTTTACAGCTCAAGAATGAACAAACAGCTCAGCAAACCACTAAATACGTGGATGATCTCAAGGCTAAACTTCACACAACTCGTACACAATTAAACACGGTGACTACAGAAAAGGAAGAGTTGCAGCGTACAAATCACCACCAGACCAACCAAATTCACGAATTGACAACGTCTCACAAGATTTTGAGCGACCGTGTCAACACCTTGGTAGAATCTGAGAAGTCTTGGGAGAACCAGGCACGTAACTTGGAAATGGAGCGTGATTTGCAGTCGGTTAAATTAAACGAGAATGTGGACCAATTGACAAGCGACAGCATTGAGCAAAGCAAGCGTATCAATGAGTTGACTAAAGAGTTGAACTCGAGTAGAAATGAGCTGTTTGATCTTAAGTTGTCTCTCTCAAAGGTTAACAACGAGGTTGAGTACTTGAAAAACCAGAAACAATGGTACGAAGACGAATTATCACTGCTTCAAGGTAGGTACACTGATTTGATAAAGAAACACGAATCGGAGTACCTCCTCACTTCTTCGAAAATTGCAGAGTTAACGTCGAAGAATAACTCTCTTACCACAACTGTATCTACCTTAGAAAAACAAGCACAAGATTTGAGAACCCAATTACTGGAAAAATCAAATACAAACACAACACTCTCCAACAATTTTGAATTAGAGAGAGAAGACTTCCTTCAACAGATTCAAAACCAGGATGATCTTATTAAGTTGACTAAACAACAGGTTGAACAACGTGCTAACAGAATCGAACAATTAGAAAAGTATTCTGATGACTTGAAGTCTAAGTTGGGTGAGTCTATCGACACACTTCAAGCTTCTTTAACTGCAAAGACTGAAAAATGCTTGGAACTTGAAGCAAAACTTAAACGTACTGAGGAAGTTTTGGAGAAGGAAATCCAAGCAGGAGCAAATGAAACTCCAATCCTCACTGAAACTTCTTCCCTTATTGCATCCAAGGGAATTTCACTCTCTACCTTATACTCTGAGTTTAACCACTTGAAGAAGTTGGTTGTTTTGGAGCGTTCTCAAAAGGAAAAGTTGGCTGCCCAATTAGAACTGTTTGTCACTGAATTGGAATCTAAAAAGCCAGCCATTGCCAATTACCGTGACCAAATTAAGTTCTACGAGGACTCCTTGCAAGAGATGTTGAACAAGGTGGAAGCTATTCGTTTAGAGAAGGTGAATGCAGAAAAGGACTCCAACAGATTGAGATCGCGTATGAACGAACGTGAGAACGAATTGGTTCTGATGAAGAATTTGTTGAAGGATGTTGGAAGACAATTGTGTTATTTCTTAATCCACTCGCGTGTGAGAGAAAATGATGACGATCCTTTAACTTTAAGCGAAAAGAAGGCTATAGAAAACATACTTCTGAAAACCGGCAATTATGATGGAGAGGAAGAATCAGACTCAGACAAACTTGTACTGGAAAGATTCCTTGAATTCAAGAATATTGTTGAATTGAAGCAAAAGAACGAGGACTTGCTTCGTGCTGTTCGTTTATTAACAAAGAAGTTGGAAAGTAAGGAAGAGGAGAACAACAACCTTGAGTCTGATGCTATCGAAGAAGCCAAGGATGCAATTTTGACTTTGGAAGGGGAATTGGACCTGCTCGCAACTAAGTTGAACGCAGTAACCAAGGAACGTGATGCTTTGAGATCCTCTATTGGTTCTTCCACTCAATCTGTTTCTTCAAACAACACAAATGTCCTGGCTTTGGAAACCAAATTGGAGGAAAGTAATAAAACCATTAAAACACTTCAAGATCAAAGCTCAGCCATTCAATCCGATTTGAATGCCAAGTTGAGACAGGCTGTCAATGCGAAAAACGAAGCACAAATTAAGTTGTCTCTGAGCCAACATGCTACTGAGCTTGCCGAAACGAGATACAAAAACTCTCAGCGCTTGGTGGAGGACGCTAGAAGCGAGATTGACCAACTTAAACAAACTCTTCAATTCTGGAAAGATCAACTGTCGAAACAAGAAGCTTTGTTGATTTCAAAATCGAACGAATTGAGAGAAATTGAAGCTGCCAACTCGAAGAACACCATCAAATTGAGCCAGCTCTCATCTGAACAGAAATACCAGACATCTGTTCAACAATCCTTGAAAGATGAGATTTCTCAATTGAAGAAGGACAAGAATCAATTGAACGATTTTGTAGTCAATTTGCAGTCGCTTTTGAAGCAACGTGATGACTCTTCCAAGGAGATCTCAGCTAGACTCAACAGATCGATTGAAAACTACCAAACCTTGCATGATAAATTGAGTGAAAAGGATGAGCGTATTTCAATTTTGACCAGTCAAGCTGAATTAACCTTGAAAGCCCAAAATACAAAGTTGGAACAGGTTGGTGAAGTAAGCAGACAGTTATTGGATGCTAAAACCGCATTGAGCGAAAAGGATAGCGTTGAAAAGAGATTGAGAGAGAAGATTGGTGACTTAGAGAAGAAGTTGGAAAAGATCACCAGTTCCACTACAATCGCCACGAACGGAGGTGAATCGCTCCAAAACCAAAACCTCCGTATCGAGATTGATCAACTCAAGCTGGACTTGGTGAATTCCGAATCTCAAGTTTCTGAATTACTGGCTCTTGCTCGGGCCAGTGAAGAAGCTCTTGTCAGCGCCACCAACAACTTTGAACAGTACAAGTTGGAGCATAACTCTAAGTTTGACGAACTCAACAAAGAAAAAGCACTGTTGGAGGAAGAAGTCACCAAACTTCATTCTTCTTTGGGCGAAATCAAATCTGAACTCCAGCTGGCAATTGATAAGCATTCTAGCGAAGCTAATGATTTGAAGGCTAAAATGGATGAGTACTACCAAAAGGCAACAGCATATGACGCCTTGAAGAATGACTATGAGAATAGACTTAGTTCTGTTCGTATAGACTTGGAGGCTCAAGTTCAATTGGCTACAGACAACCAGGCCAAGTACCAGTCTGAATTAACAAAGAATCATGAATTATCCAATCAATTGGTTGTCAAGGGAGAAACCGAAGATCAATTGAACTCCAAAATCCAAGCTTTGAACGAGGAGTTAAATAAGGTTCTTGCAAAGGAAGAAGCTGTAAACGCTGAAAAGGTTTTAGTTGAAGAAGAATTGGCAGCTATCAAGGTGAGCTTTGAGGAGTTGAAGGAACAAAATCTGATTGTGTTGAATCAATTGGAATTGTCTAAACCGGAGGCAACAGTACCAGAAGAAGACCCTGAATCTTTTGACGGCTTGAAGGAAGTTGTTGGATATTTACGCCGTGAGAAGGAGTCTGCTGAAGTTAAATTATCTGTTAAGATTAACGAGTGCAACTCTCTCAACCAGACTTTGACTAAACTCAGTGGAGAATTACAACGAGTTAAGGCTGAATTGGCTGCAAAGGCTGACAATAAAATCTCACAAGTGTCCCTTTCAGTTGACACATCCAAGCTTGATGAGCAATTGGAACAACTTAATATTTTGAGAGAAAGTAACACTACTTTGCGCTCTGAGAATGCAGACAAGTTGAAACGCATCACCGAATTAGAAGGTAAATTGCAGCAGATTGCACAACAATTAGAACCTTTGAGAGAGCGCAACAACGCATTGGTGACCGAAGTTGAGGTTGCACAGCAAAAGGTGGCATTTGTTGAGGAGAAGAATGAAAGATTGAAGCAGCAGGCGGCCGCTGTTAAGCCTGCAAGTCCTATTGGAACTCCAGCTCCAGTAGAAACTCCAGCTCCAGAAACATCGCAGCAATCTAATGACGAAGTCATTGCAGCTATGAAGGAGAAATACAACGATCTCAGAACCAAGGCCAACAGCAGACTCGCACTGCAAAACGAAACTATCACCAAGTTGCGCGAGTCTGTTGCTACATTGACTGAGGAACTCAACACCTTGAAGAAGGATCACTTGGATGCAGTCAACAAGTTGAACCAAGAACACAGCACTGTGATCAACAAACTCAACCAAGAGCATGCTTCTGCTATTGAAGAAACGGGCAAGAAAACCAAAGAACAAAACAAGTACATTGGAACGTTGACTCAAGAGAAGAACGCGTTAGTTGTACAATTGGCGCAATTGAAAAAGTCTCAAACTTCTGGAGATGCAAAACAATCCACCGATCAAATTACCAAACTTGAAGAAACAATCAAAAAGTTAAAGGAACAAACTGCCAAGGAAAAAGAAGAATTGGAGGAAAAGTTGCAAAAAGCATCTACTGGAGGATCGTCTGAATTGGAGAAGAAACTTGCTCTGATTGAAGCCGATCGTACTGCTATCTCAAATAAATTGGGAGAAACAGAGAAGGAGATTGAAACTTTGAAGCAAGGATTCGATGTTAAATTGGAGAGTGAACGCGAAAGTGTCAAACAAAGAGTGGAAAAACTCTATGAGATGAAAATGAAAATGTTAAACAAAAAGGTTGAACGCTTAGAAAAAGAGTCGTCTAATACTCAAACAAATGGGGCTTCTACCGGAGGTTTACCTGCGGTTCCTGCTTTTGGAACACTGGGTTTTGGTGCTAAACCATTACCTGTTCAGCCTACACAACCTGCACCTGCTCAATCTCAGCCAGGTAAAGGTTACCCATTTACAGAGAGTACTTTGACAGTGCACCGTCCTGCTTCTGCTGGTGTAGAGAAAACAAATGAAGAAGTTTCTGGTCAAAAGAGACCTTTTTCTGGGGCTAATAATAATGCTGCTAAGAAACCCAAGGAATAGCATATGTGTAATATAATTTATTAAAAGATCAGCGTAGACTCAACACTTGTACTCCGGGCGTAATATCCCCCCTCATCACCATATTCAGGTACATTGCAACACGGATGATTAAGGGTAGCCAAGGATGGTGGGGTCAAGGTAGTATCGACACCCGTGCCACCTTGCGGGGACCTTGTGTCAACAATAAGGGTTCAACAAGTACAAACATGGAAATGCCACTCCAAAGTATTGATAATTCTTGGAAATTATAAAACCGAATTCATGGAGGGAATGGTGGGGATGAAGGTGACGTTATCATTATAAGCTGAAGTGGTGTTCCTCCGTAATGCATATTCCCCCAAAAATGCGTACCTCTCTGCAGTTGGCAACTTTAAGAAGTGCGAACGTTCGCAAAAAAGGCATACTATTGGATGTGATACACATATGCTTGGGTCTCATAAAGAGGAGTTCTAGATTTGCTACGACGTTTGAGTGGTTAACATCACCAAAAATGGAAATTGATAGGAGAATTCTTGTAACCAACACATATTGACAGCTGGTAATAAATTTCTAGGCACCGGAAGAACACACACCCCTCCTCATATCAGCTACGAAACTCCGATATAGTTGTGAGCGTGAACTGAGCAATGGTAAGAGCTATAAACCAACCGTGGCCAGTTCCTTTGGAAGTAGGCCAAATTTTTGGTGTTCGTTTTTTCGGACTTCTGTTCTGAGTTGCCTCGTATTTTGGCTGCAAAATGTAATAAATTGATTCAGATTTTCACCCGGTAATGACGTAGAATTGTTGCGGATAATGTCGATAGATTACAGCCCCAGTCCAGTTCCCCACAGAACAACCCCAGTTGCTGTGGTAGAATAGAACTCCGGGATTCGATGCAATCTTAGCAGGGTACAAGAAATTTTGAGCGTTTGCGATTTTGTGCTGATATACCGATGAGATATCACTATATTGTTGGGGGAAGGCCAATGCATAAATAGACTTCATAATGCGCCAGTTTTAAGGATCTCCAGATCATCATGTCAGATAAAAAGGAAGTCAAATCAATCAGTTCAGTCCAAACAACAGACTTGGAGAGACAACCAGAACCAGAAAAGAAGAAGTGGAAATGGAAGGTGAACAAAGACGATTCTCCTCCTCAAATCTACAACTGGACCTTGTACAGTACTCTTTTCGTATTTGGTATTATGGGTATGTGTCGTGGATTTGATGAAGGTGGTATTGCTGGATCTCTTGCATTGCCAGGATTTAAGAGACAGTTTGGTTTGGACGACCCAACCAAATCTCCTTCTGAAATTGCTGACTTGAAAGGTAACATTGCTGCTATGGTTCAATTGGGCTGTATTGGTGGTGCTCTTGTTGCTATGTATACTGTTGATACTTTTGGACGTGTGAGAACTGCGCAGGGCGTATGTGTTGCATGGATCTGTGCCGTTATCATTCAGCTTACTTCTAAAGGTGTTGGTCAATTATACGCTGGTAGATTATTGGAAGGTATTGCTATTGGACAAACGTGTACTATTGGGCCTTCTTATACTTCTGAAGTTGCTCCAAAGGCAATTAGAGGTTTGGCTGTGTCTGTTTTTTCAGGTGCGGTGTACTGTGGTATAATGATGGGGTACGTTGTTTCTTATGCTGCTATTTTGTACATTTCTGACGACAATAAGTTGCAATGGATGCTCGCGATTGCTCTCAAAATTGCATTAGCTGGTGTTATTTTCATCTTGACCTTTATCTTTTGTCTTGAATCTCCCAGATGGCTTTTGAAGGTTGGTCAAAACGACAGAGCGATTGCAAATTTGTCTAAACTCCGTAACTTACCCGCAGACCACCCATACATTGTTGGAGAAATCAGTGACATCAACGAGCAAGTCTTGATGGAAAAGGAAGCCACTTCTAGATCGACCATTTGGGGACAATTTAAAGATTTATTCTTGGTAAAGTCTATTAGGTACAGATTCTGGGCCATTGCTTTCATGGCTCAGATTTTGGGTCAATGGTCGGGTGCTTCTGCCATCACTACTTACTCTGCGGAATTGTTCTCGTTGACAGGGATTAAAGGTCCTGATACGTTGAAAATGTCCGTCATTTTTGGTGTTGTGAAATTCATTTCTGGTTACTCTTCTGCTTTCTTTGTTATCGATTACTTGGGGAGGAAGAGAGCATTATACATTGGTATTTCCATTCAATTGGTCACCATTTTGTTCTTTGCCATTTTCTTAGCTGTTGTTCCTGAAGCTTCACATCACGCTTCTGCTGATAGTTTGAGCCCCTCGCAACTTCACGCTGCCCGTGCTGCTCTTGCTTCTCTTTTCTTATCTGGTGTGGGCTGGACCATGGGCTTTAACTGTGTGCAATACTTGCTTGGAGCTGAGCTTTTCCCACTTTATATCAGATCTTTTGCCCAATCCACCACCATGGCAGTTCACTTTGCAAACCAATATGCCATGAACAAGGCGATGCCACCAATGTTGTTAGGACTCAATGGTTACGGTGCCTTCTTCTTTTTCACAGCAATCATGTTTATTGGTCTCTGGTGGGCCTATTTCTTTGTTGCAGAGGTGGCTGGTAGATCTTTGGAATCTATGGAAGAGGTCTTCAACTTACCTTGGTACTTAATTGGCCGTAAAGGGAATGAGTTGTGCCCAGATCATTCTGAGATCAACAAAATTCACTACAGTGCCAAAGAAGAAGGAAACACTTATGAGCCTAACATTACGTATGATGACAGCCCCAAGCCTACTTCAAACTTTGTCGAAAACGTTGACCGTGAAGATGAAGAAAAGAAGAGTTAGTTTTATTTGAGAGTATATTTTATAGGTTATTTGTATTCAATTTATGTATTTGAGATTTAATGTTTAATTGCATCTCCGCAAATTCCTCTTTAGTCTTATTTTTTTGTAAATTTGTGTCAAACTTTGGGTGCAAAAAAAATTAAGAGTCAAATTTAAAGATTTTCAATTATTATATATTAGGATGATTAATTAAATAGATCTAAGCATTTACACTTATCTGCTTCTCGTTTACACTCTGCTTCTCAAGTATACTGTGTTGTCTTTCCTCCTCGACCTTTGCAGCAAATTCTGGATCAAGTTCGGAGTTGTAGAGGACAATTCCGTTTTCTCTCGCATTTGCTCTTTCTTCCTTCTTATAAAAGTATAACACCACGATAGTCCACACCAGAAGAGCAAGAGCCGAAGATGCAGTAAAGGAGAAACCCTTTAAGAAACGAGGAGCCTCGACAGTTTTCCAAACTAAAACTGCGATCCATGCAGTGGACTGTTGGGCTAATATATTCATCGAAACAAGCACAACCTGTCTTTCTCTAATATCCTTACGACATATATCACCCTGCCACGAATACAAAACAGGGGCCATGGCCCAACCAAAGTACTGCAAACAGAATGCAAACCACTTTGCTCTCTCAGGAATGTGCCAGACAGCTAACAACACATTACCCAAAATATTGAAAACTTGTGAAAATACGATAGCCCCCCATCTAGAATTGAAAAGATCAGCAAAACAACAGGTGATTACAAGCCATAACAAGCCCAAACCTGGAGTCAATGCTGTGTAGTCTTGTAACTCACCAGGACCATATCTAGGTTTCCCATTAGAATCTGTCAAAGATTTCAACCATAAGGCGTAGGCACCAGAAGTACCAGAAGAGTTATTCCAGCAGAAAATGTTCCAGAGTGAGAGGACGTAGATGTGCCACAGGGAGAAAATGGACTTCCAAATATCCAAGTTGAAAAAGTACTCTACTTCATTTTCTCTTGGTTTTGCGTTCTTCTGGTCAGCTCTCATACGACGACGAGCAATTCTGATATCGTCGTCACTCAAAAATGGTGAGTAACAATCCTCAGGAGTTCCAGGAATCATATAGTAACCCAAGATTCCAACTGGTAAGGAGATCACGGCACTGCATTTGTTAGTATTTTTCTGTAAGAGCAAAATCAGGATACATACCCATCAAAAATAAAGAACCATTGCCAGGCTTGGTGACCCGCGACACCATCAAAGTTTCTTGCGATTGCACCAGAGAGCAATCCCGAAGTCAAAATACCAAGATACTGGCCAAGATAGTAAAAACCAGCTCTTCTAGCAACTTCACCAGTGGAAGATTTGAACCACAGGGCAAAAAGAGCATGGTAAGCCAAGTAGGAAGGTGCTTCCAATGCACCGATGAAGAAACGGATAGCCTTCAAACCCTCCACATTATGAACAACAGAAGCAAGAGCTGTTAAAACGGACCATCCCAAATCGAGAGATGGAAGAACGTAATTTAATGGTAAAGCATACAAAACGTACATGAATGGAATTTGGAAAATAATGTTACCAACACTGAACAAAACCTGAGTATTCACGAAATCGTTACCTTCCATTCCAATCAGTTGTTTGAGACCTCCGATATATGCATTTGTCAAGTTTGTTTGATCCAAGTACTTGACCCAATACGCCATAAGCGAGTAAAAGGTAAGCAACAAATCGAGCTTCATAATCACACGACGCTCTTCTGGAGTGTCACTGTCGTGGAACCAATGGTACCATTTTCTCTGACTTCTGGTACTTGACTTCACACGATACTCATATTCATCAAAAAACTTGTACCACTTACGGTCTTTCTCGTCACGGTACTCCAAAACTTCTTCTTCGGACTGAACGTCAAATTGCTGTTCCTCGTTAAATGTCTTCTCGAGGGACCCTTGATCTGACACATCTTTGGACTCATTAACAGTCTCTGTAACAGGCTGTAAGTCTTCTGGAAGAATTCTTCTCTGTGGGAGAAACCCCCACTTCATACGTTGAAACGGTACAAGAAGCAGACTCATTGTTGCTCCCTAAAATCAGTACATATTATTGCTTTATATAACCTGTACGATGAGGTAGTTAGAACTGTGGCGTGCGATGTTGCAATCATGCAATGATTCATTTTAGAATATTAACGGCCCTGTTATGAGAGTCAAAAATAAAAACGGCCCTTGTTAGTTATGAGTCAAAGTAAATACAATGAAGACACCTAGGGTGTCAACTAAAAGGTGAGGATATTCAAATTTAAATGAGTTGCGAGCGATGTACTTTAAACTGATTGACGTCTTAAAATACATCATAGGGAAGGTCTTCCAGTGTTGAGTTCACCTAAGGCGTCGCTATTAATTTAATGAAAATTCTTTTGCATTATTGTGTACAGTGATATAGGTATACTAATTAGTGTTTATAGATAATAATTACTTGAGCAAACAAAAGGAAAGTTTTCTCTGGTTTAACTGCGGCATTGCTATTGTGGCAGAATTGCGCTCTACGTGGAGGCTACCTAATCCAGAGATGAAGTGAGAAGAGGTGGGGGAAGTAAAGTTAAATTATTGTAGAGAGCAATATTATGTTATAACGTAAGTTAAACGTGAAGAGAACAAAATGGCACTTCCAAAGTACAAAATGTTATGTGTCTAAAGTGCAAAATAAGAGATCCCGGAACCGGCTCTCCAATCATCACAGACTCAGTACATTAATAAGAACAGTCCTCACGTAAAGTTGATGAAAAACTGCACGTCCCAAAAGGGGAAAAATATAATTCACGTGATGTGTCACCTGAATCAGGTTAACGACCAACAAAACAGGTATTCAAAAAAGTTAACACTGAGACCGAAAGACACACGAGATCGAAACATCGTGATCGCAACCCATTTGAATAGATTAGTTTCGCGTTTAGTCTTACCGTCATAAACTAGCCATACATTAATCCAAGATGTCTTTTTTAAATACGATTAGAGGTTTTGGGCGAAACTCCAAGAAGAACAAGAAGGACTTGGATTCGCCTGCTCCATTATACTCGCACTCCAATAATTCGGGATCGCCCTTGAGAAGAACACAGTCGCCAACCAAGATGTCTCCGCTGAAGCAGCAACGCGTTAATCAAATACATTTCGCGAACTCGCAGACTTCTCCAACTAGACGAAATCGAGCAGGAACCGGCCCAAGTCCACAACGTCAGCACCAGAACCTGCTGCCTAAAAGACTGAACAATACAGACACACCAAAGGAGAACTTACCCTTGTTCTTATGTGAGCCTTTTGTGAAAACAGCTCTCGTCAAGGGTTCTTTTAAAACCATTGTTCAACTTCCTAAATATGTTGATTATGGTGAATGGATTGCACTTAACATTTTTGAACTTTTCAACAATTTGAATCAGTTTTACGGTGTGATTGATGAATATATTACACCGGAGGCCTATCCCACGATGAACGCGGGACCCAACACGAATTACTTGTGGATGGACTCGAACGGCCAAGCTGTGAACTTGCCTGCATGTCAGTATATTGAATATCTCTTGTCATGGATATCCACCAAGCTTAACGACCAGTCCATCTTCCCTACGAAAAACGGCGGGGCCTTTCCTCCAAACTTTTTGAAGGATTGTAAAAACATTGCTAGACAGATGTTTAGAATCTTTGCACATATTTACCATAACCACTTTGACAAGATTGTGCATTTATCATTGGAGGCACACTGGAACTCATTCTTTGCGCATTTTATAAGTTTCATTAAGGAATACTCTTTGATCGATAGAAGTGAATTGGAGCCACTTTTACCATTGATAGAAAATTTGGAGCAGCAGGGTAAAATCATATAGTCATAAATATTTTTGATAAATATGGAGAGTATGAATAATACGTCAATTAGAATATCCAGGAGCTCTAGTCAAGCCTACCTCTAAAAGCTAGACCTAAATGAAGTGACCTAGTACTAGTGAACTATCTCATTCAAATATCCCATTCGTACTATTCCACTAAACAACTATCCCAATACTAGTACGAACAGTCAAACATATCGCATCACAAAGTACAATCTTCCCAGAACATCTATATTACAAACCTATTTACATCCAAAATATATACATTTATGCAAAAAAGTAGGTCGAGTCTTTCACAACCTCAACGTCAAACTCACCCTTCTCAGGCACCTCAGGAAATTTCAAAGGTGCAAGAACCTGGGTTGTCTTTGCACTTTTCACAAATTCACCGATGGCATTCACATCGACTCCATCAAAAATACTCACAGTGGTTACCATATCCTTACCCATTTGCTTAACTTTAGGGTCATCAGAAGCAAGCAACTGTAATCTCTTCTTCTCCAAGTAAATCTCGTCGGCAACAGTCAAAGCTCTTCCCAAGGTCTTCACGATACTTCTCTTCACGGCCTTGACTTTCGTTACAAGTTCATGGTCGCTTGGAAGGTTGATCACTTGCAAACAGTCCCTGTATCTCTTTTCAAACTCCTCCTTCATTTGGCTGATCAAATCGTTCTTGTGCAAGTTTACAAACTGACTTCTGATCTCCTCGTTCATCTTCTCAACGTCGCAGGCATGAGTCCAGTACGAGTCGTGGACTGCGGCAAAAGCCATGCCTCTACGTCCGCAAGCTCTTGAAGTCATCAACATGTGAGTAGCGTCCAAAGAGTGAACAAAGTTGGGTGGGAAAGCAGTCAACTGTTTTCTGGCGTCCACCTGAGTGGCTCCAAATGGATCGGTGATCGAGATATCCTGCAAGTTGGTCTTGACCAAGGTAGACTTGGAAATTCTGTATGGCTGAACACATGGCAATCCCAATGGTGTGGTCCAGATGACAGACGACATGTGGTTGGGCTTTTTCACATCTTTGGTTGGAACATCGTCGTAGTCAATACGCACAGACTTACTGATTCTTTTAGCAGATTCTCCCAACCAGTCTTGAATATAGTGGGCACCTTCGAAAAGTTCTCTCACAGATGCAAAGACATGCGCGGTCAAGTATCTGGAGTATTCAATGACATCTTCATGATCATCCTTGGTAAAGTACTTGTCCAATTGCTTCTTGATCTGTGCTGCAGCACCAACAAAGGTAACACCGTAAACATTTGTCATGACGGTTTGCTTGATAACTTTTCTCGTTATCTTGTCCTGCAAGAACTTGGCAAGTCTGTGTTCCTCTTTAACGTCGGCGTCGATTCTGGCTTGGACCAACCTGGCAACGTGTGCGTACACATCCTGTGGTCTATCTGCTGGAACCAAGTTAACCTGTTTTGCACCTTCCATATCACCACCAAGCGCAGCGTAATGCTGTAAACCATTACACGAGCCATCCTGGTGAACAGGAATGTGAGACATAAAATCGCATGGGTTTTCCAACTTGTAAGCGTCATTCAACTCAAAGCAGCAGCCCAACACTTGCCATGGCTTCTCACCCTTGGTCCACCAGGCATCAGCAGCATACGGATCTTCTGCAGACTTGAAGATGTTTTCCAAGTTCTTTTCGACAAACTCGATTCTTTCCTCTAATGGAGCCTTGTCGATACCGTAAACATTCGCCAATTGGATCTTGAGCCATTTCAAACCAGACTCGCCCAATCTTCTACCATCCCAGAACAAAAACAAGGATCTCGTCAAATCATTACCCAAATGGTTGAAATGTGGAGACAATGGGTATGCTCTTCCTCTAAAGTCAAGGTTGTGAGGGAAGAAAATCTTCTCCCCTACAAACCCTCTTGCAATTTCCAACTTGTAGTTGGTGTCACATCTCTGGGACTTGGCCAGGGCCACTTCCATGAGTGCGTTTCTCAACTTCTTTTGGTGCTCGAACTTTTCGAGAGGTTCCGCATCCAATGGTAATGGAGTAGGCAAATTTGGAGTTTCAAGGTGTGGTGGGATATCCAAGAACTTTTCACCAGTGTTCCAGTGCTTGATAATAACTTCCAAAACACGGCGATTGACAGTCCAAGGAGTTTCACCCAACACATTCAAACCTTCATAGATATCTTCCAAGTTGCCAGCATCCGAGGCAGCCTTCAAGTATGCTGAGATTTCCGCCGAGTCCTTGGTTCTGACCAAAGAATTACGTGAGAACAAGTATCCACCGTCGTTGAAGGTGGTCCATGGACGAGGAGGCACCAACATTGGGAGTAATTGTGGCTGGACACAGTTACTGAACGATTTACCGGCTAATTGGCGCACAACTTCCTTGTGGAGAAGGAAAACACCCAACTTCTGTCCACTGGCGTACTTGTACGAGTGCTGGATGGCTGGCTGGACACCTGTTACAGTCTTGCCTGTGGTTGGGTCGACACCCCTGACAGTCACCTTTGCAACGTGTTTCAAGAGCGAGATGAGAACAGCTCCGACCTTGGCCAAAACGTTACTGTTCCATTCAGACTGTATCTCACTCTCTTCATCAATGTACAGTTTCTTCATTCTAAGAAGTTTTCTCCATTGGTTCGTGGTTCTGATCTTCTTCGAGTAGACCCTACTTTCAGTACGTTCAAAGCTCAGAGAACGGTGCTCAAGTTCAATAGCTCTTCCAACAGACATCAAAGCTCTTGCTGCTCTCATTCCGTTCTCGATACCACCTGTCGAGGTCAACTTCAACATCTCAAGAATGGTCACCACACACATCTTCTCTGGAGGCACAAGAACCAAGTATGGTGCGTAATGCTCTCTATCTTTTGCAATCTTTTCTTCTTCTAATGTGAGACCCTTGGTTTTGGCCTTGCCCTCTAAAACCAACTTACACTGCTTCACCTCTTCTTCCATATAAGGCAAAAACTCAGCGTACCACTTGAATAATTGAGCATTGAGACCCTTGTTGACACTGAGACCACCTCTCTTTTGCATATCTTCAAATTCGTGCTTCCATTTTTCTTTAGCACCATCTACACCTCTAAGTTCCAATTGTCTTTGTCTAGCTTCGTTGAATATATCCAAAGCTTCATTGAATCTTTTCTTTTGGTCTTCCGTTTGAAGTTTCATGTAAATGCTGTGGTAATCTCTTTTGCTCAAGTTGGAATCTGTGACTTCGTCAGTGTTGTGCAACACATGTCCACTCAAGTCATTTTCGATATCACGAATAACAGTCGTCAACTCTTCCGAGCCAGTCTCCTCTTTCAACCCCAAAAGTGTGTGTCTAATAACTTTGAGCCCGAAAGAATCAACAGCTCTCAAATTATCGGCTTCCTTTTCCAAAGTTGGAACTTGCTCATCATCTTTAAAATATAATGGCATCTTACCTTCCTCATCTTCCTCTACAAAATTCAATCTCACCTCCTTGTATAACTGGATGAAATCCTCTGGAATATGGGTTTCCTTCACATCAACAGTCTTAAACACCTCCATCAACCCTTCAGCACCAATCACATCTATGTGTGAGAACATGCGTTTTGTCTGGGAGACTGTAAGATTCTTGAGGAACTCCTCGTAGGAGGTTCCCGTGTTCAAATACTTGGCAAGCAAAATAGCCAAAGTTCTGTCATTGAATCTGATGAGCGGGAACTGATCACGAAATTTCGCCTTATATTCCTCTGCCTCTTTGAGCGTCACCGAGTCCTGAAGGGCCCACGCCTGGAAGTATTCGTTGAAGGTGAAGACAAACGTTTCTGGGTTGCTGAGAAGTGGGTAAATAGCACGCAAGATACGTTCAGCTCTGTCAAAGGTCTTACTTGCCAAAAGTGCATCGAGTAAAGAGTGCAAATGGACCACATCTTTTGCGTATGGGGATCTGGTAACTGGGTCGTACAGAGAAGACCAGGAACGGGCCTTACGGTCTTCATCCGTCAATTTGCTAATCTTATTCTCGTCTATATTGGTGAAGGCCTTCAAGTGAGCCAGGAAATCACTCCTTTTAGTCACCTGTTTTGCCTTGAGGTCGAGTAACTCTTTATACATCTCAAAATCATCTGGTTTTCTGGTGGCGGTGGTAGCGGCACCAATGCCCGCAGATGTAGAGTTCTGTATTCCTCTGATGAGTCTGGGGAGAGACCGTGTGTTCCTTCGAGAGGCAACTTTCAACATGATGGGTTGTAGTTGAAAAATTTAAAAAAATGCATCGGTTATGTAATATAAGAATCGTGAGATTATAGAGATTGGTGTATGATTATATTGTTACCAATGAGAAGTGTATATCATGAGATGTACTATACTAGATATACCATACTTATTAGATACCATACTTAGATATATCATACTTATACATATTCCATACCATGAGATAATCAGAGATATTCCAAACCATGAAACATTTCAAACCATAAGATTTTCGCAGGTATTTCTATTTAACTAGTTCCTTTAACTAGTATCTCTAGAGTGAAATTCTTGGTGAAGATTGTAGAGGAGTTAAACTATAAAGTTAGCTGGGTTGTAGAATAGAATCCATATTAAAATGATAGGTTCACGTATTAATATACCAAATAGTGATTACAAATATTTAAAGTATTTGGTTAAAATTTAACAAAATTATAATACTCTCAAGAATTATAAGCATTTTGGAGAAAGTCAAAAATTTCATTATTTTACTTTAGTAGTTTATTTATACTGTTTTAACTACCTAAGAATACATCTTTTAAGAAATCTAAACTACTCTATTATAACTCTATTGACCTGATTATTCATTCTTAATTACTCTACTAATAATGATTTATGGATGTTTAAAGTTCTCATTATTCTTTTTTCGTAGTCATTTGAGGCTCGAGAAGTGTCAAAAAATGATGATCTTAAAGAAGATTAATGGATGTGAGGATTTGTGATGGGATAGGATTTGAAGTGTACTATTGATTATTGGATTACACAATTCTTTGATATTCTTGATGTTAAGTATGAGTTTACTTCGTAGAGATTTGCTGTAAATTGATATTAATATTATCTTTAAGTAAAAGTGCATTATTACTGTGGTTCTATTCACTTTATTAGTTCACTTCGTGAATTGTGAGATCTGCTTCAGTTTGGTTTTGGGAGTTCACGAAGTGAACTCTGTGGATACGTCACTTAAATTTAATGAGTTCACTACGTGAACTCGTGAACTCTACTCCACATTATTTCTAATATGAATACTTTACTTAAATTTAATAAGTTCACTTCGTGAACTAGTGAACTCGTGAACTCTACTCCACATAATATGAATACCTCACTTAAATCTAATGAGTTCACTTCGTGAACTCACTACACCATCCTAATTATTCTGCATTCCATACACATTAACGAATTATCCTCTACAACCCCATCTCAGCCTGTAGCGCCTTCAACGCCTCCTCATCCTCATCGTCCTCCTTCGTGGCCTGCGGCTTCGCCTTCGCCACGGTTGGGAACGAAGGCAACTCCTCCTTCGGCTGTTGCACACGCTGTGCTGGCTGTTGCACCTTGTCTGCGTTCGCCTCCTCTTGCAAAGCGGCCAACTCCTCGTCAAGCTCATCCTCGTCCACATACTCGTTCGCCACCGGCCGCGATATGGCCTCGGAAATCTCGTCAGCAAGCTCCACTTGCTCACGGATATCGTCCATGGTCTCCTCCACCTTGTCAATGTCATACTCGCCGTGCAAGTGCTTCAAGGCATTCGAACCCTGCTTCATCGCCTTCATCGTTTCCAAGTTCAAGTTGGCCCCTTCGATCGCAGTCAACTGCGACTCCAATGACTCTATCTGATTCTCGATCTTAAGCAAGTTGGCTTCGTATGTCTTTTTCCTCTTTAAAGCATTCTTGGCCAAGGTCTTGTTCGTCGTGATATGCTTGCGCGCAAGCGCCTCCTGGTCCGCAATCTGCGACTCCACATGGTTGCGTTTTTTGTTGAGTGTTTGGATATGCTCCCGCAAATCAACTATCGCCTTCTTGGGGAGTTCTTTCTTCTGTTGCTGCTTCTGACCGCCAAACAAGTAGTTCCACATGTTTACTGGTTATATATTCAGGAGATTTTTTGATTAGGGAAAGATATGATTTGGTAGCGCGGGAAACTTTCTCTAGCTAGTATAACCTCTTGTAGCTAGTATAACCTCTTGTTACTTGTGTTAGATATCAAACGTTAACTTTATGTGCTCTTTGTATTTCGTTATTTGTATTCAGAGAATAATGGTTATTCAAATTTGGTTCTCTAGATAAACATTGGTTATTTCATTCCGAAGTTCAACTTAGGTTAAATCAATTTGGTAACTTTAGTCAGTAAATTCTACATCTCTCTAACTAATATTAGATTGAACATATACAATTCCATCCTTACTTTTCAACCATTATTCCTTGCAAATTAGTCCCCTGACAGTCTTTGAATTGACGTCAATTTTGCAAGTCCTAGCAAGATACAGAACGTATCTTTGAATAATGTTACCCACATTAGTGCAGTGTTAGAGGTTTGTTAGTTCTTCAGTGATTTTGAGAATTTGGTAACATTCAGAACATTCAGAACCACACCACACTAATCACCATAACCTAACTAACCATCACCCACAAGAAGAAAAACATAATCAATACCCCAAATATCTTCAAAAATAACCACCTATTGCTGGATATATGTGCATAATACTTCAACAACTCTCTCTGTGCTCCTGAGATATTAATACTTATATCCTCTACGTTTTCGTCTATTCTCTGGATTTGTTCTCCCTGTTCCGATACCATAGTGGCCAACTGCAGGAAAAGATTACCCACCTCATTAATGGTCGACTCTATAGTCTCGACCGCTCTGTTTCTCTGCTGCAAGTATTCACTCGATTGCTCCTCCATGAGCAAAAGTTGCTGTGTTTGGTTCGGAATCGCAAGGTAGTCGTTCGAATATGGACTCTGTTCGCCATTGAGCTCAGAGTCTATGTACGAACGAGGTTGTGTGACACTGGAAAGGTACGGGTTTTCGCTCGTGTTCAAGTCTGCCAACGGCGAAGCCGCCCGGTTCTGTTGCTGGCTGGCATGGTTGGCGTTGGCAGACAAAAAGTTCTCTGTCCTTGACTTGTTCAAGATTTCATTCTTTTGCCTAGTTTCCAATACGTTCTTGAACTCACCACTAACATTCTTCATCTTGGAATTCAACAAGTTGACCACGTTCTTGGAGAACTGCGAGGTTTGCGAGTCGATCTGGATAGTGGTATCTCCTTTCATGAACTTTTGAAGGTTCTGGATGTTCTGTTCAATCTTGAAGATTTCCTGTTTTATCACGTATGTCAACTCCCCGATTTCCACCGGTTTATCATCGAACAAGGGCTTTCTCTTGGCCAAGAGCGCCAACTTACCCAAGAGGTCTGTCACTCTGGTGATATCTTTAGCTATGACACTAGCATGCTGACTGAACTGCGACTTTTTGGGTGTACTTTTGGCGGGAGCCTGTGCTCTGGGTGTGTTTGACTTCTTGTTGATCTTATCATACGACGAGACACACTGCTGGAACTCGAACGTTCTGTTTTGGATTGACGTGGACATGGTGAAGAGGCCAGATTTTGGTTTTTGTTGTGCGAAAAACACGAAACAAATGTTTAAGAATTATGGAAAAGTGATAAGAAATGGTGGCGTGAATGATTTGGAATAGGAGTAGTGAAAAGAGAAGGTATATGGAAGGAATATTGAAGGAGTGAAAGAATGAAGGAACAGAGAAGAGGAAAAGGTGGAACAACAGAATAGGAAAACTGAAAAGGATATAGAAGAATTATAGAAGAGACATAATTGTAATTCAGAACACGGTCTATAGAAGGTACGGAGCTGATGATTATTTTAGATGCCAACAATTGATGCTGAATTTATGCGATGCTGTTATTTTAAAACTAATGGGATCTCACAAAAGAAACATAACTATATATAGCTGTAAGAAGATCTAACTAAAACCTTAAGGTCATTCAGACAGTTACTCGGGTAAAACTAGTATTAGATTCTAATGTTCAAAAGAGAATAGAATTAGTGGACCCTGAGTGCTGGTTATTATCCGAAAATGTAACGAATTCTCCACAAATTTGGTAGTTAGATACTGGTATGTCAAGAATGATACTATACGGATTAACCAGCAAAATACAATTTAAAGAATAACTACAAGAATATGCTTTATATTACCAGCCATTACCAAGCAATTTCTAACCAGAACATGGTTAGAAGTCTAACCAGCAAAATAGCTTATAAGTTAATTTGCAGCCATAAAATTTTATGAATTAGTGTTGGTAGTTCTACTCTCAAATGACTAAGAACTATTGTGATGACCAAAGATAACCGTAGTTTTCTTAATCTGTGTACTTTATATCATAACCATAATCATACTTTTCAAGAACGTGCACTCTTTTTTATCAAACCTTAATATTGTTAAGGAATATCAAGGAATATCATATCGCACTAATTCCTCGCCACCTGTTCTCTTCTAAATCTTTATCGATTTCCATTCTCTTCATATTCCCAAAGGTAGAAGTAGTACTAGTAATAAAACATCACCATCCTTTCTCTTCATATTCCCAGGTAGTACTCTTCTAACGTTGGTCAGGCGTATGAGGATTTAGTCATCTGTCTAGCGGAGCAGGTTTTGGCCCAAAATGTTCCCATCTCAGTGCTTCCATGATTTTCACTCTTTCGAACTGACATTCGCACTGGCGTACAGACCAGTAGAGCTTTATAATTTGTAGTCAACAAGACACTCAAAGCTGTGATCATTTATAGTTTTGTTACGTTCTCGATTCAATGCTACTATAGTATGAGATAGGGAGCATTTGAAACTATTTTAGTTTTATCGTCGCTCACTGTGGAGGGAAATCATGAAATGCTCCTGACTCTTCTATACCACCATTGGTGCTGATTTGGTACTGCCAAATTTTTGGGTGCAATTTTGGCTGCGAAAAACTCTGTTGGCTAACATATTGTAACAATGATAAGCTAATCAAGAAGACAGCTAAATCTACGAAATAGGAGAATTCAATACCATCAATGGACTCAAACACCTACACCAAAACGAGATATCCAACTTGGTGGGATGTATAGCAGAAACAAATCTTGATCTAACAAAAGTCTATGGAACTCCCAATGAAAGACACCCAATAGTTTGGGAGATAGGTAAGATCTAAGATAAATGATATACATAGTAAGGGAATTCACTTCCGTAACAAATACCTTGGTGAAATTGCGTTTCGAGAGGAACAGCGAGTTTTATGTAGTAACATAGAATATAATCAAGCCTTATGGTGAAAAATCATTTACTACTAAATCTTACCATCAATTACTTTTAAGCCGTAAAACCTGAAGATAAATGTATATTTAGTACTACAAGGGAATATTGCAACGATATCGTGAAGGGAGGTAATTTGTAACTTTAGTTAGTACCCACTAATAACTAGTTCATAGTAGCTAAGGTTACGATTTCTACAAATTCAATTACCTACCCATTCAGTTAAAACTCATTCAGTAACTACTCATTATTGAGTCCTTGTACGGTCACTAAATTAGTCACTAACTAACTCACTTACTCACTCACTCACTCACTCACTCACTCACTCACTCACTCACTCACTCGCTTCGCTCATTCGCTCGTTCATTCGTTCGCTCGTTCATTCGTCTTTTCGCAGCCAAATCATACAAAACTAAACAAGATCCTCCCCATCGTCTCAAATCACCACCACAACCACCAAAACACCCTCATCAATCACTAAACCAAACCAATCTAACCATCACCACCCCATCATCCTATCTCGTCCCCCATCGTCTATACACGATCCATGTGCCCCAACACAAAACCTTGAAGTTTGTTTACCTTCTTCCCAACCCAGAACGGGCGAAATTCATAGACGAAGGCGTCTTGACTGGCCTTTAACCTGCAAAAGAGCCATTTTTCATAGGCTAACCTGCAAAATTGACCCTTCAATAAACAAACAAAAGCTCTTTTTCCTCAATTTTTTTTTTTTAACCTGAATCAAAACAACACAACAAACGCTACGAGACAACTTTTTAATTGTTGTTACCAGTTTTTTTTATATAAGCTTTTCTTTCTCCTGAGTTGAATCCATCAATCTACTTAAGAAAACAGAGTCAGTCATGAGAGAAATCGTACGTACCGTCTAGTGGTGTTGGTGACACGCCAGCCAAGTGGGGGACTAAGGTGGTGACGCGGTGCTCGTGTGATCAGCCGAGTATAACCAAGAGTGATAACCACCGCCCCCCTTCGAGATTGATTGCTCGATACTAACTCATACAGATCCATTTATCTACTGGTCAATGTGGTAACCAGATTGTACGTATTCACACATTTTTTTTTCACATTGTCAATTGCTAACAAATACAGGGTGCAGCCTTTTGGGAAACTATCTGTGGCGAGCATGGGTTGGACAGCGACGGAAACTACCACGGACAAGACGAGATCCAGAGATCCAAGTTGAATGTTTACTTTAACGAAGCATCATCGGGCAAGTACGTTCCACGTGCAGTACTTGTTGATTTAGAGCCAGGTACCATTGACGGTGTCAAGAACTCGCGTATTGGTAACTTGTTCAGACCAGACAACTACATTTTCGGCCAGTCCTCTGCTGGTAACGTCTGGGCCAAGGGTCACTACACTGAAGGTGCCGAATTGGTGGACTCTGTTTTGGAAGTTGTCAGAAGAGAGGCCGAGGGATGTGATTCCTTGCAAGGTTTCCAAATTACCCACTCTTTGGGTGGTGGTACCGGTTCCGGTATGGGTACTTTGTTGATCTCGAAGATTAGAGAGGAATTCCCCGACAGAATGATGGCCACTTTCTCGGTTGTTCCATCTCCAAAGGTGTCTGATACCGTTATTGAGCCATACAACGCCACCTTGTCTGTGCACCAGTTGGTTGAGAATGCAGATGAAACCTTCTGTATCGATAACGAAGCTTTGTATAACATTTGTCAAAAGACCTTGAAGTTGCCACAACCATCGTACGACGAGTTGAACAACTTGGTGTCGTCCGTGATGTCTGGTGTCACCACATCGTTGCGTTACCCTGGCCAGTTGAACTCCGACTTGAGAAAGTTGGCTGTCAACTTGGTTCCATTCCCAAGATTGCACTTCTTCATGGTTGGATACGCGCCTTTGACCTCGATCAGATCCAAGGATTTCAGATCCTTGACCGTTCCTGAATTGACACAGCAAATGTTCGACTCGAAGAACATGATGGCTGCGTCCGACCCTAAGAATGGTAGATACTTGACCGTCGCTGCCTTCTTCAGAGGTAAGGTTTCCGTCAAGGAAGTCGATGACGAGATGCACAAGGTGCAAACTAGAAACGCGCTGTACTTTGTCGAATGGATCCCTAACAATGTGCAAACCGCCGTGTGTCTGGTCCCACCAAGAGACTTGGACATGTCTGCCACCTTTATCGGTAACTCTACCTCGATTCAAGAGTTGTTCAAGAGAGTCGGTGACCAGTTCAGCGCCATGTTCAGAAGAAAGGCGTTTTTGCACTGGTACACCTCTGAAGGTATGGACGAGATGGAGTTTACAGAAGCCGAGTCGAATATGAACGACTTGGTGAGCGAATACCAGCAATACCAGGAAGCCAGCATCGACGAAGATGAAGACATTGAGGGTGCGTATGGTGATGACGCTCCATTGGATGACCACTTGGAGTAGGTTCTGTCTCTGGTTTAGTTCTGCTTGCTCTTAATGTTTATACCCTAAGTAATAATATAAATGATTTCTATAGCACTATTTGGGATTTAGGATCCCATTGATTACATTTCTCTTGATTTATTTGATTTCAATTTCTCTTGATTCATTATTTGATTTCTACTTGATTTCAATAAGTAGTTTTGTACATGTACTTCAATGAGATCAGAACTCTACTTCTTTGAGTATTTCAGAACTCTACTCAATGTAAATCTTGAGTTTATGTTCTCTCACTCAATGATTTCTTCAAATCTCTAATCCAACTTTAATCTACATTCTCAAACGTATTATATTCATTTTACCAAAATACATCCTCTACTTACCATGCAATATCAACCTCTAACTCCCAGCTAATTTCCTCTCAAGAAGTTCTTAACAAAATCGTTCTTGTCAACAACATTGTAAGACGATTGGTCCTCAAAGTATCTCAAGACATGACATTGTTGCTTCCAAAAGTTGATCAATTCTTGGAATTCCATCTGGCCCTTCATAGCCAAAACGTTGGCGACAGCCAAGTCGTTCACGTATCTCTGTCTTTCAAACTCTTGTCTAATCTTAGTCTTGACGTTGGCGACTGGCATGTCCAATTCGTACAAATCGCAGAATTCGTGCGAGTATCTCATGTATTTGCGGTACAAGTGCAACACCCTCTTCTTCATATCCGCCTGTGTGAGAGAACGACGGGTAGTCTCCGCAAACTCGGTAGCTAACGTCATAGTGTCTTGTTACTGTTTTCCAATTTTTTCTTCACTTGTAATTTACGACTTTTGGTTGGTTAAAATTGTATGCAGGAGGTGATAATGTCCCATTTTGCAGCAATTTATAACACTATCTAGATTGGGCTCTTGTTAGTTTACTACTACTATATAACGTTGTACTTTCTCCTATCGTTACATCCATCTATTAGTAATTAATAATAATCTATTTTCTCGCCTCTTTTGTAGCTATTAGTATATCACTATCTAATTTCTCCCTTTTTTTGCAACCGTTAGTATAACTAACAATCTAATTTTCTCCTCTTTTATTAGCATCACTTTCTAACCATTATCACTCACCTCATTATTAGTATCTCTCGTTAATTTCTCACCTTTTACTTTAATCACTCTCAACTTTTACTTTAATCACTCTCTAACTTCTCACCAATCAGCTTCAAAAATTTCCCATCAGGCTCCAAAATCTTTACAAAACGACACAATTCAAAACACCATTCCCACAATTGCGAGTCCTTAAGCATGTTGATAATCTTCGTGATCAACTCATGATCATGATCCGTCAACATTCCTGTCTTTTCATCCTCCTCTGTCTTTGAATTCAAGTAGATTATTAAGAAATGGTAGCTCAACTCCACGTTAGCTGATGCAATCAAGTCATTCATGTACCTAATCGGAGTCGTCTCCAATGCTTCGAAAAAGTTGTCCCAGTACTTGATCTCGATTTTCCTGAAGCAATTAATGAAAATCGATTTGTTTGTGATAATCTTGATCAACTTCTTGAGCAAAGTTTGGTCATTGTCTGTCAAATACTTGAATAAAAGGAATTCTAACGAATAATCGAAATGCTGCAAGTTCTTGAATTTGTGAATATTCATAGGATCATGGACCAAGTAATACTCAATAAACTTGTACAAGATCAATTCCTTAGATATCTTCTGATTTAGAACAGTATCAGAAACGTTCACTTCCATGTATATCATTTCCAAGTCGTTGGTTAATTCTAGAAACTGGTAGTTGTTGTCAATTTTGATCTGGATAGGCTCAAAGCTCTCCTCAAGAAGCTCATTGAACTCATAAATCTGCAAGTTTCCATTTTTGTCACTATAGTACAAGTAATCGTCTTCGAGGATTTTTATCAAGTGGAAATTTTCAACAAGCAGATCGATCTCAATCAAGGTGTAGTTGGATTTGTTGTTGGTGGTTGAGGTGTTCTTTAACATGTACAATTCACCAGTGTTCAACAAGAAGATGAAATGCTTCTTTAGTAACATTGTAGCTTGCATGATATTGTTGATAATTAACTTGCCATTGATCAGATCCAAATGAATCACCTTGTACAACTCTATGAAAATGTCATAATTCTTGATCTGGTTTTCTTTGTTAGGTTTTGAATTGGTGATTTCTAAAATAATAAGCTTCAAGTCGTTTGTTAAAATTACCAAGTGCGAAACTGAAGGCCCGCTCTCCACAATATCGACATTCAAAAATAGCGACTTGTTGAAGTCTTGCTTCCATAAGATTGTATCGTTGGTGAAGGAGTAATTCTCACCACCATGTCCATACTTGGATTTCTTGGTGTTTAAAATACACACCTCGTCATAGTGGGTGATTTTGTCTTCTCCCTCGATTTTATCATCCTTTGATACTTCTTTTCTGTTGATCAAGATTAAATAATCGTTGAACCAGAAGTGATTTGAAACATTCAAGTTGTCCAAAGATTCATTGCGGAAATTAAACCATAATGCATGGTTGATATCGTTAGATATAATCGGTGTCGAAACGGTGATATTGTTGTATAATGAGGCAGACAACTGGTCATATTTGTTTCTTGATACTTTGAACTTGTGGGTCGAAAAGTCAATGGCATTTTTGAAGTTGCTTTGTATGGGGAATCTAGCAAACGCCTTTTTATAGATCACACTAATATAGTCCGCATTGAAATACACACCATTGTTTAGTGAGTGCAGTAATTTAACACTGTACATTTGAGACCTGTCGTTTGATATGATGTACAAGTACATCGAATTGGCACTTATTTGGATATCAGAAGCCTTTAGGAACTGTAAATTCGAGTCAAATTTACTACTGAAAGTATGGATTCCAAACTTGGACACCAAAGACCAAATTCCAGTGGCCTTGTTCAAAGAAACAAAAAACTCACCAGACGGAGCCCACTTGATATCATGATCCTCTGTCACCTTCATAATCTCTTGTAACACTTGAAACCTCTTGTGTTCATAATTTATCGCAACCAACTTTATAGAACCGGTTTCATGTACCAAGGCCAAATCATACTGCGGGTTGAATACAATTTCAATCACATTTCCTGAATGCGAACCAACCTTGAACCCGTTATTACCCTTGATGTCAAAAAACCACACCTCGTTCAATTGGTTAACAAATACAAAAAAGTCCTTGAACTTATTATACTCAAGATGAACTATTGGGGACTTTTCAGTGAGCCAATCCAAATCCTTCAAGCTCAAAATACGACTGTTGAACGATTTGATGTCTATAACTTGAAACAAACTGTTTGCATGTTCCTTTTCAAAGACAAACAAGTTGTGTGAGTTGGTCAAGAACCAGTAATTGAAGACCTCGCTATCAAGCTTTATTATCTTGAAGATTTTGAAATTTTTCACCAATTCCACGCTTGGAGCAAGGTCATTGTCTATTAAGAAGGTGTTGTTGATGTGCTCAGTATTGACCAAATTAGGCAAAAGCACATGGTTACTGGTGATTATCAAGTTTGTAGCCGACTTGATCAAGCTGGTCAATGAGAACTTGAACTTTCTCGTGAGCAACGGAAGCGCCGATTGAATGAGATGATCATCTTTTGAACTGTGTATTTCGTAAACCGGTTGATCGTAGTTTATCTGTATTTGATAAATGATCATATAGTTTGTATCGGTAAGAACAAATAGATTGACACTTCTGAACTGGCTCTGGAAGTTCGAGGTATCGGCATGTTTCGTTTTAACATCCACATTGGAGCCATGCATAGATACAGACTCTCGGGTTCTTTTATGTAAACCAATGGGCAAGAAGGTTTTCTTGTTGAACAAGTGCACAGAGTGTTTGGTTAACACCGCTATTATTGGGGAGTTAGCGATGTAGATTGACTTAACAACCTCGATGTCATCCTCGCTGTTGTGAAACGGGAGCTGAACCAGTAGATGTGGACAAGACTCTACAAAAACCATTGTAGCAAAGATTTGGTGTTGTGTTCAGATCAAGAGCTTGAAATGTTTTAGAGTTGGGTTTAGTTGGTGTAGTAAACCGGATTATTTAAATTGACATCAAAAAGGGCGTGTGGTCTAGTGGTATGATTCTCGCTTTGGGTATTTACGAAAGTAAATCAAATATGCGAGAGGCCCTGGGTTCAATTCCCAGTATGCCCCTTTAATTTTTCATTTTTAATTGAACATTACCTTCATTTTTGCACATTAACCAACAATTTCAGAACTATTGTAATTTTATTGCAATATCACTTATAGAACAACTCATGACTTCAACTTATTGAATCTGAATCAAAAATTGTACTTATTGAATCTGAATCAAAATTGTACTTATTGACCTACTAAATAACTTAACTTTTCAAAAATCACCTTAATCTACACTAATGACAACAAACTATTATTGATATATATATATGAGCATGATTAACGGTAAGACTTTTGGAATCTTGCTCTGGCACCACGACCACCAAACTTCTTTGGCTCCATTCTTCTGGAGTCAGCAACCAACAAGGTCTTGTCGTAAGCGGCGTAGATCTTCTTCAATTCGTTCTTAGAAGCCTCGTCAACGTATTTTTGGTGGTAAGCAATCAAACCCTTGGCAATGGCCTGTCTGATAGCGTAGACTTGAGAGACGTGACCACCACCGGTGACCTTAACTCTGATGTCGATGTTTTGGAACTTGTCTAATCCAACCAAGGTTAATGGTTCGTAGACCTTGAATCTCAAGATTTCTGGTTGAACCAAGGTGATTGGGGAACCGTTCACCTTGATCAAGCCCTTACCGGCCTTAACGTGGGCAACGGCAGTAGCGGTTCTCTTCTTACCAAAAGTCTAATTTTTGTTAGTATACGGATGAAAGTTTGCGGATAGGTCAGGTTGACGCTCTGGATTTTACACATGGGTCATGTTGACGCTTTGATTCGATTCCTCATATAGGTCAGCGGTACATACTTGGACAGATTGTGGAGTGGACATCTTGCTTGGTACTAACAGTCTATAGTTTTTTTTTGCAAATAAAAATTCGAAGGTGGTTAAAATTTTTCCAAGCTGCGAGAGTCCTGCGTACAGACGCTTATGTAAGGATATTTAGAGGGGAGCGACATCGCGGTGCGGGCTTTGCGACATTTGTCAGTGGGTCTTGTGCGCGCGAAGGTGGATAATTTGAGGTGCTTGAAAATACGCGGGAGGGCCCAAAAGTACACGCGAAAAAATGTGAGCAGTGTGACCGTTTTCCAACTAAAAAGTCGTCAATGTCGCCGTGCCCGCCAAACTGCATACAGCGCGACGATGGTTGGAAAAGATTTTTCTTTCAATAAAGTCGAATAAAAATTAGTTTTCATTACTCTTACAGTAACCCTTTAAGTAAAGATGGCCATCTCCAAGAACTTACCATTATTGAAGAACCACTTCAGAAAGCACTGGCAAGAAAGAGTCAGAGTTCACTTTGACCAAGCCGGTAAGAAGGCTTCTAGAAGACATGCCAGATTGACCAAGGCCGCCAAGATTGCCCCAAAGCCATTGGACGCTTTGAGACCTGTTGTCAGAGCCCCAACTATCAGATACAACAGAAAGGTTAGAGCCGGTAGAGGTTTCACCTTGGCTGAAATCAAGGCTGTCGGCTTGTCTGCCAAGTACGCCAGAACCATTGGTATTGCCGTTGACCACAGAAGACAAAACAAGTCTCAAGAGACCTTTGACGCTAACGTCCAAAGATTGAAGGAATACCAATCCAAGTTGGTTATCTTTGACAAGAAGACCAAGGCTTCTGAGTTTGCTGCTCACAAGCAAGTCAACACCACCGCTGTTTTCCCAGTTGTCCAACCAGCTGTCGAATCCGCCCCAAGAGCCGTTGAGCAATCCGACGTCACTGCTTACGCTACCTTGAGAAAGGCTGCTAACGAGAAGAAGTACAAGGGTATCAGAGAGAAGAGAGACAAGGAAAAGGCTGAGGCTGAGGCTGAAAAGAAGAAGAAGTAATCATATCACTCCTGTTTAGTATTGGTTTGCCGAATGGTATATACTATTTAATATATACATATCAGTTTGTTAATGATTCATGATCTCCTCGGAGTGAGTATTTAGGATTAGGTTTGATGTAGGATATTAGAATTTTCATAGTGATTTTTCATCATCTCATAATTTTCACTATGTAAAATTTCACCTAACATAAAAATTGATCTCGAACATTATAGACCAAATCTCTACATGTTCACTATACTCATCTCACTCTAAAGTAAACTCATTATCTCTGATTCAACTCTAAATTCTTCAAAATCTCACCTCTTCAAATCTCACTGTTTAACACCTTTCAAATCACCATTCTCTCTACACTCATTCAGTAAATTCATTAAATTAATCTAAACCTAAAACTATAAAACCCAATCCTAAAGAGTCAGCCAGTCAGGCGTGTAAGACACTAATTAACTTAATCGAACAAACCCATACCCATGTCGTCGTCGGATTCTTCCTTCTCTTCTTCCTTCTCCTCTTCGGCTTCCTCAGCAGCGGCAGCAGCACCACCAGCGGCAGCAGAAGCACCACCGGCACCAGCAGCTGGAGCAGAGGAGATGTTGAAGAACAATTCCTTCAAGTCCTTACCGTCCAAAGCCTTGGCGAAAAGGTCGGTCCAGATGGACTCAACCTCAACGTTGGCCTTAGCGACCAAAGTGGCAAGCTTGTCAGCGGAGATCTCGATGTCGGAGTCGGCCAAGATCAAGGCAGCGTAGGATAAAGCAGATTCAGTAGACATTGCGATATAACTAGAGATAATCGGTTTAAGCAAAAAAGGGCAGACTATTTCTTAGTTGTAGTGTAGAAGCGACTGGTTGGTACGTTTTTTTTTTTTGATGTGAGAGGTGGTGGTGCAAATTTTTCAGATTTAGTTTGGTAGCGCGGTGCTGAGAAGAAGAGGGCTAGGGCGCGAGCCCTATAATATTCTTTTGTTTGTGCATTTGCAGCCATTCTGTGATTAGGTTGAGAGGAGGGTAGACTTGTAAGTTAGATTGAGAGTAGTATTGACAGTACATTGACAATAGAATATATGTTAGACTGACAGTAGTATGTATGTTAGATTGACAGTAGCATGTATGCTAGTTTGAAAGTATCTATGTAGGTACATTGAGTTAGGTATCCAAATTCTTTTCTCTTTACTTGCCTAACCTTAACTACAGAGAAGAAGTTAAATATGAGTAAAATTGTACGTTTAGGCCTACAGGTTTATGTCTTCAAAGGATTGTCTTAAAAGATTAATACTCTAGATTTAATTCATATTGATGACTTAATTCGTTAGTACTGAAGTCTTTATTCATATTGAAGTCTTTATTCATTTTGAAGTCTTAATACATATTGATGCCTTAATACATATTGAAGTCCTAAATCATATTCAAGTCTTAATTCATATTGAAGTCTTAAATCAAGACTTAATTCATATTCAAGTCTTAACTTCATACAGCCGTATTCATTAATATCACTATCGTCGTATTGGAGTCTTTGTTCCTATTAAAGTCTTTATTCATATTAACGTCTTAATTCGTATTGAAGTGTTAAATTCATATTGAACTTATATGTGAAGTCTTAATTGAATGTCTTTACAATTTACAGTACTGAATGCCTGAAAGATATATTTTGAAGTTTTAATCGAATACTTGAAAGTTGTATATTGAATTCTTAATTAAATGCCTAAAAGATACATATGAAGTATTGATTGTCAATTCATATTGAAGTCTTATTTGAATATTCATACTGGAGTCTTAATGAAGGTGTTGCATATTCATATTGTAGTCATATTAAATGTCTGAATTATATTCTATGCTAATGAATAAATACTGTTAATTGAATGTCTAAATATTCACTTTAAAGACTTGAATGTAAATATTCACATTAAAGACTTGTCTAAGTATTCAATTAAAGCCTTAATGAAATTCATAACCTTAAATATTAAGATACAATTCAACTTGAACGCTACTCATATTCAAAGAATTTAAAAATGAAATCAAACACCCCTACAATAATCTTATTGTCTTAAACATTAAACGACTCTAAAGCCTAATAAATTAAATGGCATCACGCAAAGTACAGAACTCCAAGTACCAGTCCTTAGTCCATATTCTGGTTCTCTTACCATAGTACATCATAGGCAATGCACTAATCATAATCACAAACTCGACTGCAGCCATAATACCATACGTTTTGGAGTTACCAAGAGCACTCAACATTGGAGAGCATCCAAAGGTAAAGATACATCCAAATAAGTTGTTGATAACGGCAACACCACACATCATCTCAATAACCATATCAGGGTACGCATCCATCAAATATCCCATACTGACATCACCAGAACTACCAAAGCCAAAACCGATAATGGCAAGCATAACGTATGAAACTCCCCAGTCCCAGTCTCTGTCTGTGGAAATACCAAAAAGAACGAGAGCAATTGGACAAATGATGGCAGGAAGAACCAAGAACCAAAGTCTGTATTCAGCTTCTTGGACACCATTATTACGCTTGGCCATCCAGAGAGTAAAGTAATCACTGAGAATACCAGCGTAAATACACCCGATAATAGCTCCAATTAAAGAAGGAATATTCATGGCTGAAATTCTGTTGTTCGAGTAGTTGTAAGGACCTTCCAGGAAGGAGTCATCTTCGGTGGTGATGTAGAAGGTGAGAAGAGCGTCTTGGATCCCCCAGACCAACCCGGAGAAAATGACGGGTGGGTAGAGGAATACTCTAAGTAACATGACCAACTGTTTATAATACTGAACAAACCCATAACCCTTGATATTGGTTGCAGGAGTGATAAGTTGAACTCTCTTCCAGTATGGTTTTGGAGGGTCGCTTGCACCTGCAGTGTCGATGCTGTCTATATCGCTATGCGAGTTATCGGCCGAGTCCTGTTCTATGGACATTGGCTGTTTTTCGTTAAGCATAATGCTCTTTGTGTGGGAAATGGTGGCCCTCAACGCCTTGTTGAAGACGGTTCTGTCAAAGTATGTTTCGTCCATTCCAAAGATGATAACAACGAGTAAAGCTCCAGAAAGAATACCCCCGATCCATCCGATCCACCTGAAACTGTTTTCGTCCGCAATGAAACCCGCGATTAAGGGCCCGAGGTATGTACCAATCGAAGTTGCCATCATATATACTGCCAAAACAGAACCAAGTTGATGCTGGAAGTACATATCACTCAAACTCAACTGGACCTGGGCTTCGGCACAACACTCTGAAATACCAACAAACAACTGTGACCAGATGGTGTCGTAAGTTTTGTTCAGCATTCCAAACCAAAAGGCTCCAATCAACCCGAGTGTTATACAGAGAAAGTAACAGAGTTTTCTACCGTAGATGGAAGCCAACGGAGTCATGACATAGGTTCCCGCTGCGATTCCTGCGAAAAGCACACCAGCACCCACATTCATAAGACTGTAAGCAATCCCATACTCTTCGTTAAGGCCATCTTGGGCAGCTGAAGCGTCGTTGGAAGTTGCCGCTGTGAAACCGGTAATAAGTGCCAATATAGCAAAGTTCTTGAACTTACGAGGAACCACCCAGTTCAAAGGATCGTTTTGCGAATCGCATGGTTGAGGCATCAAGATAACATTACCCACTGTCTTGACCTTCTTTCCTTCACCTCCATCTTCCTGACCAGCAGTGGTGTTGGTGTAAATATTGAAGGTACCGGGAATGAAATCTTCATTATACCTTTCGTTGATTTCGGCGTTGGTATTGGTAGCACGAAGCTGGATCTCTTCACCCATCTTGTTTAATGGAGCAAACTTGGACTGATCGGCAAGTATATATTCAAAGTTAAATATCTTCGTAACGATAAGAACATCGCCGTAGAAGATCACCAATGAGGCAATTTGGGATTTATCTTTCGCTCCGACTCCTCACGAGTGGCTGAAGTGGGTACAAAGATTCGTAGTTGCAAATGTCATTGGTTGGGTAAGAAAAAGAAAAGCAAAAGAAGATCAAAAGCGCAAGAAAATGATAAGCGGTTTATGGCCAAGACTGATATGACAGGAATATACGGATGCCAAGGGGTGGTTTAGATGGCCTTGGTGGTGGTTGTTCTGGAGGTTGTTGTTCTGGAAGTTGTTCTGGAAGTTGTTCTGGATGTGAACTTGGTACTCGTAATCCTGATAGTTCCACTATAACTAGTACAACCCCACACTTAAAGCCTGTACACAGCTCGAACCGCGACTACTGAAAAAATGACGATAGTGAACCGCACTTGTTCCCAAAAAAACAAAGGTTATCGTGGGGTAGCCATGGAGGGGAGAACGATAGCGGAACTTCCGTTAGGGGAAATGTCGGGAAGATGAAGCCGTTAGTATTAGATTAGATTCAGGTGTTAGTAGATAAGGTTGTGAGGATTGTAAAGGGTGTTGAGTGATGGTTTCGAGCCATGTAAATATCCAGTAATGTTGATAATGAATGCGCGATTCAGAACCGCCATTGGGTGAGTATAAGGAAGTGATTGATGGTTCATTGGAGTAGGGAGTGTGCGGAGTTCTATAGCACACCAGGTTGAATGGCTAAACAGATTGAGATTTCCTTAATCTTTAAACTGTGACTCGTTTAACTTGACATTTCCTTAATCACTAAATGGTGACTAACAGATCTTAACATTCCCTAAGCTAAAGACTTGAGATATGCTTCTGATACTCTAACTTGATCAGTAATTGATTGGTTGGCTTTATGTTGGCTTAACTTTTTGTTACCAAGGCTCAAGTAGGCTTACCAGTAAATAGCAATCTTACTCGTTTAACTTATCTGTCGGGTATTGATCTTGTTTCCTGGCGGTAAATTCTTGATTTGGATACTATGGATGATTTGATTTAAAGTGATTGATCTGTAGTTAATCGATTGCCATTTTTTGTGTTGCTCGTTTGACTTGTTTGTATGATGATATTGTATGATGTCATTGTATGCTATTGTATGAATTGGTGATGCTGTTGTATGCTATTGGATGAATTGTTGATGATAGTATGATGGAAAAATATGAAAGCACCTACCTCTTTCCTGGAGTTGTTGCTCAGGGTACTTGTTTTTTCATTTAGCACGTTGAAAGGGTCCTAACATGTTGGTATGGTTATCCAGATTGTCGTGGGTGTATTAAACAGATAATATGAACTTTTTGGTTATCCACTACAGTTGTCGGTGTGTAGTAAACAGTTAAAGTGAACTTTTAGCAAAGCAGACAATTCTTGGTTAGAACCGAAAATGTGATCTTTTTGGCTATCAAGCAGACAATTGTTGGGTATAGAATCAGATAATGTAGACTTTTGGCTGTCAAAGCAGACAGTTGTTGGAAGGGATAAACATATTCACCTCTAATGAAATACATGATAATGCCAACCAAACTCAACTCAGATCCCCACACACAGACCCCTAGTCAGGGTACACATGACTGACCACGACATAGAGGCTTACATGTAAGCCTAACCTGTAAGCCACTACACCATATCAGCCCCAAAACTAGCGATGCAAAGAACTCACAGTGGCTGCAAAAAAAGGCTAAGCTGCTTAAATTTTCAGCGGAAAAACCAAAAAGGCTGAAACTTTGACAGTTTATATTTTTTGTCTTTTGTGTGTTTCTTAACAGGTAAAAGATGGGATAACAAGTGGGTTAACAAGTGGTTAACAAGTGGGTAACAGATGGTTAACAAGTAGTTCATAGTGGATTGTTGGTTAAGAGAGTACCTTTGTGGACGTGGGGGACTAGTCATTAACTTCCTAATGAGGCAACATTTGATTGGTTAGGAGTTGAGTTCATAGATTGTGGGGTTCAACAGTCTCATGACACTAAATTGTCATGGTGATGTCTTAGTGGAAGCGTATGATATTAGAATTATTTTGTGGTAAAGAACCGTATTTCCAAACAAGTCGTTACAAATTACTAAATTGTTTCAACATTCTATCTGATGTTTCAACTGAAGTTCAAATTCTTTCGATGTGACACTTTGATTACTCTTAAAGAGCACACAATTCATCTCCATTGAACCTAAAATGTGACACTCTAAAAATCAGGAACCTAATTTGTTACTAGTACAACAACTTCAGAAATCAGGCACCAAAGTGTGACACTATTACAACTCAAAACTTCTGACTCAAAAAGGTAAATTGAATATTAACCTCCGCTCCTTAACCTCTCAATTATGTCCTTGGCCCGCTCTTCTCTCCTCACATTAACCCACAATCCCATCCTCACATTCACAATCCCATCCTCACAACCCATAAAATTGCGGGATCAGGTAACAGATCATTTTCACATTCAATATGACGTAGACAATACTAAGAAATTTGATATTGTGTTTGGGGTTGGACCTGGAGAATGCGCATATTGGCAGGTGCTTGCTGAACTAGAATACCAGTACAAAGTGAAAGATGTCATAATGAAAAGTCATGAAAAACAAGTGTCAAGAATTGTGAGGCGTCACGGAACTATTTTCAAATAAAGTATTAGCGATGTCAAGAGAATTGTGAGCCAGGGCTCTATACTACGCTATTTTAACATATTCCGAACAAGGGTGTAACAAACCAGCCAAGCATAGGTTCACATTTGACAAGCCAATAAAATCTGAAAGTCTGAAAGCCAATCATAACAAATCATGAAGACCAATCATAACCATCCAAGTCATAACCAATCACTAACTCGACCCTGACAACCGCACCCTATAACCACACCCAAACTACCACACCCAAACTACCACACCCAAACTACCACCCAATCTACCAACCAAAGATTACACCCTCGCCTCTAATTACAAGCCTTCTCTCAAAGCCACTCACCCTAACCACCGAAAACTACTTTAGCGAATACGGAAACTCACTGAACCCAACTAGTTTCACCCACTGAAACTCAATTGCCTTCTGAAGCGTGTTTTGCATATGCTGGCGTGCGCGTCACATGGCTAATCCTATGTTCCAAACCAGCGGACTTGTACCTGTATGTGCAGGTTACCGCATCAACAATAAACATTGTCAGCTAATTGTCAGAGATGGGTGTCGTACAAGTCGAGGGAGGTGAAATTCAGCCTACATTCTAGTCATTCTTCGCATCCACAAACACCATTCCACTGGATAGAGCCGTCTTGTACGCCCTTCCATCACGACATTCTTATCTCGCAGCCCCCCCTTGCATCCCTGTTTCGACGTTTTGTGTCTCTTTATGATTCTTTTCTTTTCATTTATCCGACAGTCTTCCACAGTGGAGGCCGATGTTCACAACACCCTAGGGCACAACAAGAGCATAATTGCACTCGGCTATGTGGGTCAGAATTGCAGTATCAACATTCCAGCTTGCTCTGCCTGCAAACTTGACACACTTTGTTGGTTGCTGGTTCGGTGCACACGTTTAGCACGGCACACAGGATGCTGCATGGACTAATTCGGAATATATTCCAAAAGAGACTGCAAAAATGGTTTCGCGACCAGCGCCAGGTGAGGGTGCTATAAATAGGAGGACGGCCCCAGGTATAAAGGCCCACGGAGGAAGCAGAAAATTATAGAGATAAATATGCTTTTGAACTTGGCTACTTGTGCCTTAATATTGCAGAGCTTGTGCGTGCTTGCAGCACCCACCAGTGCCCGCTTGGACGACTTTTTACAGAAGAGAGGTGGTTACAACTGGGATTATGATAACGACACTATCCGCGGAGTCAACCTCGGAGGATGGTTTGTGTTGGAGCCATACATTACGCCGTCGCTCTTTGACGTGTGGTCTCAGCCTGGAGATGACTCGCAGGTTCCTGTGGATGAGTACCACTACACAAAGAAGTTGGGTAAGACGGAGGCTTTGAGCAGATTGCAGCTGCACTGGAGCGGCTGGTACACGGAGAAGGATTTTGCGCAAATGGAGAGCGTGGGATTGAACTTTGTCAGAATTCCAATTGGATACTGGGCATTTGAATTGTGCGACAATGACCCATATGTTCAGGGCCAGGTGGAATACTTGGACAAGGCTTTGGAATGGAGTAAGAAGTACAATTTGAGAGCGTGGATTGATTTGCATGGAGCCCCAGGCTCCCAAAACGGGTTTGATAACTCGGGACAGAGAGACGTGCTCCACTTTCAGGACTACAACAACCAGGACATCACTTTGAATGTATTGCAGCAGATTTTCGACAAGTACGGAGGTGCAAACTACTCGGACACGGTGATTGGCATTGAGTTGGTGAATGAACCGCTCGGAACAGTGCTCAGCATGGAAAAACTTAAGGCATTTTACACTAATGGATACGACAATTTACGTTCGACTGGGTCTGTGACTCCAGTTATTATCCATGATGCATTCCAACAAGAGACTGGGTACTGGGATGACTTTTTAAGTAACGAGCAAGACAGCAACTACTGGGATGTTGTTGTTGACCACCATCACTACCAAGTTTTCGGTGCTGATCAATTGGCTTACTCGATTGACAAGCACGTGCTGACTGCATGTGCATGGGGGACTGCTGCAAAGCAAGAGTACCACTGGACCGTTGCGGGTGAATGGTCTGCGGCCTTGACTGACTGTGCAAGATGGTTGAATGGTGTGAATAGAGGCGCACGTTGGTCTGGAAACTATGACAATAGCCCTTACTTTGGCTCCTGTGACCTGTACACGGAGGCTGCAAACTGGAACCTGACACAAAAGGCTAATGTGCGTAAGTACATTGAGGCTCAGCTTGATGCGTTTGAGTTAAAGGGAGGTTGGGTCTTCTGGAACTGGAAGACTGAGGATGCCGTGGATTGGGATATGCAGAGATTGATTGTGGCTGGCGTTTTCCCACAACCTTTCAACTCGAGAGAGTATCCTAACCAGTGTAATTTTTAATCTGGCCATTAACCAGTGTTTTATCTGGTGTTCATTCTACCAGTGTTTTATCTGGCCACCATTAACCAGTGTTTTATCTGGTGTTCCACTAACCAGTATTTTATCTGGTGTTGTATTTAAGAAAAAGTCTATAGAGAATATTACGGTAAACAAGGATGGAATGTAAGTCGAACCATGTTAAGGTTTAAGAATTATCCGAAAGTTTAATAAGAGGGGTGATTATACACCAGGGTCTGATATCGTTTTTTTTGTCTATAATTAGAAGAGTATTAGTAAAGGTTCGTAGCGAGTATACCTAAGAAATTCTATAGTTAGTATTCTTTTCTATACTTAGAACTAGTATTCTTTTCTATACTTTACTATTCTTTTCTTAGATAATTTTTACCATAAGACCCGATCACCCCGTTCTTCCATATGAAATGGGTGGTTGATACACATATAGGCTAACGAACACGCAAAGAACGCTTAGAATTAAAACTCAAAAGAACTCTGATAACAATGGAAGCGGAAATCGGAATACTTTAAGATAAAATTCACCAATGTTGCATACGCGATTATGGAATCTACCAATGCAACCTAAAATTGCAGTGCAATTCTCGGATCCAAATCGGTGAATCTTAGGTCCTATTACTCTTCGTAAAGCGATTCTTAAGCAAGTCTTGCACCACTTTTCTGAATACGATGGTAACGTCCACAAAAGTGTACAAGTGTCCCCCATTTGTCTTCCATTGTATTGTAGTGGTCTAGGTTTCTGGTGTTTTATTATGGTGAATAATTATTTATTCGTTCAATTACTCAGAATGTTTAACAATGATCTGGGAATTTTACAATTAGTGAGCTTACATTGGTGACTATTATATGAACAGAATTAATTGTGAGACTTTACTTTTAGTACTAACTGATACTTTCACTTTTACTAGAATTTTAGACTAACTGATACTTTATTCACTGAAACTTAAAAATACGAAAATTAGTTTCCTAGTAATGTGAGATTTCACCAAAAAAAGAGCAATTATGAAGGCGATATTTCCTGAAGTTCCGAGATCTTCAGAAGTAAGGCGGTATTTCTTGATCTTCTGGAATGGGATGAAACTTTGGAAGTTGAGAGTTTTAGTTTTCCACACAAAATTCAATTTCTCTTTTGCAGCTATAATTTTTGATTCTTTGTCCATTTGATAATTCTAGTGGGTGAACTCTTATGACTTAGTAAGTTACTTCTTCTGTAAGTCACTTCTTCTGTAAGTCACTGCTGCTAAATCTCAATAGATTTCTTCAAGTACTCAGAATTTCACCACTTGGTTCTTTATACTTTCCTAGTATAATTAGTTATTTTATAACCTATTTCATTTGAAGAACAGAAACTAACAAATCCTTGAATTTGAATCCAAATCTGTTAATATTGCCCTAACATGAACATATTTACTCCAGATAGGATTTTCAAATATATATCACTTCAAAGATAATCTAGCTTCACAGAAAACATACATAACCATATTCACAAAAATCATTCCACTTCACAACTCATTTCAAAGCACTCCACATCACAACCCACTTTCAAAGCACTCCATCACAACCAACTCTCAGAGTCTCCAATCACCCACCCAAAGACTCCCTAACCCAAAGATCATTCCCTAAACTCTATTCAAAGACAGAAAATTTAGGTACAAATTTGCACCCAAAAACCAAACCTCAACCATAACCACACCAACCAATTAAACCCTCATTGTGCTCCTACCAACGCAAGCAATTTTATTATCACCCTCACAGCTCCTAAAACAATGTAATCTCTTCCAAATCCGCTTCTTATAGCCCCGTGGCTTCACAATTAAAACCACACGGCTTCTATTGCTCTGAAAAAAAGATGGATCCCCAAAAATCAAAACGCCATTTTATGGAGCAGCGATGATTTCACGGCTATTTCGAGGTAATTCGAATTGGATAGGAATTGGGTTGAAAGTGAACTGCGCAAGAGTGAATGGCGGGAGAATAGGTGTTACCGGTATAGGCCGGTTGAAGATGGAGCTGGTATTGGGGTTTTATAAGCCGGTTGCTCTTGGGTGCAATACTAGGTCATCGATATTGGCTGTGCGACAATACAGCAATATCAGGGATAAGAATGGTGATTCGAGTAGTGAGAGTAATGATAACAAAGGGAGTGGTTATAATGGTGAAGCTACTAATGAGGGCAATGGTGATGGCAAAGGAAGTATTAATTACAAAAATGGTGATGGCAAAACCAGCATTAATTACAAAACTATCAATGACATTAAAACAGCGGCTGATTTTAAAAGTATCAGTGATGAAATAGCAACAGACAACAAGGTTGATAAAACTATCAAAACTGATGAGACCAAAAAACAGGAAACTCCAAAATATATTGATTTCCTCCAAAGAAATAAAGAGCATAGGGATTTACTTCTCTCTAAAGCTACGAACTTTCTTCAAAGACTTCGTATACGCTTCAAATGGATACTTAAAAGATCCAACAGACCGTTCAACACAGATGACTATTCTGCCATGTTCTCATGGTTGGTGATGGGAAACGTGCTTTTGTTCTTTGTTGCAACAACCACGTTCTTCTCGCTCATTCTTTTCACGTTGAACACGGTATTTGCACAAGAGTTTGTGGGCCGCAAACTCGGTGAGTTCATCACCAAAAACTCCAAACTCACAGTGACTTTTGAGCATGCCATAGTCCCTGGCTGGTCCGACGGGAAAATCAGCTTTAGAAAGTGTTTTGTTAGTAGACGTCCCAAGAATGAGGTTAAGTTCTCTCAGGGTTCTCAGGCAGAGGCTTACGAGGCCAGTTTGAAAGATAAAGGTAGTGTTCCTTATGATGATGGAAATTATACTCAATTTGATTTGACTATTGAAGAGGTGAATATTTCGCTTTCATTTAATAAGTGGATTAATGGAAAAGGTGTGATTGATACTATGGAGGTTAAGGGTATTAGAGGGGTTGTTGATAGAACCCATGTGCATTGGGACCCCAATGATGATGCTCGTAATTACCGAAATGTATACAAACCTGGCGATTTTGAGATTGACGATTTCCAAATGGAGGATGTTCTTTTTACGTTGTTGCAACCAAATGGGTTCCGGCCTTTTGACGTTGCAGTTTACAACTGTGAGGTGGGCAAATTGAGACAACATTGGCTCTTTTTCGATTTCTTGAATGCAAATTTGATGAGTGGATCATACGATAACTCGTTATTCACCATACATAAAAAGCAAAGACTCGATGATTATAGTGACTCACCACATGGGACTGAACGTAGCATTGCTGATTTTTCCAGTAGAATCACCCGACTCAGATGCGATTCACTCAACTTGGACCATTTGAATACCGGTTTGGAGGGTCCTTTTGGCTGGATCACAAGTGGTAAGGTGGATATGATTGGTGATGTGATGGTTCCTCAACCAGACGATCTGCCCAACATGGGTGAGATTCTTGGTATTATAGCACATTCCATTAAAAAAGAGGCAAACAGGTACAAGAATCCCGAGGTTACGAAACCACAGAAACCGGACCAGCACATGAGACTTACGAGCGGAGACTACCATGATATTCTGAAGTATTTTGTACTTGATCTCACTATTCGTCTTAATAACGTGAGGGCCACATTACCATTCCAGGCACCTGAATTGAGTTACATCAACTATGCGTTGATCAGGCCGATCGTTGCATACATCAACTCGAAGAACACCTTTATTGAGATCAAAAATAGAATAGTCAAGAACATTGAGGACTTTAGTGGGTCATGGACGGTATACGATTCATTGTTAATGGATGACATTTCAGAGGAGGTTTATGATAATTTTGTTGATTATGTTGGAGATGAAGAAGCACGGTTATTTAGGATGAAGAAGATTGGATTTTGGTCACTACAATTGATATTCCAAGTGATTGTATTTGGATTGGGAGTGATGACATAGTGTATATAGGATCTTAGCCTGCTAGGATCATGATGAATGAATGATAATAATGGGTCAATACTTTTATGTAATAACATCTTATTCTTTATATTTCCCGTATCTATCATAATCCTCACATCCTTAATATCAAAACTAATAACGACAAATAACTAGCCAAACTAATCCCAGTCAATAATAAAACAGTATTCCCACTCGTCTTATAAACACTCATATCCTTTTCTGGATTGTAAAACAAATCAACTGTGGCAGCCTTGTGAACTCCTATAAAGTAGAGCAAACATCCATAAATCGTATATACTATACCCAATGGTAAGAACTCTAGCAGAAACAACTTTATAACCAACAACGCAAATGTAAGACATCCTAATGAAGATCTTGTGTACGCACCTTCATAAGTTCTCTGGTGTGCTCTAACATCCAACTGAAGAGCATTGGAAAATCCATCTATTCTCGAAGGGAGTCTTTGACGTAAGACTGGAGGAGGGTCATTGGGTGAAGCAATAGGTTCGAATGGAGATATAGTGAACTCAGTAGGATCTATTTCAGAAGGATCCGCAGTCAAGTCGGACGGAGAACCAGGTGCTGTTGGTGAAGCATTTGGTGATAAGGATGGTGAACGTGCCATACTGTGGATATTAAGATTTTATTAGTTCTAAAAAACATTTTAAATATTGATAATGGCAGTTGCAAAGAAGCAAATAGTGAAGCTTTCGCTTCCGTCGACGTTTTTGGGGACTCTTCCCAGTTTTGCTGTGCCCAAGGCCAAGCGTAATGAGAAAAGGTCTAGTGCTTCTTCAACGGGTACCAACTCGAAGTTGGTATCTCCTGCTCCAGATACTCCGCTGGCACCTTCCAACCCGATCTCAAACCACATGGTGAACAACTCGAGGATCAACTCGGGAGTGAAGGAAATGTCTACTGCTGGGTTGACTTTGAATAACGTTACGAATGGGAGTAGTTTGTTAGACAGGACAGGTAAACCTGCCAGGAAATGGCATAAAAAGGCTAGACAGTTTAAGACTTTCAGTGGGTTTAAGGTATCTTTCAGGGCGTACACTAATATTCCTGTAAAGACTAGAGCGAAGAAGGATAAGGAAGAGAAGAAGGAGGAGAAGAAGGAGGAGGTTAAGGAGGCAGATGCTGGTGTGGTGGAGGGTGAAAATGTGGTAGTACCAGAAGTTAAGGCTGAGGTGTGACTGATGGAGAGTTAAGAATGGAGAGATGAGAATGGAGGTTGCGAATGGAGAGCTAAGAATGGAGAGTTAAGAATGGACAACTGAAGATGACGATTATAAAATGCTGAATATGCTAATATGGAGATTTTAAAGATGGAGAAACTAGATATTAAAGAGAAGTACTTCGTTTTTAGTGGTGAACAGTGAAACTGAATATGAAAGAGGTGGATGATATGTTAAAATCCGGTTCTTGGATGATGTTAGTTATAAATTTAGATGAGGCTATAAGATTGCGTCCTTATAATGTTAATGTGAATAGGTATTATTATTGTAGTTATTATGACGCGTACCATTGAATGCGATCCGCGTAGTGTTCTCGTGAAGTGTGTTATCATGCTGTAGTTGGATCTTTCCACAACTCTAATCAGTCACTCCATTCTAAATTATCTTGTATTGCTTGAACCATTTTAACTACAACTTCAGAAAAGATTATCAACATAAAAGTTTATCATTTTTTAAGATTTTTAGACAATTTCAATAAATTTTCAATAATCATGAAACTATCAAAAGGGCCATTATCCCTACTTAAACCCACCTTTTTAGGTACTCCCAAACCAATACGAGTCATCCAAACTCGTAATTCATCAGAATCTTCAACTCAAGCAAACCAAAACCTTTCAAACAAACAATTATTATACACCACCGACCCTCTTACTCCAGGTTCCATATTCTTTTTACCTCATGGAACAAGAATATTCAACAAATTGGTTCAGTTTATGAAGAATCAGCAGATAAAATACGGATTTCAAGAAGTGATAACTCCTTTAATATACAAAAACAAGTTATGGAAAAAGTCTGGCCATTGGGACAACTACAAAGATGATATGTTCAAGGTGGTGGGGAACGATTTGTCGAAAGAAGAAATCGAAGATCATGGACATGAGCATGATCATGAGCATGAATACGGCTTGAAACCAATGAACTGTCCTGGACATTGTATCATTTTCTCCAAGTTTGATAGATCGTATAATGAGTTGCCAGTTAGATACTCGGACTTTTCCTCGTTACACAGGAACGAAGCCAGTGGTGCGCTTTCCGGCTTGACTCGTGTTCGTCGTTTCCACCAGGATGACGGACATATCTTTTGCACTCTTGATCAAATCAACCAGGAAATCAAAAGTACTATTAACTTGATCAAGAGCACGTATAAAACGTTTGGGATCAAAGAAGAAGAGATCGAGTTCTTTTTGTCCACCAGACCAGAGGACAAGTTTATTGGTGATATTGAAACCTGGGACAATGCTGAGAGTCAGTTGAAGCAGGTTTTGGATACCACTGCAGGTGAAGGGAACTGGAAAATTAGACCTGGAGATGGTGCGTTTTATGGGCCTAAAATCGATGTTCTTTTGACCGATGCTTTTAATAAGCAACATCAGGTTGGAACGGTTCAATTGGATTTCCAATTACCTGCGAGATTCGAATTGAAGTATGTTTCGGAAGATGGTAATAGAAACAACCAACCTATCATGATCCACAGAGCAGTTTTCGGGTCTTTGGAAAGATTCTTTGCTATTTTGTTGGACCATTATCAAGGTAAGTGGCCGTTCTGGATTAATCCAAGACAAGCAGTTATTATTCCTGTGAATGAATCTCATGTGGAGTATGCAAAGACACTTCAGAAAGAATTGAGTGGTGATATTGTTAGCAGTGATTCTGAAATCTCGCCAATTACTGGGTATAACTTTCATATTGATGTTGACCTGAGAAGTGAGACTGTTGGGAATAGAATCAAAGAATCCATTCAAAAAGGGTATTCGTACATTTTGATGGTTGGAGATAAGGATATTGCTTCTGGAACAGTAGCAATTAGAACTAGAGATGATAGAAAGATTTCAAACTTGACTTCCAATGAGATTTACAATAAGTTTATTGAGTTGGAAAAGAGTTTCAAGTGATAAAGTTGATATATAATCCAGATGATAGAATTCGAGATTAGAATTGAGTTTCAAATGGCAAATTGATATGTATATAGATAATCCAATAATTTGTCTTTTCAAGATTTAAAAGTTTATAAAGAGTCCAGTATATAATTAAAAGTTTATAAGTTTCCAGTATATAATTAAAAGTTTATTAGTTTCCAGTATATAATTGATATGTATATAGATAACCTAAATCATAGTCTTCCCCATATTCAACAATATCCCAACTTCCTAGAACCTACACAATTCTAACTTCAGATTAAATTAATGTACATAATTTTTACAACACGTCCAATCAAGAACCATATCCTTTTGCAATAAGCAACTTATCCAAATCAGCCCAGAAATCCTTCACAATCAACTTGTCTCTAAATCTCTTGTCTCCTCTGTCCACCTTGATTTCGGTGACATTCCAATCCTTGATTTTGTTTGGAGTTGGGTCTCCATTATAACTCAAGTAGAAACCAGGGAATTTTTGAAACAAAACATCAGGCTTCGAGTACTTGTACTTGGTAAACTGCCATTCCTGACCATTTGTGAAGATCGCAACAACTCTGTCCCAATATTCTGGTTTGTTAAACATCTCGACATTATCAACAACCATAATTTTCTGTGCTATTGGTACTAATCTTTCCGAAGGATGGTTCAAAATGGTAATACCATTTGTGGGTCTATTCTGCTGGTTTGGTTCTATAAATCTACCACCCTCCAAGAAATCCTTAATGTTTGATAACGATAACAATGCCGTCGAGGCTGGTGATACAATTATGATTGGTTGTTTCTTAGGAGCGGAAGACGAGCCTGCTGTCCGCGTGTATGACGAGCTTTGCGATGACGTGCGCTTCAACTGACTTATGAGCTTTTTGGCATCAGATACCAAGTATCCAAAGTCCAAGTTTTTCGTACCGCGCAATGCTGCATTGTGGTTTAAAGAGTTTCTTTCGTGTTTTGAGATTCGTTCAATTTGTGGATCGAGTTGGTTCGTCTTTGGCTCATCTTCAGTTGCGGGTGCTGTGACTGGAGCCAGCGAAATATCGGTATTGTTTGCCAAAGTGGTATCCTTCCCATTCTTCTCACTTTCATCTTTAATAAACTTACACGAGTCGGAATTTCCACTCAACCAAGTGTTAAGCTCGGTTTTCACCAAAAACTTGAAATCTGATATTCCAAGTTCCAAACATTGGTTTTTATAATCGACAATCGAGGATTTCTCATGAAGCCACGAGAATACAACTGCCTTCAAGTCCTGCGCAACGTCCTCGTTATAGAAGTTGGTCACTGTCAGCAAGTCGTAGAACTTTTCAGCGTCCCCAAACTTAACGTTCGAGGCATCCTTGATTGAGTCTGTTTTCACATACTCGCCTCCTTCATGATTGTAAAACGTTATCGGCTGGTTCTTGGTGGTGCATTCGTGTAATGCCTTGAGAGGAGATAAATCGCTCATTATACCTGAGTCTAAACTTTCCAACTGCTCAAATCTTAGTTGTTGATTTTTTTTTGGCAGTACAATGTCGTTATTTAATGTCGGATGTCGTCTTATATTAAGGAGGTGCCAGATTATATGGAGAGGAGTCATGACATGAAATTTAGACAGTCCAATGTACGGGAATGGAAAGATCAGGCGCTGACCACACTAGAGCAAGCGCAGAAATTGTGTACAGATGCACAGCTGCTGTTGAGCAACACCAATGAGAAAATCATTCTTCTTCTTCCTCGTAAGATTGATTATCTTGAGATCATAATTAAAGCATTGAAGGAGCAGTTCTCGCGGTCAAAGAGGTTAATTGAACTGACAAAGCACAAGATAGATTCCGCACTGTTTAAGCAAGCTGAATTCGAAGGTCTCCTGAGTTCGTTGGCACAGTTGGATAAGGTGATTGCCCATTTGAAACAGGTTGAGGTGCCTTCATATGTGATAAATGAGAATACCCAAAATAAACCAAAATCATTAGTGGACTTCATATCCATAGACTCAATTGCTACGCTAAAGAGAAACGTGCAAGTATACAAATCCAACCATGAAGTTTTAGACAAATTTGTTGAGAGAAAGTATAATGATTTGAATGTACAATTTACTGCAAACACCAGTAAACCGTTTGCAAAGATTCTCAAGCAATATGATGAAGAAATCATCCCGATTAAAGTTCAAATCACTTCGCAGGACTCCACAATCAATACTATTCTTAAAGAAAACCACTCTTTAGAGAATGAATTAATATCCATGCTTGAGATGTTAACCAACCATTACGATCAGTGTATCCAGGCTGTCGAGTTGTTTCACGAGTCAAGTGAAAAGAACTTGAATGTTTTATATTCGGATACTTTGGAGCTCCCAGATGTACTAAGAGAACTAAATACGATTTGTGAGATAATCTTCAAGAACGAATCAAGAGCATCTAAAATCATACATGTCAAACTTGAAACCATAGATTTGTTGATTTCAAGTGTTGAAAAACAACTTGAGAACTTGAGGCACTACAAAACTTCAAATATCCCGGAGATATTAGTGATTTTGAACTTCACTACTGATTATTTTAAATCAGTTACGAGCATCGAAGACTACCTTGAGTCTATAAACCTGTTAACATACCATTACACGCAATTTGTTGAAATCTACAACAATGAGTATTTGAACGAGTTGTACTATGAGAAGTATGTGTACCCCAAGAAGTTTCTCGCGAGAATCAACTCATTTTTAAACAATGACTTGAATACTTTACAGGCTGAAGAGATCAGTAGGAGAAAAAAATGGCTAGACGACTATGGGAGTTTCATTCCGAAGGAGTTAAGGTTACCAGGGAACAAAAACTTTCCTATGATTAGTGAGGTTATTACTGAGGGATTAGAGCATATAGATAGTGCTGAGAGTAAGAGTGAGGAGGAAGAGATGTTGAAGTTTTTGCGGGAGCTTCATAAGTGAGAGTGAAGGTAGTAAGAAATGATAGTATGGTAGTTAAATAGCTTGGTAATATGGTAGTAGCAAATATAAAATTTTAGTATGGTAGTAAATAGCAAAATGTAATATGGTAGTTTACAGAAAAGGTAATGTGTAGTTGAATAGCAATGATAGGATCTTAGTGGTTATCAAAAATCATAATGAATATAATAGCTGCAAAATCACGTGACTCAACATAGACATCGAAAATCAGATGAATCAAACACAATTCAAACTCCAGTCACTTGGGAACAATGTCATGGAAAGGTCTCTCGTTCACAAAAGGGTCCGGGCTGACCGCATCCAGTGGTGGCCCGACTATGAGCAGCATGGCTGCTCTGTTGAACGACGACTATTCTGATATTGAAAGTGAAGAGGAAGTTGAGGAGAATATAGAAACTAATGAGAATCCAAATAAACCAATTGCCCAAAACTTCTCCTGGTTGAATTCAACGCAGGGAGATTCATCCACTGTGAAAAAGTATGGTATTGGAGCTAAGCTCATGTTCCAAATGGGCTATAAAGAAGGCACTGGACTTGGAATGAACAATTCTGGAATTGTGAATCCAATTGAAACTAAATTGAGACCACAAGGATTGGGTGTTGGTGGAATAAAAGAGAAGATTGATACAAAAAACCAAGAGAGTGATGTTGAAATTGAGTCAAGTGAAGATGAACAGGAAATTAAGAGGAGTATTTCATTATTTGAAGTGATACAAGACTTGGAGAAGAAAGATGTTGATGTACCTCGAAGATACAAGGAGATTTCAGATAATCCTGGAAGTGACGAGGAGTTACGTGAAGCATACGAAAAACTATCCTTGGTTAACACTAAAATTACCGAATTATCGCAGCAGGAGACGTTTGTAAAGTATCAATTAGAGGCTGCTGAAACAGAACTAGAAGATGAGAAGAAGCAGTTAGAAGCCGCACAAGGAATTACTGAGTTATTATCACAAGATATTGAGTTAGATGAAAAGTTACTGAAGTTGTCACAATTCAAGGACTTTTCAAGCACATCTTCGATATTTTCAAGCTTGATACGAAATCAAACAGAGAAGTTGTTTGATGAGTACTTTTCACAAGAGATGCCAAATGAACTCACTAATAAACTAACAGATTGGAGCATTGCATATAAAGAAATGAACTTTGTTTCTCTGAGAAACAGGCTTGATTTCTTTGATTCACTAGTTTTTTCCAACTTTCTAAAGCACATGAAAGTACTATTTGCATCTATGGATGAAGAGCAGAACAATATTATTCTTGAGAAGATTCAATTCTGGTTGGATGCTCCTATATTCATTGACATCCATTTGGTAAAACTAAAGATCACACAAGATTTGATAGTTCCATACTTCCAAGGACTAGATTGGCAGCCAGGAGTTGCAGATCAGACAGACCCTACATTCTTGATAGACTACATTTTGGTTTTGTCACCAGAACAGGCAGGGTTGTTCAAGGGAATATTAGAATCGATATTTGACAAGTTCTTGAAATTTGTTGATTTCAACAACCAGGATTCAATATGGCATACTCTGGTACCTTTGGGTTTACATGATCTCCAGAAAATGCAGTCGGTTTGGTTTAAAGTATTCAATCGATTTCTCAACAGAGACAAAAGTGGTATATTAACCAACACACTCAAGTCTTCCTTGGTAAAGTTTATTTCCACTAGCAACAACATCAGCTTTGTATTGGAGATATTCGAGTTAGGACTTTTAGAAAAACAGGAGCTTGCAATTATATACCAATTTCAAATCTGGAACCCTTGGTTTAGGAGATTGCAAGAGTTAGAGAAGGCAGAAGTGCGCCAGTATGTCTCAAAAGCAGAGTCTTTCTGGAGATTGGAAACAAGCAAAATAAAGTTTGAGAGAGAGTTTGTTATACTGCTTGTTTCGTGGTACTTTAATGTGGTGATTATGCATCTTAAAGGCAAACCTGTCACATTACCATCATTGTATGGAACATGTTATCCCACATTGAGTCAACTCGAGAAGTTTTTCAAACTGGGAACCAAAAGTTCCGTCAATGTGAAGGGACTACCAGCATACCAGTTACTTACAACATTTAAAGATGTTGTTGTTGAATTTTGCGATCAACATAATATACTATTCACTGGTGTGCCTGGTAAATTCCACCCTACCAAAGGACATGCATTGAGTAGGATTGAGAGTTCAAAAGGGAAATTCTGGTGTTATATATACGAAGATATATTGTGGGTTTCACTGGATGTGGAAGGGGAATTTAAGCCAATACCTCTTACTGAGTTGTTATAATTAGCATAATAAATTTCATAATGATAAGATCAAAATTTAAGCCAATACGTCTTACTGAGTTGTTATAAATATTTGCATAATAAATTTCATAATGATAAGATCAATTTTTACCAGACTGAAATCACTTTTTGCACTAAATTATTGCCTTATCCCCATTTCTTACACCAATACCTTATAACCAATGCCTTATAACCAATCCTTATCACCATGTAGTCCCAACCATATATGCCTTTCCATCCCCATATATTCAAACAATACATCCCTTAAAGTCTATTCACCAAAAATTAGAGAAAATCAAAAACTTTTTAAACCAACCATGAACCGAATGGCAATCAGTGTGAGGAGTTTCACGCGGCCCTACAGCGTGCAAGCCAAGCTCCAAGGAGCCAAGAAGTTCGTCCACAAGGTCGCCGACGATAAGACGGATGTGTCTAAAAAAACTCTCAAATTCATGAGAAGAACTGGGGTATTGTCGATATTCGTTGCATTAGCATCGATAGCATACGCAACTACCAAAGTAGAGCCAATTGTCGAACCTGTTCAGGAAATGGATTTGAGCAAGGATATCAGAGACTGGAAATAGTATAAATGTACATAGCAATAAACACTCCTTTAGACTTTCAGGCACTTTGCGGAAATGTCCTACGGAACATTCTGGCACATCTCATAAGCATTTTAAAGAGGTTGAATTTTCCACCAGTACCATTGGTGAAAAAAATCGATTACAAATTGATAATTTTTCACTTCGATCCAGAGGACCATGTTCAGAAACATTGCTAGAGCTCGTACCTTCCGCCAAGTCCACAGAGTGGCGAGAAGAAACTACAGTGGACTGCCATTCAAGGACAACGGTCTTTCAAACAGATTTTTGTTTGTTGCTGCTGGTTTGATTCCAGTTGCTCTTGCTGGTGTTTTGCTTAGAAAGGAAGAGCCACCAAAGAAATTTGTGATCAACAAGGTCAGACTTGACTCTTTGGTTGACAAATCCGACGACGACGAGGATGACGAGGATGAAGAGGAGGATGAGGAAGAGGAAGAAGAGAGAGATGAAGAAATTGTTGAAGAGGATGACAAAAACATAGAAGAGAGTGAACCTGAGGAAGAGAAGGCTGCTGATCCAAGTGAAACCAAGACTGCTTCCAAGTTTGATGAAGGTTCTGCTAAGGAAGAGGAATCCACTGGAGAGACCATTGAAGAGTCTAAGGAAGCTGCTGAAAAAGAAGAAGCCGAAACCGGAGAAGAATCCGAAGATGGCGAATCTAGCCAAGCTGCTGCTTACGATCCAGTAACTGGTGAAATCAACTGGGACTGTCCATGTTTGGGTGGTATGGCTGATGGCCCATGTGGTGAAGAATTCAAGGAGGCTTTCTCTTGTTTCGTTTACTCTGAGACTGAGCCAAAGGGTATTGACTGTATCAAGAAGTTTGAGGGTATGAGAAACTGTTTCAGAGAGCACCCTGAACACTACAAGGATGAGTTGTACGAGGACAAGGAGGAGCAAGAGGAGCCAGGTGAGACTGTTGAATTTGTTGAGGCTGAACTTGAAGCCTCTGGTTAATGATTAGCCTTCATGTATATAATCAAAAGATTTTGAAATCGTAGAATAATAACGAACGTAGTGAGTTATTTTGGTGAAAGCCTAAGGATTGATATTAGATGCCTGTTGAGCTAACGTCAATGGTTTAATGGAGGGTTTAAATGGTTGATTAAAATGTAGAGGTTGAAAGATCAAGAAGATATTTAACAGACATTAGTAATTGGTATTTGTCTACTTCGTTATTCATATTTAGCGGTGTTTAACATAAATTCAACAGCAATTGAGAAGATAGAAGGAAATTAAATAGCAATCTCGTTTGCTGCTCACAAGAGTCTTTACTTCCTTGGGAAATTTAAGGCTAGTTTAATTGCTAAGAATTTCGCCATCTTGGTATCATTTTAACCCTACATTGTGCTCAATAATTTACTTAGATCTTAAATCTGACGTCATCAGTAGCAATTGATCAGGGTCAAGCTTAAAAGTAATGGCGAATTTACGTTTTGAAGTTTAATCAGTGGCTGGCTCATAATTGCTGCAAAAATATAAAAACTTTTATGTTTTATGGGCAATAAGAACTGATAATTCACCTAAAGGTCTCACAAACTTTTTAGGAACTGGAATTAGCTAATATGCTTTCTGGTACTTGTCATGCCTCTTATAATCTATACTCAATTTTACTGGGAAGCTAAAAACTACGGAACAGTTCAATAATCCTGGAATTGAATGCTCTCACTGAATTAAAAATATAACTATGGGGTCTTTCCTTAGGTTAAGAAAACACACAGATGATTTCATTAGGGGAATCTTTTGATCTGGTTTATTGTTCTCCGTGGACGCAAGAACTCTAAAGATTTAGTATCGAAATTCAACCTACATTTTATTATCCAATTTATACTACTTTTTATCATCTATGCTCATTACAAATCATCCAGGTAATACCCAAATTATACAGCCCCCTTCCCATCACTCAACTACTACAAATTATAGGTTTTCAAACCTTTAATGACAGCCTGCAAATTTGTAGCCCTTCATGAAAAACACAAACGGGATTTTCGCAGCCTAATTTTGGGATAATATTTCAAACTCCATACGGAATAAAGTCTAAAATAAGGCTGACTGTGTAATGATGGTTCTCGAAGGCTAAGTTAAACTCGGAACGAAATATACAGTCCAGTTTAGTGTAGTGGATAATAGGTCAGTTTATCGGAGCTATTTCGCTAAGATTACTGTGAAATATAACTGTACAACCTTACAAGTATAAGGACCCAAACCCAATTAGTACTAGATATAAATAATGGTCGATAATGGATATTAATTTATGCTAAATATTAAAGGTGGAGATATTAAAGGGATTAGGGGACGTGATGGGAAAACACTGAATTGAACAGAGCAGTCAAGAAACTGCACCGACAATCAATGTATTGCAAATAAACTGTTAATCCGAACAGTCAAAACATGGAACTAACTGAATACGAGCAGTCAAGCATGGAAGTAACTGAATTCGAGCACTCAAAGCATGAATACAGTCAAAGCATGAAACTAGCTGTCAAAACAGTAAACCATGGAAATTAAAAAAGGTAATAACTGTTAATGAATATTAAGAACTGAACAGTTTCAATCTCACTGAAAACTAATAAATGGTAAAGCTTCTAACAAGCACACCCACTCTGAACAGTGGCTGCTTCACTCAAATCAATACCATCAAATCCTTGTATTTTCCTGTTCACATTGACAGGCTCAATGCAATCAACACCACGCTCCGCTACACGAAGAAAAACCAGCCGTACCAGCTCCAAGTTCTTCGAACTCACCTCCTTCAAATCGGCCAGCCAGTCACCAACATAATCTTTAAGGTTTATCTTATCTGAATGCTTTGTGAGTATATCTTCAATTTCGCCAATCTCCACACACCGCTCCAGTCTCCTGTCACTCTTATTCCCTACAACCACCACACCCGGCTTCTCAACATGACAGTGCTCCATGAAACGTGCAAACCAGTCGCGAACACTCAAAACAGACTCATAGTTGGTGATGTCGTATACCAACACACACACATCGGCTCCCCTGTAAAAGGCCTGGGATATTGAATTGAAACGCTCCTGGCCAGCGGTGTCCCAGATCTGCAAATTCACGCTTCTTTCAGTGGCGTCGTCCTCCTGGTCGGGATCCAGCAGGGGCAACTTGACGGAGGTCGTCAAATAGTCACCCCCAATAGTGGCCTTGTATGCATTGGTGAAAACATGATGAACAAATTGCGATCGAAGGCAAGTTTTGCCCACACCCAGATCACCTAGTAGAACCACCTTCAAGGTTGGAGGCAGCTGGTCGTAGATGGACTGCAGCAGCTGACCGTGGTTGGACATGCTCGTTCTGGGCCTCTTGATCTCGTATTGACGAGAGTGCGAAAATCAACAATCACTCAGAAAAAAACGATAGCAACCACTCTTTAGCATGAAGATCTACTACATTGGTATATTGAGGACCACAGGAGAGAAGGCTCTTGAGCTCACCTCGGCCAGGGACTTGTCGCAGTTCTCGTTCTTTGAGAGGTCTGGTGTCTCGCAGTTTATGACTTTCTTCTCCGAGACTGTTTCGAAGAGAACCGCTGCTGGCCAGAGGCAAAGCATCGAAGAGGGCAACTATATTGGTCACACTTACGCCAGATCCGAAGGGTTGGCCTGTGTTGTTATCACAGACAAGGAGTACCCAGTGAGACCAGCTTATACCTTGATCAACAAGATCTTGGACGAGTACTTGTCGTTGCACCCTGCGGCTGAGTGGAGAAATATAACTGCCACCACTACCAGTTTGAACTACGACACTTTGGAGCAATACTTGAAGAAGTACCAGGACCCATCTCAAGCTGACTCGATTATGAAGGTTCAGCAGGAGTTGGATGAGACCAAGATTGTTTTGCACAAGACTATTGAGAGTGTGTTACAAAGAGGAGAAAAGTTGGACTCGTTGGTGGACAAGTCGGAGGCGTTGGGTGCTTCCTCGAAAATGTTTTACAAGCAAGCCAAGAAGACTAATTCGTGTTGTGTTGTTATGTAGGTTAATATAATTATAATTTAGCTAATCTGGTAGAAAAATGTTTCAGGTGTTTAAGAATGTTAAGAATCAAAGATGATTTGGCTTGTAATTAGAGATGTAAATTTGATTTTGAATTAGAGGCAAATTTTATTAGGGATGTAATTTTTAGATGATTAGAGTTGTAAATTTAAGATAATTTTGTATTAAACTTGTAATTAAATTCGTATAGTTGTGAGGGGCTGTAATATTAAATTTGATCTGCCAAATATAGACTATGAAATTTGACAGTTCATATCGTTAGTTTCCGTTTGTCTACTCTGTATAATATAACTCTTTATTATGACTCTTGAACGTTTGAATTTTAATGGCTGAAATTAACGGCTGAATTTTATTCTACAATATTCTTGAGGTCCTTTAGGTCATTTTATTCATCTACTCTAAGACTACACTTTCCATTCACAACGGCCCATTATATCAAATAACAGACCCAGTTCTACTGTCGTTGCTAAAGGTCTAAATTCTTCTTCACCACTTGGAATGCCTTGAGAAGTTTCCTTCTAGCTCCAAGTGCAATCACACCTCTTCCCTCCAACTCTTCATTGTTCAACTCAACCAATTCTCTCCATGGAATGTCCTTGAGACATTCGGTGTATTTGTGCAAGCGCAACAACTTCAACCAGGCAGGGATGTTGTTGAGGAGTTCCAAGTTGCTCACATCCGCAGGCATCGACGAGTTCGAAGTGGACGAAAGTGACGTGCTGCTCGAGTTGGAAGAGTGCAAGTTGCTCAAACTGCTCATCATATCGGTGTGCAGTTGTTTCAGCTCAGGTGATCCACCAAGGGTGCCCATCTTCTTATACTTTAATTGCAGAGAAGTTGGCGATTTTGGGTTGGAACCAAGGGTTCTAGGAAGTGGGACGGAAGAAGAGTTGCCAGCTCTGTTGATGGACTCCTCGTAAGTTGCGGAAACCCTGTTGTTTCCAGCACCAACAGCAGTGTTGACGTGTGGGTGCTTCCTATTGGAGTCCAATGCAACACGCGAGTTGATGGTGGCCAACGCCCCGAGCTTCAACGCAGTATGCGCAGTCAAGTCCATCGACTCGCCCTGCTGTGGGGTTTGTTGTGCACTGCTGAGCTGTTGGTTTTGGGTGTTCGAGTTGGAATAGTATTGTTGGTGAAGCGACGGAGTGTTGGAGTTAGCAGCAGCCAACTGCAAAAAGTTTGTCTTTTCAAACAAATGGGAAGCTGGAGATCTAGCTCTTTCAAGCTGGTGTGGGTGCTGCTGTTGAGCTTGTTGAGCTTGTTGGGTTTGCTGTTGTTGCTGCTGCTGCTGACCATACCTGTTCATATTGTTCAAGTTTGGTTCTGCAGACTTTGGTCTTTGGGTTTTAGGGTCGACAAACAAGTACAGGTTGGAGGCCAAGTTTCCCCTCAAGGGGTTTTGCTTTGGCTTGGGCTGGTGCAATTGTGGTTGTTGAGATTGCTGCTTGTTCAAGTTCAAGTTTTCCATATCAGTGTACAAATCATGGTGTGCACTATAAGGTGAAACCATATAGGAAGACTGCTGTTGCTGCTGTTGCTTTTGAGGCTGTGTCAAGTGACTGTCTAATTTCGACTTGAAAGTGAGCAAAATGTCCAACGGAAGGTTGTTAACCAAGTAGTCAATCATGGTAATGTTGTCTTGGGGGCTCAAATTTTCAATCCAGTTGTAAAATACAAGCAACTCTTGGAAAAATTGTTGTGGTTGTTGTTGCTGTTGTTGCGGTTGTTGTTGCAGTTGTTGTTGCAGTTGACGGTTGAAGAAGCTTGAAAAGTCATTTACCGATTGTGGTCTGCTTGGAACTGAAGTCAACGGAGGGAGGAACGACGACTTGTTACCCAACAACGCTGCAAAGTTGTTTGAGTCTGCAGACGTTGGAATAGGCGACATTGTGTGGTCTTTCAACAAGGACGAGTTCAAAGGGGTTTGTCCCGAGGGACCTGCGGACCCGAGCAAGTCGTTGGCAAATCCACTAAACTTGGACGCCGAAGGAGTGAGCAAGCTGGGAGTCATGGACATCTCACTTGCACCGTTGCTTGCGTTCTTCTTGACCAGCCCATCCACAGACTGTCTCTTGATCAAGTCCAAATCCAAGTCAGCAGTGAGGGTTTCAAACTCGTGTTGCAAGTTATAGCCCACGCTCTGCTGTCTTTCGGCGTGCCCAAGGGGTGGATGGTTGTTCGAGCCATTATTGTTTGAAACACCTCTACCAGAACCAACACCAGCATTAGAAGACGCACCAGAGCCCGCACCGCCCGCTCCGGAACCTCCAAAGTTGTTAAGCAACCCAAAGCCCTGCTGCTGCTCCAACGGTGGCGGAGACAACACTATCGGCCGATCCATATAAGGGTGGGGAGATTGAATAGAAGAGTCCATAACGAAAGTAGCAATAAAAAGGATAAAATTGGAATTCAGTACTAGCCACCAACGAAAAGTGATGTCTATTTCACTCCAAGCTAGATGAGATGTATTCTACTATTTTTTCTGACAGCTTTTTGGATTCTGAGTTTTTTCAGCGATGAGAATTTTTCGTGGAGGTCGATGAGAATTGTAGTGCGAGTAGTGGTTATAAAAAATGGTTAGGTAGGGAGTAGGGGAGGTAAGGAAGGTAGGGTAAGGATGGTAGGGTATGGGTAGGTGTGATAGTAAGTTCGATAAGGTAGATGGGCAATTAAATGTTCACCTTATTTAAAGTATACTAGACGTAAATACACTCTTAACCTAAACCATTTTCAGTACCGAAGCCGTACAACCCCTAAGAGTAATTAACCCTAGACTGCTCTGGAGAAGCTTGAGCAAAACCAACAGGGATGGTTTGTTGACCCTGGCATTGGCTTAGCTTGAGCTGATTTAGTGACGTTTTTAGCGTGTCGAGGACAGAAAAAGACAGAAAAAAGTGCATGTTAAGAGTCCTGCGATGAGCAGCCACGGGGACCTTTCAGCTGGCATAATGAAATTTTATGTTTACGTGATTGGATCATATGACATGCAGAATGGAAGAAAATGAATCTTCTGTACTTGATCTTTATGGGCGTGCTTCCACCTGCGGACCCCCATTATTTATGCTTCTATTTTTCAGTTTTCATTCCTTCGCTATTTTTCTTCCATTGTCTTCTCTGCGTTTCTATTAGGTGTTGAGATGTCCCTCGCGAACAGCAGTGCCGCAAAGCAGAGAGACTCACTGCAAAGCCACAAATTTGGAGTATAGTGTATTTATGCTCATTTGGCTGCAAATTTTAAATTTACGGTTAGTAATCGTACATAAGAATGGAGATTATTGATGTGGGGAAGGTTGTTAATTAGTGGAGGTAGATTAATATTGAGTATATGGTGAGAGATGAAGATTAGGTTTTTTATTGGATAAGGTGAGACGTTTCATTACTTGTAGCTGCATATTGCATTGAAGTGCATTATGATTGACGAGATCGTTATTGTAGGAAGACGTTTATTGATCGAGATAGTTGCATTATAGTGCAGATATTTATACCATTAAAGTGCATTTCCTTTGGTGTGTATTTCATGAGGTGATATAGTTCACAGACTTCATTTATCAGATGTTCAAAAGTTGTAAAAGTACAATGCTTGTGCTTATTCAAGTGCAAGGTTATTTCATATGGTATTGAATTTAATTAAGAGAATACGATATTAGGAGAAGTTACTGATATCGACTTTAGACTCCGATTACTGCACCAGCTCTCTTTCATTGTATGAACCAGACATTAAAGTTAATGTAATACAACAACATATCTCAGAATAAATACAATCGATTTACTCTAACAAATATATCACATCATATGATTTTAATATGATCAATATATTATATGATTTCTCTTCTCATTTTAATAGAATCAATATAATCTATAATTTCTCTACTCATTTTAATAGAATCAAAATTCTCTATATTTCTCTTATATTCTCTTATATTTTTATTCATCACTATTCATTTTATTACCTATCCATTCTATCACGATCTATTCAACCAAAACTCCTTGTTCCTTTGTACAATATCACAGGTATACTGCAACTCCGGCAACAAGTCCGCTACATTCCTAAACAACTTCTCCGCAAAAGTGTTGATGAAGAAAATCTGGCCCTTGTGCAACGCCGGGTTCAACTCCAAAATGGTGTCCAATTCCCTGGGCACCTGTCCGTACGTCAACTCGCCCTGTGTGTTTTCGAGTTCCGACAGCAGTTCAATCTTGTGCTCAAGAAGCCCAACCTCGTCAAACTCGCGCGCCAATACCATGGCCCACTGCGAAGAAACCCTGAGCGGCCGCGTCACGTTCGAAATGTCCGCACACTTGATGAGAAGAGACGACAAAAGCTTCACCTTGGCTACTTCATCGCTATAATCTTTCAAAATGCTTAATCTGTTCAAGTACTCAAAGTGCTCGGCCATGTCTGTTGCCAAGATACTCGTGATGATCAACTCTTTCAAGAGCAATCCCTCTTCTGACTGTGTGCTCAAGAGGGTAGGCCAGTAGATCACCAAGACCTTGTTGATGAACACCAGGGTGTGGTACAGTTCCAATACCAGGCGTTCGTTGTATATCACCGAAGTTGGTGCGCTGTGTTTGATCAAGAAGGCGTTTGTGACTCCCGGGTGTCCAACGTCGTGGCCCAAGGCTGCCACCAAGAGTCCTAGGGTCTGCAATTCGTTCAAGTGCGGCGCAACCAGCGTTTGCGATGCGTGTGACGGATGCCTGCTTCTTGTTGCGGCTACAAGCACCTGGTGTGCGCTCGATGGTGCACGCCCAGATATATAGCGCAACTCGTCGGCATGAGGGTCAGTTTCAAGCTGCACAAACGTAGGTAAACAGCTCAACTTGATCAAAAAGTGGAAGCAGGCATGGACCACGTCCACCACGTGTCGAAAGTTATGGAACGGGTTGCCATTCTTGTAGCAGTCCCGTACTGCAAATATGAAGCCCAAGAGTTGGTTATCGGACAAGGCGAGGTCGGGCTCGCGTGTCTGCTCGAGAGCGTACTTGAGCATGACAAACACGCAGTATGCCAAGTCGTCGTTCGAGAGCTCGTGTGCTGGGAACGACCAGTGGCCCACCAAGTGGCACAATTTCGCCAAGTGTGACGGCGAGTGGTTGCTCAACAACAGCTTAAAGTCGATTGCGCGGGCAACAGCGTCTTTCAACGCGATCAAACGTTCGTTTGTGGCAGCGCTCTTGTTGGTGTAGCAGTGCAAAAGGCTGGCCATGGTGGGGACGGCTTGGGCCACCAGCTCAAAGCCCGCATAAGAATCCAAGACGCTGTTTCTGGCGGTGCCAGTCCACGTCTCAACCCGCGTTATTCTGTTGGCGATCAAAAACTGTATCTTGCGTGTGGCTGCGTTGAGGTGTGGTGCCAACTCCGGTGTGATCTGCGACGCCCGCACAACAATCACGTTGAGATGGCTAAAGTAGTATCTGAGGAGGAGCGACTTGTCGTCAAACGACAATGCGTCCAATTCGGTGGTGCTGGCGGGCTCGCCCACAACCACCACCACAGGGTGGTTGGTGTCGAGCTCCCTATTGCCTCTCTGGAACAAGCTCGACACCAACGGCGCAAACGCCGCAAAATGTGTATGTGAAGAGCTCTCCAACAACGACGTGTCGAGCGGCTCCGCACCTAGTGTCAATATCTCAGTCATTGTATAGTACACTATAATACATGAGTAGTCAAAAGACTAACGATGACCAAAAGTTAAAAAAAAGGGCAGCCAACGAAAAATGATCTTGATGTTAGCAAAGATAAAAGCAGATAAAATGCACGTTACCAAACTTTTTTTAAAAGACCGGTTTTTTTTTTTTGATGGAGCCGTTTCTTTTGGGTGGCTTTCCTCGGTCCACTGTTTTAGTGCTCTCTTAGTCGGCGAGCATCTTAGTGTCAAGGTGCTTATCCGGAACGCACCGTACTTCTCAGCTCACCAGCGCAACAAGCCTGGCCGTGCTCAAAGCCGCCAGTTAATAAGCGAGCAGGGTAACGTTGGTGGTGCAACGGTCAGTGTGTCGGCAAAAAAAAAACGTAAAAAGGAAAGTGAGAGCCGTTGGGAGAAGAAACGACATTTGGGAGTTGGGTGTGTGGGGTGACTATGGCGAGGTGATGTTGGGCTGTTTGTGGAGTGGCTGAGGGTGTTTGGTTCGGAAGATTGCTCTTGACAAAGAGCACAATGGTGGACGGAAAAGCAGGTAGAAGTAGTTGGATGGGTTTGTGATTGAATCGGGAATGTCGATTGGACAATAGAGAACTGAGGCGGTGGGTGAGTTGTAGTGATGGGTAAAGGTGGATGAAGTTTTCTGGAGCGGTAAGTGGAGTTGTCTTGAACGGCTGGTAACAGTTGAACAAGATGGGATGTCAAAGATTAGATGGGATCTTGAGGAATCTTAAAGATACTTGATATTAAAACAGATAATGACTTAAATTATGACATTTAATAGGCTAGATTATGACAGATAATAATGAAACTGACACCACCTACACGACACAAACCATAGCAATGAAACGCATTTGCTTATTTTTTGGGTGCAAATTTTATTAGAACTTTTAGAGATGAGGGAATGTTTTAGTGAGCTGAGATGAGGGAAGGTTTTGGAAAATGAGGTGAATATTTTAGATGTAAAGAGGAACATTCCAATTACAACTGGATTGTGATTTTTGATGATTGTGTTTCAGTTGGATTTGGAATCGGGTTTATAATTGCAGCATATTACTTAAGATTATTGATTCTTTGTTGAGCATTGGCACAATTTTAGAAACATCTCAGAATATCCACTATTGTAATTTGGGTACTATTGTAACTTAGGAGTAATATTGTAGATTTGGGTACTATTGTAATTATGGAGTAATATTGTAGCTTTGGATTATTGTAACTTTGGACTATTGTAGCTTTGGAGTACTATTGTAGCTTTGGAGTACTATTGTAGCTTTTGGGTACTATTGTAATAACACCACACCCTAGTGTGAATAAGTTAATTTCACCGTCAAACCTGTGCAGTCGCTTTGGGTCTAGTACAATGCCATAAAGGCTATTTTATTCTTATCTACGACCAGAACGGTTTCCACATGCATTTTTGAAAGTTTAAACTTGAATATACCATGGATGAATAGTTGATAGTGATTTTGACTGTGATTTCGATACATACTCTTTTGGTGTGATCGAAGGTCTATGAGAGTCGAGGTGTATGAATATTCAGTTGGTATAATTATAGTTCTTTTTTTGGCACACTATTCACCAGATAAAAGGTTTTATTCATAAATGTGCCTTTTAAACCAGTACACAATTAATAAGTATTAAATACGTTTGTTACTGCAAGGAAGTCTAAGGTTTTGATTGTCCAAAGGCCAATTATACACCAAATCATTCATTCTCAAAGTATATTTCAAACTTTTAAATTCTCAAATATCAATTCACCATTTAGATTCTCAGTGTACACCAAATCACCTGTTACTCACCTTCTCCTCGAGAATACTCCAAATCACCCTTTACTCAAGTATACTCCTAATCACCTTTACTCAAGTATACTCCTAATCACCTTTACTCAAGTATACACCAAATTACCTTTAAATTCTCAATATACATCAAATTACCTTTAAATTCTCAATATACCAAATCAACTTTTAATTCTCAAGTATACATATTATCAACCTTAGGGATCTTCGATCCCTCAATCTTGAACCCAAAATAAACACTCACTAAAACAACAATAATCCCCAACATAATATTCAACTGCTTGAATCGGTTCTTCTTCACTTGCTTTGCATGCTCTTGAAACTTAGTGTCAATATACTCCAACAATTCCAATTTCTCTATAAGCTCCTTCGACATAATCCCCTTGTCCTCATTAATTCTGTTTTTGATCTGGTTCAATCGCAGCTCAAGTACGTTCAATTCCAATAACAAGTCGTTCAACCGCGACACATTGTCGTTGATTTCAGCACGGTATTTCACCTTGATGGTGTCCCTGTTCGTCACCAAATCCTCTCGCAAGTGATTCGTATGTGTGTGTACTTTACTCAAGTACTTGGACAACCGGTTGAGCTCTAGCAACCCAGAAGTGTCTTGTGAGTTCGTCAGAACATGCTCAATCTGCGACTGTAACGCCTGCGACTGCCGCTTTCTCTTGAGCAACTCCTCTCGATAATGTACATTGTTCCCCAAAGACTCCATAATCTGCCCCAACATCTGCACACTCTCACTAGCCCCGTTATTCTTGTTATACTCCTCGGTGATAGAATCAATGTTAAGCAAGTAGTTGGTCATCTCCTCGTCATCGACAAACAGTGTGCAAGTATTAAAAGAGAGCCCTCCAGCGTTGACTATCGAGTTGAACTCGTCGTCCGTCAAATCTTTTCCCAACCTTAACGCGGTCTCGTCCTCACCGCTCGTGTCCTCGATGTCTGAAGTATCAAACTTTAGCACTTTGTCTGTTTGTGGAGACATCATCCGAGTTTCCAAGTTTATAGGTGTGTTTCCCGTAGACCCAGCACTGTTGTTCAACAATTGACTGATATCCGCCAGACTCGGCGCCAGATTCACCGCAGGCTCGTTTATAGACTTGTAGAACTGATCCACCAAACGTTTGTTATCAACCTCGCTGCTTGCAACTACATACAATTTACCATTCAAGTTGACGCTTGATCCTGTCGTTGAGTGTATGGGCGTAGTGTTCATACTATCACCATTCGGAGCAGTAGAAGTGGTTGACGCTGGAAACAACTTGATTGGCGATGTGAGTGGATTACGCTGTTGTGACTGAAAACTAGACATACCTGCCCCATTGGTTCCAGCCGAAACACCTCGTATTGGTGTTTTGGGACTTGTGATGAGCACACTAAGACTCTTATCATGGAGACTTGAGCGACGCTCGTGAGTCGGCCGCTTTCTCATGAATATGTTGTTAGTTCCCTGCAAGTTGCCATTTGTCAAATTGGCACCTGAGGCCTCACGAGAGAGCGGAGGACTCATTGTTTTATTTCCTGAAGCCGACACTGGCGCACTGGATAGCACACTCGACGGCACACTGTTCTCTAGCGATAGACTTTTCAATTCGTGCAACGCCTCTAAATTTGGTAGAGACGTGGAGCTATCGTTGTGCACCCTTTTGTGATTCAACAACTCCAGGGTGATCTCACCCTCGTCAAGGGGGTCCACCGTATCGCTTATATAGTCCAGGGCTATGCTCCTGTCGGCCCCTTGAATGCGATCCGAATTCCCGGTCTCTCCTCGGTCAGACATGCCGAACTTTAATTTGATGCTTGCGAGATGATTTGATAGAAGGGTATAAAAAAGGTAAAAGTGAGAAGGTGAATACGACGATAGTTTACGAAGCCTTAATGGATTCTCTGACTTAGGCATACTTATTCATAAGTGGTTCTTTACTTCTTTACTGTCTTTACTGGTCTTTGGTGAGCTGTTTGTGTATATGGGTTGTTAGTGTACAGAATATTTGGTTGCGAGTTAGATCTCAGAACAATGTTTCTGTGGGGTTGTCTATAAGAATGTGAGTGGAGGGGTAGAATGGGTGTAATTCGGAACATATAGGAGTTATGGATACCAACATGCCAATATAACCTTTGATATTGAAATTGGATTAAGGATTGTTGATGGTTGACAAGAATTACTTTACAATGATAATTGTAAAGATTGGAGAGAGGCATGACAATGTAAATATCGCTCACATGTCACTAAGCAACATGGTTTTATAGCTTTGCAACCTTCATTGTGTAATTGACATTCAACGTTTTTGTGAGGTGGTGGATAGTGGAGAAGCGAGAACTTCAAATGTACTTTAACATCAGAAGACGATATGAGAATATCAGATGGTTGAGTATCAGATGACTGAGTATCTCAGATGATTGAGTCTCAGATGATTGAGTCTCAGATGATTTGAGTGTAGTGTTTGCCATCAATTCAGTTACCTAAAATGGTATCAAATTTGCAGCCAGTTTCTCGTATGTGATTTGCAACCATTAGAGAAATTGCATATTGAGAAGTCAGTGAGTTTGCAAAATGGAAGTGAGTTATTGGAGGCATGTCTCATTTGTAATGATAGTTTACATTTCTTTAAACCATTAATCAGTGACCATGAAACCAAGAACAATCAGTGTCATATGTACATCCTGCTAATTTCAGATAAAATCTGTCTTGGTTCTTGAAGATTCTTCCTAGAAGTAATGACCCATTCTACTGTATCGTGGTCAAACAACGACATGTGCAGCTGTAAATATTGTCATCACTTCAGCATACTGAATACTCTTTAGCCTCTGATAAACTTTGATGCCCTTACAAAATAAAAAGTATATTTATCTATTATTCATAACATTCTATAATACAGGATTCTAAGCAGCAGAAGAACGTCCACTTGCACCACTTGTAATCAAATTCAAAGTCTCTTCACTCAAAACAATCTCAGGCAACTTCTCCTTGGCCGCGTGAGTTGGGGCTTCCAAAAAGCCAGTCTTAATCAAATAACTGATATAGATAGCTAATTGCTTACCATCAACACCCTTTCCTTGGCTGACATCAACTCCAGTCCATTCAGCATCAGCCTTCAAAGATCTGGCTGCGTTAGTATCGTCTAATTCAGGTGCCTTGGTGTCATTCTGCAAATTGTCCAAAACATAGTGCAACAATGGGAACAATGCAGAATCGTTGCCGCTAGTGACATACGCTTCCAACAGCTGTTTCCATTGGTCGTACTCCTCACGAGCAACTTGGTAGCCGTAGTTGTTGAGGCTGCCCAAGAAATCGTTGAAGTTGATTCTTGGGTGACCGGTAACTTGGGCAACAGGTAACTCATCGTGCGATGGTGGGTGCAACGCGGTGGCAACAACAACTCTAGCAACATGATCAACTGGAACCATGTTCACGTTGTTGGTGATATCTGGGAACGCCTTGACCTCGGCACTTCCCTTCAACATTCTCAACAAGAAATCATCTGTGTTGGAGGCACCAGTTTCACTGAAACCAGTGACATAACCAGGTCTGGTGATACACCCTCTCAAACCTCTCTTACCGGCTTGTCTGATGATGTATTCAGCGGCCCATTTCGATTGACCGTAACCATTGCCTAAGCCATTTGCAGATCCCTGCAAGTCATCAGACTCAGGAAGACCACTCTTACCTTCAGCCACTAATTTGTCGGACAAGTCAAAGAAGTAGTTGGTGTCAAGTGTAGAAGTAGACGAGACAAACGAAAAGAACTTGCTCTTACCAGTTCCACACAAGTTCAAAACGTTGATAGTACCGATAACATTGGCGTCTCTCAATTGTGAGTATGGGTAGATCCAGTGGACCAAAGCACCATTGTGGATGACAACATCGATGGTGTTGGCTAATTCAGTCCATTGAGAGTCAGCCAATCCAAAGTGTTCTTTAGACAAGTCTCCCAATACAACCTCAATGTGCTGAGCCCAAGATTCTTGCCAGATTCCGTAAGCCAATCCAGCCTTACGGATTCTTTCCAAACCAGCTTCCTTGGTGGAGGCTCTAGCATGAGCGAAAATCTTGAAAGTGTGAGACTTACGGGCAGTCAATAAGTCACGAATAATGAAGGCTCCCAAGAAACCGGTGACACCAGTGACAAAAACGTTAATTGGTTTGGAACCGTCCAACTTGTCCAAAGATGGGTAGCTCGAAAGCAAGGCAGTTTCAGTCAAATGGATAGCATCTTTAGAGTATTCAGACACCGATGCAGTAGTTGCAGCAGCACTGGAAGAACCAGATTTGTGACTGTCGACCTCCTTGGCGAATGCTTCGACAGTTGGATGCTTGAAGATGACTCCCAAAGGAACATCAACTCCCAACTTCTTTCTCAACTCAAAGATCATTCTGGTACCCAAGATAGAGTGACCTCCCAAATCGAAGAAGGAATCAGACTTGCTGATAGAAGCTGGTCTTGTTGGCAAAACTTCAAACCACAAATCTCTAACTTGTTCTTCGGTTGGTGTCAATTGTTCATCGGTGGCAGTTTCTGATGGATCCTGGGCAATCAAAGTGGAGACGGTAGCCAATTGCTCTGGTGTTGGGAATGGTAACTTAGGCTTGTCGACCTTACCATTAGGGTTCAATGGCAATTTCGACATTGGAACAATAATAGTTGGGATTGCATACGAAGCTAATCTCTTTTTCAAGTACACTTTGATATCTTTGATCAAGTTTCTCAAAGAAACAAGACCCCTGACAACAGGGTCCTTCACATCGGACTCAACCAGAGACTTGAGAGAGTCTAATTCTGGAGATTCCTTAGCCACAATGAAGGAAATCAAGGTTGGTTCGCCATTCTTGTCTTTTCTGACCAAAGTAACGTTTTCTCTGACCAATGAATGTTGAGACAAGTGGGTGTCAATTTCACCCAACTCGATTCTGAAACCTCTAATCTTGACCTGATCGTCAGCTCTTCCGCAACATTCAACATTACCATCAGGCAAGTAACGGCCCAAATCACCAGTTCTGTACATTCTGTCTCTTGGACCAAACCAACCTTGTTCTCTCCAGGTTTCGGAAGCCTTCTTGTTGGCTTCGTCCTTCTTGGACCATTCAGAAGCATCAACATACCAGTTGGTAATGAACTTTTCCTTGTTTAAATCTGGCAAACCACGGTATCCCTCAGCCAAACCAGCAGCTCTGACGTAGATTTCACCAACTTCTCCAACACCACAGGTTTGGGATCTGTCGTTTCTGTTAACAACCAACAATTGCACATTGTACATACCAGTTCCGGCAGGCATAACGTCCTTCAAGTTTTTCAAGTAGGTTGGGTCGCTGGCACGAGACTTGATTTCAAAGAAGGAAACAGATCTTTGGGTCTCGGTGGTACCGTACATATTCACAATGTAAACGTTTTCTGCCAAGGTCTGTAATCTCAAGCAGTCTCTCTTTGTTAAAATGTCACCAACAAAGAATGCGTGGTGCAATGTTGGGATTGCGGTTGTAGCCTGAGCACTCAACAATTGTCCCATAGCTGGGGTCAAGTGTGTGACTGTAGCACCGTACTCGGCCATCCAGTCTGCTAACTTACCAGGAGTTCCTATGTCATCCGCAGTAGGAACCAATAATTGTGCTCCCAAGAATAATGGAGTGAACATATCTCTTTGGATAGGATCGTGTGCAATTCCAGACAACATGGTGAACTTATCATTGGAAGATAAACCAAACTGTTTGGACATCCAAGGGAAGTAGTAGGCCAAGGAGTAGTGACGACCAAGAACACCCTTTGGAATACCTTCGGAACCCGAGGTGAATGATAAGGTTGGGTTAGAGTCTGGGCCAACCAAAACACCAGTTGGCTGATCCTTAAACTTGGAGTAGTTGGAAAGAATATCGGAACCTTCAACCAAACCACCAACCAAAGAACCATCGTCGTTGATCTTCAATTGTGGGATTTGAGAAACAACATCCAAATCATTCTTGATGTAATCGACAACCAAAGAGTCCAAGGTACCAGCCTTCTCCAAAATGATCAAACCCTTTGGCTTTGCAACAGAAAGGTATATATTTTGACGGGCAGGTGGGTAAGCAGGGTCAATAACAGAGAAAGTAGCACCGGCCTTCAATATACCCATAACTGCAATCATCAAATCAACACCACGGTACGAGTAGATCATCACAATATCACCCTTTTTAATGCCAGTTTCTTTCAAGTAGTTACCAACAATGTTCGAGGCCTGGTTGATTTGCTTGTATGTGAAAGTACGGGTGGTGGTGGAAGGGTCCAAGAACGATTTGGTTTCCACCACACATGGTCTATCTGGATGAGCAAGAGCATTTTCCATGAAAATGTCCTGGATAGCACCTCTGAAACCAGACCAGTCCAAGTCGAGCGTAGGGTCTGGCAATTGTTTAGCTTGCGACTCAGTTATTAAGCTGACTTTGGTGATAGGAGTGGATGGGTCAGAAATCACAGCTTTCAAGTATTGTGAAAACTGTTCTCCCAAAACGACTATCCTGTCATCTCTGTACAACAACGAGTTGTAATATATGCTAACTTCCTTTTCATTAACAAAAACAGCCAAATCGCGGACTGAACCCTTGACTTCAGTCGTCAATTGCTGTGTTCTTGAAGCATGCTCATAGGAGAATCTGAACAAGCCTGGAAGGTGTTCCAACTCCTTAACCTTCTTGATTGTTTCTGCAACTTCACTCAAAGAAGAGTAGTTGACTTTGGATGCACATTCCTGGTACTCTTGGGTGACTTTGTCCAACAACTCTTTAAACGTCATAGTTGCCGTCAAGTTCAATCTGATGACAAACTCACTAGACGAGTTGTCTGTAGCAATTACAATATCCTCATCACCAGTCAATCTGTAGATGATAGCAGCGAAAGCAGACAAGCCCAACAAGAAGTCATCAGCACCAGCAACATCCAATTGAACTGTGTGCTTAGCCTCAACTGATTCGTTGTTGGCTGGCTTTAAAAAGTCGTGGGGTAACACGGAAAGTGTTGGATTATCCAAGTAATTGATCCAAAAGTCCGACATATTGTAGTGGTGATTGAAAACTGAAAAGTGGACCGCTGTGACTTTATATAAGTATGCGAGCTCGACTTGTCAAGTGAAAAATCAGGCGGTTTTGTGTCACACTCAGATAAGATGGCCCGAGTCACTGAGCATTTGCCGTTTGTGGAGAATTCGTGACTCATATCGATGGTCGTGTGAAAACCGAAAATTTGGTGACTGATTGTTGGTTGTGGTACAAAGTGTATGGCTGCAAAATTTGGACTCTTAGGTATTCTATGTAGTGTCAAAATTTAACCAGTTTATAGCACCCTGTGAAGTATCAACATTGAATGTCAAGATTAAGTTGTTATTAGAAGTTGATGTTTGGGTCAAAACACAACATTCAGAATATCCATGTCTAAACCCCACATTCCACACCAGACTTCCATGCAAAGAATCAAAATTCTACCGTTAGAGTTTAGAGATGTGGAGTTAAAACTTTTACGGTGATTCTATCATAAATACGAATACAGAAACTTTGCTTGAGTTCGGAAAGCCAACCGTTGATTCGCTTAGAGCAGGACGTACAGAATACTATACGAATAAAAAACTACAAGTACTCATATGTATCACTACTCAAAAGCACTTATCCACCTTAAATCTAATATATCGCTTCAATCAACTTCTTCTCAAAATAATACCATCACTTTGAATCGCTAAGTACAAATTTATAGAAACTAGATATTTTGTTATTTTTGAATCTTTGCAGAAATTGCAACCAAATCTAGAAAATATGTCAACTGGCGATTAAGAATGTAAAGGGCTAGATGAAATAACCGAACACCGTAAACTAGTTCCAACTCGATAGACGTATCTATTGACTTGAAAGTGGTACTACGAAATTTCTCAAAATGAAAAGTAACTTACCTCTTACTATCAAAATATTTCAAAAAATATTCATCTCTTAATACATCCTTAACTAGTTCATAAATAAAAACTGTAAATCATCAGGCGTCAACCTACTCACAGCAGCATCATCACTATTAATAGTAGCATGGATCATATTTGCCTTCTTCTCCTGCAACTCAATAATTTTCAGCTCAATACTATCCTCGATACAGAATCTAGTGATACGAATCGGCCTCTTTTGACCAATTCTATGCACTCTGTCCATGGATTGCCACTCAACACTTGGGTTCCACCATGGGTCCATAAGAAAAACTTGCGAAGCCTCACACAAATTCAACGCTACACCACCTGCTTTCAACGAAACCAAGAAAACCTCAACCTCTGTATTCTCCATGAAATGTTTGATAGTCTTGTCACGTTGTTGTGGAGACATAGAACCTTGCAATTTAACGGTCTGGAAACCCGCTCTCTTTAGCCTCCATTCGATAAGATCCAACATGGAGGTAAATTGTGAGAACACGATCGACTTGATCGTATGCCTATCAGAACGCAACTTGTACAATTCTTCAACTAAAGCTTCGATTTTAGTTGAGGAACGCCACTCCCCACCATGGGAGCCTCTTTTGATACGATTAATGATGGAAGCCTTGGTAAAGAGCTCATCATCAACCTCCAAAGCAGGTTGCTCCAAGTCTATAGATAAGGCTATGTGACAAACGGGGCACTCCAAGTTCTTTGCTTCTCCACTGAACGAATCCACGTACTCTTGAATGCACATTCTACAGAACTTGTGGTGACACTTTGACTCGATGGGCTCCTCAGACTCGTCATCACAGATCTGGCACATTATCACTCCCTCAATGTCTGCGGAGACCGCATTGGTGCCGACTCTTTTCAAAACAAGATCTGGATGGTCCGCTAATTGTCTCATTCTCGTGATTAATGTGAAGATATTGGCATAGTTATTGAGGACCACACCTTCAGCGACATAGTCGTTAAATTTACGTTTGGAGTCACTGTATAACGAAGTGTACAAATCCTTTTCTTCCTCGTTAAACTTATCCTTTCTGACCTCCACTATTCTAGGAGGCAACCCCAAATCATCGGCACGCTCCAACTTGGTTCTTCTCAACATGATGTTGTTCAACAAGAGTCGAATATGTCTGAAACTTGTAAGTCCATCTCCCTCAATACCATGCTTTTGGATATTCTTCAACATAAAATGATTGAAGAAATTAGTGTGGAGCATAGGCGAGTGTCCACAAATATCACAGTGTCTCCAATCCGAGAAACTCCAGTTTGTACTCGAACATTCACACTTGGTACAGAAGTACTTGTGGAAGGGCTCGATCTTCATATACCTGATTAACGAGTAGATCTCACCAATTCTATTTTGCAAGGGAGTACCTGTGAGACACCAACGTTTGTGAGTTTTCAAGTTGTTGGCAGCCTTTGCAGTTCCCGATGTTCTGTCTTTGATGTTATGTGCTTCATCTAAAATCACTCGATAAAACTGCAAATCATGAAGTGGTGACTTTTCTTTCACCAATCCTCCTTTACGCTTGAAACCATAGTGCTCTTTACGGTACACAGACTCGAGCACAGAGTACGACGTCAAGATCACATCGTACTGGTTCAACTCTTCTGCTGTGCTCGCTCTATTGCTACCGTGGAAGAGCAACACCTTCAAAGTTCCTGCCTCCGTATGTTTCTCTATTTCGTTCTTCCACTGCATCAACGCTACAGTCGGTCCCACCACCAAGTTCGGTCTTTTAGTCAAGTCAGACACGAAAAGCCCAATCGTTTGAATGGTTTTACCCATACCCATTTCATCCGCCAAAATACCACCTTGAAACTCACCATCCTCTTGCTTCTTAAGCCAGTTAAGACCTTCTAATTGGAAGGGCAAAAGCTTGATATTCATACATGGAGGGTGTTCTGATCTTTCTGGAGTAATCTTCTGCAACGACTCCAAGTAAGGGAACACTTCTTTCAAATGTGGATGATGTTCATACAACTTGTTTGTAGTTCTGGTAAAGTATGGAACCTTCACTTTGGGTTCCTTCTTCTTTCTTGGTGCTCTCTTCTTTTTAGTACTTGCTTTAGCTTTTGCAGTTAAAGAATCGGGATCTTCGAGTTCTTCGTCTGAAATAGATATCGCTTGATCTTGGGAGTCGCCTGTTTTAACTATTTCCCTCTCCTCTACAATATCAACGTCATCTTCATCATCTTTTAGTTCGAAATCCGCGTCTTCAGTCTTGGTCTTCTTTTGACGCGTCCCATTGGACCGCGTTGTACTCGCCTTTGAAGCTCGTTTTCTCTTGGCTGGAACTTTGACATTCACATAGTCTTCCTCCGCATCTTCGTCGTCTGAATCAACTTTATAGTTGACGTTCTTCTTTCTGGTCTTCCTAGTACTATACTCTGGATCATCTATAATAAATCCACCAGCTTCTTCTTCATTCACTTCATCTGTGAAAGGTTCGGTGTTTGATTCGGAAACAATGCCATCAGTCCCTTGGGGAGTCAGACGTGTAGGTGCCATCTTCAAGATTTCAATATACTCTGTGGCGGGATAGTAGAGATTATCTGAATTTTCCGATGCTGCTTATCACATCTATGTTCAGTCACGTGAAACAATTTGCAGCCTTGATCTACGATTTCTACTTGATTTATAATGCAAACCTTTTTTTATTTAAGACTATTCTATTATGTAACGAGTTGCAGGGTTCAATAACCTTTTGCGGTAGGAAGCCACATCTTCGTCTTCGACTTGTTCCAAAGATGGTTTTCTGTGTTTTTGTGTGGTTGGAGGAGATGCTGTGAGAGAGTTCAAGGAACTTGATTCTGAACAAGAGTGGTATTCAGAGTCTGAATCTTCCACTGGCTCAGTAACCTGGTGAAGAGGAACAATTGGGGTTTCCTTCTTATGTTTTTGTTTCTTTGATTTCTCTTGTTTCCTTACTCCCAGCTCTTGTTTCTTCTCCTTTTTGGTCTTCTTTTGTTTCTGTTTCTTTGGTTTTTGAATTGGTTCGGCTGGCTCAGAACGTTTAGGTATGTTTATCACTAATACGTTCTCCTTGAGTATTTTGTAATCTATGGATGCAATGTCAAGTACTTTATCGTTCAACTGGAATATCTTTTCAAAGTTGTCTGGAACAGACGATATTCTCAAGTAGATCTTGCCATCTTCAGTCACACCCTTGATTTCATAGCTTTTGAAGTTTCCTTGTCTCTTGTAGAGTTGAAACTGGAAAGTGGAATCATTTTCCACTTGCTCAATGGTAACTTGAGGGCCGAGGGACCTGCCACTCCGCATTTGGTTAGCTCTTTGGCGCTCGTATTCTAACCGTTCGAGTTCTCTTTGCTGTCTTTCGTAAGCAGCCCTTTGTTCGCTTCTGCTGGTAAACATATTATTGAAGAAAGATGCACGTTGGTTGAATGGTGAAGTTGGTTGTTGGTAGTAATCGAGCATGTTTATTGTTCTGTGTGATTATTCAGAATCTTGTAGGGGTGGCCCGTTTATATATTATTTCCTCCTCTCATGGAAGATTCCAGATTTGCAGCTAAAAGTTCGAGAAGGTGCGAGAATCTTCTCCTGCATATAAAGGACGTTTTATGTCTAGAATAGAAAAGAATAATATACGATGAACCAGACCCATTGAAAATACGATGTTTATTGATCTATTGATGTTTATTGATTATGATAAACCCATACATTTTCTTATTGATTCTTCTATTTTATTATCCACCTTAACAACCTCTTACATCCCCAATGTTAAATAGTATACAAGAGAAAGATGAATCTAGGAATGCAATTTTCTTTCACTAAATAGATATCCTTAAATGTTACCCGCAGCATTAGCCTTTTCTGTTCTTTCAGCATCAAAAAGGAACTCATAGTATGACTTGTCAAAGGTGTGAACTCTGATGAAACCATCTTCTCCTCCACTGCTGTAGCCTGTGCCGTCTGGGTGCACAGCGACAGTGTTCAAAGGACCGAAATGACCCTTGACACGGCCGATTTCGTCTTCGAATATCTTGTGGTAGAATCTGGCCTCGAACTTACCCTGAGACTCGGCAGTGGTGGTGACATTTCTGGCTTCTTGACCACCACCCAAGATCACAAAGTCCTTGACTGAGGTTATGGCAGCGGAGTTCATTGGCGCATCGGCCTTGTAGACTTTCAAGATCTCAAAGCTGTTGACGTCAATCAACACAGCACATCTGTCTTTGGAGGAGGTGAGGAAGTACGACTTGTCTTCTGGGGCAAACTGTATGTCGGTGACGGCAACCTTGTCTTCTTCGGTGTGGATACCGTGTGCTTGTAAGGTTGCTACCAACTCACCGGTGGTAGCATCGTATTTAGAGACGTAACCGTTTTCCAAACCGGCGATGATGTACTTGTCGTCGTGGGTCCAGCCAGCAACGGTGGCTTTGCTTTCGCCCTTGGGCGTCTCGATCACGAGGACCGGCTTGTCGTCCTGCTGGTACAACGTCTTGTCGTCGCGGTTGATGTTATACACGGAAATGGTACCACAGTGGCCCATGACTTGGTCGGCAATGGCAAACAACTTGGTGCCGTCAGATGAAAATTGTACTCTTCTACATGGCGAAGGAGACTCCCAGGTGTAAAGACACTCTCCTGTCTGCACTCTCCACAACTTGAACGACATGTCAGCAGATCCCGTCACACACAACTTGGTTTCTGCGTCAACATCGATCGACCAAATAGTACCCTTGTGACCCTCTAAAGTACCTAACCTCTCACCGTTGGAGGAGTACCAGATACATGCTGATTTATCTTTGGCAACAGAAAAGAGCAAATCTCCCTCCCTGTTGTATTTGACTTGGGTTAAGGAACGCTCGTGTCCCATCAACTTGATTGGTCTCATTATGGTGTTGGTGATTGTATATTATGTGTTGACTAAAATTTTCACCATTTTTTTACTGTGCGTGTGAGGCACAAAAATTGATGGGATGAGACGTGATTGTTAGGGGAGGGTATAGGGTTGTGAGTGAGGGAATGAGGGTGTAAGCGGGGTTGTGAGTGTGAGGTGGTTTACAATGTTTAGAGTGGTTGAGATTATGAGATTATGCTAAGTTCGTGATACTGATTTTTGAACTTCAAAAACGGTAAGGCTGCAAAAGTTTAGTAATCAAGTTAAGAGTCAATAGTAGTGACATGATTCACGTGCTACTCCAATTAAGAGTCTTGAAAGCGACTGATTTTTCTGCAAAGGGCTCGTCTAAATATGTGCACTTGGGTGTGTAGTTATATGTGTGGCATGGGTACATAATTCCATACAAGATAACTTGAATTTCTAAATAGACAATTATTAGTTTGCTATGGTTTGGCTGTTTGAGTGTCTAAAAAATGGCTGCAAACTCACGTGACTACAACATTATAAACCTTTTGGTCTATGAGAGAAGCATTTCCGTATTCTCCTCTCGATTCTTCTCGATTATTCCGTTCTTCATTTCTGCCAAGGCCAAGAGGTTGACAATTAATGTATCTCAACACCGCATTTTGCGATTGAGACACATCGAATGATTTCAATTTGTATAAGTATTGTGAGGGATAGAAGTGTCTAATTTACGAACACCTGCTTTTTATTGTCATTTGTACATTTTATGGAATGTTAACACTAGGTTAACACTCACTTTTGAATCTTTAAACTAACAAACATCCTCAACAACTCTCTCCACACCATCATGCTCACCATAGTCAAGCTTCAACTTCCTCTCAAACAACTCAAACAACCACTCCATACAAGTCTTTGTAATTGCAGGGTCGTATCTGTCCTTACTGAGCTCATCCCTCACAAAAGCATGCTGGGCATCATTAATCTCAATAAAGGTCATTGCTACGCCAGCACTGCGCAACTTGGACCGGATCAAGTCACGGCCCTCCAACGGGACGTGGTTATCCTTGCAGCCAAAAATCAAGACGATTTCACCCTTTATCTCCGCACAGCGTGCGAGCGAGTCGTCATTCTTTCCCGCGGCCAACGAGTGCGAGTGGATGTCTGTTGGGAAGAAACAGACACTGGCAGACACCCTGGGGTCGAGCGCAGCACGGTACGCCAAATGTCCGCCCAAACACATTCCCGTTGCTCCTATCTTCCCGTTGCACGTTGGAAGTGCCTGCAAGTACTCAATGGTAAGCGCATTGTCCTCGTCATACGACCGCAACTCCTTGGTGATCTTGTAGTGGTTACCCTTGTCGGTGCCCTCGACGTCGTATGCCAATGGTTCTGGCAGTTCAAAGTTGTGGTAGATGGATGGAGCGACTACAATGTACCCCTGGCCAGCAATGTCCTTTGCGAAACGGGCCACTGGTCCCGTCACCTGGTAGATCTCACTGTACACAATCACCGCTGGGAACCTGGCCCTGGGGTAGTTGGGGATCACTGGGTGGAAGGTGAAGAGCCTCATGGTGGTGCCGTACGACGTCTCGACGTCATGGTACGATTCCTTGATAAGCATGTTGTCTGGAAAAAATGGCTCTTTTTACGTCAAAATTACATGCCCGTGTTAAATCCCAACTCACCCAAGCCTGGCTGACACAAAGAAAAAAAAATAAACTATCTGCACAACAAGGTTGCAGATTGAAGCTTGAGCATTTACTGCAATATTTATTAATGGCAAATAGTGAATTGCTCCTATTCAACGATAAGAGAAGATGAGATTGTCAACGGGATGATGTGTGGATGAAAAACATGAAAAAGGTGGAGGAGATGCATACTAGCGTAAGGAATGTCTATTAAAAATTATACCAAAGAGCAGCCCCGCCTTCAAAGGCATGGATGGGTGCTGGAGCGGTGCGGCATTTAGGGCCTCAGTGGGCCCCAAGAATGGGAGGCCCCACCTTTTTGGTTCTCCATTTTGGAGCAATTGCGGTGGCTTTGTACAAGCCCCATCTTTAAGGAATGGTAGACTGTGAGTGTCGAGACTATGAATGGGTGTCACGACTAATGAGCGTCCAGTGTCTATGGGGCCGTCCTCCTCCTCCTCGCCCGCCTATTTTCTGCCTTGGCCTGCGGCCTTTCTGGCATCAGCTGCATGGGGTTAGTCAATTGAACTTAAAAAGATCTCGAAAATTACTTACCTTCTGCCTGCTTTCTTCTCATCACGTCAGCATCGCTCTCCATTCTCTTGGTAGGATCGCCCGTCTTCTTCTGGTTCTTGGACGTCTCGGCCTGTTTCTTGATGTTCTTTGCTCTCGCGAGATCTCTCTGATTTCCTCTGGCCATGGTGAATCTGTTCCCTGGGATAGTTGAAAATTATATTTTTCAGAGGACTGCAGTGGTTTATAACTGAGCGGATCAAAACTTCTCCTCGCAACGAACTTTTTGGGTGGTGCCCATTGTGATCTGCGATTTCGCATAGATAACAATGCTTTTTTCTCAATTAGAGGCTCTTCCGCATTGTTTGTGTACAGTCGAGGTATTATGCTTGGGCACCGTTTTCGGTCAACAGTATGGAGGTGGTGCTGGTTTATGAGGCGTTTCGATCTTGGTGCTGGAAGCCTAATTTAAGGCGATGATGTAGACGCACGCCGCCAAAGCTTAACTTCTGAATTATGCTAAGTTGTGGTTCAAAGGTTGGCACTTGAAGCTCCTTGGAACGAAGGATGATCGAAATTGCAAGGTAATGTTACTTGTTCTATTGGATGTGCATTTTTGCACAAACTTGAGAGGCATGACATTTTCATTTTTCACACTGTATTACTATTAAGGAAACCCTCTTATCTACATTGAGAAGCACCAAATATTTGCACCCAAAAATAAGTACTTGCTTGCTCATAATTTTACCTATGTCCCCGCTAAGTCAAATACTCAAGAGTTGGATTCTCCAACTTGAGATTACCAACTCGTACTCCCACTGAGATTACCAACTCTTACTCCCACCTGAGATTCCCAGTTATCAACTAGGTCACAGTACTCCCACTTGAGTACTCCCACTTGAGCCCAGTTATCAACCAAACCCAACTTGACAGATACTCCTCCTCGGAAATTCCCAGTTACAATCTCAACTACTTCTCCTCCAACTCGGTCACAATCCCACCGTCAACCTTTGGATCATACGGCTTCAACAAGAACTTGGAAAACGTCTTCAAGTTGTTTATACCACGGATCTCGCATCCCAACAAGGGCATCTTGACCAAGTGATAATCCTCGTACAACTCCGCCATCTGGTCCAAGTACTTCTTCTGCATCTTCCATCTGCTCACACAACGCTTACACTCGGAGCCGTCCTTGCTGTCGTCATCCGCAAACAACAACTGGTTGACCACAATCGAGTTGACATCCATGTTGTACGACATCAACTCCTGGATCATTCTCTCTGTCTCGTAAAGCGACAAAAACTCCGAGATACACACACATACGAACGTTGTCAAGTCCGGGTTGGTGAACTGGTCATTGACTTCTGTCACCTGTTTCTGCAACTCGTTTAATTTTTCAAACATGTCCTGTTGCGGGTTGCCTCCTCCACCCATGCCCAACATGTTCATCATTGGACCAAACTTCCCGCTCAATGCCTGGAACTTGCCCAACAACTTCTGCAATGTCGATGGCAACTGCAAGAAACGCAACGTGTGACCGGTTGGCGCAGTGTCAAAGATGATCGTGCGGTACGAGATCTTCTTTTCGCCATCTACCTCGCCATCGTCGTTCTGGTTCTTGATGTGCTTCAAAACTTCCATAAACGACAATGCCTCGTCGATACCGGGAATCGATCCAGTCATGTCCTTCATCATGCTCTTCAAAGGGTCGTTCGGGTCGTTGTTGTACTGTTGAGCCTGTTGCTGCAAATCACTCATGGCAGCCTCGGGGTCGATTTCCATACACGACAAATTGCTCAACCCTTCAACCTTACGCGCGTCCTTGCCAAACTTCTGGCAGAAGGCATCCGACAAGTTGTGTGCTGGATCAGTAGAGATCAACAAGAACTGGTCGTTGGGGTAATTGAGCGCCAACTGCACCGCAATCGAGGAGGAGGTGGTAGTCTTACCAACACCACCTTTACCACCAACAAAAATCCACTTCAACGAGCTCTGCTGGATAACTGATTCTAACGTAGGTTCTAATTCAAAGTCCATCGTGTCTACTAATTGATGTGCTGGATTGTATTTTTTTTCGACTCGATTTTGGTCAGAGTGTCTATTTCTAGAACGTTCTGTCGTTGAATTTAATACAGTTCAAGAGGAGTGGTTTGGGTGGCAAGGACTGATCTACACTTGATCTCCACTCTATCTCCTTCCAGAACCACTGTCAAGGCTGGTTTTGGACGGTTGTATGTAAATCACGTGCCTTGACTGCAAATTTCAGGTTATCATTTAAGGTTGATGATGATAAGGTTATGTGACGAAACTAGGGTTATATTTCAAATTGTACATGGTTGTATATTCCTTATCGAATTCACATGTGGGCTCGGTATATTATTTTCTTGAGAGATTCCAATTTTAGCGTTATGACTGTTGGTTGCAAAAGATTAGGGTTTCGAATAAAAAATATGGAAGATCATATGTGGATGAATGTTGACGATTGAGGGTGAATGGATGATTGGTGACGAATGAGGGATTGATAAGGTAGCATGTGAATTCGCATCAGATTGACGGCTGGACGTTACTGTTGAATTATAATTGAAATCACGTGTAGTAGTTTAAACGAAAAGAACGTGGTTTAAGGTCTAGAAGTGAAATTTCGTCAATTGGTGGTTGTAAAATTGATAATGGGTTGTAAAATTGATAATAGGTTGTAAAATTGATAATGAGTTGTAAAATTGATAATGGGTTGTAAAATTGAATTATCGTTAGCGGTTTTCGCACCCAGTTTGCAGGGAAGGAAATTAACGATTACGGAATTGACATTGTTACTTAGTAAAATGAGTAAATTTTCAAGGATATCTACGTTCGGTTGTCTAACGGATTAAGCCTTGTCGGTGTCTAGATTGCAGATATATATTATTTAGAATGAGTAAAGTGAATTAATATTTTTGCAATAATATTACTTTAGATAGTATACAGTAAATAGGTTATTTATGGATGACAGTACTGTGGCGGCCCCCACGGCTTTATTTCGCTTAACAATGTTAAATCAATAAAATTAAAGAATGTATTGTAATTATAATTCCGTTACAATTATAAAGGGCTACTAATCTTGATCTTTGTTGGTATTATGATCCAAGCAACAAAAAATTCAGAAAAAGTCCGATATAGTGTAACGGTTAGCACGGTTCGCTTTCACCGAGCAGACCCGGGTTCGACTCCCGGTATCGGAACTTCTTTTTTATTTCTTAGAAGACCTGGGTGACGATATCCTTTAAGTTGGCAATAGGAGAGATACTGAGTCATTCAAGCACGGCTACCAAGGTACTTTCCACTTTACTATTGGTCATTTGTCGCCTCAACTTACTCCGTCGTATTTTTTAGACAAAAGATCTGGCGTCCACGTGCACAAGTCATCGAAAACATTTTCAATGTACAACGCCTTCTAGAAGATTTGTATTTTAAATTACTAAGAATGAGGACGATATGAAGTTCGCCAAGGTATTAGAGCAGACGTTAGTCGAAGAGGACATTCCCGAAGAGTGGTTGTCCGCCGCAATACAATATAAAGCACTTAAGAAATGCATCACAAAAGTTGTGCACGAGCTCGAATTCTTGGGGTTAGAGCACAACACCCTCAAACTTTTATTGCAAGACTCCAAGTCTAAAGTGGTGGAACTTCCAGAAGGCGACGCCGTGCCATCGAACCCCATAATCGCCGAGTACACCCTCACCAAGAACAATGAGAGTGATGACGTGTTAAAGCCGATGTTAAAAATCACTTTAGACTACTCCAACAAAGACTACACAGATGATCATATTTATGAGTTGGGAATACAGTTGAAGAAGAGAATAGAAAGTCTTTTGAACGAGGATGACAGTTCCAATGAGGAAGAAGAAAAGATTATCGAGATAAAAGAGGAGGGTGATGAGTTGAAGGTTATTTCTCCTACCACTTCTCACGACGTGAAGACGTCGTCTTCTCATAATGAAGATGGTTCGAGAAAGAGTGAAATTCTCATCACACTCAACTCAGATTTGAAGTTTTTCAAGATGTTGGACAAGGAGTTAGAGAACTTGGACACTTTGAGGAAGGGCGAAGAGCAAAAATTAATTAATGAAGTAGAGAATGTTGGACAGGCCCTTAGTAAGTTAACACACAACAAATTTAAGGTCAAGAACTCAGATTTGTACAAGTGGAGAGAGTTGTTCAAGATATACCTTGACACAGAGGTCTATTTCAAGTATAATGAGACGAATATCTCGTCGAGTGAAAGGAATAGTGATCAAATCAAGGCTAATTTGGCCTTATTTTTGGCTAACGTTGAAAAATCCGGTATTCTCTCACAATTTAAGTCCAAGAACTCAGTGGCCATATTTAATAATTTCCTTGCGATGAACAACCACTTGTTGAAGATTTGCCAGTTTCAACAGATCAACTCGGAAGCTTTCCGTAAAATTTTGAAGAAATTTGACAAGCAGACGGCACTTGGAGTGAGTTCACGGTTTCCACAGTTGATGTCTCCTCACCATGTTTTCATCTCCACCGGTACTTCGATGGCACAGAAAATCTGTTTTGTTATCCAGTCTTCGATTCTCACTCTTGTTCCGCAGTTGGACGATTATATGTGTCCGATCTGTATGTCTATTGCTTTCAAGCCCATCAGATTGAACTGTAACCATGTTTTCTGTGTTAGGTGCCTTGTGAAGTTGAAACAGGAAGATAAAACGGACTGTCCGTTGTGCAGAAACAAGGACGCAATTGCTCTTGCGGACGGCAGAAACTTGGATTTGGAGACAATGGAAATGATGAAGGTTTACTTTCCTCGTGAAGTTAAGGAGAAGTTGAGAGACAGAGATAAGGAAAAATACGACAAGTTGAAGGGCAATGCCGACGGTGAAAAGTGTTTGGTTACTTAATTTAAATGATTAGATGATAGAATGATAATGTTTGTTAATAAAAGATTGAGATGATTTAATGTTTGAAGATAGAATGATGTGATCTTTAATAATAGATTGTTTAATATAGATTGTAGTTTAAGCACAGCTTGAGATAATGTTTAAAAAGAATAGCTTAATATAATGTTTAAAAGGTATAACTTAAGTTAATGTTTAAAAGTTCAGCTTAAGATAATGTTTAAAAGTACGAATTAATAAATATGAAAATTAAGAATTAAATGATAAAATATGAATGGTTGCATTTTTAGCGACGTTAGGTCTCTAAATCTCGAGATTGGTTTCAGATTCAGCCTCGATCACGATTAAGAGTCAGCTGCCTTAATAAAGTTAGAACAAAGCAAGTGAGATAAGAAGCATTAAAGTTAGAACAAAGTAGCAATGAGTCAAGCTGCCTTATTTAAGTTAGAACAAAGTAGGTGAGATAAGAATCAAGCAATAAAGTTAGAACAAAGTAGAGTCAAGCTGCCTTAATATAGTAAAAAGTTGGTGAGTTAAGAGTCAAGCCTATAAGTAGTTAATAGTCAAGCTTTAATAAGAATCAGCCTTACAATATCATAAGCCTTGGCAAACGTTACTATTATTGTTTTCGTTATATGTACAAACTTTAATCCCAGTCTATCAGAACAGAAGCTTTTCAGCATTTAACTTTTTAACCGATTCTTCCACATTACGGTCCTCCACCTTTAATTTAGGAGCTTCTTTGGATCCCTTCTTGTCTGTATCCTTTTCGGCCTTGTATCCCTTCACCTCTGCTCCTTTTGACAGGATGGACTTGATGATTCTACTCTCTGTTGCGTCATCTATTGCCTTTGATTTGACCTTGGGGTTCTTACCCGTTCCAATGAGCTTGTCTTCATCGCTGCCAACTATTGGGGCCTCGTTTGCTATCCCTCCCTTGGGTGCCTCTAACATGCCAATGCCCTTTTCGCCCTTGGACCCCTGTGCCAAGTTGCCCGCGAGATCCGCGTTGTCAATCTCCTTATCAGCAGATTCCACCGCCTTGACAAAGTTGTTGAGGTTGTCCTTCTTCCCCGAGTCTTTGTTCTGGTTCACCACCTGATTCTTGGGGATCTTGGGCGTGTTGGCGTTCGAATTCGTTATGATCTCAAACCCAGATTGGTGGTTCGGTCTCAACTCCTGTGAGACCCAGTACATGCATGTTCCAAATAGCACCAACAACACAAGATACCCGAAAACCTTACGTCTTGGAGTATTGAAAAAGTTGACGGATCCGTTGAGATTGTCGTAGGGTGACAATCCCTTTTTCCTTGCTGCTGGTTTCATATAGTAGGGCCGTGGTAACCCATTGTTGCCGTACGTTCCTTGCATTATTGGAGAAAGCAAAATCTTTGAACCCTCGAATATCTACTAAAAAATTGAACAAGTCACACACTTTTTATGCGAAAAAATCAATGGACGCGTATTTCGAGGGTCTAGACTTTGTGTGGGGCAGCCTTAGGTTTGCGGACTTGTAGTTAAGTAACTTGTAGTGCGTAGGGTCCTTATGAAACTCGGTTCGTCCTTTTGTCATTTCTTGCGTTGGCTACGAAATTCTTGAATGTACTACGAAATATGGTGTTCATAAATTTGCAGCTAGACACAAAAGAATTTGGAAGCGGCTGCTAAAAAGATCATGTTGAGAGTATTGGTTATTAGTGTTTTTATGGTTGTTATTGGGGCGACCCCGCCTGCATGTTTCCTCAGTTGTATTAATGAGGTTGCACGAGGTTGTGAGGGGCAAGTTGACATTGGTTGTTTGTGTTTGAAGGAGAATGCGGTAATCGCCTGTTTGGTCGATATTTGTCCATATGGGACGTTTATGAGTGCACGGGACCATTATTTAGGGACGTGTATGGAGCACGGTAAACCAAGTATTAGCAATCCAAATCCGCCTGATTCGATAGTTGTTCAGTTTAGGGGTTTGGAGAGCGCAAGTATTCCAAAAAATGGTATGATTGTTATGAATCCTGAGAGTGGTCAACCGTTAGTGGGTCATGAAAAGAATAAACCTCAGGATATTGGGTTACCTAACCGTTTAGGTTCTTTTGAATTGCAAAATAAAAAGGTTGGGTATTTTGATCAGAATCAAGTTAAACTTCAAAAGAGAGATAAATTGGATGGAAATGTACCTGCGAGTATGATCAAGATTAAGCATCATAAGTTGCCTCTTATCTAGGTGTATAGTGTTGAGAGTTTTGAGTTTGTTCTCTATTTTAGCTGAAAAGTATGAAAATTTAATACACCAAAAGGGAGATGAAATGTACCTGCGAGTATGATCAAAATGAAGTATTACAAGTAGCCTCATATCAGTGTTAGTGTTTGAAGTCTTGTTTGTTTCTTCTATTTTAGGTTGAAGTTTCGAGTATTTTGTATCACCAGTCTGAGATGTAAGATCTATCTCTTTTTGTATGGTTTCATCCTAGATCTGTGTAAGACCATTTTATGGTTTCATTGATCTGTGTAAGACCATTTTATGGTTTCATTGATCTGTATAAGATCATCCGTTTTATGGTTTCACCATAGATGTAAGCATCCTCTTTTATGGTTTCACCATTGATGTAAGACCATCCTCTTATTATGGTTTCAGCATTAAAAATTGATGAGCCATAATACCCTTTTGTGAAGGTTTCAGACTCCACCACACTTATATCGACTCAATCACTCTATCACCTCCCTCTATTTATAACTCTTTTATTCCAATTCAAAAACACCTTAATCTATCATACCCATTTCAGTAATCTCTTATTCTTCTTAATCTCAATAATAATAATCATATTATCATTCTCAATCATCCAATAACAGCACTATAATTCTTCTTGTCCATAGAAACACTCTCCACACTCCCCCTGGGTACACTCACCAACCCTAGCGACCGCTTATGCCACCCTTCTCCAAACTTCCCATAAGTGTACTCAAACCCATTCGAAATCAAAATGTTCCCAAAAGGATCAATCACAGTCAAGATCCCGTCCAAAACTCTCGCATCCTTGAGCCTGATCCGTAAATTGGACCCGATATACTTCTCAGTTGCAACACTCATTGTCTTTTACAGATCAATCACTGTGCCGAAAATGTCGATACTTTTCAAGTTTACCCGGACTTCCCTCACTATAAAAGGAACTCACCACCCACCATAAGGAATTTTCTCCTCACAGTATCGCAGATTCACTCTCTACGACAGTTGGGCAGCCTACGCCTTCAATGTGCAGGCTGTCTGTTGAGTTCAATGGTGAATGTAAGCGTATATCAACCCCTTGTGGAGCACGTTTCTGGGCGCCTGATGTTGACACCTATGTGGAACATTGGGAATCAGTTGTGACTAAATCTTTTTTTGTAGAGTAAAGTAAACATGGACGACACACTAGTGAAGCAAGAGTTGGAGACTGCTTCGCGGGAATACCGCGACTTCTTCAAGAGTTGTGAGGTTGTTGCAGCGGGCGTAGAAGAGCCTGGTTATCTTAGAGTTGTGACTGAAGAGCGCACCTTGAAAATTACTGTTGGAATCGCTGGATGGGCATTGTTGCCGACGACAGTTTTGGACAAACCCACTTATTATGAGACTTTTGAGGCTCTTATGATGAATGTTGATCCTAGTTTTCAGAAGAGATTCAATAGTAAGTTATCTGATCAATTGAGTAAGTTATTGGATTAATACTTTAGTTAAGGAGTTGGTAGTTTTCATAATACCTGAACTCTTCTCGTTTCAGAAGAGGTCAGATGTCCCATCGAGAGAGTAGCTATTGCATTCACTACTCCTTTTTGTCGATTCTACGTTCCTAAGAGTTTTATTGATATCAATTACTGTAATTGCTCACAAATAAATGACGATACGATTCAGAAGAGTTGAATAACTTTCAATCAATATTGTAGACTATATACTCTCAATTAGTGTACTCTACCTACTCTCAAGTCACCATCCATTTTCACCTAGGTAAACTAGAATTTTAAGGCACAACCTAGTCTGCTCTATTGCTCCACTAATACTACAGTATGCCCCCAATTAATGCTCTTATCAATCTCACATCACTACTAATCTCCCACTACAAAATTAATGCTATCCTTTTATTATATACAAGTCTATGCTTCCTTCTTTTTCAGTTGACGGTTGGCAAATGCTTCAATATCGTCACCCACATCGAGCTTGGTGTTTCTAATATAGTATTGTTTAGTTCTGGCCAAGTATTTGTCTGGCGAGTAGAGCACCTCAATATTTCTGAGCTTTGGGCTGAATACTGGGATTCTCACTTCACATCCCACTCTGTTGATCTTACTTCTGAGCAAGATGTTGGTACCAACACTATTCACACTTCTTTTCACACCAAGTACTCTACCAACAACATCAGTTCTGTCGAGATAAGTCACCTTGATGATATCACCGGCACGTAATCCCTTCTTTGAGTCCACCAACGCACGTCTCTTACCGGTTGGGTCGTATTTGTTCAAGAGTTGTTTGTGGAGGTGAGGCAACACGCTTTCACCGTTTCTCTTTCTTGGAAGTGGCTCGAAAACTGGTGCAACAGTTGCGAGGGTTCTTTGTGGGAGTGTTCTGAGGATGGCTATAGGGCTCAACGAGCCGGTCAAGCCTTGACGAATGAGCCTAAACATGGTTGGTGATTGATTAAAAAAAATTTCATTTTGGAAATGCACGACTGAAAAGTTGCAAAATTGTATTGGATAACTTGAGTAAGAAGACTTATTAGACTTTATGATATGATGAATTGAAGACCGTAAATGCAACTCTATGTTATTAGTTTCTATGATATATAAATTATGATTCCACGATATTAGTATCTATGATATAAAAAACTCTACAATAAGTATAATTCTATGATACTATAATTATCACTCTAAATATTAGTCCTATGATATTAAAATGATACTAAAACCATGAAACATGTTACTTTACCTTAAACAACCCAATACTGAAAAGTATATTCTTTTTATTTCATCAAAATCTTGGACGTCTCTTTCTAGCAGTAAACTTCGAATCAAGTGCAACTGTCTTACCTCTTCTTCTCATGGTTTCCTTTTTCCTGTTAATGTAATCCTTTCTAGATTCCATCTTCTTGAGTTGTTTGCTGTTCAACTTTTTATGTGTCTCTGGGGCGTCCATGGTTGCACCTGACAAGTTGACGTTTCTATCAGCCGTACCAGCAGTTAGCACCAAGTAGTACTTTTTATGTCTCTTAGATTCAGGGTCATCAATGACCAATCCACCGCCGAATCCTGCGACTTTAGCAGCCTGTAAGATCGAATCTCTCTGCGTGTCGTTCATTGGATAAAACTGTGCTACAAACTTACCTCCTCTTCTTAACGATGCATATAATGTGTTGAAGAATCTCAAAAGTCTCTTTTTAGGGTCCACGTTGGCCGAGTCCGCGTTACACAACCACTGGATGGCGGAAATCGATATGGCCGCGTCAAAAGTGCCTGCTCTGAATGGGACACCATTTCCCAAATCGGCCAAGAATAAATCACCGTCAACTTCACGGTCTAAACCAGTGGCAAGCATGCTGGGTGAAATATCCATACCAACCCAATTGTATCCTTCTTCGGTCAAAATCTCACCACTCAAACCGGAACCACATCCTAAATCAAGGAGAAAATGAGGCTGTTCTGGCTCCAAGTTTAAGAGTTCCAAAGCTCGCAACGTCATTTTCGCTTGGATATGTTGAACACGTGTGGACGTGGTATATTTGTACGACTCGGTGTCATTGTAGAACACCTCTGGAGGTGCGATTTCCTCAGGTCTGGACATGCTTGTTCTTGATTTTACCTCATCTCTGAATTTGAAAATATATTGTGGGTCATGTGTTTGGGCACGTGATTGAAGATATAGGAATTTGAGTGGAGATCAATAATGTGCTAAGCACTAAGGGCTTTAAGGGTTATGGGAGATATTGCTTGAGATGCTCTGGTATATTTATCGGTCCGATCATTTCGTAGGTGAGCTCATTTGGGAAGATTACACGCATCTTGGGTTACCATTTTATACTCTTTTATGCTGGTTTTTTTTACACGAACGTATTGTAAGAACGTAAAGTTAGAAGGCAATAGAGTAGAGTTTATTACCGAGTTTTACGAGATTCATATACTACTAACTATTAGACATGCTTGCTGCTTTGTTCGCTGAACGACGACTATACAGCTGATATCTACGTGAACCTGTGTATAGCACAATGGCTGCAAATTATACTCCTACTATACTTTCTACAAATACTTCTATTAGTCTTATTATTTATGTAATTAACATGGAAATGGTCATTCGTAGTCTACCTATGAAAAACATTCTGCTGTTACTGTTCAGTTGCCAAACATGTAGACTATCACATTGATCTGCCACTTTGGTGACCATATATGACCTTTATTACTCCTCTATTGTTGTGACAGTCACAAGTTTACTTAAATTCATACTCGCTTTATTCAGGATTTGCAAATCTTTTTACCTACAATATAGAAGTTAATAGTGATACTGCTACTATCGGCAGTTATGATACTTGACGTTAATTTTGAAGAAATTAGTTAAAAGATACATTCTTAACTTCTCATTAATTATTTACCTCTATAGTCATTTTTTTCATCTATGGTGTATTCAACTGGAAATTGCACTATCATTTACTTTACTTATTCATTCGTTTTACTATCTTTTTGTGCCTTCTATGAGAACTTTTTTGCACCCAAAATTCAGCTTGTTAACTTTGAAAAAAGCAGTAAAGCTCTTACTACAGACATCCTTACAAAGGAACAAGCCATATTCTTACTATTTTCATTATCATATTGGTATAATATTCGCATTAATCTTTATAAACTTTATATCTATTATCTCCTATATTACAGTTACCAGGGACTAAACCTCAAGCCAAAGCCCAACTGGCACTAAAAGTGAAACTCGGAATCATTATCTTCTTTCACGGGGTATGGAGGTTTTACTTTTTCATTATGACTTCTTTGACTCGACCTCTCGGATTGGGCCTTGAAGAAATCATAATCATCAGCTTCCTCGAACTTGTAGTCTTCTTCATTGCTGTAAGCATCGTACGAGTTGTTGATAGATGGGGCAACCGATGGTCTTGCAGTGTTAACACCAGTCTGCTCAGCAGTGACGATACATCTGACCTTCATAGGCAACTTGTCTGGTCTGTAGAAACGCAAGTCAACTCTTCCGATGATATAGAGAAGGTTGATAATCACCTCGAAAAGTCCCCAGTTGATGTACATCACCACTGGGTGCACCAAAGGACCCTTTTCTCTACTTGGTACGGCTTGGAACACCACGATTGTTCTCAAGATGGTACCAATGAAAATGAGCAAGGTCGTAATGGTGATAATAAGGATGGAGGTGTTGTGCTTCAAGTCACCTCTTTCGGTTGTCAAACCTTCAACCATATTGTAGTGGTGGTGAGTGGCAGCAATGACTCTCACGGCGTAACGATGGTTGTGGTTTCTCTTCATGAAGGACTCTTCCGCGTCTCTGCAAGCGTTCTTCTTGACAAAGTATGTTGGGCGGAAGGACTCAATCCACCATGGCTGGTAGGTATACAAGTTCTCGTCTTTTCTGGTTGGCTTGAACAAGAAAGCCAAACCAAGCAAGGCAATCGAGGTCAACGAGTACAACAACACAAAGATACACGAGGCCTTGGTGGTACGAATATAATGCACGTACACTGGTCTCGAAAGGAAGTAGAGGTATGGAACACCCGATGCAACAATGGTCATGGCCACAAGCCCTGCCACGATGACATACAAGGCGATCATAAAGAACCAAAACAAACGGCGGGACCCGCCCACAGGGTGTCTCCAGGTGAAAATACGCTGGGCCAAAATCAAGTTAAAGGACACCAAAAACACCGTGGGCACAATGAGAAAGATTTCGTTAGTGAGACCCATGGGGATGTTACTCAAGTCACGACCCCAGAAGATTCTCAAAATCCATCCTATGATTCTCATTATACAGTAGGCGACCCATCCCAATGACAAGTAAAATTTGTGCCCTCTTGAATGGTTGACGATGAAGATACCCAAGTGAGCAAACATTAATATTGCAAACACCACTGTGAAAATAACACATGGAACAACGTCCTTCAGACTGGGATAGTCTCCAAAAATAGCGATTTGGTAAGACTGTGAATAATCTTGTAATGTTTTGGGAATACCTCCCAACAACGCTTTAGCCTGGGCTGAATTAATCAACGCACCCGTACCCAAGGCTGGATAGTTGTTCTGGTACCGTAAAAGCTGCATCAACCCATTGGTTGCTGTGTACTCTTGCTCGAGCATTTTCTGATAGTAATTTGTCAAGTTTCGCCCACATTATCACGGGCTACTTGAGCTTTTATATGTAAATCTTAGAGTTGCAAATTATAAAGGCCTAATTAGGAAAGAGGAAGAAATTCATTACCCTTTTTAGTAGTAATGTATTTATTCCGAGGACTAATCAGGCAGAGGGGAGAACGGCGAATGGGTTCTTGAGGGTGAAGATGCTGTAGTTGTCGCCTCGACTTTTGGCAAGTGAAGCTGCATTTAATCCGTGCAAGGCTGAAGGTCCTGGTGATGGGTGGAAGAAGCTCAACTGAAGAGTGGATTATGTAATCAAATATTTAAATTGCCTTTTTAGGATGGAGTATGGCTTTGATGTTTTGTTTAGCCTTCCGAGGACGGAACTGTGTGAAAGATAGAGGACCAAGGAGTGGTGAGATTATGGGGTAGAGTAGAATAGGGGGTAGAGAGGAGGTCAGGAGGAGGTTGAAATTTTCAGCCTTCATCATGGATCATCATCTTAATCTAGTAGGATTGTTCACTTATTAGGTCATTTACCACAAATGCACAGTCTATATATTCGAAGACTCAAGCGACCTTTGATGTGGCTAGAGTATTTGAATCACATGAAAGCGATGTGAGTTTTTAGTTATGAGATGATCCAAGAAAAGCTTAAGTGAAGATGATCCATATGTGATATTAATAATGATCCATGGGAAAGATCGGCCGAGTTGTTAATTTACCCAACCTGTGATAATTTCAGTTGAATATTTCACCCTTCTTTGGGAATATTGGTATATTATGACTTTTAATCTGTCAGAAAACCAAATTCAGACATTGAAATTTAAGCCTATATTGAGACAATTGAGATTGAAAGCGTATTATTGAGACATTAGAACTTTAATATGCCCACTGCTCGTATAGACTACTCGCAAATAACCGCACAACAACCTACAGATACACCTGAAAACGTGATATCAACACCATATGGTTTGACGTTGTTAGAAATACAAGGAGAATTGAACATTCCCACAAGTGCACCAGACCAATCCACTCAAAACAAGGAATACCTATCACAGTTCATCAAGGTTGATAATATATACGATGCAGTAAAGTGTGGAAATCTCGAGTATTCAGAATCAGATCCAACTACGGTGACGTTATACATAGCCAAGAGTCAGAGACTTATAGGTAAAATAGTGAAGTTAGACCCACCATTAGGGATATTGAAAGTGCCTGTTGGAGACGAAGAAACAGAGATAAAGATGGTTGATATAGTGAGTAAGAAGATGATATTTAATCAAAGGCCGTTGCCTATTATGTGAAATGAAGATAAATGTATAAATATAATATTAAACTCAAATATTAGTCCAAACATTTGTATTCCCAAATCTACAAAATTCTAATACTACCATACATTCTTATCAAAACCTAGCCTTCACATTCCGATGATCCCAAGAAAGCTTGTTCGTATGACCAAAATCATCACCCAAAACAACCAAATTCTTGTAAATCTTCAAAATCTCTTCATCTGAATATCCCAAATACTTCTTAAAGTATGAAACCACTCCTCCATATTTGCTGTTGAAAAGTTCAATTGTTGCTAACATAGCCTCATAACGTGAACTAATCAAATTCTGGAATCCTTCCTCTTCAACATTAAAGTTTGAACGACCCTGGATAATAAGCTTCTCAACATCTTGGATTTGATCCCCAGCCTTCTGTCTCCATTTATCATACATTGCCACAAACTTTTGCTTGATTATAGGATGTTCCTTCTTCAACCCAATGGTGGTCAACTCATATTCCTTACCAATCAAGTTCTTATCCACGCCAACCAAAAGGAGTATCAACATAGAAACCATCCCAGTTCTGTCCTTTCCAGCCGTGCAGTGGAATACAAACGGCGACCCGTCATCTCGGATATGGTTGAAAATAGTCTTAAAAGCATCAGTGCCGTTCTCCAACATGTCATCATACACATGTACATATGTTGCCCAACTCGTCAACAAATTGGAGTACCTAACCGCAATTGACTGAGGTGAATAGTCATCCTGTTTGAAAACAGGAGCATGGACTCTTTTAATGCCATAGCTTGAAAAGTTCTCAGCTACTCCGTCCTGTTGACACTCACCGTCAGATCTCAAGTCAAAGACTGTTGTGATTCCCAAGTTGGATAACTGGATCAAACCTGAAGTGGTGATGGTAGACATGTTTGCACAACGGAATATAGTGTTGGGTTTGACATAATATTGGGCATTTGAGTCTTCCAACTCGTAACGCGGCAGGGTAACATGCCAACCTCCGGCATCTCTGAAGTTGTTAACACCTTCAACATCCTTCCATCTGGGTAATCTCCCCACTTGAGTCGACAGCGCAACAAATCTGTCCAATTCTTTCTCTGGTGATAAATAGTCAATTATAATATCAACAGCCTCGTAATTGTAGTTGATCTTATCTTTTGAAGTGATGGGCAATCCCAATGGATTATCATCTTCACAGTCTTCAGGATCAACAACATCAACACCGTAAAAGTTGTGGTCCGCATCTGGAAGTACCTTTAAATGGTGAGATTCGGGTCCTCTGTTAAGATAATTGGCGAAATTGGTAAAGTCATCAACGGGAATAATAGTATCTTTCAACCCATAAACACTAAGTACAGACCAGTCAAGTGACAATCCAGCCACCTTGGAAAGGTCTGGAGTACTGAGAGAAACAATTTCAGCTCTTGGAACCTTCAAAGCTTGGAATTTGCCATATCTCAAACTGTTTAGGTAAATATTATCCAATGCGGAATCATCTTCGCTAGAATATCTTCCAAGAACAGTTGGGGAGCTGAATCTAGTTGAACAATTGACCAAATTAGGTACGATAATAGCCTTTGAGCCTGCTTTTCCACCTTTTTTCAGAAGAGCATCCTGTTCCAAGGCCCACATGAACATGGCTACTCCTCCTCTTGAATGGGAGATGATCGAAGATAATGTGAACGAGATCCCCAACGGATTCTTCAGTGCATCCACAACAAATTCTGCACATGATTGGATATCTTCAATATCCTGTGATAAGACCCTGCCTGCTTCTGGATCGGAATTATCCAGCGAATCTCCCGATCCTCTAAAGTCAATTCTCAAAGAGTACACGCCCAAGTCTGCGGCCAACCTGTGGGCCAAGTGCTTCTGGTAGCAATAGTCACGGTGGCCACCTTGTCCGTGCAAGATCAATGCCAACTTGTGAGTACTTGGAGCATAGTCATCTACGAAAGGAGTGTCAGAATTTGCACTGTGAGGAACAGCAATTGTGCCTTTTACACCGTTTCCTAAGGTGACCTCAATCTCTTTCGGAGCCTTTATATTATACCTTGACATTGTCGTTTTGAAATAAAATGGTTGGGAACTGCCATTCTTATATAGTGGGGAACGGCAACAAAAAATCGATTTTTATACCGAGCTTAGAATTGCCTGTGAAGACACGTGAATAGACATGGATAATAGGGATGCGTACACACAGCTAGGTAAGCTTCTTGACCAGAAGCATTCGGACCAGCTCTCGACTCAGCTTTCGGTGTTCCAATCGGTGCTTATCAACTATGCCAACAAGTACGAGGCTGAAATCAAGCTGAATAGTGAGTTCCGAGATAAGTTCACCAAGATGTGCCAACTGATAGGAATCGACTCGTTGGAGTTACTACTTCTAAATTCCAAGACGGCAAAGAATAAGGAAAACTATTACATTGGGTTGTCTGTGCGAATTGTAGAGATATGCCATGAGACAAGGGACTTGAATGGAGGGTTTATATCATACAAAGAATTGATTTCAATATTACAGAGCAATTCCAATATCGAGTTGGTGATAACCGATGATGATATTGACAACTCTTTGAAGTCGCTTAATACTTTGGGAGTGAATGGCTACTCTACGCTTAATATTAGCAACAAGAAATGGTTGAAATTCTCATCGCCCGTGAATTCGATATCGAACGACCAAAGGAAGGTTTATGATCTCTGTGAGTTTATGGGTGGGTATATAACGTTTAGGTTACTCAAGGATAACTTTGAGTGGGACAAGTTGAGGTGTAAGAGTGTTATTGATGAGATGGTACTGAATGGGCAATTGTGGGTTGATATGCAGGGAGAACGTGGTGAGTGGTTATATTGGGAGCCTACCTGGATATCGAGTTAGGTTGTGGGGTGATAAGCAAAATAAATAGTATAAGGATGGTGATTATCACAATGCCATAGGAAGTTTATTATCACAATGGCATAGGACGGTGATTATCACAATGGCATAGGAAAGTTATTATCACAATGGCATAGGAATATTAGTGGATTCAATTGCATAGTGATTATGAATACCGAGAGTAATTAGGCAACAATGGCATATCGAGAGAATATGAATAATTAACGAATAGTATGAACATCCTGCTTAGGAAATATACAGCATAAAATATCATTGTTACCATTTTGTACTTTACAATGTAAAATATATCCGTTAATTGTACAGTTTTAATGAACTAAATTAGATCCGTGAAAATCCGTATCTTATAAATTTTGCACCCAAAAAATTATCAACCCCTTATACATATAAAATACACTCCAGAGTTTATTAATCTATAGTTTCTCTTTGCACTTTTACACTCTTCATTAAGCTTGTATAAGCTTGTACCTCTTAAGTTTTCACTCTTTCATTAAGCTTCTTAAGCTTCTACCTCTTAAGCTTGTACCTCTTTCAAGCAGCTTGTACCTCTTAAGCTTGCACCTGTTTATTTCATTAATCTTGAACTGATAAGCTTGTATCTTCACTAAGCTTGTCTATTAAGCTTGCACCACACTACTCTCAGTTAAATTTTCACTCTTTTCCTTCTCTTGCTCACTCTTAGTTAAAGTAACACTCTCTAGCTCTTTAAGCTTTTCTTGTGCTTGTCTCTCCTCTTCCCTCCTTTTCGCCTTCTTCTCTTTATGACGTGCATTTATCACTTGGAATGTTTCAAGCTTGTCACGCTTCATCAATGGAACATACTTTGTATAGTTTCTTCCAGACCCATTACCCACATTCATAATACCTGCCCCCGGGACAAATGCAACCTTGTGAGCATCCTTTAAGAAAAACGACTCCATCATCTCAGCAACATGACACTTGATCTGGTGTTCATTGAGTAAGCCTTTGAAAACAGCAAATCCTCTGGAAATCTTGTTTTGAGCACCTTTAATGTCTAATATCGACTTCCATTCCATGGGTGGAAAAACACAGTCATACAACACCAATGGAACATCGTAGGCCATCTCAAAAGTGGGTTTTCTAAAATTCTTTTCAACGTCCAACATCTCAAGAATCACCTCTGGTTTTTCAAGCTTTTGACCCACCAAAAACATAACTGCTACCATACATCTCACCTGGTGCCAGAGAAAGGCACTTCCCTTCAAGTCAAAAACATAAAAGTCGTCCTTGTGATGTTTTATCTCCGCACTGAGAACTTGTCTCCTGTAGTTTGTAATCTGCTTTGATCCGTCAATCTTGCAAAAGTTTCTGAAATCATGCGACCCTTCAAAAAGTTTGGCTGCTTGTGCTAAGAGATCAAGGTCCAAATCTCCCTTTCTGAAAATGTACTTGTAATGTCTATAGTCACAACTGAATCTTGCGTCGAAACCAGGTGGAGGTCTCAAACATATGCTATGTATTCTGATGTCTGCTGGTAACAACGAGTTTAAGATAGTCATGTAAGACACTTCTTTTTCATCGTTTTCCTCCAATGCCTGTTCTTCGGGGGTTAACGTGGATCTCACGTTAAGTGCAACGACTTGGTTCATGGCACTAACACCTTTATCTGTTCTACCGCATCTACTGAATTTGCATGCATCTGGTGAAGGACTCTCTATCATTCTAGCAAGATGCAAAGCTTTGAGAATTTCCTCCTCTATTGTTGGTAATGGGGTTGGATCTTGTTGGTATGCCAATCCTGAGTATTTCCAGCCCAAATATGAAAACCTAAGTGCAATGAATCTTTGGTTATATTTACTGAAATCAAACACCTTTTGCTTCTTTTTCTTTCCACCTTCTACGAGAGTGATTTCACTTGAGGTGGAAGATAATTTGGATGATTCATTTGGAGGTGTTGTAGTGGTGTTTTGAGATTCAATTATCTTTGGAGTTGGTACTCTACTAGATGCCAACGAAGAAACAGCAGAGTTTCCAACACCCAGCTCCAATTGAGTAATCTTCTCTATAAGCTGCTCCTTGGTCCAGTTCGAATACTTGCTCATTTCACTCGTACTTGTCCTCTTCATCACAGCTCCAAAATTGTTCACTATACTTCGAAACATAAAAAAAGCGCGATGAGCATTTGATTCAAAAATTTGTACTAGTATGACGATGGAAACTAAAACGAGGTCGCTTGATTGGGATAATTTGAAGTTCGAGTTGCATCCATGGATCAAGGAGGCCATCACGTCGTTGGGCTTTCCTACAATGACTCCAGTTCAGGCTTCTACCATTCCTCTTCTCAGTGGTAATAAAGATGTAGTGGTGGAAGCAGTGACAGGATCGGGAAAAACATTAGCATTCACATTGCCGGTGTTGCAAAAGGTAACTACAAAGCTTCAGGAAGAAGGACCGGTCAAAAAAGGACATATGATTTCGATAGTGTTGTCTCCAACAAGAGAGTTGGCAAATCAGATATACACTGTTTTCAACAAGGTTTTGGAGTTTTTACCAGAAGATGAAGCTCAAATCAGAACACAACTTTTTGTTGGTGGTAGTAATACAGTACGTGATGATTTGGAAAAGTACTTGGATAACAAGCCTCATATATTAATAGGAACACCTGGAAGATTACTTGATTTCATATCGTCTTCACAGTATATTAAAACCAGTTCTTTGGAGATTGCGATTTTAGATGAGGCAGATAAACTTTTGGATGATTCTTTCAAGTATGATGTGATTAGTATTTTGAAGAGATTGCCCAAGCAACGACGTACTGGGTTGTTTTCTGCTACTATTTCGTCAGCAGGAGATGCCATCTTCACTACAGGTATGAATAATCCAGTCAAAGTGACTGTTAAGTCGAAAAATACAGGAGGTATGATGGCTGCGGCACCAACATCACTTCAAATATCATACATGCTCATCAAGCCTGAACTCAAAATTTCCACCTTGGTCGAGATCTTTGAAAAGTATTACTTTAAAAAGTGCATAGTGTACTTTCCCACATGTCAGTCCGTCAAGTACTTTTACCGTGTGTTTCAGAAGTTGGTGTTGCAAGAAGAGCTCAAGATCAATTCGTTGCATGGGCAGCTTTCTACAAACTCGAGAATGAAGACGTTGAACAGTTTTACGGAGGGTGATGCCATGTTGAACAAGTATGTACTTATGACGACCGATGTTGCTGCTCGTGGTATTGATATTCCTGACGTTGATCTTGTTATACAGTTGGACCCACCTACGGATCCAGATGTTTTCTTGCATAGATGTGGAAGAACCGGAAGAGCCAACAAGGTTGGTAAGGCCATTGTGATGCTCAATGAAGGCAGTAAGGAAGAGGATTATATTGACTTTATGGATGTGAAGGGAGTACAGATGAGTGAGGTTGCAGCTCCTCCAGTGCCGAAGCACGATGAATTCCAAAAGAAGTTTAGAGAATATCAACTTGCTGATAGAGCACGTCATGAGCTGGGAGTTAAATCGTACGTTGGGTTTGTTAGATACTATTCCAAACATATGGCATCTTCGATTTTCAGAATGAGAACATTGGATTATTTGGGAGTTGCAAAAGCATATGGACTTATGCGTCTTCCCAAGATGCCTGAGCTGAAATATGTCGAGGATATGCCTGAAGATGGGTGGTTAGGAGAGCCAATAGATATGGACAAATATGCATATGATGATGAAGAGAGAGAAAAGTTACGTTTGGAAACGTTGGAGGAGGTCAAAGCGCAGAAGATCAAAGACTCGAAGCGCAGAAAGGAATTGAAGGTGAAAAATGAAGCATGGTCTACCAAGACCGAAACGAAAGAATCGAGACTGGAAAGAAGAGAAAAGATGAAGAGAAAGCGTGAGGCTATAGAAAAGCAAATCATGGAGGAATCATCTGATGAGGATACCCAACAGACTGACTGGAAGGATTTGGTGAGGCAGAAGAAGAAGAAAGTTAGTACTGATGTTCAGGGATCTTTTGATGATTTGTGATGTATATTATAGTAGTATTAATTTATAATATAAATTTATATACCGTATATTATTGGTTTTGTTAGAATGTAGAGGTAGTCGTGAGGGAAACTATAAGTAAATGAATTGTATAAGTAAAATCTAATACTTGAACTTTCTTTGATTATATCCTTAAATTTTGCAGTTATTTCAATCCTATAAATTCAATTACTTCTGAAAGTCCAATATTCTCATAATGTTTCATAAGATATGGAAGTCAATAAAAGCTCTAATTTGCAACCAAAGGAAATAAAAAAAGTTCAATTAAAATGGTACTCAATGATAACTCATTGGAAATGGTACTCAATGATAACTCATTGGAAATGGTACTCAATGATAACTCATTGGAAATGGTACTAAGTTAGAATACATATAGTGCAATCATTTAGAGAGATATGTACAATTATATAGTATATTAATTTTAGTCATAGTATACCTAAATCTTATTTATAGTCTAATATAGGTACTAATAGTACAGCAATACCTTCCATTTCCAAGCATTTTATACTTTTCAGTTGCATACCACAATTTATAGCATATAATCATTTTTATGACTTTTAGAATTCTAAACAATTTAAATCTTCCATTTGTGACTATCAGAACGTATTCCGTCAAAAACAAACACATTATCCAACGGAGTATACTGGCCTGTTGTCAATTTTAACACTTCCTGACTTGCTATGCCCCCCATCAAACTGTTGAGGTTATGATATGATGAAGTTGTGTGAATTAAAAGCTCCTTGCTTACTGTTATGAAATCATCTGGAACCGCAGTCACAGAGAATAACTCTTGAAACAAGTGCGTGAATTGGGAAAGGTCGTCAACCGTGGGCAGAACCTTGTATCTGTCAATATAGTTGTTGAACGTGAGAATTGAATAATAGATGGGCAACAAGTCATACTTTTCACCCCCATACATGTGAGTAACTAACTTCTCAGAAGATAAACTCTTTGTACCTTGAGTGACAAATAAAGACTGGGCGTTTTTGCAAAAGGTGGAGATGGAGTCGTGGTTTAAATCTGCTTCAGATCCCCCCAAGGATTTTAAGATTGCTGCGACTTCCTGGGTGAACAACTGCCTGTCTTTGTTTGCCTTGTCAAGATAGATATTTTGCAATTTTAAGTAGTTTTCGGTGTGCGAGGACATGTCGGGCAAGGTACCGGGCAAGGGCAACTGGCCGTCGTTTAAATCTATGAAATTGCGCAATGCCTTCAAATAAACCCAAAAGATATTGGAACCGTCAGGTTTTTCTATCTTTGGATTTTCAAACAATTCTATGATTGTATTGGGCAATTGTGTTTTCTGGAAGGCTCTATGGGATGAGGTTTTCGCTTCAAGGAAATTGGCTTCCAAGTTGATATCCCTCAGCATCGACTCGATCAACTTTTTAAAAGTTTCCTTTTCCTTGTAATTTGCAGGGGATTCTGATCCATACTTTTCCTTCCAAAGTGCCAATGCTTTAATGAAAATGACGATATAAGGCACATGTGCGTGCTCAAAGCTATCTAGCAGCAGTAAGTCTATCAGATCGACATACTCCTGTAACTCTTTCCACGGTTTGTCGATTCTCAAGTCGTATAACCGCAGGGGGTCGTGGGTCTCGACTACTGTAATTTCATGCGATATAAGGTTGATGGAGCCATAAAACCCTATAGTATTGACCACCAACACCGGGATCTGTTTCTGCCACAACAAATCTATGAGGTGTGTCAACCCGGCAATATAATCAGATATAATCACCACGTTGAACTGGTCCCAAAAGGAGGTTTCCAACTCAGAAATCGGGTCGCTGACCGCATAACCCAGGACATCCGGGTTCAATTCAGCCAAATTCTTGGTGACTGCGCTCGCCAAACCCGTATTCAAGTCGGAGGCCTTCAAGAAAAAGTTACTTGCCAACTCATTCTCGGTGACAAACGAATCATCAACCACAGTGAATTTACCGATACCAGGTAAAATCAAGTTTTTCAAGATCTCACAGCCGGTTGTGGTTGCGTTAACAACCGCGATGTGCGACAGCTCCAAACTGGTCTGCCCCGTGGACGCCCACAACCGCAACTGCCTGTCGTATTTGGTTTCTTTATCAATCATTGATGGCAAACTGGCTTATCAATTATAATTGAAAAAGACGAGTAAAGTGAAGGGATTTTCTTGCTTGTCGCGTGATTTGGGGAGCGTGATTGAAAGCGTGATTTAACACGTGCATTCATTTTTGTGGCAAAGGAAATCCGGGTAATCCAACGTTTTTTTTCGGGTATTTCTTTTACGCGCTGTCAGAATTTGTCAGTACGGCCCATGTGCTTGACGCCAAACGATACGAAATCAGCACCTGGCCCAATTGAGCCGTTGTTTTGCGGGAAGTGATAATAATGAGGGACAATTGGATGTTGATCCCGCTACTACTCTAACTAACCTAACGTACTACACACGATCCCTTACTAACAATCCTTCATCCAAATCCCTTAACAAAACGACATAAAAACACTTTTCTTTTTTTGCAAAATTTTTTATCTCATCGAGAAAAATTTTAGCATATATATAAAGTTCCCTGCTGTTCAAATCTAGTTTTAATTCTTTACACAACATTGGAAAATGTCTGCTGCCAGAGAATCCAAATACTCTACTGAAGTACTTTCCGAGTTATTGAGCGCCTTGAAGGTTGCCGACAACAAGGACGAAGCTGCTGCTAATGTTTCGTCTTTCTTGAACTCTTCTATTGTTGAGCACGATGTTCCAGTCGAGTTCTTCCAGGACTTGAAGAAGCAGTTGAACAACAAGAAGGACTCTGACGCTGTTCTTGCTGCTTTGAACGCGTACATCCACATTGCATCCGCCAACGACTTGTCTCCATCTGTTGAGCCATATGTTGTTGAGTTGGTCCAGGACGTTGCCGCCGCCGCCGGTGAGAAGAACAAGGAAGTTGCCGCTGCTGGTGCCAAGGCCTTGTTGGCCATTGCATCTGCCATCACTCCAACCTCCGTCAAGGCTATCTTGCCATCTTTGGTTGACTCTTTGAAGACCACCAACAAGTGGACTGAAAAGGTTGCTGTTTTGGCTGCCATCTCGCAGTTGGTTGACACCGCCAAGGCCCAAATCGCCTTGAGAATGCCTGAATTGATCCCAGTCTTGTCTGAGGCTATGTGGGACACCAAGAAGGACGTCAAGGACGCTGCTTTGGCCACCATGACCAAGTCCACCGAGACTATTGACAACAAGGATATCGAAAAGTTTATTCCAAAGTTGATTGAGTGTATTGCTAAGCCAACTGAGGTTCCAGAGACTGTCCACCTTTTGGGTGCCACCACCTTTGTTTCCGAAGTCACCATGGCCACTTTGTCCATCATGGCTCCATTGTTGTCCAGAGGTTTGGTTGAACGTGACACCGCCATCAAGAGAAAGGCTGCTGTCATTGTTGACAACATGTGTAAGTTGGTTGACGACCCACAAGTTGTTGCTCCTTTCTTGGACAAGTTGTTGCCAGCTTTGAAGGGTAACTTTGCCACCATTGCTGACCCAGAAGCCAGAGAAGTCACCAACAGAGCTTTGACCACCTTGAAGAGAGTTGGTGCCGTTGGCGCTGACGACGTTATCCCAGAGGTTTCTACCGCTGGTGACATTCCAGTTACCTTGAACGAATTCAAGAAGTTGGTTGTCGACAAGAAGATCCCAGCCAGATTCGACGTTGCCTTGAACTATATCGCTGCCATTGCCGGTGACTTGATTGACGAGAGAGACATCCAGCCAGAATCTTGGTTGCACAATGTCTTGCCTTTTGCCACCATCTTCTTGCACGAAGCTGAGGCTAAGGAAATCATTGAGGAGTTCAGAAAGAGAGCCCTTGACAACATCCCAGAACCTCCTTCGTTCGAGGACGAGGAAGACGAGGGTGAGGACTTGTGTAACTGTGAGTTCTCCTTAGCTTATGGTGCTAAGATCTTGTTGAATAAGACTCAATTCAGATTGAAGAGAAACAGAAGATATGGTTTGTGTGGTCCTAACGGTGCCGGTAAGTCTACCTTGATGAGAGCTATTGCTAACGGTCAAGTTGAAGGTTTCCCATCGCAAGAGGAATGTAAGACTGTCTACGTCGAGCACGACATTGACGGTACCCACGCTGACACCACCGTTCTTGAGTTTGTCATTGAAGATGGTGAGGTTGGTTTGACCTCTGAGGTTGTCGAGAACAAGTTGAGAGAGTTCAACTTCTCTGACGAGATGATTGCTATGCCAATTCAATCCCTTTCCGGTGGTTGGAAGATGAAGTTGGCCTTGGCCAGAGCTGTCTTGAAGAATGCCGACATTTTGTTGTTGGATGAACCAACTAACCATTTGGACACTGTCAATGTCGCTTGGTTGGTCAACTACTTGCAAACCTGTGGTATCACCTCTATCATTGTCTCCCACGACTCTGGTTTCTTGGACAATGTCTGTCAATACATTATCCACTACGAAGGTTTCAAGTTGAGAAAGTACAAGGGTAACTTGTCTGAGTTTGTCAAGAAGTGCCCATCTGCTCAATCTTACTACGAGTTGGGTGCCTCCGACTTGGAGTTCAAGTTCCCAGAACCAGGTTTCTTGGAGGGTGTTAAGACCAAGCAAAAGGCTATCGTCAAGGTCTCTAACATGACCTTCCAATACCCAGGTACTTCCAAGCCACAAATTAGAGACATTAACTTCCAGTGTTCTTTGTCCTCTAGAATTGCCGTCATTGGTCCTAACGGTGCCGGTAAGTCCACTTTGATTAACGTCTTGACTGGTGAATTGTTGCCAACCGAGGGTGAAGTCTATGTCCACGAGAACTGTCGTATTGCTTACATTAAGCAGCACGCTTTTGCGCACATTGATAACCACTTGGACAAGACCCCATCTGAGTACATTCAATGGAGATTCCAAACTGGTGAAGATAGAGAAACCATGGACAGAGCCTCCAGACAAATCAACGAAGAGGATGAACAGAACATGAACAAGATCTTCAAGGTTGAGGGTACTCCAAGAAGAGTTGCTGGTATCCACGCCAGAAGAAAGTTCAAGAACTCTTATGAATACGAAATCTCCTGGCAATTGGGTGAGAATGTTGGCATGAAGAACGAAAGATGGGTCAACATGATGTCTGTCGACAACACCTGGTTACCAAGAGGTGAGTTGATGGAGACCCACGCCAAGATGGTTGCTGAGGTCGACATGAAGGAAGCTTTGGCTTCCGGTCAATTCAGACCTTTGACCAGAAAGGAAATTGAAGAGCACTGTGCCATGTTGGGTTTGGAAGCCGAATTGGTTTCCCACTCGAGAATCAGAGGTTTGTCTGGTGGTCAAAAGGTCAAGTTGGTCTTGGCTGCTTGTACCTGGCAAAGACCTCACTTGATTGTCTTGGATGAGCCAACCAACTACTTGGACCGTGACTCTTTGGGAGCTTTGTCCAAGGCTTTGAAGGCCTTCGAGGGTGGTATTGTTATCATTACCCACTCTGCCGAATTCACCAAGGACATCACTGAGGAAGTCTGGGCTGTCTTGGACGGTAGAATGACTCCATCCGGTCACAACTGGGTCCAGGGTCAAGGTGCCGGTCCAAGATTGGAGAAGAAGGAAGACGAAGAAGACAAGTTCGATGCTATGGGTAACAAGATTGCTGCTGCTAAGAAAAAGAAGAAGTTGTCTTCTGCTGAATTGAGAAAGAAGAAAAAGGAAAGAATGAAGAAGAAGAAGGAGTTGGGTGACGCTTATGTGTCCTCCGACGACGACGAATTTTAAGTCTAGTCATGTTGATTTTTTTGAAAAAGATTGACTCCTTCCTCTATATTTATATAAATTTATATTCTCATACAGTAGTTAAAGTATATATATAAACTTGTTCCAATATTAATCTAATTTTTATAAGTCTGTATTTCTTTATACTCATACAGTATAAAGTTGTTAATTCTGTATTGACCCTCTATATTCTCATACAAACGTCAAATATATTTTAAGTCCGTATTGACGTCTATATTTACATTCTCAAACAGTATGTATATAATTTTTATAAGTGTATTTTAAACGCTTGGAATGTTTAAACAGTTTTTAATATTGGTGTTGGTGCTGTTGGTGTTGAGTGAAAGGTTAGATGTACTGTTTAACTTGTCCTCGAAATACTACATTGACAATAACTTCTTGTTCCCTTCGAATTTGAGCTATCTTTCCAATTTTGAGCATACATTTAGGTTATCGTATGCGCCTTATAGTGTGTTTTGCCCTTCTGATAATTTGGTTAGAAAGGCAGATGGTAGATTATGCCAGGAAGAAAAGGAATATATAGCTAATAGGAATGTTCTCACAGAAAGGGCTTTAGTTGGTATGTTCCAAAGAAACAAAATTCCAGGGTTCGACTATGAAAACTTCAAAAAGTCAAAACCCATAAATATTGCAATAGCTGTTAGTGGAGGTGGCTATAGAGCAATGCTTTTGAGTGCGGGTGTGGTCAATGCTTTTGATATTAGAAACCCGGAAGCGCTGCTCTTGGGAGGATTATTGCAATCTGCATCTTATATTGGTGGGATCTCTGGTGGTTCCTGGTTTGTCATGAGTAATTTTGTAAATGACTTTATTCAAGTTGATACTATGAGAGAGAAGTATTGGAGTTTGGATAAGCAGTTGTTGGAGGGCGTACCCAATTTTGATCCTTCATCAGTTTATGAAGCTGTTGATAATAATATTGTGGATGTAGAAGATGCAGAAGGAGGGATATTCTCGAGTGTTAAAAGATTTTTTGGGATAGGAAAGTACCCTCAAGACTCATTCTTCTCTCTGATCCTAAAACCTTTCTTTACTAAGATTTCAAACACTACAAGTGATGTTTCGTTAAAAGATGTCTTTACATACTACAAAGAGCTTCAAATTGAAGTTCGAGCAAAGAAAATAGCAGGATTCCATTTATCATTCACCGATTACTGGGGGAGGGCATTAACTCGAAGGATTTTCAGCAACTTGGCCCGTTCTCCAGGAATTACAGTCACTTTAAGTACCCAACTAAACTCTTTTAGGAATTTTTCGCAGCCATTTCCAATTATAGGTACAGTTGAAAGACATCCAGATTACGCTGAAACCAGCCAAGACTCACATCTTCTCGAGTTCACGCCGTTTGAGTTTGGGTCTTGGGACTCATATTTGAATGCTTTTGTTCCTATGAAATATTTAGGTTCATCGTTAGTTGATGGAAAATCCGTTCATCCAACCCAGTTCACAAATATATCATACTGTGTTTCCGGCTTTGACAATGTTGGGTTCATTACAGGAACACTGTCGTCACTATTCAATAATATATTTGTCTATGTGTACAAATTTTTGACCAATGTGAAGCTGGAAACATCGACAGCACTCCTTACGATATTAAGTGCGTTTGGTCTTAGTGTTGAGTACAAGTCAATGAATGTGCCGCAGATGCACCCAGATTATGCGTTGTACTCCCCAAATCCATTTTACCGGTTTGGAGATTCCTACACCAATGAAACAAGGCTGATTTCAAAGAATCCTCACATGTACCTTGTAGATGGGGGAGATGATGGGCAAAATATACCAATACAACCATTCTTGGTGAAAGAAAGGGCTGTTGATGTGATATTAACTTATGACTTTACTGCAGACCTTGAGAATTATCCCAATGGAACTACATTATACCATATTTCAAGAAGGTATCACAACCCAAATTCAACATTCGAACTCCCATCTTTTCCATTAAAGGCTAATTCCAAAGGATTTTCAAACTTTGCAAACAGCACGATTCGATCAAGTTTCCCCAAGGTCCCATCAAGAGAAGAATATGTAAAAGGAAATCTAAACAAGAGAACATTATTTTTGGGATGTGATCCAATCAATGATTTCCCAGAAGTACAATCAACCAATTTGCAGCCAAATACTAGCACATCTCAATATTTACCACCACTCATTATATACAATGCCAATTCTGAGTTTGGCATAAACTCAAACACTTCCACCTTCAAGATGAGCTACACTAATGAAGAAGTTGATATGATGTTGCTTAATGGTTATAATATAGCAACCTCGTTCAACTCTTCGCTCTTTTCGGTATGTTTAAATTGTGCGATAATGAAGAGAGAATTTGATAGACAAGAGTATTTCATTAACAGCTCATTCAAAGTTCCTAATGTCTGCAAAAAGTGCTATGAGGTGTACTGTTATAAGTAGCTATCATGTCCCCAGAGCTATCATGTCCCCAGAGCTAACATGTCCCCAGAAGCCTCCCAACCCTTAACATCTTATCATGTTCATCTCCTGCATACACCAAACCGTTGAATCAAAAAAATCTAATCAGCCTTTTGTCGTACAACAATTTTTATGAAATACTCCACAACCATCTAAGAATGTCTACAGAACTAGCGCAGTTGGATGTCGTGACGAGCGTTAACTCGCTATACATGATATTCTGTACTGCGTTACTACCACCGGTTGTAATAGGTATAGCGCTTTTTTACTCAGGGTTGACTCAACGAAGATCATCGCTTACAATGCTTGCCGTTCCTGTCTTGTTGACGCCGCTTATTTTCATTGACTGGTTCATCTGGGGTTATTCCCTTTGCTATTCTCCTTCTTCTAATGGTTTTTTGGGGAATTTGGACTTTGCTGTCTTGAGACATTTAAGGGACCCTAAAAATTTGCTCTTTGCTAATACTAGAGGAGAGATCTTGAGTGTTAACCATTTTTTGTTCAACGGTTTGTTCAAGGTTATTTGTGCTGCCCTTACGTTCCCAGGATGTATCGCTGAGAGAGGTAGGATCTTCCCTATGTTGGTGTTCCTTTTCTTTTGGTCTTTGATTATTTATAATCCGGTGACTTATTGGTTTTGGAGCAGTAATGGATGGCTTTCTTTAGAGAAGAATAAGCTTCCGGTTTTAGATTTTGCAGGTGGTACTTGTATACATATTGTCAGTGGTGCTACGGCTTTGGCTTATTCTTATATTTTGGGACCTAGAAACCCGAAAATTTTATACAACTACCGTAACTCAAATACGGGTTTCATTATTATTGGAACATGTTTGATATTGTTTGGTTGGGTTGGGTTTGTTGGTGGATGTGACTTTAAGTTTTCAACTTCTTCATTGTCTTTATTCACCAATACTTTACTTACTTCGTTTGTGAGTGGTGTGGTTTGGTCTCTGATTGACTACTTTTTCTCGTCTATTCCCTTGGAAGACCAGTCGGTAGAACCCACTACATCAAGATCGTCAAGCAACAACTTTGTTGCTCCTGTCATCTCGGAAACAGGAGTATTACTCAACCAACATTTCCATGAATCCAGTGCAAATTTCGTCCAAAGACGTAAACTTTCGATGATATCTTTTTCCTCGGGTTTAATAACAGGTTTGGTTGTGATTACTCCAGCTGGAGGATATGTCTCTTCACCGTCTGACTTTTGGAAATCGTTTGTGTTTGGAGTTTTGGGTGCTATTTTTTGCAACTTATCCACAAGACTCAAGTACTTTTTCAGGATTGATGATGCTTTGGACATTTTTGCGATCCATGGGGTAGCTGGTATTGTTGGATCTATTCTCACAGGGATCTTTGCCAAAAAGGGCGACTCGGCTAAGGGTGGCTGGGTGTCTGGAAATTGGGTCCAAATTGGCTACCAAATCTTGGGGAGTGTTGTTGCGTTTGCATATTGTTTCATACTCAGCTGCTTCTTTCTTTATTTGATTGACTTGGTGCCCGGATTGCACTTGAGAGTAGACAAAGACTACAACAGAAGAGTTAGAGCGTTGACGCAGGAGAAGGATTCGGAATCACAAGTATCTCCAAACCAGGACAAAATGAGCTTTTATGAAAAAGCTGAATTACTAGGTTCAGATAGTTATGAGTTCAACAGTGAGTTCTTGATGGACTTTTATGAATTCATTCGGTTAATACGACCTCAAGATTATCATGACAATGAAATATTTACCGAGGAGTATTGGGATTATAATCATAATCCGGAGAATAATGCGGTTTTGCAAGCAACAGATTTTGAGATGTTTTCAGAGGATATAAATCAAGTTCTGAAGAAAGAGAAGTAGTATTTAATATAAATTTAATGGTTAAGATTGGATATTCTGAGGGAAGAGAAGTATATATTTAATATTTAATGACTGGAAGATAAATCTAAAGAAAGAGATGTTGTAAGTTCAATGGTGACTTGGAAGATGAACATAAAGAATGAGAAGTCATATATATAAATGGTGACTAGGAAGAAAGAGAAGTACATATTTAATATATATCTAATGTTACTCACTTTAGAGATTAATTCTGAAGAACATATTGAATAATCTAACAGTAACCTTAGAGATATCAATCTAAATGAACAATATTAAAATATTACATTAAAATACATCTAACCCAATAACCTCATGGTCAACTCAAAAACAGCAAAAGTAGCACCATTTGCAGGAGCAGCTCTCAAGATGGTTGGGAGGAAACCTCTATAAAATCCCTTAATACCATTCTTGGCCCAAATTTCCTTGATAACAGATAAACTGGTCTTGAACTTTGGTTTCTCTAATGAGTCTGTTTGCAACTTCGATTTGATGACATCAACTGGGTAAATACCAAGCCACAAGGTGTAACCAGATAAACCTCCAAATACGCACAACTTCCAACCTGGGATGTCTTTTCTTATAATATCACGGTGGTGTCTCAACTCTCTAGCAACAAGGGCTTCGTAAGTGGCAAAGTAAATACCTAAACCGATACTTTCTCTCACCAAAGTAGGTGCAAGTCCCTTGTAAATACCACGGAGACCAGCAGAATTGTAGATCTTCTTGGCACAATCAATTGGTCCATTGTATGCCTTGACGTCTCCAGTTTGAGTTTGCAATCTGATACGGATGTGTTCGATTGGAGAGGTCAAGAAACCGTTAGCGAAACCGGCCATGGCACCACAGGTGAAAAACTGGCCCAATGACAACTGAGCACCATTCAACTTCCTGTCATAGTGTCTCTTCATATACTCGTTAACGGAAAATTGAACGGAAACACAAGCACCAACACCAACCAAAGGAGTCAAAGTACCTTTGTAGAAACCTTTAGGACCCTCCTTGGCTAACAACTTCTTGATAACGTCCATTGCACCGTTGTAAGTACCCTCTGGAGCAGACTGCAATCTAACTTTAACAGTATCGAAAGGTTGACCAACCAAAACCTGGGCGATACCACCCATAGTACCTCCTACCAAGTCTTTAACGACTTGGATGTTGTCTCCGTGAGGGACGTCTTCAAGTTCAATAGCCATTTCAGTGCTAGTATGATTCACAGTTTTTTCGATGCTCAAACTTTTTCAGATAATGGGTTATGCGACACTGGTGTTGAGATCTAACAAAGGGGGTCAAGAGTTTAAGAGTGGCAATGTTGGGTGGGAGTACTAACAGTGGCAATATTGAGGGTGGGAGTACTAACAGTGGCAACTTTGAGGGTGGGAGTACCAACAATAACTGTAATTTCATGGTTCTACAAGTTCATGCTCTTATAGTTCTAATCTCTATATAAATAAAAGAATTACAAGTTGAAACTTGTGTTGTGTTTCTCACTATCCTCCTTATCTCTATTTGCAAGGATGAGACCATCGAATGGGTTCATTCCGTTCTTTGCAAAAAACTGGCCGGTAGACTGGGCAGGGGCTGTGACAGGAGCAGGGGTGGACGATCCTGGGACACCAGGGCTGCCTGCTGGGCTAACAAAAGTGTTGGCGTTGGAGGAAACAGGTGCAGGCAACGCGGAGGCAGGGCCCGCTTCGTGCTTGCCGTTGTCGGTGTTTATGGCCGAAAGGGTAGGTTGAGTGGAAAATGTGCTCACCATAGGGGTTCTTCCCATTTGCGGGACGTTTGTCACGCTTTGAGACCAGTTGAAACTAGACAAGGAGTTCTGCAATGGGGGTGGGTGTGCTGAGGCCAGTGTAAATAGGTTGGAAACACTGGGAATTGTAGGTAATGAAGGTGGGACACTGGCAACTGCCGAGTTGGGTGCGTTCAGACTGGATGAGCTTGTGTGTTCTACAGACATCGACTTGTATGAGGAAATCTCTAATAAGATGGTGACGTCTTTAGTTGTTTTGGTTAAGTTGGCCATTGACGATCTGATATCATTCAAAATAGGTAAATCCTTCATAATGCCCTTTACCGAGGAAAAGGTCTGAATTATAGCCTTCAAAAACAAATTGATATCGTCCCAAAACATACGTCTGGTTGGTTGGGACGGGTTATTTCTAATAGTAATCAATTTTGTTTTCAATCTCTTGGTTATATCCATTGAAGTCATGCAGACATTTGTCAACTCTTTCACCTTTGTTGCGACTGAGTGGCTGATAGACCCTTCTCCGCTGTTTGCGTTGTCGCCGGTCGAGTTGGCTATTGCACTGTCAATTGCGCTTTTGCTTATTGCTTTGGTCAACACACTAAACACAACTTGGGCATTTGAAGTCGAGATTTCAATCGCCCGGTACAATTTCTCATCGACATCGTCGGTGTCGTAGGATATACTTGTGTTGATGCCCAACTTTTGAGCAGGTTTATCGGTTGAAGTGCTCACATTTGTTGTTGGTTGGGAGGTAGGTGGACCTGCTGGTCCACTGATACTTCCACCGTTTGAGTGTGTTCCATTTCCAACACCAAGGTTAAATACTGGGACCTTTGCGTTAGGCAACAAAATTCTGTATGCGTTCATCAACTCGTTGAACGAGCCGTAAAGAGTCAAGTAAAGCATTCTGATGAAACAAACATCGATTTTGGCAACAAATGAAACAAAGTTCTCGCTCAACAAGTTCATTATAGACTTGAAGGACGAAATGCAAGAGTGCAAGGCAACAATGATACTGTTTGAAATTGTTGCCGTTGTATTCTCGTTGCTTTCTTCTATTAATTCCAAATTTTCCACCAATGAATCAATACTTGATTTTGTAGAATACAAGAAGGAAACCATTTTGATTGTAATCTTTTTATCGACGCAAAAACCAGTGAACCTTCTCACAGAGGAGTGGAGCTCACTAAAGGCAAACAAAATCTTTCTAGAAACTTTTACCAACGTATTCGCACTGTACTTTCTCGAAGTGTTCAACACTTTGGAAGGCGATACTTCGTTTCTATTCTTGATGACTCCTGATTCATCCTTAGGGGGGTGCCTTTGATCTTGATGTTGAGTTGAAGGAGCAACAAGTGGGTTTCTTTGGGGAGTGCTGGCAGGTAAACTCTTGTTTACGCTTAGGCTGTTACCGTCATTGTTCGTTGGCGATTCGTCAACGGGATTCTCCTGGAGTGTTGATAATCTTCTAAAGTATGCACCCGATTTGTGTTCAGTATCAACAATATCGTTCTTTTCTAGAATTCTGTCAATCTCTTTCAACGTATTTGATCTGGATCTGGTGCTCGTTTTTGAATCGGGTACCAAAAGTGGAGTCGAATAGTTTGTATTGCCCTTTGCTGTTAAAGGAGTGGCTTGAGGTGAGTTCGATAATGAGTTTGGAACTGTTGATGCTGTTAACGTCGACATGGTGGTGGTCCCGTTACCCACGGAGATTGTAGGAAGTGGGGGAGTTCGCACGTTGAATGAAGTGTCTGCTGAGGACGCAGAATTGGGGAAGGTCAAGGAATAATCTTGGTCGCTGATTTCAGCTATTTTCATTGAGGTTGGGGTGCTCGATGAATCAAAGGTAGCATATGATGAACCACTTTTTGGTGTAGGTGCTACGCTATCATCATCGAGTGGTTTTTTAATGATAAGACCCATTCTTCTGGCTGCTTTAGAAGCCTTTGATTTCGTTTCTGAAATACTTTTTGATCTTGTGATTGCAGTTGCAGTTGATGTAGGAGCAGGACCCAAAGGAATTGGGATTTGAGGGAGTGTTTGAGATGGCAATGATGGAGGTGGTGCAGGTGGGGGTTGTGATGGCAGATGGTGGTTATTCGTGGCTTTTTGTACTTGCTCCGATATTTTATATTCTAAAAGTGCCTTGTTGTTGTTGAGATAATTTCTCAACTCTGAGATCCAATCATGATCTGCTCTTTGCTGAAAAGCTTTGATCAAGTCCAAAGATGGCATGATCAAAGGGTTATTGTTAATCTCTATTAAATCCAAGTTATTCAACTCACCTAAAACCGGTGGTAAGTATTTGTAATAGTTATCCTTCAAACTCACAACCTTCAAATTGTGCAGGTATTTGAGCGACAGAGGCAACGTAGCCAAGTTATTTGACGACAAGTCCAAGATCTCTAAATTGTTAAAGTCTTTCAGGTTGAATATCGACTCTGGTACACTACTCAAGTTGTTGTTGTGCAAATCCAAGAACTTTATTGATCTTGAAATCAATGAAATGTTGGTGGGGAGGTCGCTAATCTGATTGTTTTGAAGTGAAAACTTGACAATCTCCAAGGGGGGGTTATACGAATGGATGTACTCGTGTACATATGCAATCACATCTGAAAAGTTGACACTAGTATTTCCAACAATATTATTCAACTTCAAGGTCTTTTTGAACCTGATCTGATCTGTCTGGTCGTGTAGCAACTGGTAGATCAAGGATTTGAGGCTGGAACCTCCTGCGCTAGTGACAGAGGTTGCCGCTGAGGAACCGGACGACTGGGCTGCTCCAGCCTGTGAAGCCAACGACGTCGACGATGCAGAAGAAGGCCCCAGTCCTAATGATGCGGTTGATTTGCCTGGTATCGATGATTTAGACATTATCAAATCATAAGGGGTATGTTTAATCAATCGATTGAAACGATTACGTGGATTGACGACTGAATGGTAGTCTCTGTCTCTTTACCACTTGATCACTCCCTTGCCAGTAAAAATAACTTTGGTATTAATCTAATTTTTTTGTTAGATTATGTGGAAGTTTGGGTTTTTCATATGGTGATGAAGTAAATGTGGAGGTGTATTTTTGATATAGTTAAAGTGCAATGCGATGGAATGGAAGAGAAGAAGATGAAACATTGCGGGTGTTTCGGATGTGTTTTCGCTTAAGGTGTTTTGGGGACCTGGTGGTTCGCTGAGTAGGATGTGTTTCATTGTAAGTCACGTGGATGAAGATGGGGATTGGTAGTCAAGTGAGGTTGGCTATTCCTCATTGACGGCTAATTCAGGGTTAGTATTCAGAGATATTAACTATTGTGGGTTCTATTCAGGATACATTTCAGGATATTATCCAGGATGCTATTAGGATACTATTCAGATACTTTTCAGGGTACTATTCAGATACTTTTCAGATACTTTTCAGAATACTATTCAGATGCCAGGGAAATTCAGTAGAGATATCATTGAAAACTACAGTCATTATGACGAAACAAGGGATTATGTCCATCCTGTAAGGTGTTAGAATGTGTCAGTTCAACTAAACGTTTGAAGGAGTATGGAATGGAATTATCACGTGAGTTATTTACCATATCGAATTTGTCCAAATTAGGAACTCAATATACCAATGAACAAATTGGAGTATACGCTTGGATTCGTCCATTGTGAAGAGACGTCGCAGATTTTACTTCTAAACAGGCAAAAGAAGCCCTGGATGGGTAGATGGAATGGGGTGGGTGGTAAATTAGACGATAATGAAACTCCATTGGAGTGTATTATTAGAGAAACTAAAGAAGAGACGGGTCTTGATTTGCCTCAATATAAATCTAAAGGTGTACTTCTTTGGAATTTGGATAAAGGGTCCAGTACTAATGGAACAATTGGTTCTACTAGTGGATTTGGGGGGTTATACTTGTTTACTGCCAATGTGAGTAAAGATTTTTTGGAGTCATATATTACTCCTGTTAATTCAACTTGTGGTGAAGGTATTTTAGATTGGAAGAAGAAAGATTGGATTATGGATATTCATAATGTTGGGATAACAAGTAATTTGAAGTATATATTTCCTACTTTATTTGCAGGTACTGAGGAAGATTTGTACTTTACTGATTATGATAATCAAGAAGTTATTCGATTTGAGTATGAGAAGGGAAAGAATGTTGGATATAGTTTATCTGACGAGCTTCTTCGTGATGGGCACAGTGATAAGGTTGAGTGGTGAGAATAAAATTTAAGTATGAACTTCAAGATAAATCAATGAGATATATTAATTAGAGAAACTCGATTCATTACAGGTTTATGAAATTAAAGAACTCAAAGTTGAAAATAGACTTAATATGGTTCTTGAGAGTAGTAACATATGAAATAGACCATACCACTCTTCTAGTTTTATAAATTTTGTTTATAGAGCAATAAAGTACAATCCAATAATTTACCTCTAAATTAGTATACATTCACATCTATGTAGTCCAGAGACGTGCACTTCCATCAGCACCAGCACTAAACAACCAAGCTTCCTTTGGATGCCAAATCAAATCTAAAACACCAAGACTATTCACAATCTTGTGGCCAGTCAATTTCTTCAATGGAACCAACAATGGGTTGGTCATAAAGTCATCGTATACAGTTCCGTGGAAAACATGGATATTTCCGTCATCAGACGCAGATGCAAACAATGGCAAGTTGGCCTTATGGAACTTAATAGTTCTGACAGCCTTTTCGTGGTATCTTAATGTTTTGTATGGAGTGGAAGACAAGTCCAAGTCGTGCCATAACACTCTCTTATCATAAGACGATGCTAATAAATTGTCTCCTCTTGGGTGGATATCGATCGACGACAACATTCTAGCACCAGGTAATAACTTCTTGATCAACATTTGTTGTGCTAAGTCGTAGATTCTGATAGTTCTCTGTGAGGCCACAAACAATTGTGGTTTGGATGGGTGGAACTTTGCGTCCATTATAATACCCTTTGACTTCTTGAATGGCGATTGTGACAAGTGCTTCGACAATTGGTGGATTAAAACAGCAGTGTTGTTACTGTCTGGCGACACACTCACAAAGTAGTCACCCTTTCTGTGCCAGGACACCTTCTTGACAGCCTTACGGGTCTGGACAATGGCCGACACGCCCATCTTCACCTGTGCTTCGTTAGGAGTGTACCATTTGGCCACGTCCTTTTTGGTCTCGGCAGGCTTGCTCGACTCCTCGTCGCTTTCGTCGGACTTCTCGCCCTCAGCAACATCCACATTGTGCGTGGTCTTGTTGCCAAACTTACCGTAACCCCAACCGGCCTCGATTCTCAACTTGGAGATGTTCTCAATGTCAAAGCCAAAGATTGGTGGAACAATCAAGTAGATAAACTCACCGGCAGCAACAAGCAACACTCCTATGTTTGAGTCTGGGTTCCATTCCAAAGACTCGATCTTATCATCTTCATTGTCTTCCTTGACAATTTGAGCCTTGTAGACTTCTCTTCCGGTCAACACCTCCCAAATTCTGACAGTACCATCATCCGAGCCTGTAGCAAGCCATAATCCACGTGGATCGATAGATATAGTACGTATTCTTCCAGTGTGGCCAGTATAAGTGGTTGAACAACGGATTGGGAATGGTCTCAAGTCCTTTGGAGATGGCAACTCTGGAATCAAACTTTCAGGGTCGATGTTCAACTTTTGGTGTCTGACTCTAGGAGCCAAGTACAAGTCCAAACATCTTTCGAATTTCTCTCTGACACTTTCCTTGTAACCAGGAACCTTTCTCAAAGAACCATACTTTTGAGGAACAAAGTTTCTTTCTCTGTCCACTGGGTCAGTCTTCTCCCAAGCTTCCTTCTCCTCAGCAGTCAACAAATACTCATCTGGAGGATTGTAAGATTCTTCGTTGGTTGGAGGTGCCAATTTAGGTGCTCTCAATGTCATAACATGGTCAGGTAATGGAACTTCATCTTGCCACAAGTCAAAGTTAAATTGCTCTTCTTCAGCCTTTTCCTTAACCTTATTAGGAGGTATGATCTTACCTTCTCTAATAGCTCTGACAATCTTCATCACTCTCTTAGCTTCATGCTTGGAAGGAACGAATCTTCTCTTTGGTTCTGGGGCTGCAGTCAAAGGCATAATCTCCTGTTTGGAGGTAAACCAATCAATGTATGGTTCGTATGGGTCGATGTTGTCAGTTGTACTTTCTTGTTCTTGAATCTTTCTAATCAACTCCAATTCTTCATCATTCAACTTCAAACCTTCACCTGTGTTTTGGTCAAGCAAACCAGTCCAACCTTCTGGCAAGTCGATAGACTCGAGCAATTGGTCCAAGGCAGATCCCTTGGCTGGTCTCATGATTCTCTTACCGTTGATATCGTAACCAATGTGGGGCATTTCTTCGTACGCGGAAATTGGAATGTTTCCAATGGTATTGAAATTTTCAGCATCACTGTCATCACTGTCATAAACTGGTTCGATTTCCGGCTTAATGATTCTGGGGTTACCATCAGAGTACTTGGTGTGAACTTCTTTCTCGAAATCAGCACTTCCACTCGATAAAGACCTTATTTTGACACCAGACAATTTATCAGTAATAGACAATCCGTCTTCTTTTGGTTCATCTGAGAAATCTTCCGAGTCCACATCACTCACATCTTCTTCTTCTCCAATGAGATCATTTAATTCTGCATCAGAGTCTTCCTCTTCTTCTTCCTCATCTTCCTCATCTTCTTCCTCTTCATCAGAAGCCTCAGAAGCCTCATCATCAAGTAATCCCTCTACTTGAAACTCTTCATCGGAGGATTCCTCACTCTCAACTTCAGTCTCTGGTTTTCTCTTTCTCAGAGCATTCTCAGCCTTAACAGCTTCGATCTTTGATCCTTTAGCCATTGTCTGTTGGTTGTAAAGTCTGGCTGAAAAAAAAATGGAGCTCATCTCTTCTCTTAATGTTTAGTCACGTGTTTGGATGTCAATACTGAGAGATGTCAATACTGAGAGATGTTAAGAGGATGTTGGTTGTTTCATGTTCCACTAGAGGTTTAACTCTAGGTATATGTTGTATGATATGATGATATTTAGTATTTACCATCTGTTGAGTTAAAAGTAACAGTCTTGTTAAAAGAAGATTTACTAGATAAGGCATCACTAAGAGTGAAGTAATCATGGAGATTCAGCAGTAGTAAATGAAGATTGGAGTAGTGAAGGAACTGTTCTTCCTCTTTAAATGAATCTCTCTACTACCTTTAACATATTGTATGTATAAATCTTTTATGGTTTGGAGTCTCTCTAAAAATTGACTCTTAATCTTCTCTTGAATATCAAAAATACGAGCACATTTATCTTTGATTCCTCAAATGAATACAGTACGAAGAATTAACACCATAAACCAGAAAGAATTAGCTTCAAACACAACCTACGAAGCTTCCTGGCATTACGATTATAGGGACACATCATACATCCACATAGGAGGACTACATTTTGATCTACAAGAGGAAGATGTAGTCACTATATTCTCTCAGTATGGAGTACCAACACATATCAAAATGTTGAAGGATCCCAATAATGCTGAAAAGAACCGTGGTTTTTGCTTCTTAAAGTACAGCAATTTCAAGAGTTGCGTGTTGGCTATAGACAATTTCAATGGTATCAAGGTGTTTGATAAGATATTGAAGGTTGATCATATGTATTTCAAGTTGAGGCATGATGAGAGGGAAGAGGATTATTTGATTGATTATGGGATTAAGGAGAATAAGAAGAGGAAACTTATTGAGGGAGGTGGTAGAATAAAGGAAAAGGGAGAAGTGATTGAGAGTGGGGATGACCTGGAAAATGTCAAGTTGATTGAACTGAAACCTGAAGAAGATGAATTTGAAGATCCAATGAAGAATTATTTAAGTAAGGATACCAATCCTTCTATAGATCAAGATGAATTTGAAGATCCAATGAAGAATTACTTAAGTAAGGATACCGTACCTTCGAAAGACCAAGATGAATTTGAAGATCCAATGAAAAATTTCAAGTCTAATGACAATCAAACGGTTAATGATGATGAATTCAAAGATCCTATGGCTGATTTTTTGAAGTAGTTTCATTCTTGATTCTCGGTATTAAGTTTAAAATGAGGTTTCCTGGATTCTAGGATATTCTGAGTTGAAATGTGAGAATTTACCCTATTGTAGATTCAGTTGAAGTCTCAGTTGAAGTCTCAGTTGAAGTCTCAGTTGAAGTCTCAGTTGAAGTCTCAGTTGAAGTCTCAGTTGAAGTCTCAGTTGAAGTCTCAGTTGAAGTCTAAGTTTAAGGCCACATCTGAATTGAAAGCCTCAATTAATCCTCAGTTGTACGTCACAATTGAAAGTGCTGAGAATATTCAATTGAGAGTATTCTTAACTAGAAGTCCCTTCAGATGTGCTCATCCTTTGGGAGTGGATCTTATGGCTCATTCAAGGACTCTGGGAATGCTGATTCTAACACTGGATACATTCAGGTATAAGAAGTATTCTACATTTTTGCACAATTAACGACGATAAACCACATGATAAGAAACCCAATACTTGTTTCTCTTGACTCTGGCAAACCAACTTACAATACTGACACTCAAAATTAAATAGATTAGCTTTAGGGTAAATTATAATGAAACAACAATATACCTTTGGTTTATGTATTTAATTATACACTCTTTCTATCAACATAATATCTCCAAAACTTCTCCTTCTCACCCAAATCCAATCTACTTTCAACAACACTCAACGAATTAAGCTCGAACGACTTCTTAATCTCTACTTCAGAGTACTTTGCTCCAAAATCATAAATCTTATACTTGATAAAATTCTTCTCAATCTTCAAAACACTGAGAAGTTCATAAAAGTACTTCAATTTGGACATGTAAGGAACAGGTAAGGATAAATAAGTTGGAGACGATTTCACAACCAATGATTTAACTTGAAAGTGAGTTGGTACATTGACCTTTAAAAATGGAAGAATTGCTGTTCCATTAGAAGGAGTACCCTCCACCAATAAAACACAAACTTTACTCTTGAGTTGAGTATCATTCAAGTCCACCTTTGGTCCAGAATGGTTTCCAGAAAAGGTAAAGTTGAATAATGACCAAACAGAGTATTTGTAGATTTGGCCCAGAGCATCTGGAATCAAAATAGCAATCTTACTCCAAGAAACCAGGGCAACCAATGCAAAAAACAAGCCATCAATTGGACTTGAGTAATTTGAAACGACCAAATCGCCTTGTTTTGGCAAAAGCAGGTTGATTTTCAGTAAATTCGAGCGTTTGACGCCATCCACCAAGATCTCAGACTCCCTAAACCCAAACACTACTAGGAGTACGAATTTAAGGATAGGTTTGAGTGATGTCAAGTAATAGATGCCGAATAAAAGGGCGACTATTGGGAGTTTCACTATGAAAATGAATGTTTTGACGGTAGATAACCAGTAATTCAATACCCCTGAGTAAGAATATGAAGGGGGTTTGATTGGCATGAAGGGAGAAATCCCTGTACCTTTATCTCTCCAATTAGTGAATTTCTCCATTGATAAATATTTTCAATTTTAAGAAGTGATTTTATTAGAGATTTATTGAGTGATTGATTGATTTATGAACTCAGTTTATTGAGCGAATGAGCTCAACTTATTGAGTAGGGTATATAGAGATATATTGAGTGAATAAGGAGGTGAAGTAGAGAAATATGTTAAAATAAATACTAACAATATAAATACTAACAACTAATAGTATTTACAATTTTTTACAATAATTTAGCAAAAGTTGTTAAGTAAAAATTAAGTAATAAAGCTTGGAATATATAACCACAGTTATTTAAGTATTGCCATAAATCTAGAATTCTGATCTAATAATAAAGCTGTTTCAAATACAATCTATTCTCTAACAATCATCAATCTAATGCTTAATCAATCATAAATCTTTAAGGTTCTCAATCAAATGCTTAATCAATCATAAATCAATAAGGTCCTCAAATCATAAATCAATAAAATTTTAAATCCATAATCCTCTGATCAAATCATAAAGTTGCTAATCCTCTATCAAATCATAAAGTTGCTAATCCTCTATCAAATCATAAAGTTGCTAATCCTCTATCAAATCATAAAGATATCTACACTAATCACATAATACACAGATATATTTGCAATACAAATTAAACCTCATAACTAATATACACTAGTTTGCTTAGCAAACAATCGTTACCCCAAGGAGACAGCCGCTCTATATGGACATTGAATTAAAATTAGTTGTAAACTTACAATTCTTGGGAAGCCTTTCCAGTCTTTGGCTTCTTTGGTGGCAACAATTGCAGGTGAATGTTTGGTAAAACACCACCTTGAGCAATAGTAACGTGACCCAACAACTTGTTCAATTCTTCATCATTTCTGATGGCCAATTGCAAGTGTCTTGGGATGATTCTCGACTTCTTGTTGTCTCTAGCAGCGTTACCAGCCAATTCCAAGATTTCGGCAGCCAAGTACTCCAAAACGGAGGTCAAGTAGACTGGAGCACCAGAACCAACTCTTTGAGCATAGTTACCCTTTCTCAATAATCTGTGAACTCTACCAACTGGGAAAGTCAACCCAGCCTTGGAAGATCTCGAGCTTGAAGCTTTTTCGGAAGAACCGGCTTTACCTTTACCACCAGACATGTTTTATTTTAGTATTAACAAAAAGTTATATGATTGAGAAAAATTGAAGGGGATTCGAATGTATTTATATTTGAGGATCTTTTTTTTTTGTAAAGACACGAGGAGTTTTAAAAGGAGAGGAGTGTGAGGAGCGTGATAGGGTGATAGAGGCGCGAGTGTAGATAGATTAGGTTGTGATGATGAAGGAATGGTGATTGTGGTACAGAGCCGGGGCCGTGTTTACCTTGTCATTCCAAAAAGTACGCTTTAAAGATATGGACCAAATTTTACACGCGCGTAGGTGTAAAGGTGAGACTTTTCTGGGGTCGCGGATTCTCCCCTAAGAGCAAACTACTGGGGCAAAGACAAATCGAACATGGAGCGTCACTTTGTTTGCACTCCCGTGCGCGAATCTGGTTTGATTAATTCCCTCTTTTTTCGTTAACCCGCAATTGGGTGTGGTGGCACCGTATAAATATAATTGATTTGCCCCAATTTTTCTGTTGATCAAAGTAAACTCTTTTTTATTAAAATCTACAAAATGGCTCCACCAACTAAGGCAGAAAAGAAACCAGCTTCTAAGGCTCCAGCTGAGAAGAAGCCAGCTGCTAAGAAGACCGCTTCTGGTTCTTCCGATGCTAAGAAGAGAACTAAGACTAGAAAGGAAACTTATTCTTCTTACATTTACAAGGTGTTGAAGCAAACTCACCCAGACACTGGTATTTCTCAAAAGGCTATGTCTATTATGAACTCGTTTGTTAACGATATCTTTGAGAGAATTGCTGGAGAAGCCTCCAAATTGGCTGCTTACAACAAGAAGTCTACCATCTCTGCTAGAGAAATCCAAACCGCTGTTAGATTGATCTTGCCAGGTGAATTGGCCAAGCACGCTGTTTCGGAAGGTACCAGAGCTGTTACCAAGTACTCGTCTGCTTCTTCTTAGGGTTAATGAGGGTTTTTAGTTCTTTCCATTATTATTAATGTTTGTATGTGTATATTAGTTTAATGAATATTCGTATGTTAGGGTGTAGGTGTGAATTTCATTTAGATGATTGGGTTTACAAGTAAGATAAAGTATAGGTTCATATGATAGTTTATCTTTCTTATGAACCTTTCATATGAAGACCAAACTACATATTCATAAAGACAAACTACAGATTGATTGCCCCTGAGATAACTATACATTGTCTGAAGGTGAGATAACTATTCTTAATGATGCCCCTGAAGGTGAATATTCTCTTTATTTGAAATATGATTCTCTAAATATGATTCTCTAAATATGATTCTTTATTTGAAATATGATTCTTTATTAGTGAAATATGATTCTCTTTAAACTTATATTTATTTAGTGAAACATGTATTCTCTATTTAGGAACCAACATGTATTCTCTTTATTGAAACATGTATCCTCTGAGTGCACTCTCTAACTTCTACTACTAACGTAGTAGAAATTTATCTCAACTCAGACTCCCATAATCCCAATATTATCAAACTACCCAAAACATTAAACAAATGATGTATCCAGAAGGTATGACGAATCCCATACAATATACAATACCCAATAAAATAGTAAATAAACCATTGTATCATCCAAAAGTACTTCAATTTGAATTTGTTAGTCAATCTACCATTCATTTGCACCAAGATTAAAATTGGTAGGATTGACAAAATGTTATGATGCGAGGAAAATGGTGTGGTCCAGCTCACAGTCAAGTTGTGAACAAATACCACCAAAATAGGTACATTAACAGGTAAAACCCAAATCATTACCATCAAAATTGATATTTGGTAGTTGAGTAGGTTCAAATCGTTCAGGTTCAAGACTTTGAGAACATTGACCATTTGAATTAGAAGTGCAATTATGTAGACAAATTGATATGGAAGATACCAGGAAATCATTGCCAATAAGAATATAGTTGCGATTACCTTTCGATTTAACGTAGTTTTGATTTCTTTCTTATCATCTTCTTTCTCTTCTTTCTCTACCTTTTCCTTCTTTGTTGATACAAAGCTTAATAAATACTTGATTAGTTTGAAGATTTGGGAAATCAAAAACCCTCCTCCAACAATCAAATAATAGGTTGTAAAAACTATTGCAATTCCCATCAAGTAGAATACCATTCCTAAACCCCATAAACTCACTTCTTGTAATCCCAAGTAGTATGCATTTATCTTGTAGATTGAATTTCCAGCCAAGGTATTCACCTTATGGGTGTCATGAAATCCAACGGGGTCTAAGAAACTGATAACCTGTTGAAATTTCTCATTTCTAATGGCAACGCTCAATAAAATGGTAATTCCAAAATAAATCCCCAAACGACCAGGAGTGTTCAATCTCGCCAACGTTGCTATAAAGTTAGGGTACTTTGAAGTTTCTTCGTACTCCTTCATTTGGATCGATAAAACCAGTAGTATGATTAAGGTACAAACAGACACTATGACAAGTCTGTATCTTAAAAGAATCAACTTGAAACTTGCTGCAAAATCAATACTGATTGACAAGTGTAAAGGAGACTTGTTTGGTGAGCTCCAAATTTCAAGGTTGAGACCGTGAGAAGTGCCTCTTTTAAACGGAACAAATGGAGCAACACTATGAACTGTTAAACCGAGAGTTTGCTCGTTTTTGAGATCAATATACCATTTACTCTCAAAAGGATCATCGATCCATTGACGTAAAAATGAGGTATACGCTGATTTTTCATTCAGTCCAGTTCCCTTGATCTTGAGTTTGTAAGCTAAAACACTACTCCAAGCTCCTGGTACGTGTACATTAACAGACAACGGTCTACCTTGAGGAATAGAGAGTTTTGCACCGCTAATCAACGATCTCAAGTTATCACCCAATTCATAGTGAACTGAAGTCTTCTTTGAAAGTTCAGCAGTTAAAAAGTCATTGTCAAGTTTTGGTGCTTTGATCAACACAAGGTCAAATTCGTCCAAATAGTCTCTCTCAAATTGTAATGCATGATATGGAGAAAGATCACCACCAAAAGATGAATCTGCTATTGAGTTTGCCAGTGATCTTGGAACTGCTTTAAAATTGTCTGAGCTATCCAAACAGTTCAATCCAATAAAATTTGTTGTATGTTCAGTAGTGAAATCATAGACCTTACCTTCTAATTGCAGCCTTTTACATAAGAAGGTAGAGAGACCCGAGTCCAATCCACCCTGGTTCAAAGAGGTGAGTAAAGAAAACCGATACTCTCCACCTTTAGGTAATTCAAATATGTTGAATTCGGCAGAAGAACTATCCAATCTCAAGACCTTTTCTGAATTTATTGAAAACACTTTGGTGGTGTCAGCATCCAACCTTATTTGAGTAGATGGTGTTCCAGAAACTTGAGAATAACTCTCAAACCCAGTTAAGAATAACGTCTTAAAAACATCCATTCTTGTTTCCAAACCAAAAGTTCTTTCTGGTAAACTTGCATCAGTAATCTCGAGAAGAGCCCTAGATATAGAATGACGTAACTGAGAACACCAAACTATAGCCAAATGATCGATGGTAGTCCAAACATTAGGAATTCCCGACGTGAAAACGGTAAATCCATTGGTAGGAGGAACCAAATATCCCAAAGTAGTATAATCAGCAGGTAATGTCAGATCTGAAATACCCCCAGTAATCGACACCAAAGAAACGTTTGCCAATCTAGAAGTAGCAATCTCAGCTAATGATTCTTCAATTTGGAATCCCAGACTATTGCCAAACCCATTCACCCAAAACTTGTCAACTGCAGAATAAATCTTCAATAAATCACCATCAAAAGTAAGTGGAGAAGCTGAATGTGGTGAAGCCAAAGTTATTATTGTATTTATAGACCCGTTCTGATAATTAGGTAAAGTCATCATAGATCTTGCAACTATTCCACCCATCGAGTGTGCTATTATTATCACCGATGTAGGTGGAGTCTCATTATTGGAGTATAAACTCAAAATGAACTTTATACCCTCATTCAAATATTCAGCCTGATCCAATAAAGTCCTTCCATGGAAAGCAGTGAAATCTTCATTGAAATCAGCAGTGAAGAAATCAAAGTTCTTTGTCTTTTCATTTAGTTTCTGATTATTTGATTTATATTCTCCATAATATAAATTTGAAGTTTCTGAAGCTATCGATCTCGCCTGACGATAACTTCCAGCATTTCCAGGAATGAAAAGTACAGGTATACCATCTAAAATCGAAAACCCTTGGTCGTTTTCATTCGGTACTTCGTCTTGTTCTTGTTCCCTATAAAGGTATAATGAGTATTTGGAAGCAAACTTTGTATGTGATTCATCAAAGGACTTGATTCTAGCATAAGATGGCCACATCCATACCATTCGGCAACTTTTCTCATCTGGTCCAACATATTCTTTAGTATACTGATATGTTGTTAGAGCCATGAACAATGTTCCTAGAAGGACTAACAAATGCAATAGATGTCTTGATGTCCATTTGGAACTTCGGCTTTTGGCAGTGCTCATTATGATGCATCAATTGGTATTTGGGTATATTATATTGGGTATATTGGGCAGTGTTGGTAGCTTTGTTTTAAGTTTAAACGTTATGGATTTTTTTATTACGTTTCATAATGATATACTATAATAGTATTTACTATAATTGTATCTACTACTATAATAATATCTACTACTATAATTGTATCTACTACTATAATTGTATCTACGAGTATAAGTGTATCATTCTAGTGTTTCAGGCTACTTATTTGTTGGACTTATCTGGTTATTTGTCATTTATCTTGTTTTTTGGACGGTTCTGATTGTTTGGTCTGTTTATCTTGTTTGTCTTGATCTGATTTGACTGATTCTTTCTTACTACTCTTCTCATCTTTACTCTCATCATCTTTATAGTTCTGTTCATTCTCATCCCCATTCTCACCCTTCTCATTCTTATCAAATATCTCAACAGTATCTCCAAACTTATTCTCCTGAACAACCTTAACATCAATTTCTTCAGATATAATACCTTCTTCCTTAGCAATCTCAACCAAATCTTTAATCTCATTAGTAGAAAAGTGCCCATCTAACGGGATCTTACCTTGAGGAATTTCAAACCCATCTTCATCATATTCTACTTTTTGCTCTTGTTGATTATCTCCTTCATCCTCGGCCAATTCACTTGGATTTTCATCAACTAATTCTTGTAACTTTCGAATAGCTTGTTCTCTACTCTCCAAATCTTGGTTATTCTTAGCTTCTTCTTCAAGTTGGGTTATCAATTCAATTTTACTCATTATCACTTATAAGTTTATTATGTTTATAAAAGAGTGACATAATTATACTGGTTGTGAGCGTTCCCACTTTAGAACTAAACATTCTATTCATTCATTCTGTTGCTTCAGTTCATTCTGTTGCTTCAGTTCATTCTGTTGCTTCAGTTCATTCTGATCATTCTGATCATTCTGATCATCCTTCACTTCGTTCAGTTCATTCACCTTTGTTCTAATTCCCTCCAAAAAAGAAGCAACTCCTTCTCCCTTGTAATCATACTTCAAACTCTGTGCTAACAAATACCCAGCACCATTCCCTCTCCTCAATTGCTCGCTCAAACGTTGCTCAGATTGTTGGAAAAATCCACTCCGAATAGTGTCCAATATATCTTGCTTCGTTGGGTTCTTTGCAATCGATTCAGGTAAATGCTCAGAATACAAACCTCTCAACTCATCCTCACTCAATCCATTCAAATGACTCTCAACCAAATCCAAAGTCAAGAAATCCAGAATCGATCCAATTGGTAACTTTGAAAACAACTTCAGAGCTTCAAATCTTGTTTGTTAATACAGCTTTATATTATCTAAACATCATACTTACTCTTTCGGTTCCTCCTTTGGTTTCTCTTCCTCTTCTTCTTCTTCTTCCTCATCATCCTTTATCGCTATCAACTCGTTAATCTGTTTCACTATTCCCAAGTCCTTTTCTGTGAGCAAATCGGGCTGGTCCAAGTCACCGACATCTTGCAACCAGTACAAGTGTTTTGCGCCTGAACTCAAGAAGGTCAACGCAAACACGCGCCCGGTCTGGCACGACTTGATGTGCTTGAAACTCACGTCCCCAGGGATCAACAACAACTCGTCCTTCTCAATTGATGAGTTCCCTGCTGAGAAGTCGGCCTTGGGCTTCCAGTTGAATGCGAGAAAATCAGGTTCTTCGGTGCTGGGCTTGATGGTCACCACTCCCTTGTAACGCAACGGCGTACAACGCTTGGTGGCCTCGTCGTATTGAACCTTACCGGCATTGAACTTTAACACTTTGGACGCTGACATTTGGGATAAAGAAAGTTGCCACTATTGATTTTGAAAAAAATGCACGACTAATCATGGAGTTCCCACCAGACCATGTTCGACTTCTAGTGAGCGAGATTGCGAGTATATTACGGGAGCGTGGTCAGACCGTAGCAGTTTCTGAGGCCGCTTGTGGTGGATTGTTGTCTGCCTACTTGGTGACGGTTCCCGGTGCGTCCAACTTTTACATTGGAGGTAAATTGGTGTATTCGTTGAAGCAGAGACTCAAGTTGTCAGGGTACACTGACGAAGAGATTGCCAATTATGTTGGACCACTGGAGCAGGTTGCGCTTAAATTGGCGAGAACGACCAAGTATGAGCTTGGATCGACGTATGTTTTGAGTGAGACTGGATTTGCTGGGCCAACCTCTGATTTACACTTGAGAGAAAATGAAGACAAAGGGAAAGATAAAGTTGGGACTGTATATCTTGGATTGAGTGGACCAAGGGGTGATGTTTCGAGAAGAAGAAGTACTGAGAATAAGGATAGGGCTGAAAATATGTGTGAATTTGCTAGAATGGGATTGGAGTTTTTATTAGAGGAATTGAAAAGGATATAATTTTTGGAATTAATGTATTTTTGACTATTGGGAATGTATTGGTGGAATAGTATTGACCACATTAATGTTCTACATTATTGGATATAATGTTGTAATGGACTACAATGGACTGCATTATATTGACTCATTAGTGATTAAATACATGTAAAGGCTTCAATGTAATGAACAACAATTTAATGACAATAATAATAGTGTAGGACTAAATTAGTAATGAATAGAGAATCCTATCATTTGTATTCACTACTGTTTAATAATGAATAGAATCTTATCATTTGTATTCACTACTGTTTAATGATGAATAGAGAATCTAATCATTTGTATTCACTACTGAATAATGAATACATAACTATTCATTATAATGATTTTGATGAAAAATTGCAATTTAGTTGCGAAAATCGTCATAGTAACTACTCTGACAATTGCGTGTTAGAGGAACGTAAAACTGAACTTGTTTTTGAAGTGATTGCAGGAAAGTGCCATTTGTTTCATAAAGTTACCCCTTAGACTGATAACAGGTAAATGGAGTTCAAATTTTTTTATATGCAAATTTGCAGCAATTCATTTATTATGCATTTTTTGTCTGATTAATATTCTTGATTATATGTAGAATTTGCTAGTATTGAGAATGGCATCAAGAATGACTATTATGGCATCAAGAATGACTATTATGAATGCTAGTATTAAGAATGGCTTCAAGAATTGACTAGTATTAAGAATGGCTAGTATTAAGAAATGCTAGTTCAAGAATTTGCTAGTATCAAGATTTTGATAGTATTAAGAATTTGCTATCAGAATTAGCTTAACATTAAGAACTGGCTAGTATCAAGAATAAACTTATCACTAAGAACTCCTCTAGTTATACATAGTCAGTTTAGTACGCGTACCACAAATTTGAACTACTAACACCCCCAGTATTTTTCATTAAACACAACTATTAACATTCTACACCTCAATCGATAATCTCTTTTACTCTACAAATTAACCTTAATCTTGCTCTAACTCCCCTCAGATTAACCTTAACCCATGAACCTCCCTCATTTCAACTTTAACATTCTTATGCACCCAGATCAATCTGAACATCCCTACAAGATCAACCTTAACATACTAAAAGATCAACCTTAACCCTCAATCAACATTAACGCACCTCTCCTCCTCATACCCAATTCTAGACCACACGTGCCTGATCACACGCCAACACGTCTCAAAAACACGACTTGAACAATAGACGTAAACAAAGCATAAACGAGCTCGAGACGGTTGAAACAAGCTTCGTCGGCAATTTTATGTCGACAGGTGTTCCAAGGTACCCCTTAGGGCCCTACTCTATTGCTTCTACATTTTGTATTACTTGTAATACTTGTAGTACTTATAATACTTGTATAAAAGACCTACCTGTACAACCATCCACTAGTATCAACTCACTCTACTCCACCACCCCATCCTTTATCACCTCTATTGTCACATTCCATTGCTAAATCGCATTTGTAAACAGCGAACGCAAAAAACCTAAAAGCTTGAAAACCTTTTTTTGCGATCTTGATTTCCACTTTTCGATAAATCAAACAAGCACATTACCTTTTCACACAAGTGTTACTAAATGACTGGTATGTACTATGCAATGCGGCCGTTTGCCCTGCAACGATCCCTGTGTGCCCCTAGCGAGCGTGTAGAGGTCCCTGGCGTCGTTGATTGTCTGAATGTCGACACGTATTTTCAGTATTGTGTCGGGTTGTGATTCAAAACATGGAGACAGGAGGCCACGCCATCTTGAATTGAAAACACACCAGTTTCAAGAAGATGTCGAAGCCAGAGGAAACCGTAGCAGTCGAAAGCAGCGCGAATGACGAGTGGTCAAACTCAAATACTAACACGTATCTAGCTGAAGTTGAAGCGCCTGCCGCGATCCCAACCAGGGATCCAATCCAACACGAGGTTAAGATCATCAAGAGAAAGTTGAACGGGTACGTTGGTTTCGCCAACTTGCCTAAGCAGTGGCACCGTAAGTCTATCAGAAGAGGGTTCAGCCTTAATATTATGGCTGTTGGTGAGAGCGGTTTGGGTAAAGCCACCTTGATCAACACGCTTTTCAACCGCCAGATCTTGAGCAAGGACAACACCGGGCTTGAGACCAAGGCTGCAGCAGCTGCGGCCGCCGTTGAAGAGACTTCTGGTGACGACGATATCAGCGTCAAAATCAGGTCGCACAATGCCGAAATCGAAGAAGACGGTGTCAAGTTGAAGTTGAATGTTATCACTGCGCCCGGGTTTGGCGAAGCGGTCAACAATGTCAACTCATGGAAGCCCATTGTCGACGAAATCAACAGCAGATTCGACCTGTACTTGGAGGCCGAAAGCAGAGTCAACAGATCGGCTATTAATGACGAGAGAGTCCACGCGTTCCTCTACTTTATCGAGCCAACAGGACACTCGTTGAGATCCTTGGATATCACCTTGATGAAGCAAGTGCATGAAAAGGTCAACTTGATTCCAGTCATTGCCAAGTCGGATACCTTGACGAGCGAAGAAATCGACTTGTTCAAGCAGAGAATCTTGGACGACATCAAGTACCAAGGAATTAAGATCTTCACTCCACAAGACTTTGAGAATGACGAAGAAGACACCGTTTTAAACACCAAGCTGATCTTGAGCAAGTTGCCATTTGCCGTTGTCGGTTCCACCAAGGAGGTTGAGACCCCGGACGGAAGACTCGTCAGAGGTAGAAGATACCCATGGGGTGTGATCGAGGTGGACAATGAGGACCACAACGATTTCATAAAATTGCGCCAGTTGTTGGTGAGAAACTTTTTGGAAGAGTTGAAGGAAAGCACCTCGAACATCTTGTACGAGAACTATAGAACTGAAAAGTTGACCAAGATGGGAATTGTCCAGGACAGCACTGTTTTCAGAGAATTTGACCCATTGGCCAAGCAGGAGGAAGAGAGAGCCTTACACGAGGCCAAGCTTGCCAAGATGGAAGCTGAAATGAAGGCTGTTTTCCAACAAAAGGTCTCGGAGAAGGAAAAGAAGTTGCAGAGATCGGAAGCTGACTTGTTCTCCAGACACAAGGAAATGAAGGACAAGTTGAGTAAGCAAATCAAGTTGTTGGAGGACAAAAAGTCCCAATTGGAAAAGCAAAAGACCTTGCCACAAGAACCAGCTTCAAGTGCGCAAGCTCCTTCTAAGGCTCGTAAGGGCTTCTTACGTTAGGTTAATCTTTCATACTGTGTTTAGTTATGAAGATTTGTGTTTATTTCTCTATTCATATTAATATATGATTTGTGATAAGGATCCACTTTAAGAGATGTGAATGAACATTATCAATATTTGAGTGTTTAAGTAAAACCTGAACTTTACATTTTAGTTTAAGTAAAATTGGATAACATTATACTCAAAATAATGAAATAAGATAACAATAAATATACTCATTTAGAGTGTTAAAGTAAAAACATCTGTAATAAATGAAAAAATTAAAGGCATACTAAATCACGTGACTGAAAATGGCTGCAAATTTAGCAACAACCCAACTCAACCTCCACCACCACAACCACCACACCCACCATCCCCACCTCCATCAGTTCCACAAGCACCACCACCACACCCTCCGGCTACACACGCCGCCGTGTATAGTCCTCCAGGTGCACTGCCACAAGCTGAAGTCGACATACAAAGACCATTTCCATAAATATCGCAGTGCAGACCGTCAATAGGAGCATCAGGAGGGATAACGTAAACTGGAAGGTACATAGGATACACCCAAGGCATATCCTGTTGCTGATACTTCTTCTCCAACTTGCGCGACTTTGAAGTGGCCTTCTTTGTAGGCATTTGGATTGCGTTGTGTGCACTAATATGAGTAACACCTAAATCGTTTGATTTAAACAACAGACTGGAAGTATCGTCAGGAACCTTCAGTTTGAACAACTTTGAGATTTTGGACGTTGAGTTGGATCTCACAAGAACACAGTACCAGCAAAAGCAAAGCAGGTAATCAACACCAAACTTACTCTTGTACAATTTTGCTGTTGACTTGAAAGAGTCGTCCAAAACTACCTGGTCGACCTTGTCATTATGATCAACTATTCCACCCTTTTTGCTGTTGAGACAGTCCAGAAAGTAAAAGTATGTGGAGAGCTGGTGCGTGTGCCACAACAAATCAATGTCCAAGGTGGGCACAAGCATTTTCTTGTGAATGTACTGCGTCAACAATTCGAAGAAATGCGTGTACCTGCGAGTGCTTTCTCGTAAACCCTCAATAAGAGCAGGAGAGTGCAACCAGTCAATTGAGTTCATTTTCTCAACAAATCTCTCTTGTCTGAGAACACATCCAACCAAGTCTTCTGGAATTTCAAAGTAGCCCATTTTGGTATTCCGTACTGTCAAGTGGATCAAGTTCATGCTAAGGTAATTTCTAAAAATCACCTTACCGATCCTGTTACGTCTCGATTTCTCAGCACAATTGCGTACAATTGTATCCAAGGGCTGGGTGGTGATATTTGATTTCCAGTATGCTTTGAAGTCTTCTATAATCATATCGTTGATGCTTTCAACATTTCTGTTCTCAAAGCGATTCTCAGACATGACACTGGAGAAATACTTGTAGACACCAGGGAGAGGACAGTAGTGTTTTATAACAAACAGACTGTTGTATTTATGGTCGTACGGAGGATTGAGATCAGCCCAAAGTTGTCTCCTTCTCAATTCGTCGTGGGTGATAGTTTCGGAAAACTTGCACTTGCAGTTGTTGTCAGAAACGTACTTGAACCCACTGTCAGCAAAACCTGTTTGAGAGTCGTTAGTGTAGGGGATGCTCTTCAAGATTGTCTTCTCGCAGGCAGGGCACTTGATATCAACCAAGTATTGGTACATGGAAAAGTTCTCGGACACATCAAAGAGATGCAAATCGAATATTTGCAGCAGAGGTTGGTCAACCTTGTAGTGAGAAATAACCTCGAAGTAAGATTCCTTAAACTTTTCTTGAGGATTGTACTCAAACGTAGTGTTATCAATGGCTTTGCTAAGCTCTTGCAAAGGTAATGGAATTAATGCAAACTTGACAAACCCCATACGGGTAAAAGTATCATAAAACGACTTTGGGTTGAGTAAAAAGGCATGCCAGACCATGACAACTTCTAGAGGTGGTAACAAACTCTCAAGAAGGTTCTTTGTTTCTGACATACACACCTTTGAGATGCTATAAGATAAGTTTTCCGAAGACCATCTTTCAGAATCTTCATAAGCTCCCAAAACGTAGCGTAAGCTGAAAACAAAAATAATGAACCTACGAACAGCGTTGGTAATAAAAACCTGCCAAGTTTTCTGATTGTAGAGTTCATCTTTAGAATCTCCCAAGACCTTCTTCTTCAAGACCAGGAAAGCACGAAGCAACTTTAAATGTGCAATTGTATCTGGTATTCTAGGGATATTTATAGTTTCTTTAGGGTGCCAGCATGATTTGGCGTAGCGATAACTTGCGAATTGTTTCCCATCAGCTTCTTCTAGAGTTTTAATGAATTCAGGAATGTAGGGTTCTGTCTTTTCATCTAGAATAAGCTTTTCAATCAATTCATGATTACTCTCAAATTTAGGAGGATCTTCAGGTTCCTTTGGATTGTCCTTTTCTTCGCTAACTTCGTTAACCTTTTTCTCACTAAAACCAGAATTGTCAATCTTTTCCTCGCTAAATCCAGAATTGTTAATCTTTTCCTCGCTAAATCCAGAATTGTTAATCTTTTCCTCGCTAAGTCCTTCAGAATTGTTAATCTTTTCCTCACTAAATTCAGAATTGTTAAGCTTTTCCTCACTAAATCCAGAACTGCTAATCTTTTCATTCAAGGGTCCAGTATCTTTGTGTTTGTCATTATCATCAAGATCTTGAAAAGCATCAAAATATCCTGACTCTTGGGGGTTTATTTCTTTATCCATATTCGTGTAGGTCAAGTTCTCAATGGCACTTATCATCTATTTATGTTCATAATCTTACAAACCCTCACATGGTAACAGTGACCAGATTCATGAGAACTCTAATGTTGCACCAATTAAAATTAATCAGCACATCGGAGGCCCCGTGGAACAGTTCAGTCATTCAAGCCGTGCCTCGAGGTATACCAATTCACTAACGTCAAGAGTAAACGACGCCGGCACAGGCCCGGTATCAAGCGATAAGGATAAAGTTTATCTAACGAACCAAAGATTAACAGGTGTGACATGACCAATGACCGTTTGGCTGCAACGAAGAAGGTGGGGAAATGCAAGTGCAAAAAGTTCGTAACTTGTCGTAAATATAGATGAGGCTATGTTTTAGGTGACTGAAAGATAGGTGAGGCTATGTTTTACTGAGAGCGAATAGGTGAGGCTACGTTTAACGAGAGCGAATAGGTGAGGCTATGACTGAGAGTAGCATAGCCCGTTTTTAATTTGAGTGATGTAATCAAGTGTAATTACTATTTAGAATCCGAATAGGTGAGTGATCTAGAGCTGATGACTGTAATTCTAAATGTTTGAGAACTTGAAGCAACTTAGAATTGGAATTACCACAAACAGGCAATGCACAGAAGACGGCTCACAATAAACTAAACCATTGTGCCGATATTCTCATAATTTCTCCACAATCCAAGGTGACAGCCATAGTAAGAGTAATACCAAGCATAACTTAGATCCCTAGTCATCTCTAACAATGTCCAATGATCTGCGATAGCATTTACGAAACTGAAACTAGTCATTTCTCAAAGTCGCGTAGTTCGACCCCTTAAAATCCTGTGAGTGAAAAAGACACAGTTCAAATTTTTCTTGCTTTGCTATTCCTTTAAATTTCAATTGCCACTCAGTCTTCATTGAACCATGTCTGTGAACGCTGAATTCAACACTTCTCCCAAGGTCGCGGAGTCTCATGCTTCTGCTGAGGTTCCTTCTTCGACTGTTGGAGCTGGTCATGCTGATGTTTCCTCGGAAAAAGAGGAACTTCCTTCGCTCGACCACCTCTCACCAACTGAGACAAACCATGAGACTCTCCATCCAACTCAAACAAGAGCTCCAGAATCCCACAAGGCCGTCCCTCTGGCCAAGTTCAACCTGGAACAATTGATCCAAACCGTTCAATCCTTACAGTTTGCATGGTTTGTCGGTCACTTGCTCACCTTGTTCAATATCTTGTTGTATACTTTGACATACATCAGAATTGGAACCAGAGCTTACAAGTTCTGGTACTTTTGGGCCTTGGTTGGAATCATCGAGAGTTTCGGTATCTTGGTGTTCCAATTGATCCAGAAGGAATCCTTCAACTTTAACCTTATCCGCAAGGACGACAACACCCACTACTTCTTATTGGGTGTATTTTTGTTGATCTTGAGACCTTATGTCTGGCTCACCTTAATTCCCTTCACCTTGTTCTCCTTGTTCCACGTCTTGGTGTATGTCAACACATACTTGTTGCCACTTCACGACTTGCAAAAGAGCAACATTTCGAAGAGAATTGCCGATTTCGTCACACACAACAAGACCAAGTCGATCCAATTGGCCAGTGTTGTTGAGATTTACGCCTACTTTTGGTTGATTATTAGATTGCTCACCTTCAGACTGAGATCCTTGTTCCCATTCATTGTGTACACTGTATTTATCAAGGCCAGATATGAGAGTTCTATTTTCACGAGAAATTACTTGAAGTCCATTGAGATTTCCGTTGAAGGTTTGATCAACAAGCACGCTGCTAATGTTCCTGCTGTTAAGCAAGCTTGGGTCACCTTCAAGAGTGTTGTTAGAGGTGCTGGTAGTTTCTACCTTGTGAACAACTACACCAAGGAGAAGTCGACTTAATTTGGTTTTACCTGAGAAGACTAATGAAAATGGTTTTACGTTTGGTTTCACCTTATGTACTATTATGTATTCACTTCATTGTATATTCGTGCAAGTATTGTAGTATTAATTTGTAGTATTAGTTTGATGTGCTACTATCTATTTGAGTGTTATTATTTGTTGTGCTATTATCTATTTGTTGTGCTATCTGGTTGTGCTATTAACCTATTGGTTGTACTATTAACTTGTTAACCTATTTGCTAAATTGTACTATTAGCCTATTCTAGCAAATAGTATGCACCGAAGGTCAAAATAATATTCACGTGACCGTCTAGAAGACTCCCACGTCAAGGAATTCCAAAACGTTCCATTAAATTCCATTAGGAGATTTTTCCTAAATGACGAAATTATGCAACTTCGGGACTGCACACTGATCTTTGACCACACTCGCTTTTGCAGCAACTTATCGAAGCTCTTGGAACTTTGAAGAAGGATTTTGGTGCAAAAAATTTCACCGACAACATTTCCAGGACTTAGTATATAATAAAAGTAGAGGATCCACTTTTTCCAATTCTAAACTATTAACTATATTAGAAAAAATGCCAGCTGTCGGTATTGATTTAGGTACTACTTACTCGTGTGTCGCTCACTTTGCCAACGATCGTGTTGAGATTATCGCCAACGATCAAGGTAACAGAACCACTCCATCTTTTGTTGGTTTCACCGACACTGAGAGATTGATTGGTGATGCTGCTAAGAACCAGGCTGCTATGAACCCAGCCAACACCGTTTTCGACGCCAAGCGTTTGATTGGTAGAAAGTTCTCGGATGAGGAAGTCCAGGGTGACATGGCCCACTTCCCATTCAAGGTTGTTGACAAGGGTGGTAAGCCAAACATCCAGGTTGAGTACAAGGGTGAGACCAAGGTTTTCACCCCAGAAGAAATCTCTTCTATGATCTTGGGTAAGATGAAGGAGACCGCCGAGGGTTTCTTGGGTGGTAAGGTTAACGATGCCGTTGTTACCGTTCCAGCTTACTTTAACGACTCCCAGAGACAAGCCACCAAGGATGCTGGTTTGATTGCCGGTTTGAACGTTATGAGAATCATTAACGAGCCAACTGCCGCTGCCATTGCCTACGGTTTGGACAAGAAGGACGACAAGGAAAAGAATGTCTTGATCTTTGACTTGGGTGGAGGTACTTTTGATGTTTCTTTGTTGTCTATCGAAGACGGTATCTTCGAGGTCAAGTCCACCGCTGGTGACACTCACTTGGGTGGTGAGGATTTCGACAACAGATTGGTCAACCACTTTGTCCAGGAATTCAAGAGAAAGAACAAGAAGGACTTGTCCACCAACCAAAGAGCCTTGAGAAGATTGAGAACTGCTTGTGAACGTGCCAAGAGAACCTTGTCTTCTTCTGCTCAAACCTCCATCGAGATTGACTCCTTGTACGAGGGTGTTGACTTTTACACCTCCATCACCAGAGCCAGATTCGAGGAATTGTGTGCTGACTTGTTCAGATCCACCTTGGAGCCAGTCGAGAAGGTGTTGAAGGACGCCAAGATTGACAAGTCCCAGGTTGACGAGATTGTCCTCGTTGGTGGTTCCACCAGAATTCCAAAGGTCCAAAAGTTGGTTTCCGACTTCTTCAACGGTAAGGAGCCAAACAGATCCATCAACCCAGATGAAGCTGTTGCTTACGGTGCCGCTGTCCAGGCTGCTATCTTGTCTGGTGACACCTCGTCCAAGACCCAAGACTTGTTGTTGTTGGATGTTGCCCCATTGTCTTTGGGTATTGAGACTGCCGGTGGTATCATGACCAAGTTGATTCCAAGAAACTCTACCATCCCAACCAAGAAGTCTGAGACCTTCTCCACCTACGCTGACAACCAGCCAGGTGTCTTGATTCAAGTCTTTGAAGGTGAAAGAGCCAAGACTAAGGACAACAACTTGTTGGGTAAGTTTGAATTGTCTGGTATCCCACCAGCCCCAAGAGGTGTTCCACAAATTGAGGTCACCTTTGACATTGATGCCAACGGTATCTTGAACGTCTCTGCCTTGGAGAAGGGTACCGGTAAGACTCAAAAGATTACCATCACCAACGACAAGGGTAGATTGTCCAAGGAAGAAATCGAGAAGATGGTTTCCGAAGCCGAGAAGTTCAAGGAGGAGGATGAAAAGGAAGCTGCCAGAGTCCAGGCCAAGAACGGTTTGGAATCTTATGCTTACTCCTTGAAGTCTACCTTGGGTGAGGAACAATTCAAGGAGAAGTTGGAAGCTTCTGAGATTGAAGAAGTTACCAAGGCTGCCGACGAGACCATTGCTTGGTTGGACGCTAACCAAACCGCCACCCAGGAAGAGTTTGCCGACCAACAAAAGGAATTGGAAGGTAAGGCCAACCCAATCATGACCAAGGCTTACCAGGCTGGTGCTGCTCCAGGTGGTGCTGCCGGTGCTGCTCCAGGTGGTTTCCCAGGTGGTGCTGCCCCAGGTGCTTCTACTGACGGTCCAACTGTTGAGGAAGTTGATTAGTGAATTTGTACAGATAGCAAGTTTTTACTTGTTTGGTTTAGATATATTGATTTGTATTTAATTAATGGGTTATTGATAAGAAGAGATGTAGATGAAAAATAAAAGGGTATTGATGAATATTTATGGTTGAATTGTTAAATAAGGCTTGATGAATATTTATGGCTGAATTGTTAAATAAGGCTTGATGAATATTTATGGCTGAATTGTTAAATAAGGCTTGATGAATATTTATGGCTGAATTGTTAATTAAGGCTTGATGAATATTTATGGCTGAATTGTTAATTAAGGCTTGATGAAGTGTTTAATATGAAAGTTAAGTATTTGATTTTATATTTATGAACTGATAGAAGATTTAAACAATACTAGATAGTTTGTGTGTCTCTTCCCCATTCCGTGAAGTCCGACACACTTACAATGGCATCAGTTTCATTGGAGGAAATTTACTATGAAAATTTCTCCAAAATGATTATTGTACTAAAAATATAAGTTAAGTTAATAGATTTAAATACTTTAACGAATATCAGTATTCTAGATTAAGATAATATAACGTAATGAGTAGGAATATCAGTTATTCTAGATTTATATAACTTAACAGTGAAGTATATCAATAATCTAAATTTAGAGTATTTCTACCATTTTCTCAAAATTCAGAGCTCCTCTAGTCAACAATATCTACTCAACATAAATTGCATATACCTTCTTAAAATCAAATGCACTAATACACTCAGTTCACTTGACTACTGTACATTGTTCCATTTGAATCCTACTTCCACATGCTTTACTCTTTACCTTCACAAGAAAAATCAACCCCAATTTTACCTAATTACTTACGGCTTTTTTGTAAACTAATTGAGTCATATTTGTCTTTAAACGGCTTATACATTATCGGTTAATTACATTAGTTAATGACTGGATTCTTTTAGTATAAAAGGTAACTTTCAATGATTCTTTTAGTATAAAAGTTAACTTTTATGATTCAATTTTGATGTTAGCATATCTTTTGCGATGTTTTAAATTTTCATATTAGTATAAAGTTAACTTCAATCAATTTTGATATTTCCAATAAAAGTTGGCTCATTTCAGTTTCATATATAAAATACAATATCTGTCCCAATCTCCATCCAATCTTCCTATCCCAATCTCCATTCCGTTCTCCCTAACTCTAACTCCCTATTTGACTCACATCTCACTCCCTCCCTCCGTCCGATCAGCCTCCTTAACTTCCTATCACCCTCCGATAATCAACCTCCGATCCCTCAAATGGGGTTAGCAACAAATTGTTGAGAATCAAACCTGCACACTGCCTCGTTTCTGGTGAAAAATTCACAACAGATTTTTTGTCGTATAACGCGGTAATTCAACGAAGAGGGGATTACGTAACGCATATAAAGGCCAATAAAATTGTTGGACTGGAAGGTGATCCAACAAATATAAATACTCCGTACGCTTCGGGAAACTTAAGGATTATAATTGTATATACACAGCCGTCTGCCAACAAGAAGGTTCGTTGATTATTCATCCAATTGAACTCAACAATGTGAGTATGAACTAAGTGATTTGATTCTGATCATCTTCTTGACTTTTCTTATAGTTGACATCTTATAATAGAGTTATGGTCTATAATAATTTATGGTCTATAATAGAGTTATGGTCTATAATAATTTATGGTCTATAAGAAGTTATGATCTTTATCTTATAGTTAACTTTTATTAAATACTAACAATTAGATGTCACACCAAGTGGTCCACGAAGCTAACAATATCACTTCCCGCCCAACACCGGAGGAGTTCTTCCAAAGACAACCTAGAAAAGGATACTTTTCTTCGTTGGAAGAGTACCAGAAGTTGTACAATCAGTCTATCACCGATCCCGAAGGGTTCTTTGGTCCTAAAGCTAAGGAATTGTTACATTGGGATAGAGATTTCCATAAGGTCAAGTCCGGTTCTTTGCTCGAAGGTGATGCCGCTTGGTTTATTGGCGGTGAATTGAACGCATCCTATAATTGTGTTGATAGACATGCCTTTGCTACTCCAAACAAACCAGCAGTGATCTACGAAGCTGACGATGAGAAGGACTCCAAGATCTTGACATACGCTGAATTGTTGCGTGAAGTGTCTAAAGTCGCCGGAGTATTGAAGTCCTGGGGTATCCAAAAGGGTGACACTGTTGCCATTTATATGCCTATGAACGCACAAGCCATCATTGCCATGTTGGCTGTTGCCAGATTGGGTGCAATCCACTCTGTCATTTTCGCTGGATTCTCGTCCGGCTCCATTAAAGACCGTGTCAACGACGCCTCGTGTAAGGCCTTGATCACGTGTGACGAGGGTCGTCGTGGTGGTAGAACCGTCAACATCAAGAAGTTGTGTGATGATGCGCTTGTTGACTGTCCTACTGTCGAAAAGGTGCTTGTTTACAAGAGAACCGGTAATGAAGCCATCCCATTGAAGGAAGGTAGAGACTTTTACTGGGATGTAGAGACCGACAAGTTCCCAGGATACTTGGCTCCAGTTCCAGTCAACTCTGAAGACCCATTGTTTTTATTGTATACCTCTGGTTCTACTGGTACACCAAAGGGTGTTGTTCACACTACTGCAGGATATCTTTTGGGAGCTGCTTTGACCACCAAATATGTCTTTGACATTCACCCAGAGGACGTTTTGTTCACTGCCGGTGATGTTGGTTGGATCACAGGTCACACCTACGCATTATACGGTCCTTTGGCATTGGGTGTTCCAACCATTGTTTTCGAAGGTACTCCAGCTTACCCAGATTTCGGTAGATTATGGCAGATTGTTGAAAAGCACAAGGCTACCCACTTTTACATTGCTCCAACTGCTTTGAGATTGTTGAGAAAGAGTGGTGAGGCTGAAATTGAAAAGTACGACTTGTCCTCGTTGAGAACCTTGGGTTCTGTTGGTGAGCCTATTTCCCCAGATATCTGGGAATGGTACAACGAAAAGGTTGGTAAGGGTCAATGTCATATTACTGACACCTACTGGCAAACTGAATCTGGATCGCACTTTATTGCACCAATTGCCGGTGTGACTCCAAACAAGCCGGGATCTGCCTCTTTGCCATTCTTTGGTATTCAGACGTGCATTATAGACCCAGTCTCGGGCCACGAGATTGAGGGAAACGACGTCGAGGGTGTTTTGGCTGTCAAGGACACTTGGCCTTCAATGGCCAGATCCGTCTGGAAGAACCACACCAAATACATGGACACATACTTGAAGCCATACCCAGGTTATTACTTTACAGGTGATGGTGCTGCCAGAGATCATGATGGTTACTACTGGATTAGAGGTAGAGTTGACGATGTTGTCAATGTTTCCGGTCACAGATTGTCCACCTCCGAGATTGAGGCTGCTTTGATTGAGCACCATGGAGTTTCCGAGGCTGCTGTTGTTGGTATCAACGATGATTTGACTGGCCAGGCTGTTGTTGCTTATGTTGCTTTGAAGGATGAGAGTGCTGCTAGAATTAATGGTGATGAAGTTAGCGAGGAAGCTTTTGCTTTGAGAAAGGAGTTGATTTTGCAGGTTAGAACGGTTATTGGACCTTTTGCTGCTCCAAAGAGTGTGATTATTGTTGGTGATTTGCCAAAGACTAGATCGGGTAAGATTATGAGAAGAATCTTGAGAAAGATTTCGGCTTACGAGGCTGACCAATTGGGTGATATTTCCACTTTGGCTAATCCGCAGTCTGTTGAGGGTATAATTGAGTCGTTTACGAATCAGTTTGGTAAGAAGTAGTTATGGTAATAAATGTATATTCGTATTAACCGAGCGAAGCGAGGTTAAGTATTCGAGCGGAGCGAGAAACCGAACGAAGTGAGAAACCGAACGAAGTGAGAAACCGAGCGGAGCGAGGTTAAAGAATTAGAGTGGGATATAAGAGAATGTGAATGAGAAAGAGAACGATTAAAGAATTAGCGTGAGGTAAAGAGAAAGAAAAAGAGAACGAGCATAAAGAATTCGAGTGAGGTTAAAGAATTCAAGCGAAGCGAGGTTAAGTATTCGATGTTTTGTTAACATTGAATATCGGTCAAGATTATATTTATTATACTAATAGGTTCATTTCTATTCCATATACTAATAGGTTCATCTGATAATTCTATAATATGTAATTTGTTCATTTGATAATTCTATAGTATACTAATATTCATTTTAATTCTATAGTATAATAATAGTTCATTTGATAATAGTGTACCAATTGTTCAATTTTATTTAGTATACTATTAGGTTCATTTGGTAATTCTATAGTCAACTAATACTCCACTTTTATTCTATAGTATAGTAATAGTTCATTTGTAACATTAGTATACTTATTCTATAGTACTTTTATTCTATAGTATACTATTCATTTGTTACTTTAGGTATAATAGGTTCATTTGTTAATATTATGTACAACAGGTTCATTTGTTAATAGAATTCTAATAGTTGATTTATATACTTTAATCTTCTTATAGGTTCATTTCTTATACTTTAGTAAGCTTAGGTTTATTTCTGAGAGTATACAAATATTCATGTTAATTGTATGGTATAATATTTCATTTGTTAATTCTATAGTATAATAGTTTATTTGTTTCCTATGGTACTAATAGTTCATTTCTATGCCAATAGTTCAATTATATAAATACACTAGTAGTTATTTGTTAATTATTTGGTATAATAGGTCATTTGTTTCTATAGTACTAATAGGTGGTTTGTTATTTATATGATAATAGGTTCATTATATATTCCATTAGGTTTATTTCTTTATTCTATATACTATTAATTTAATTTTATATACTAATAGTTCATTTCTTAATTCTATACTAATTGTCATTTCGTAATTCTATGGTATAATAGCTCATTTGATGTTCTACAGTATAATATGTTTGTTAGTATAATAGGTTCATTTGTCCTATATATATAACTTTGTCAATAATAGTTTTTCAATATAACCATTTTTATAGTATAAATAATTTTTATAGTATAAATCATCTATAAATGAAAAATTAAAATCAAAATGCCATTTCCTTTGGCCAAAATAACCAAGGTCTTTCTCCTTATAAAATCAATCCAACTACTCGTTGTCTACCTCACACCAGTCAAGTTCGACACCTCCTCCAACTTAATAATACAATCCTATACCTCGTCAAAATTTAAAACACCATATATTGGATCAATCATAAATGACATCTTAAACAAGGCAATTGCCTGGGATTTGGTATACTTTTCAGATCTATTCATTCACGATGCAAAGTATGAGAATCAATTTGTATTCTGTCCCAATTGGTTGACTCTCATCAAAAACATCCCCATTTGGCCCGATGATTTCTACGGTAAACTCGCATTGAGCTTGATTGTTTCCAATTTATGCCACTATCTAACCGCTGTTGTAGGTTGGTACTTGACACGTCTGTACTTTTCTCAAAAAAAGTTGGCTGATGATACTTCCAATTTGATAGACAAGTATTGTGAATATACTAGCTTGTTGATTATCTTGTCCAGTGGTGGAATCTTCCAAACGGTGGGATATTCTGAAAATTTGAGTAACTTATTGAGTTTTCTCACTATTTGGTTGCACGATTTATCAATGAGTTATACTGATTTCAAACAAAAGAACAACAGATCGATACGAAATGTTCCACTATACGTGATTTCCGGCGCGCTTTTGGCGTACAATTTCACCATCAGGGCCAACACCACCTTCTTGGGTGTGATCTACTTGTTTGACTTGTACGAGTTTGCGATTTTGAACCAAAGTGTGAGGGATGCAGTGCTTAGTATTGTAGGTGGGGCCCAACTCTTTGCAAGTATATGCTGGACCAACTACTCAAATTATATTAAGTTCTGCCCTCAAAGAGGTGAATGGTGTTATAACAGATTACCTTTACTATTTCTGTATGCACAATCCAAATATTGGAACGTTGGGTTCTTATCATATTGGTCTCCAAATAACATTCCAAACTTCCTCTTTGCTTTCCCATCTATAATATTGCATTTGAATGCGATGTACTATTTTTACGCGGTTGAGTTGCCTAAGATGAAGAAACTTAAATCGTTATTAATGGTGAATTTGTTATTGCTTATCGGGAGTGTTTTCTTTTGGAACGTTCAGATATTGACTAGAGTTGGGTGTTTTTTGCCGTTGATTTATTGGTATACTGCGGATTTATTGATAGCGGGGGATAGGTATGGGAAGGTTGTGGTTTATTATCTGATGGGATGGGTGATAGTGCAGAGTAGTTTGTATGCTGGATTTCTTCCGCCAGCGTAGGCCGAGGCCTTCTCAGTATAAAGGTTGAGGGTATAAAGGCCGAAGGCCTTATCCAATATAAAGGTTGAGAGTATAAAGGCCGAAGGCCTTATCCAATATAAAGGTCGAGAGAATAAAGGCCGAAGGCCTTATCCAGTAAAAAGGTTGAGAGTATAAAGGCCGAAGGCCTTATCCAATATAAAGGTCGAGAGAATAAAGGCCGAAGGCCTTATCCAGTAAAAAGGTTGAGAGTATAAAGGCCGAAGGCCATCTCAGTATAAAGGTCGAGCATAATGGCCGAAGGCCTTCTCAGTATAAAGGCCTAAAGCTTCTCCAGTATAATAAGTATATGTCTCCTTGATAGCCTCCTCCAGTATAAAGGCCTAAGGCTTCTCCAGTATAATAAGTATATGTCTCCTTGATAGCCTTCTCCAGCATAATTACCTCCTTCTCCCAGAATAGCCTCCTCCAGTATAATCCCTATACGTCTCTTGAATAGCCTTCTCCAGTATAAAGGCCTAAGGCTTCTCCGGTATAATAACTATATGTCTCCTTGATAGCTTTCTTCTTCCAGCATAATAAGTATATTGCCTCCTTCGAATAACCTCCTCCAGTATAATACCTATACGTCTCCAGAATAGCCTCCTACAGTATAAAGGCCTAAGGCTTCTCCAGTATAATAACTATATGTCTCCTTGATAGCCTTCTCCAGCATAAAGGCCTAAGGCTTCTCCAGTCTAATAACTATATGTCTCCTTGAATAACCTCCTCCAGTAAGTATATTGCCTCCTCTCTCAGAATACCCTCCTCCAGTATAATACGTATACGTCTCCTGAATATCCTCCTCCTACAGTACTCCAGTATAATAAGTATATGTCTCCTGAATAGCCTCCTTCCTACAGTACTCCAGTATAATAAGTATATGTCTCCTGAATAGTCTCCTTCCTATAGTATAAAGGCCAAAGCCTTCTCCAGCATAATAACTATATGTCTCCTGAATAGTCTCCTTCCTACAGTACTCCAGTATAATAAGTATATGTCTCCTTGAATAGTTCCTACAGTATAAAGGCTTAAGGCCTTCTTCAGTATAATAAGTATATGTCTCCTTGAATACCCTCCTCCAGTATAATACCTATACGTCTCCTGAATAGCCTCCTACATTACAAAGGCCTACGGCCAGGCCTACGGCCAGACCTACGCCAGACCTACGACCTACAGCCTGATTAAGAAGCTTAGACCGCAAATTAGCTGCAAATTTTTTCCCAATTAGGATGAGATTAACAGATCAAGATAACTATATAAATAAACAGTAACCTAATGTAAAACTGTAACGATATGAACACTACAGAATCCGGGACGCTCGTAAGCTTGTACAGAGCTCTGTATGGTCAATACCATAAGTTTACAAATGGAGAACCCAGATCTTTTAATATACTTCTTGGGGTTTGCTTTCTTTTGATGTCCTGTTTGTTTGTCAAGAAACCAGTAAAGAAGGTTAAAGTATCGAATAAGGATAGAAAGTATGGACAATGGCAACCTGAACAATATCAAACTCCAATCCCACCTGAATTTCCCAACTGGGATTATAAGTTAACCAGACCAAAACCTTATCGTGCCTTTAAACACAAGTATAATGTGACTATGGGGATAAGAAATATGAATTGGGACGAATGGATTGAATTGGATAACGAATGGGAAAATTATCATAATGAAAAGTTACAGAGAATTGAAGAACGTGGTACTGAGTTGTATGAAACTAGTGAAAAGGCAACCGATGCAGCTTATGAATTGTTGGATGAACTTAAAAGATATTTACCTGTTAGATACCCAACCTTATTCAAAGTAACCGATATAGGATTAGACAACTTGCAAACTGGTGAAAAGTTCGACTTTAGACCGGGAATTGAAGATCCTATATTAACGGCTGCAAAATTAACCCAAGATGATTTAGCTATTATGATGGAAGATGAAGACGGAGAGTATATTTTAGAATCTGGAGCCATTATATTGGCAGGATTCTGGAGATTTAGAGACAAGTATAAGATGAAATTAGAAAGAATCCATACTAGTGGAGATGTTCCTGAATTTGAGACCAAATTGAAAACAGGAATGAACAAATTCTTTCTTCGATTGACTTGTGATAAGCCGGTCGTTCGTAATAATTATTTCATTCAAACTGATGATGCTTTGGGCTGGTCTCATTCTATTGGTTCTGAATCTGAAAAGGTGGTTGGTTGGTATACTGCTAAAGAGGCCACTGAGATTGAAAAGTTATACTTTAGAAGTGAAAGACAAAGTTTGAGAAGATTACCAAAGAGTGGTGCGATAGTATTTACCATTCGGACGTATTTCTTACCTATTGTTGAATTGTGCAAGGAACCATATATTCCGAGAAGATTATTGAATGGAATTAATACTTGGAATGAAGATGTTGAAGAATATAAAGGATATTCCAAGTATAAAGATGTTTTATTACCGTATCTTGAGAGTGTTGCTAAGGAGCAGGAACTGAATGGATTGGTTTTAGATGATGAACCTAATGTTTATCCATTTTAATATGTTTATTATTGAGGTAATGATTTTTTAGAATCTTATTTTTTTAAGAATTTGCAACCAAATTAGAAAAATATATTTTATGTTAATTTTTCATAGGAATATCAATAAATGATAAAGTTTTGTTAAGATGATAGTTGGGGGTTGTATTGTTGGTTTAAGATACATGTATATAAGAGTGATGAGATATACTATGATACATATATGATATTAGCATACATTATCGTATTAGCATACATTAGCATACATTATCATATATTACTATACATTAGCATACATTATCATATATTACTATACATTATCATATATTGTCATGTATTACCATACATTATCATACTGCCATACATTATCATATATTATCTTATTACCATATAATATACTATTGATTATCATATATTATGATATTCTATCATAATATATATCTCTACACTTTTTATAACAAATTAATTCCTATTAATACACTAATGAAATGAATATTCCAAACCTAAGTTCTTTCACCTCTCAATCTTCTAGCCAATTGAATATCCTTCTTTTGGATAGTAACTCTCTTGGCGTGAATAGCACACAAGTTGGTGTCTTCAAACAAAGAAACCAAGTAAGCTTCAACGGATTCTTGCAAAGCACCAATAGCAGAAGATTGGAATCTCAAGTCGGTCTTGAAATCTTGAGCAATTTCTCTAACCAATCTTTGGAAAGGCAACTTTCTAATCAAAAGTTCAGTAGACTTTTGGAATCTTCTAATTTCTCTCAAGGCAACGGTACCTGGCTTATATCTGTGAGGCTTCTTAACACCACCGGTAGATGGAGCAGACTTTCTAGCAGCCTTAGAAGCTAATTGTTTTCTTGGAGCCTTACCACCGGTAGACTTTCTTGCTGTTTGTTTGGTTCTAGCCATGTTTGATGATGAGAGAATGAAATGTAGAGGTGGGATGTGGTTTATATATGGGGAAGGTTGCAAAATGCGCGATTGATGCCAAAATAAAATGACAGATGTTACGCACGCGAGTGAGTACATTTGGGGACGTTCACAAAAGTGAAAACTACCGAAAATACTTTTTAAGAGTCGAAAGTTTAAGTTTTTCTGGTGCTTAAAAATACGCTTTTTTGCGTATTTGGTAGACCGCGAAATAGAACACTTTTTCGCCCTTTTAACAGGGAAAAAACCACCTATTAACTGCGCATACATAGTCATGGGCTAAAACTTGGCTTTTGTTTTCGCACACTTTGCAAAGTTCAATTGCATCACACATGTCGCACATTCCCCCCCAAAAAATGCCGACAATATTTAAATAACGCCATCCGCACTCCTTAATTTTGATCAGTAATCTAGTCAGATTAATCTATTAGAACAACAATAATTAACAATGTCCGGTAGAGGTAAAGGTGGAAAAGGTCTTGGAAAGGGTGGTGCTAAGAGACACAGAAAGATCTTAAGAGATAACATTCAAGGTATTACAAAGCCAGCTATTAGAAGATTGGCAAGAAGAGGTGGTGTTAAGCGTATTTCTGCTTTGATTTATGAAGAAGTTAGAGTTGTCCTTAAGTCATTCTTGGAGAATGTCATTAGAGATGCTGTTACTTATACTGAACACGCTAAGAGAAAGACCGTTACATCTTTGGATGTGGTTTATGCTTTGAAGAGACAAGGTAGAACCTTGTACGGTTTTGGAGGTTAGTTTATTTCTTGTATTGTATTAATATATGTTTGATGATTAATGGTGTATTATTATTATGATTATTTATATGATTATATCTATATGATTGTTATGTTTATTATGATATATTATTATGAGATATGATTTATTAATGGTTTATGATTTATTGAGAATTCGAATTTGATTGCTATTAAAAACTGTGGTTAAAAAATCGTCTAATTTAGAATGTTCAGGTTGTAAAGAAAGGGAGATTGAAATTATAAGCCATTGGTCACTAATAATGTATACTGATTATTTAATCAGTAATAATTGTTATTCTAAAAGTATTCTATTTGGTATTCTATTATTCTAGGTGTTTGGTATTCTATATTCTAGGTTGATATTCTATTATTCTAGGTATTTGATATTCTATTCATTCTAAGTATTTGATATTCTATTCATTCTAGGTATTTGGTATTCTATTTTGGTATTCAAAGTATTTTTGTAATCTAAGATTTTTGTATTCTAAGATTTTTGGTATTCTTTTCATTCTAGTTTTAATGTTTTTGGTAGAACTTAAATTCAATCACTTCTTTCCATCAAATAATCATACTCATCCACACTCAATGGCTCCCCCGGTGTCCCTATAACTTCATACTTCTCAGTATCAAAATCTCTAATCAATACATGTATATGTGATATGTTCTTCACACTTTGTAATAATCCCCAATTCTTAAACCAACAAATTTGCTCCGGCTGCAAATTGTATTTGACCACAAAAGTCTTGTTGATGTATGCATTTATCACACTCTTGGTGGCTGCCAGAATGTCCCCCACTTCCGACTCGGGATCGTTCGGAACAACTATACTGCTCCACACACATAAATGTACAACATTGTCAGGAAAATAGTATGGGAATTGATTGTAGATGATTTTAATGGTATTGGGGTCAACAAAAATCCTGTTGTTGGGAACCAGATTATCTCTCATCAACTTCTTGGTGGACCAGCCCAATTCAACTTCCAATACATGATGCATGATGTCAACATTCTGCACTTTCAACTGATGTTTGAAACTTATATATCTGTTGGTTTCGAATTGAGAACGTGCGAAAAGTTCCAATCTATTTCTTGAGATGATATCTTTAGTTTCATCCCACAGGAATGGACTCAGTTTGACCTTGCTTGGGTTGGGCATCATTGGCGAAGAGACAAACTTGATATTGAGTGTTTTATATGCGTCCTCTAAAGTGGAATGCGAGATTGGGGTGGTTGGGGGAGTATTCAAATAAGACATTTCGAAAAAAATTCAGAGTGGTGAAGACACAACTAAAAATTTAAAACGGGGATTTGCGGGAATATATATCTCGGCCCTCGTGTGTTCGCTTAGCTTGGGGTGGAGCATCACGATGGATGCAATTATCATGGAAATTAAAAATGTTACATTATTTCAGTGTTGCATTTTGAAGATAAGGTTGCATTGGATTTCTTTTGGAACATTGACATTTTGTTGGTCATGAAATGACCAACAAATGGTTTTTGACAGTCAAAAAAACGACACCAAATAAATAATGTTCTTTTTAGTTGGTTTATTTGGTGTCACTTTTAATTGGTGTTCAATTGGTGTCTTTATTTGGTGTCATTTTAATTGGTATCACTTTTAATTTGGATTATTTGGTGTCATTTTAATTTGGTTTAATTGGTGTCACTTTTAATTTGGTGTCACTTTTAATTTGGTGTCACTTTTATTTGGTGTCACTTTTATTTGGTGTCACTTTTAATTTGATGTCATTTTAATTCGGTGTCACTTTTAATTGGTGGCATTTTTTCTTTGGTGTCACTTTTAATTGGTGTCACTTTTATTCGGTCTCAATTTTATGCCACTTTTATGTCACCTTTATGTCACTTTTATTTTTATGTCATTTTTCTATCACCTTCGGTGACAACCACACGTGATAGATACGGACTATCGTGAACCATATCAACACCATGACACACAAGTTAATCGTACTTCGCCATGGCGAGTCTCAATGGAATAAGGAAAGCAAATTCTGCGGCTGGATCGATATACCTCTATCTGAACAAGGCAAGAAAGAAGCTCACTATGTAAGTGACTTGCTTAAATTGAACAACCTCAAACCAGACGTCTTATACACTTCCAAGCTAGGAAGATCGATAGAAACTGGGATTATAGTGCTAGAAGATATGGACAGGCTATGGGTGGACCACCATAAGACTTGGAAGTTGAATGAACGTCATTATGGTCAATATCAAGGTGAAAGCAAGCACCAAGTTTTCAAGTCGCTTAATGAAGACTTGGAAAAGTTCAATTACATTAGGCGTAATTACCATGGGTTACCTCCGCTTACTGAGAGTGTTGAGACTGATCCGAGTATTGATGAACGATATGATGATTTGCCTCCTAGTGTTCTCCCTAGGGGGGAATCTTTGGAGATGGTTATTGAGAGAGTGGTGCCATTTTTGAGAGATGTGATTGATACTTTGGTGAAGAGTAATAAGACTGTTGCGATTGTTACGCATGGGTCTGTTGTTAGGAGTATTGTCAAATATTTGGCTAGGGTTAGTGATGATGATATATCTAAGATTAATATTCCTACTGGGATTCCGATTGTTTTTGAACTTGATGATGAGGGAGAATTAGAGAGGGAGTATTATTATTTGGATAAGGAGAGAGCTGATGAGGGGATTGCTAAGGTTAAGAGGGAGGGATTGAGAGAGAGGGAGATTGTTAATGAGATAACTCATTAACGAACTCATTAACGAACGCATTAACTCACTTGTGAGTTAATGTGTGAGTTAATGTGTGAGTTAATGTATTCATTTGTGAGTTTAAGTTATCACTGAGTTAATGATATCACTTGAGGTTATAGTCACTTGTGAGTTAATGTTATCACTGTGAGTTAATGTTATCAATTGTGAATTTAAGATATCACTTGTGAGTTAATGTTATCATTGTGAGTTTATCAATTGTGAGTTAATGATATCAATTGTGAGTTTGAGTTTTCACTGTGAGTTAATGTTACCAATTGTGAGTTAATGCTTTCACTTGTGGTTTTATCACTTATGAGTTAATGTAATCATTTGTGGTTTATCACTTTTGAATTAATGTTATCAATTGTGAGTTTGAGCTATCACTGTGAGTTAATGTTATTTGAGTTAATGTTAGCACTCATGGGTTAGTGTTATCATTTGTGGTTTTATCACTTGTGGAGTGGAAATTAGGATAAACAACTCATTAATATACTCAATGTGAGTTTATATTATCGTTGTGGAGATCATGATAAACCACCATTAGTATACTCACTGGCTATATTACTTGAGAGTTAAAGTGGAAGGATAAACCACTCATTAATTTACTCACTAGGTCTTTAATTTGAACAGCTTGGGAGAGAGAAAACAAGAATAACTTATGGGAACTATGATAACTTATGAGAGTTATAAGAACTTATGTTAACTTATGAGAACTTATAAGAACGTATGATAATTTATGATAACTTATGAGAGTTATGATAACTTTTGAGAACTTATGATATCTTATAAGAACTTATTATAACTTATAAGAACTTACGATAACTTATAAGAACTTATGATAACTTATAAGAACTTATGAGCTAATGAGAACTTATCACAATGAGTACCTTGCTAGTCACCTTGATTCAAGATAATGACTCATATCTCGTTGTCAATGCGTGATAACAGATAAGATTGAATGTGATTTTTATATAGAACAATAATAGATGAAGATAAAAAGTGTAGAAAGATTAAACGAAAAACAAAAAACCCATACCACAATATTTAAACAAAGAACCCTTCAAATTTTCAATTTTTTTTCTTAACCTGCAATTAGCATGTTCTGGAAGAAACGGAAACGGAAACAGGTATTTTCCGATCCTAAATCTAAAAGCCGTGAAGGCTTAGACATGCATGTGAGCAGAAAAAGAGTGATGAAGACCTCAAGGCTGTGCATTCCGTATTTACAGTACGATATTGGGCTCTCAATTGTTTATACGTTTATGGTTATGGATTTTATATGAGAAATATGATATATGATATATATGAGATGTATGTTATATATGTTATATATGTTATATATACATAAGAGTTAGATATATGTATATACAATGTAAAAGGCATAAGTATACTTATCAAACCAAGAGATTATCACTAACGTTTTACGTCTATAAAAAAACTCTTTAGGAGTAAAACGGACCTAAGTCTACTCCGTCCTTAATCTAGAGCACTGTTCTTATATCTCAACGTTTCCATGATCATTTCTTATGCTCACTAATCAACACCCCAACACCAAAATTAGAATATGAATAGAGGAAGTTAGTTTTCACCAATTAACTCTTCATCTACCAGTTCACTCTTCAACTACCAATCAATTAACTCTTAAGTATAACAATACAATCATATAGGGGCCTCTTAAAATATCAAATTTGATATGAAATCAAAATGATGAATTCTCCCTGAAACAGTTAAAGTGCGCACCACAAAATTGCTTTTCCTAAATAGAACTCGTGAGGCAAACACTCTATCAAAGAAAGGAGAACAACCACAACCCTCCTATGATAGGAAATATAGGAGCTTAAGCGGATCGGAGTCTATAATTCAACCCTGTTCTCCCAGAGCTCTCGGCCTCCAAAAAGGTGAAATTTTAAAGCCTCCTGTTCTTCCGTCTCCACACCTTTCCTGTTTCGCATTTTTTTTTTTATTTGCCTCCACTATATATATCAAAGATTTGCCACTCAAAATTTTTCTGATTCTTACCCTTTAATGAGTAATCAGAATTTGAACGAAGTGACCTCGTTGGCAGTTTTCCCATCGAGTAAGGATATGATGGACGAGGAATTATACCAGGTCCCCAACAGTCCTATTGAGAATAATGGTGGTGCTGCCGCTTTGGCCGCAATGCAACACCAACATTTTTACCCACAACCAACCGCCGGAGACAACGGTAAGTTGGAATCCCCCCGTATGAGTTTCAGAAATAATGGACAGTTTTTCGCACATCCAAATAACAGTGACGGCTCCGGTTTGTCCAACTTTTTGAATGTTCCAGATGCGTTTTTGGACCAGTATTCCGACAACTACACGGCTTTCTTTGACGAGGCTATGGATGTTGATGCTGAACAAGATGTAAACCCTTTTAATGAATATGGTAACCCTGATTCTTTGAATAGTAACAGGATACAACAGTCGCTTTTCCAGCAACAACAGCAGATACTAGCGCAGATGCAAGTTCAACAATCATATCAAAACACATTTGGCATTCCCCCATTACCACAGCAGTTTCCTGCCAGACCTAATGGAAGACAAAGGATAACGATATTGGATAATGAAGACTCGCAAGATAAGAAGAAGGATGACGAATTCATGTTGTTCAACACAGATATACAACCCTCGCATTTGATAAATAATGACGGCATACCCAATGAGTTGTGGAATCCTACAGATGATTATCTTTTTGTTCCTCCCACACAAACTGAAAAGGAGGAGGCTGAGCCTGTTTTTGACAATAATGCGATCATCCCTGGCTTTGAGAATGACTACTTGTTGAATGAGTACTTTGAGGAGGATGTTGAAGAGGATTTATCTGAGGATGAAGACGATGACAACTACTTCCACGTGGACGACGAATTTGACGAATTGATTATGAACAATATGGCACAGGAAAACTATGCCAATAATATGGAATACATGAACTCGAAGTCGAGTGTGAGTAGCGCTGGATCGCAACAAGAACAAGAGCCTGTGGTTCAGTTGAGAAACCAGATGCAGGAGTTCCAGATTGGTGAGAGTAACATGATACCGCAGGACCCTGCGTCGATAATGATGGGGTCCAACTACGACTCGAGTGTGAATGGATCAATGTCGAGTTTTGAAGAAAGTCCAGAGGTTGAAGAGGAACAGCCAAAGAAGGCCGCAGTGACGGGTGTGGATATTACAAATGTGAATCCAAACCATCAATGTGACTTGGTGAATCCAGCCACTGGATTACCTTGTAATAAGCAATTTTCGAGACCTTATGACTTGATTAGACATCAAGAAACAATTCATGCACTGAAGAAGAAGATTTTCAGGTGTGTGATTTGTGAGGGTAGACTCGAGGGAGGTCCTGGGAATGGTAAACTGAAAACCTTTTCGAGAGGTGACGCTTTGTCTAGACATATCAAGGTGAAGCACGGATTAGCTGGTAAGGAGGCATTGGACCTTATAAATAAGGCCAAGGAGAATGTCGAATATGTGTCGGTTTATTAATTTTTTAATTTTTTTTTTTTGATTTTTAAGTTTTGTTAATATATGTTACAAGATTAGGATATTGTAGAGGATGTGAGTATTGTGATAACATGGTAGTATCGTAGAGTAGTGATTATAAAATTAGGGCTATTGTAGAGTAGTGATAACGAATTTATTTTGCATTGCAAGGTGCTGTGCAGATTTAATTCTATTGGATTTATTGGTTTTTTTGATTCATTGTGGAGGTTGTAGTGTCCTTGTAATTACTTGGAGTCGTCATTTGACCTTTAGCGTATATACGTGAGACAATAGACTTCCTGGTTGACAACGGTGGAACAATAAGTTTTTGTTCTTTTATTGAGAATGACATTAATTTCTGTCTTGAAATGGAAAGAGAACATGTCAAAAGTTCATAGAGAATAATGAAAGGTATACTAATCGAGTAAAGGAATAATATCTACAAGAGTTAATCAGAAGGAATAAGATCTACAAGAGTTAACCAGATTCCTTCCTTTCATAGATATTAGTTCTGTTGAAGTTGGAATAATTACAAGAAATCTCAGAAATTAAGCTTAATGAATAATGTTTCTTATTCTTCTACAGAGAATTTTCTTAGGCAAACACTGCAAATTATAATGCTAAATAACACCTTGCTACATGTTGATTCCTCTAGAAACATCTGAAATAGAGCCAAACTGGATACTTACAATATTGAGAATCAAATAAGATCAAATTATTTGAGTTGTTCCATATTCGGAAAATCCTTAAAGAGTGAAGAAACTACATATTCGGAAAATCTTTAAAGAGAATTCTCTTATAGATTATTCACTTTAATTCAAGGTCAATTCATATTTTCAAGGAATTGAACTTTGAACAGTCTGCTGTTACTTATAACGCTTTCATTCCCAAGTTCAAACACTCCCTTCACCAATCAAAAGCGTATCAAGTGTATCATATTTCTCACATTTAAGTGTTAGAGGTACGAGATTTATAATTTGTGTTAGAAAATTGGTTGCAAATTTAAGTAACCAGTTGTATAAGTATTAAGACATTCATAGATGAAACCGAAATATAACTTCAAATGTTTATTATTATGATACAAGCTGTTTACAGAATCTATCTTGGTGTAATTAATGATAGCCGGAACAGGATCACCCATTATAGAGTGAGATATATTGAAGTTTTGAACCATTCTAAGTTTAACCATATTTTATGGTTAAGAAAATTTGCATTCTCAAGCTTTGAGATTTAAACCAATTGACATTCTTTGCTTTATGGATCCATAAAGCAGAATCCACTTGAACTGGAAACCTGTCTTGTACCTCTAATGGAAATGTTTAACAATAGGGTAGGCTTATACCACATTCTTCATCTCAATATCTAAAGATGAAACACTCAGCTCCAATTCTATAGCTCCAAATTCAGGAGACAGTTGCTTTTTGTAGTATAAGTATTGCCACGCTATTATTATATCCAAACTCATCTGGAACATTCCAGCAAGTAAAAAGATAATTGAAATGTTATCTGTACCAAAGAGAAGGTAACTCAACTTGGTCAAATCTCCTCCAAGCCACAGTAATAACAATATTATCTTAAAATTCTCAACAGATTTCAATCTCTGAAGTAAAAGAATTTGAGGTAACGGTAATAACGATTCAATGAAAAGACCGAGAATTCCAATAAAATTCCCATAATGCTTGTTATCATTAAATACCCAGGTTAGAACACTGAAAACAGTCATGAAGGAAGCCACAAACTTCCAATACGTATCTTCTTCTTTCCATTGCCAAAACTTGAATGGTCTCTTGTAATAAACATCAAAGAATTTTATCAGTTGTGTGAATAATGTTGTTATGTATGATTTGGTATGTACAATCAAATCCCCAAAATAAGACCATGAACTATCTCTAGTTTGGTGCACATCAGATAACTCTGCAGTACTGGAACTAGCCCTTAAACTCGAACTGAGTTGATGACTAAATTGAGGAATCGGATTCAAAAGCTCAGGATCATAACTAGCAGGTCTATATTGAAGTGAAACCTTCAATAGTATACACTGGATGACAATCATTATAAGAGCTTGTCTTAATAAGGTTATTTCGAAAGGTACAATTGTATAATAAAGGATTCTCAAAGAAGCCGCCATTAACATCGTGGCGCAGATATCTATTGAGAAGCCCACTGAAGTTTGACGTTTGTAGATTCCAAAACATGTTGACCCGTATGAGAATAACGGTGTCAACGTCATGAAGATATTGACACAACGTTGAACATCAGGTAGGAAGCTGAAGTATGGGAGATAATCCTCAGGTATCAAGTTCATGGTTTGTTAAAGTTTTCGGATTTTTCTGGTACAAATCGATGTTTAAATGCGCGGAAAACGAAGGCGGTGTTAACGAGGCTGAAGTGAATGGAAGTGGAGGTTGAAATGCGGAGCAACTCGTGGGGGATGTATTGGAATGATGAAGATGATGATATAGTAGCGGACCAGATCGGACTAGATGAGATGTCAAACTGTCAGGTGACCATGAAGTTTTGTCTTGGCGACATGTGACCATCACACGAGATTTGAGATTGATGAGATGGAGATTGATGAGATGGAGGGTTTTGAAAGAGATGGATGAAGTGGAGGAGATTTGGTCGAGGAGGAGATTTGGTAGAGATAGTTTTTAGGTCGAGGCGGACAAATTTGGAGTTTAGTTTGACGAATAAGGTGAAAAGATAATACCGTTAAGCCATGATGAGTTTGATAATTTTGATGAATTAGATAAGCCTTGTTAGTGGGGGAGATAATGTGGAAGGTTGTTTTGATATAGAGGTGTAGAGGCTGAAGTATTGTTTTCAAACAAGCCATATCCCTTTATCAATGATGCTTATGAATTTACTGATTGAATATTTATGTATGTACTGAAATTATTTACATTCATTTAAATGTTATTTAATTCATTTACATCATTTATATCATTTATATCATTTACATCATTTACATACCATTCACATCATTTACATCATTTACATCATTAATATCACTTACATCATTTATATCATTTACATCATTTACCATTTAATAACACTAAGAATATTTCACTTTGGGTGCAAATACTCCATTTTGGATCTTTGGTGGACCCTACAGGTATACACCTCATTAGTACAGAAATTGCACATTCTAACTCAGACTCTTGTGTAACTGTTATGCTGCGCGGTCTAATTTAGAGTATTCTCTGAATAGTGGGGGTATTGCTTTTAGTATAATAAGGTTTACTGACCTTTTATAGTAATTTAATTCAGTGATGTAATAATTATTCTGAAACGTTCTTTGATTCGGGATCGGAAATTGAAGATTATAATGTTGCGAAACCGGAGTTCCTTATGTGTGCTTTAATTCTCCTTCAAGGCTCAGATATTAGTTGAGGTGGTTTGTTTTGGGATTAGATCGAAATAGGGAATTTATTAGTTGAAGAGGCTTTAGATACTTTTGAAGAGAAATACGGAAAGCTACAACCTGAGCTTTTCACAGTTTAGTTTCTCAAATGTAGATCATTTTGTTCTTTTATGGAAGTTGGAAGATTTGCCCAAGTTGCAACTATTAAGTAAATTTCGAGAGCAAAATTTGACAAACATTCAGTGTTCATGGTAGGTGATTGTATCCTGGATACACTGAACTGATTTGGAGTTTCACTCTAATGTCTCTCAGAATCGAGTAAACACAATGGTCAGAGGACTATATTTTAGGTTTACAGATTAAGAGTGTTTATTTAGCAAGATCACAAGACAATACCTCTGATTTTGTAGTATACAGACAACGACTTCAACGTTGACATCCCTTAAAGAGTTATAGAAAGGGTAGATGTAAAACAATTGGTTTTTAAAAGTCTTAACTAGACCAGAGTGATTTTGATGATTTAATGAGAATTTGAATGATATTTTAGAACTGGTATTGAGAACTCAATATTGAAAATGACATTGAGAACTTGATATTTAGAACTTGACATCGAGAGCTTGATGTTTTAGAACTCGATATTGAGCTTAAAACTGGGAACTTGATATTGAGACCTTGAATTGAGAACTCGGTGGGAGAACTCGATAACTTGATATTGATAATTTGATATTGGGAACATGAAAACTTGTCATTGAGAATTTGTTATTGAGAAGTTGATATTGAGACTTTGATATTGAGACCTTGATTTAGAGATCTCGGAACTATTGACAACCGTACCCAAACGTGACAACTTGTAGGTGACATCCAGGAACAATACCACAGGTTTCTTTAGATATGAAGTCCTTTTGATTTACCGAGAGAATTAGTGGAACAAGAACTTGATATTGAGAACTCATATTGTGAATTGAAATTGAGAATGATATTGAGAATGATATTTAGAAGTTGACATTTAGAATTGGATACTGAGAAATTGTTAAGTTGGTATTGGGAACTTAAAATCGAGAGTTTGATATTGAGAACTAAAATGAGAATGATATTGAGAACTTAAATGAGAATGATATTGAGATCGTAAATGAGAATGAATGAGATCTTGAATGAGAATGATATTGAGATCTTAAATTGAGAACTCGGGACAATCACACCCATTTCACACCTTGTAGGTTGATACCAGGAAGAATACCACCGAATCTTTGAATAAACTAGAAAATACAAAGATCAGTTTAGTAAATAATGATCTACAGAAATCTCCAGACAACCAACAATGACAGGATAAGGGAGTAGATTTATCTACTCCTTTTAAGTGTCTTCTATGTAGAATTGCTTTGATGCATTGTATTTTCAGTTTTAACTAGTACATCTTTAAATGTTTCAGAGATCTAAAGATGTTAATTAGAACAAAAACAGAACTATTGATAAAATTAAACTGGTCAACAAGTCAAGCTGAAATATGTTGAAAGTATACCAACTATTGAAATAGTACAATATTGAAAAAGTAGAGCAAGTGAAAAATTATACCAATGAAAAAGTATCAATTGAAAAGTATACCAATGAAAAAGAATGAATATTAAAAAATATACTAATGAAAAAGAATACCAATGAAAAGTATCAATATGAAAAAAAGATAAATCAAGATCGACAATACTCCGAAATCCTCTTATCAGATACTTATCATTATGGACATTAATATCCTTTTGACTCAACCCAAATACTCCGTATTTGGGTTTGGTAGTCATCATGACTCCCCATACAATCATGACTCAACTCCGTATCCGCTTCTGTGTCCTCTTCTCCAACCACTCCTATCCACTTATCCAGTGTCCACCCCACAGCATTACTCAGGCCATATTACGTCAAACCGGCCTATGCTAATCACCAACCAATCATCGAGGCGGTGGACCAACGGAGATTAACACAACACATGATTCATATCAGGTGCGATAGTGTATTGTGGAGATTACTATGCACTCCTTATGATTTGCTTTTGCTCGTACCATGATCCTCGGAACCAAAAGACAAAGAGTTTAGGCTGAATGGGGTAACTGGATAAAACGGATCCGAGTATCGGTGTTGACTCATTCTAAACACCGTAATCATATGAAAGTCTGGGGATTGGTGTAATGTATAGTGATGGTATGGTGTGGTATGGTATTGTATTGTATTGTATGGTATGGTATGATATGGTATGGTGTACTATGATATGGTGTACTATGATATGGTAATGATATGGTAATAGTATGGTAATGATATGTTAATAGTATGGTATAGTATAGTATGAATCCCTAATCCATGGATATAAATGATTTTTCATACCCGGTCATCCGAGGCCCCAGACAGGAACACAAAAATCGAAATTCGCACATGGTGGACTACCGGATCTTTTTAAATCTGGGGTAGTTTGTATATAAATAGAGAAGAATTCCCAAGTTTTTAACTCTTCATCAAGCAATTCATCATGCCTTACACTGCTATTGACATAAACGAAGAAGAGAAATTCTTCCAGGACCAAGTAAAGGACATCCAACAGTGGTGGTCCCAACCACGTTGGAGTAAGACCAAGCGTATTTATACTCCAGAAGATATTGCTAAGAAGAGAGGTACTTTGAAAATTGATTATCCTTCAAACAACCAATCTAAAAAGTTGTTCAACTTATTGACTGAACATGACCAAAACAAGTCTGTTTCTTTCACTTTTGGTGCTTTGGATCCTATTCATGTTGCTCAAATGGCCAAGTACTTAGACTCTATTTATGTTAGTGGATGGCAATGTTCTTCGACTGCTTCGACTTCGAATGAACCATCCCCAGATTTGGCTGATTATCCTATGGATACCGTTCCAAACAAGGTGGAACACTTGTGGTTTGCTCAGTTGTTCCATGACAGAAAGCAAAGAGAAGAGAGATTGGGCTTGACTAAGGAAGAAAGAGCAAAGTCCCCATACATTGACTTTTTAAGACCTATCATTGCTGATGCTGACACTGGTCATGGTGGTATTACTGCTATTATTAAGTTGACCAAGATGTTTGTTGAAAGAGGTGCTGCTGGTATTCATATTGAAGATCAAGCTCCAGGTACCAAAAAGTGTGGTCATATGGCTGGTAAGGTTTTGGTTCCAGTTCAAGAACATATTAACAGATTGGTTGCTATTAGAGCATCTGCTGATATTTTAGGATCTGATCTTTTGGCTATTGCTAGAACTGATTCTGAGGCTGCTACTTTGATTACCTCTACTATTGACCACAGAGACCATTACTTTATTGTTGGATCTACCAACCCTGACTCTCCAGAGCTTTCTCTGTTGTTGAGTGAGGCTGAATCCAAGGGTATTTATGGACCTGGATTGGCTGCAATTGAAGAAAAGTGGACCAAATCTGCTGGTTTGAAGTTGTTCCACGAAGCCGTCATTGATGAAATTAAGGCTGGTAATTACTCCAACAAAGACGCTTTGATTAAGAAGTTCACCGACAAGGTTAACCCATTGTCGCATGCATCCAACAAGGAAGCCAGACAATTGGCTAGAGAAATTTTGGGTAAGGACATTTACTTCAACTGGGAAGTTTCCAGAGCAAGAGAAGGTTACTACAGATACAGAGGTGGTACTCAATGTGCCGTTATGAGAGGTAGAGCTTATGCTCCATATGCTGACTTGATCTGGATGGAGTCGGCTTTGCCAGATTACAACCAAGCTAAGGAATTTGCTGATGGTGTCAAGGCTCAATACCCTAAGCAATGGTTAGCTTACAACTTGTCTCCATCTTTCAACTGGAACAAGGCTATGCCTGAAGAAGAGCAAGAGACTTATATCAAGAGATTGGGTAAGTTGGGTTATGTCTGGCAATTTATTACATTGGCTGGTTTGCACACCACTGCTTTGGCTGTGGACGACTTCTCTCGTCAATATGCTGAAAAGGGTATGAGAGCTTATGGTTCGAGTGTTCAAAAGCTTGAAATTGAGAAGGGTGTTGAAGTTGTGAAGCACCAGAAATGGTCTGGTGCTGAATATATTGATGGGTTGTTGAGAATGGTATCTGGTGGTGTTACTTCTACTGCTGCCATGGGTGCTGGTGTTACTGAGGATCAATTTAAGGACCATTAGTATTATTTATTGAATGAATGAGAATAAAAGTGATGAGAGTGTAGATATGACATCAGATTCTGTCTATTTAGTTGTTTATATAAATTTCAAGAAAGTTACTATATGGAAGATATGGTTAAAATAACTTTCATGTTATATGGGTTAAAAGGACTATTCAGTAAAGAACCCATATTAAATTAATATGACATTCCAGTAAAATAATTAATATGAAAATTCCATAAAAGGAATATAACGATTCCAACTTAAGTGAGAAACTATTCAGACTGTCAATTCGGGATCTAGTATTCATCAAATCTTCGATGCTCACACGAGTCTTCCTCGGTTGATTTCAATCCTGCACGTAAATTTGCAACCATTGCTCGGTTCCTTGTGACACTTTGAATGTGAAAACTTTGGAGTTTATGTTGATCCAAATTGACTCTAGATCTGAAGTGGAGTTGGATATGAATTGGAGCTGGATCTGAATTGGACTCTGGATCTGAATTGGAGCTGGATCTGAATTGGAGCTGGATCTCACTTAGATCACAGTGTTGAAAAGAGCTGAGATAGAGATGCATAAAATTAATAATTTGACATCGTAACCAAGTGATTAGGTCTAGATTGTTGACATCCTGGTCGACCAGGTGATCGAACAAGTCAACAGGTGTCTAATCTCATTAAATCTTCCGTTAGTAGTTTGCAGATTTAGTGTGTCATAAAGTGAGTAATTCATAAAGTGAGTAATTCATCTGGTGAAATTTACAATTAGATTGAAGAATTGGACTAGCGAAACAAATGGATGTAGTATATCATTTCCTCCTCTCGCTTCTCCAAATATGCTCAAGATTTAAAGCGACTAGGATATCAACTTTTCATGGTGCCCATCTCTATTGTCTTAAAAGTGCACCAAATTTCAAGTTACGATTTATATGTGAACACTCTATTTGTTCTATCTATTCACTTATTCACTATTTATTCAATTATCACTATTTATTCTAGTATTCACTCTTTATTCACTTATTCACTCTTTATTCAAGTATTCACTATTTATTCAAGTATTCACTCTTTATTCAAGTACTCACTCTTTATTCAATTATCACTCTTTATTCTAGTATTCACTCTTTATTCACTTATTCAATTATTACTCTTTATTCAATTATCACTCCTCCTCCACTTATTCAACTTCATTCAAATCACTCTTTATAGAAATATACTCTTTATTCACTAATTTACTCTCATTCAACTATTACAAGAAAACAATCTGTATTCCAAAACACGAAACAACCTTTAAAATCTGTATACATTAAAACTCAAGCACTCTGATGAATGAAACAAAAACAACCTAAAGCAATACCCCCCCTCTAGATACACCAAATCAACCTACTTCTATCAAAACCTCACCACCCCAAATCCAAATTGCAGCCAAATTAAACTGAAAATCAAAAAAAAACCCATCACTAATTGATCCACCAAAATGGGGTTCATCCGACCGGGAAAGAGTATCAAACGGTTGGGAGCTTCCAGAGGCCAGAAACGAAGTATAAGCTCAAGAGATTCAGATTCTCAAGAGTCTCATAAATCTAAACATCATCAACTTCATTCACCTCCTCATACCCTTTGCTTAGAAGATCTACCGCTTGAAATACTAGTCAGGATATTCATAAGTTCAGGACCTCACAATAACCTTGCATTAGTCAACAAGAATCTTAATCATCTTCTCAAATATGATCATAGAAGAGGATATAACCAATCTATAGTTGTTCTGATGATTAGACAGTATTATGTTTATAATTTGAATATCAGACTTGACTTTAGAGCCATAGAGCAGAAACTACAACATTACAACTCTAGATTAACGTCGATGGAACGGTTCCAACGACTTGAATATGATGAGCAGGATCAACGGTTCCAGCGACTTGAATATGATGAACAGGATCAACAACTTACAATGGAGAAGAGAATGTATAATAGAATAACAGAGGATATGAGATTGATATGGTATGCATTAGAATGGTTTCAAAAGGATTCACTGTATTTGGTGATATCAGATACTCTTCTTAATAGTATCTTCTGTAACGCAGCATTATTCACAAAGTTGAAATATAATACGATATATGGGAATCGGAATTCTTCACCAATAACGATAATGAGTGAAGATGAGATCAAGTTCCAAACTATTTCGAGGTTAAAGTTTTTCAAGTTTAAGTTTAAGGAGGTTTCGATGAGTTTGGATAAGTTACAGAATTCTGAATTGGATGAGAGGGAAATTAGTGGAGGAGTTGGTAATGAAGAGGAAATTGAAAAATATGAAGAAGTTACAAATGAGAATAATCCTGATTTACCAAAGTATGAGGATGAGAATGATTTGTCTAATTATATGGTTGTAGAGGGAGATTCGAGGACTTTTAATTTTGGACGAACTTTAAATGAAAGAGATTTACCTTCAATTTTTTACAAGACTGGTATTGATTCGAATAGGAAACTTGAGCTTGTTCTTCGACTTGGATTATTCAATTATAAGGTTTTTGATGTGAATCGGATATTGAGAACTACATTTGCACTTTTTGAGCCAGGTAACATTTATAAGGTTAATTATGGAGAATATTCACTTGATAATGTTATTGAAGAGCTTTTAGCAACATCTTTAACTCCTGTTATTTCTGAGATTACGGTGGTTGATCTTTTCAGAATTTATCATTTTTATGAATCGCAGAATTGTGAACAATATGGGATGAATATGAAAAAGATGAGTTTGATACAAGATATATCGAAGAGTATTATACGATTATTGGAGTGTTTTTACAGTCAATTTGGGGGAGGTGCGATACAAGATCAGGAGTTGTGGAGGTGTATTGTTGAGTTGAAGAATTTTACGTTAGCGCAGTTGTTGATGAAGTTTAATGATTGTCCGAGTTATGATGCGATTCAGTTTATGTCTATGTGATGAATATGGAGATGGAGGAATGTTGAGGAAAATATATTGAGAGAATATATTGAGAGAGATATTGGGAATAAGATATTGGGAATAAGATATTGAGAGAAATATTGATAATCAGATATTGAGAGAAATAGAGAGAATAAGATATTGAGATCAGATATTGAGAATAAGATATTGAGAGAAGATATAGAGAGAAGATATTGAGAGAAGAGAGATTGAGAAATACAGAGTAACATGGACAAATCATTACAGATACAATATCCTAGGATCGTATAGAGTTTATTTATAGATAATAATACATTAATTTTCTTAATGCAGCTGATGGTGATGATGCTGTGGGTGCTGCTGATAAACATGTTGTTGTTGTTGCAGTTGTGGTTGTTGATATGGATCAGCCAAATGATGCATTGGTGCACCAGGGTTGGTTATCTCATGAAACCATGGATGTTGTAAGGCTTGTCTAGCTGTAATTCTAGCCTCAGGTCTCATCTGTAATAAACTCTGCAATAAGTTCAATCCCATAGAATCCAAGTTTGGAACAATCAAACGTAAATCTTGTGGAATGTATATTTGCCAGTCCTTCTTGTAATTTTCATATTGTGAGATATTAGGCCATGTTCTTTCGTTAGGTGTACCCATTAATCTAAAGATTTTAATCAATTGATCATCGTTGGCAGACCCTGGGAATAATGGTTTACCAGAACACATCTCAGCAAAAATACACCCAGCAGACCAAATATCAATCGAAGTAGTATATGCTCTCGAACCCAACAACACATCTGGAGCCCTATACCATAAAGTAACCACCTCGTTCGAAAAAGTGTTGAAAGGTATTCCAAAAGCTCTTGCCAAACCGAAATCTCCCAACTTCAATTCACCCTTGTTATTTATCAACAAATTTTGAGGTTTTAAATCACGATGAAGCACTCTGTTATCATGACAAAACATTATTCCCTTCAATAATTGAAACATAAACGACTTGACGAGTTTCAAATCCAAGGCTCCTTGATTACCATGAACCTCCATGTACTTTTTCAAGTCCTTGTCCATGAATTCAAACACTAAGGTCAACTTGTTTTCTGTGTGGATTACATCGTACAAGGTCACAATATTCTCATGATCCAACTCCTTCATCAATGAGATCTCTCTGATTGCAGTTGAGGGAGTTCCCTCTTCGGAGTCAAGGTTGATTTCCTTCAAGGCAACATAAGTACCGGTATTACGATTCTTACCTTTGTAGACGGTAGCATAGGTACCTTCACCTAATTTTTCGAGCTGCTGAAATCTGCATGTGTTAGTAATGGAGTGATTGATATGATTAGGGTGTACTTACTGTGAGTTTGCACCAGTCATGATGATTGTGTTGTTGGTGATAATTTTAAAACTTTTTTGATTTTTGGCACGAGTTTTTATGAACGTGTTTAAGGAGCACGAGAAAAGGAGGTAAAGAGATTAAAGATAAAAAGAGGGAAGAACTTAAGATAAAAAGAGAGGAGACTTTGAGATGGGGAGTGGTATTGTAGATGGGAATTTGTGAATGGTGGTTCAATTGGTTATCTTGTAGTAGGTTTGACTAAGTGATTATTCTTTTAGAAGTATTAATTATGTTAGAATAGAGATTATTTGATGAAAATTAACATTATGCACTTTAAAGCAGGTTTAAACAGTTAAATGAGAAGATTACGTTTGTAGAAGCTTACCAATGTCCTTTTAGTTAAACCTGAACATACCTATAAATTAATGCTCATTTATTATTAGTTAAATCCTCACCAAATAATTTTCGCAGCCAAAATTTTGTATTATAAGGAATGATGTTAATGTTAACTATGATATCTTAAATATTGTATTATATGTATCTACATTACTAAACATATCCCATCACTCAATATCTCATCACTCAATATCTCATCACTTAATATCTCATCACTCATCACTACACTAATTCACATTTCTACTAAGTAAAATATATTACATCTATAATTAATGATTTCTAGGTGCCTTTTTCATAAGTGCCATTGAATTTTCAACCCATCCTTCAGCACCCCCCTCCAAAGCTAAAATATCAATCACTCTGGTTTGAACAATCTCTTCAGGTTCTTCCCTTGCAGTTTTTATAGTCCCTATAATTGCTGCATTTCTAGTACTTGGAATACGTAACATTTCTCTTTTAGGCTCCCATCCAACTTGCTTCGCAAGATCCTCAACATGGTCAACCAACGCACCATACGCCGACCCACTTATATTCTCTTCAACTTTCTGACCATCCTCCTTCTTGGCCTTTCTAGGTGCAAACCTTCTTCTGGCTCCAGAAAGTGCATGAGAACAACATGGAATAACCATAAAAGGATAACCCAATAATGGGATCCAACAGGTTAACTCATCCGAGTGATTTCCAATGATAAATGTGTTTTCAGGAAAATCATCCATAGTACAAACCTGCTCTGAATTCAATAAACTCTTTGATGAAACTATTGAGTTTGCTTGTTCATTAATTTGGAAAATCCTTCCATTATCTTCAACATTTGGAATCATCTTTGAAACTGCCGGATGTGGTTTTAATAAAATACTTGGTATCACAATCTGTTCAAGTAAATTGGATTGAACATCTTCAGGGTACATTGACCACGATTTCCTCTTTCTTGCATCTATTCCCTTACCAACATACCCTTCCATGTTCAAGATATACACAAGTAAACCATTACCACACCCCAAATCCCTAAATTCGAACTTATCCTTATTCTTGAACTCATCCTTCAGGTTCCAAAACTCAATCAAAAACGCAGCAATTGCCAAGTCTTCGAAAACATGCTTTTTAGGATCGGTGCTCTCGCACCATTCGCTCACTAATTTAGAAGAATACTTCTTCTTCAAACTGATATATCTATTTTGAAATGCAATTTTAGGCACAATCAAGTCATGGTTGACTCTCTTTTCGTAGCCCACCTCTACTCCGTGTGAGTGTTTGCTTGAAGTTTGGAGTAAGCGGAGAGCAATACGAATTGATCTGTCTGAAGAATCAAGTGATTTTATCGAATTGAGATCGTCATTGAATGGAACATAATGTATCGAAAGGGTTTTCTGGTGGTACAAGATCCCAATGGCACGTACTGGAGGAAGGTAGAACGGCGTCTCTTCTGCCGACTCAATATGAGGAATATACGAGATCAACACATCGTCTTTATCTTCACCAGACATAACCAAACATGTTTGGTTGATAATATGATCTTTATAAGGGTTTCTTGGTATTATTCGTCTCAAGATTTCATACTTTGATTTGAGTTTAAGACTTGAATCTGCCAAGTTGATTTGTTTAAAGTCTGTGTCATCCAAGTGTCTTGTTAAAATTTCATTATTCTCATCATTACTCGTTGGAAACTCCGGGAATTCATTAATTAGCTTGCTCACAAAGCTGGTTACACCCTTTTCTGCGTCGTAAAAGTTTTCTTTCAAGATATCTGCTCTCATGATGACAGTTGAGTTTATATTAGGGTTTTTGATTAAATTGAGCATCGCATCTTCAAAGTGCTGAGGACTGAACAGAACTTCTGTCAGGTAAATGGGCACCCACAGCAGACCCAATACTGACTGTTCTTGTACCTGGAGTTTTAACTGGGGGACCTCCTTTGTTCTTTTAGATCTCATGATGAGTTAAAAAAATCGAAAAAATTCAAATTTAAAGAGAGTTTTAGTTACTGAGTATTGGTTTTGGTTTAGTGAGGTGAGTAGTTGTACAGTATTTTAGAGGTGGATACTGTAGTGGTATTTTGTAGTGGTATCTTGTAGCGAGATAGGAATGGTGTCTTAGTGGATTTTCTAGAGTGACTTGTCGTGTGCTCTTTTTGCATCCATTATAATTATGAATAACAGTTACATATTAATGATGATTCCATAAAAAATAGTGATGATTTCATTAAATATTAATGATGATTTCATTAATTTTAGCGGTAACTATTCATTAAATATTAGTGATGATCCACTAAATATTAGTGAGATTAAATAGTGGTAGTATTAAATAATAGTAAGTTTATAAAGTATTATCAAACTCACTCTAAACTCTAATTCAACAAACTCTCAATCTACACTAAATCTAAACTATTAATTCCTATATCCTATACCAAATGTGAACCAGCTCACGAATCAAAAATCAATAAAATAACCATCACTAACATCCGTATACTTATGACTCTTATAACAATAATGACACTTGAACGTATCCATTCCCTTGTTTGAAAGCTGCCATACACTTTCTCTCAAAGTAACATGCTGACACAAGTTCAACACCACCAAAGGACTCTGACTAGCCAATCCGTCGTTGGATTTCTTACGCTTGTGTCTTGGTTGGGGTACGAGAAACTCGGAACTATCAGTAATAGGAATCAATTGCTCCTTCGAAATAGGACAAATAAATATCGAATGAAAGTTGAAAAGAAACCTGTTCGAGTCCGGTAATTGAAATGGTAAGTCGTATTGATATGGTGCAGTCAACATTTCCTCACTCAGGAATTTAGCAGGAGCATCTTCGGAAAATGAAAGTCTTTGCATTCTAGTTTGAATCTTCTTATACTTGTGGAAACTAGGCAAGTAAATGAAACCCGCAAGTAAACTCTGGAAAAGTGAAGAATCATTCGAGAGTTTCATATCCTTACAATATTCAGAAATAAATTCAGTCGTCAAGTTAACAAATAACGACTGATTACTGTTGATATCTCTGAAATTCTCCAAAAGCTCGTAAACGTACTTGGACTCATTACTATCTTTCTTTGTCTTGTGGAATTGAAAGTCGGCTTTCAATTTTCTGAAGAAATCGTTGATCATGCTATTCATGTGTTTTTTCGAGTACGAGTCGTCATTAGCGTCAGTGTTATCCATTTGAACCACCAATAAAGTTATGAGCGGAGCAATGACGTCCAAGTAGTCCTGGAAGAATTTCGTGAAATTATCTTTAGAATACAAGTACGCCTTTAATGAATTCTCCAACGAGAAAGTACCGTTTCCATTCAAAAGAAGAATAAATTGAAGCAAATGGAACTTGAATTCGATTTCGTTATACTTTGGTTCGACGGGTTCAGGCGAGGGGCTATCGATAAGTGAGGATTTATTACCATTTGTCTCGAGTTCATTACCAACTCCACTATTATACTTATCACGGAACCAGTCCAATGCTAAGCTGAGATCATGGTCAGTCGTCACCTTATCAACTATAGTTTTTAACTGTTCAAACTTCTTGAGATATTTCTCATCTATGGAGTATTCAGTTGAAAGTTCTTTAGCAATGTCATTAACAATGTCACATTGGCCAATCTTGAGTAAATGCAATATTATAGATTTAATGAGTAAATCACGGTTGCTGAACTTGGACCGATAAACTTCATTTGCTTTCTCATTTCCTTCTGGTATTTTGTCTATGCTGATAGGGAGACTATTCAAATTTAATGGGAAAGTATAAGCTTCATCTAAGTTTATGGTAAAGGAAGGGTTATTTAGTAAATTCTTTTGAAATCTGTTAATACCTGAGTTATAACCTTTCAAGTGAGTGATTGAGTTCTTGTACCAAGAGCTTGATAATTTGTCTAGAGAGTCTGACCGGGGCAGTGACTTAAGGTTGGGTTGTGGCTGTTGGTTAAGTTTGAGTTTCACTTGTGACTGCTCGTTAAGGTTGCTCTCTTGAGACTGCTCTTCAATATTCTCTTGTAACAGCTCTTTAACATTCTCTTGTGACTGTTCTAATTTATCTGTCTCAATCTCAATATCTTGTGACTGCTCATGTTCAAGCTCAATTTGTAATGAAGCCTGAATAGACTTGAGTTCTTGTAAAAAGTCATTGGAATCATTAAGTAATGCTTGGAGATTGGTGTTTCCGGCACTCGTAAAGTCCTGAACCTCTGAAGTTAGAGTATCGAGGAGGGACATGGAGCGTTAATGATCTTAATTCGAAATCAAATCCCTTATACTATGTATGTTATGTAAGAAATGTATATTTATTATGTAATAATTATGGAGTACCATTGAGATTAACCTATTGGAAGTTGAATAGGGAATTCACGTTAACGGTGAAGTTGAGTCCAGTAGGAGATCCACAATACTGAAAGTTAATTAAAAGTGGATTAACTATCTCGAACGTTAATCCAAAAATGAATATTATACTGGAGTTATCGGATAGTAACATGGAAATGCAATATAGTCAAGTATTCCCGTTTAACACAACCTCACTCAAATCTCAATCCCCTTTCTTATATATATCCCCCTCTTGTATGTAATCTCCCTCTTATATATAATCTCTTATATATAATTTCTTATATATAATCTCTTATATATAATCCCTCTTATATCTTATATATCCAAATAATCTGCCTTCACTAACAACTCCAACGCTAAATGAGTAGGTATATTGAATTCAGGTATATTCCCACTCTCTACCTGATCTTTATACTTATAATTATAATATAAATATTCAACAATTGTCTCCAATATATCACCTTCCATTTCTAAGTTGATCTTTCCAGTCTTTCCCTCTTCAAACCCGTCTGTACTTCTCAATACTGAAGATATCAGCGCGACTTCTTTCAGTATAACAAATTTGTGATTATCTGAGGAAACAAGTGTGACATATTGAGTCATGTTGAGTTGGGTTAGGCCTTTAGTCGCGTCTTTTGAATATTGAATATAATGAATTTAATATGAATATTCTAAATAAAATCTCATATATGATTCTAAATAAAAGTTTACATGTTAAATCACATGACCTATTATAATATATTTACTATATCATTAACGAAAGAATAATTAACAATGATAGCAAATCCCAACTTGGGATGGCAACGTCTACAAGATGTGTATTATACCAATCGTACAATGTATGATAAGTTGAATTGGTCAATTTCTGATCTTTATGCTGATTATAGAGTTAGGATTTCACCAGATGGTACATTGATAGGATTGGCGTCCAAAGCAGCAAAATACCCCAGTTCAATAGATGTATACTCTTTGAGTGGTAATCATTTATGGGCTATGAATTATAATAGTCGACCTGAAGATCATGTTATTGATTTTGCTTTTAAGGATGAGAATTTGTGTGTTGTTCTTAATAAGTCAAGAATTAGATATTACTATGATTTTAAAGGGAATTTCAATGAGTATAATTATTTGGAGGAGAGTATTATTTTAGAGAGTTCAGTGGATGAATTGAGTTCTAATGATTCAAAGAAAGATGAACGTACAATTACAAACTTGGAGAATAATGAGGTGGAGGAAGTTGTGCTAGTGGAACAAATTTCGGTATTTGGTCACTTTTTAGTATTGAGATTGACAAATAAGTTTGTGGTTGTGGATTTGGAAACCTTTACAAATTATCAAATACCTTTAAAATTGGATTCTCTGAAAATTCATCAATTTTCTTTATATTCACAGAAAGAATCAGAATTAACTATTTTGGTTAGTTATGAGACTACAATTTTATCATTTAAAATTGATACTGCTTATACTTCATTTGAGATTACTGATCATTTCTTGACAGATGGGCCATTTACCAGTATTTCGATATCACCAAATGGACAACTTGTATCGTTGTTCAATGAGTCAAGTTCAACAATTTACATTATTAACAAAACTTTTGATCGAATTCTTTTGGAGTACAGCACCAGTACCGTACTCAGTAAACCATACCAGATAGAATGGTGTTCGAATGATGCAATTGTGATGTCTTTAAAAGACGAAATAAAGTTAATTGGACCTTCTCAACAAAGTATTTCATTCTTTTACGACTTGGAGGATGAAGAATTGGATATTGATTTGAATTCAAAATTAACTGGTGTTACATTTACAATCCCAATTCTCAAAACTCAAACAGATGGTTTGTTAGTTTTAAGTTCTACAGGTACCAGTTTCATAAGTAAAGTGCCTGAATCTGCCAGACAATTGTTTGAGATTGGGTCTTCTCATCCTGGGAGTATTTTATTGGACTGTATCGACAAATTGGCTACCAATTCTTCTAAGGCAGATACAAACATTTCATTGTTAAATTCAGACAAAACGTTGGAGTATGCCATTGATTCGTGTTTGAGTGTGGCATTGTATGAATTCAACCACTACTGGCAAAAGAAAGCCTTGAAAGCTGTTTCCTTTGGAAAAGCTTATAGTGATAGTTATGATGCTAAAAAGTACCTCAAAACAGTAAACACAGTCAAAGTGTTGAATCAGTTGAGGTCTCTGGAAATTGGCCTTTATTTAACATATGATCAATTGGATAACCTTGAATGGGAAACCTTTATTCAGATGTTGTTAAGGAGGGATTTGCATTTATTAGCGTTGAAGATAATCGATATGTTGTCTATTGGTCATTACAAGAATCTTATATACATTCACTGGTGTTGTTATAAGATTCAAAAGGAGTCGAGTTTGTCTGATATCGAGTTGTTTAAGATTGTATCTACAAAGTTGTTACAATTGAAACAGAGCACCACTAATCAAAAAGATACCAACCAACCCCAAACCTCAACAATGGATAGAATCTTCGAGACTGCTTACGAAGAGGGTAGAATAAACCTTTGTAAGTTGCTCATCAACTTGGAACCTTCAATTGGTAAGAAAATCAATCAATTCATAAAGTTTAACGAATTTGAATTGTCTTTATTCAAGACTTTCCAATATGGTGATGATGATCTTTCGAGGTTGATTTTGCTTCATTTGCAGGATACGTTACCAATATCCAAATTCTTTAAACTTTTGAACCAAAATGAGTCTAAGATTACAGATACTACAGTTACTGAATTGAACAAGCTTGGACTTGATTATTGGGCTTCAAGTCTGGAGATTTTACCTGTTGATGGAGACTTAATAAGTCAATTCTGGGTGAACTCAATTGGGAAATACAACTCTAAATTGTTGGAAACTTTTTACAAACAAGAAGATAAGATCCATGAATTGAATATTTCGAGATTGGATCTGTTTTTAAATGGAGATGCTAGGAGTGACACCTTTTATTCAGACTACAAATCAAGGTTATTGAAATCAATTAACAGTGCAACCAACTCGAGATTCAGGAAACTTTTCCAGAAAGAACTTGATGTTTTAGAATTACAGAAAACTTTGGGTGATACCTTTATGGAAGACTTTTATAAGGAAAAGTCATTGAATGGTATTTTGGTCAAGTTGATTAAACTCAACCAATTCAAATCATGCTCTACAATTGTCAAAGATTTTAAACTTTCTGAAGAAAATTACTGGCATTTAGTATTGTCCACTTTAGTGAGTGCAAGGGATTTTGACAGTTTGTACAGATTCATAACAGGTACAAGGGCAGGAACCAACCGCAACCAGACTGGAGATAACATCAACTCACCAATAGGATTCCAACCAATAGTTGAGGAGTGTATTAAAGTGAATGCTCCAAAAGAGCATATAGCATTCTACATTAAAAATTGTGTGGAATTGAAATACACTGAACGAATTGACTATTATTTGAAGATTAATGATATTCTTCTGGCATCACAAGAAGCTTTCAGGTATAAGGATTTGAATGTATTGAAGAGGTTATTAAGTTTGAGTGATGAAGATACTAAAAGTAAGATTAATGGGTATATTTCAAAGTTGGGATATTAACTGAATGATTATATTTTAGTGAACCAAGATCTGGTTACATATAAAGTATAACAGTGATGATTATAATGTTACACTACAAGTATAACAGTGATGATTATAATGTTACACTACAAGTATAACAGTGATGATTATAATGTTACATTACAAAGTATAACGGTGATGATTATAATGTTACATTAGTATAACGGTGATGATTATATTGAAAAGGTGTGCTGTGATGACACTAATGACAATCTTTGTTAATCATATTTTGTGAAACGAGAATTCTCAACAATACCACAACTTTCAGCTTCCTCACCAGTCAAATAACCAGGAACTTTAGAAGGGTTGATCACCATCTCCTCTTCTTTTGTTGTTATTACCGACAATTCATGCAATCCAGCAAAAACATCAGATCCAGTTAATTTTAACTTGATTGACGACTTCTCCTCAGATGTCCCAATTGTATCTTTAATTAAAAACTCAGAGTATTGAATAGGAGTTATAGAGGCAAACTCACTAATCACCTCTTCATCTTCATCATCCACTTCAGAAACCTTTTGCTTCCGTTTCAGAACTTTAGTATCTTCAAACAACTTTTCAGATTTGAGTTCACCATCAATAGACCCTTTAAATCTCAAATTAGCTATAGTTTTGAGCTTTTCTATATCTGAGGTCTCTGAAACTTCAGGCTTTTTTAAGGTTTGATGGTTTTCTATAGTACCCAAGGGAAGAGATTCTATGGTAGCATCAGCATATGGTGTCCATATTCCCAAACTATTCCCAAACCTAGAATTTCCATTTAATATATGCATTGATTGTAACAGACTCACTGGTTTTTGATCCTTATCCGTAATAAGTCTAAGTAGATTGTTGGGGTTTTGGGGAAGTGATTTCTCAACCACTTGTAGAATCAAATTTGTAACAATATCGTCACCTGTTGAATGTATTAAGTGAGGTGAATTTAAAGGTATTGCTAAAAAGTATGCCTTTCTAGATGCAATATGAGGTCTAGACGAGTTTCTCGAAGCAGAAACTGATTGTAAGTCAAATACCTGAATTCTAGTGAGAATCAAGGGAAGTTTAGGGTGTTTGCAAACATAAACATACGTCAAGTATAACTTGCTAAGCTCAGTAAGTAAGTTGTCCAAAAATTTGTGAGGAGATATCAGAATGGAAACTTCTTTATCATGAGTATCCAAAACTGTTGACTTAATCCATGGGTAACTGTTTGGTCTATCAATTATCAACTGGCAATCAACCTGTGAAAGTTGTAATAAATTCAAGCCTTTCATCCAATATCGATATACTATCAAGTCTATTAATTTCCTTTTCGAAAGACCAGAACCGAATGATCTCACTGTATCTATTATCTTTTCATTGAGCTCATTCTGTGAAGACACAGATTCGTTAGTGTTATCGAAGTGAGGTTGGGTGTTAATTGACTTTGGCCATACTGAAGTAAGTTCTATGATTGATTTCTTTGGGAGTCGCGATAGTATATTAGTAGTAACTTTACTTGAAAGTACTGGTATGTAGGTATTTGGGAGGACGTTTATCCTTCGATTTCGTTTAGACATGGTAAAAAGGTTGTTAAGTATTTGTTTACTTTTGTGCGTGAAGGTGAATAATTTTAGTGATTTGATTTGGATATTTATTTTGAGTTTAAGAAGATCAAGTTGAACGAGATTATGGTTGTAATGGAGTTAAGTTTGTATAGGAGCTAACTTTGTAATGTTTCAACATTTTGTAAAGTTTTGTAAATGTTTAACAAATTATAGTACTCTCTGAAATTTAGCTTAAAATTATAGGATACAATATAATTTTATATAACTTGATGCTTTAAGATTTAACATTATCTTAAATTTTCAACCAAAGACATTGGATTCTAGGAAGGATCAATTATGATTGCTAATAAGCTTTCTCAACTTTAACCCGGGATCTAATTTGTATTTATACTATATTATATCTATAAATGGAATGGGTGCAAATTCAGCAAAAACGTAGTGATTTTTGGCTGCAATTAGTAAAGACTGAGAACGGAAAGACATTGTTTGACTAGGATTAGGGAGAATATAAAAGACTGAGGGGAAATCATAGCTATGTATAGAAATAACGACTGAGTGGAAGATAGTATTCAAATTGACAATAAAAGTTTCAATCTAAAAAATACGACAATACTATTGACTCTTAATCTAATCATCAATTAAGCAATACCTAGATCTCCTCAAGAACCACAATTGAAACTCTCATGCAAAACTTACATACACACCTACTATAACCTTTCTAACATCCTCCTCTCAATCCCCCTCTCCATACTCCTCCACCCTCCAATCTCCATTTTCAATCACTCCACATGTACGAAAAAAACGATGCGATGCTTTAGATTTTTTTACATCTCATCTCATTCAAGATACTAATTAATCTTGATGTCAGACGAAACCAAGACTGCCGATATAGGCAAGGATGAGAACTTAGATAGAAGAACGTTGTTTGTTCGTTCGATTCCATTTGAGGCCACTTCAGAACAACTTTCGGAGTACTTTTCACAATTTGTACCTGTTAAGCATGCGGTTATTGTTAATGATGAAAACCAGAAATCCAGAGGGTTCGGATTCGTTTCCTTTACCATGGATGATGATACATTGACTGCTTTGGTTGAATCTAAAAAGACCAAGTTCCAGAACAGATATTTGAGAGTTGACATTGCTAAAAGAAGAGAACGTAAGGATAGAGATGGTAATAAAGAAACCAAGCCAAAGAGAGAATTTGCACCTGTTGAAAAGAGAAGAGCAAGACTTATTATCAGAAATATTCCATGGACTTGTAAGGATCCTGAAGTTTTGAAGAAGATATTCTCTAAATATGGAGCTGTTTTTGATGCTTATATTCCCAAGAAGACTGGAGGACAGATGCGTGGGTTTGCATTTGTTACTATGAAGAAGCAAGCTGCTGCTGAGAAGGCTGTTAAGGAGTCTAAGGGGCTTAAGATTGATGGTAGAGAAGTTGCTGTTGATTTGGCATTGGAGAAGACCAAATGGGAGCTTGTAAAGGATGATAAGGAAAAGGAAGAGAGTGAAAAGGAGGAGAGTGAGGAGGAGAGTGAGGAGGAGGATGAAGATGATGATGAGGAAGAGAAGGAAGAAGAAGATGATGAGGAAGAGAAGGAAGAGGATGATGAAGAAAAAGATGAAGATGACTCCGATGACGAATTTGACAAATTAAATGAAATCAACCCAGATGATGAAATCGAAGAAGAAGAAGAAAAACCTAAAGCAAACAAACAAGAAGCATACTCGGTATTTGTTCGTAATATACCATACGATGCCGATGAAGAATCCTTGAAGGAACACTTTACTAAATTCGGTGCTGTTAAATATGCATTACCAGTTAGAGACAGAGAAACAGGATTAGCTAAAGGATCTGCATTTGTTGCATTTTACAATGAAGATTCATATAATGACTGTTTGGATAATGCCCCAACCACTGCTTCTACTTCTGTTTTGATTGCAGACGATGTTTCTCCTGCTTATGTTTACCAAGGTAGAATTTTATCTGTTAGTGCTACTGTTGATAGACAATCGGCAGGTAGACTTGCTGAAAGAAACTCCGAAAAGAGGAAAGAAGCCTTGGGTAAGGGAACCGGAGACAAAGATAAGCGTAGTTTGTTCTTGTTGAATGAAGGTAGAGTCACTGCCAACTCCAAATTGGCACAATTTTTGACTCCCACCGATATTGAGATGAGAGAAAAGTCTTATAAATTGAGAGTGCAGCAATTAAACAAGAACCCTACATTGCACTTGTCGTTGACGAGATTGGCCATTAGAAACTTACCTAGAGCTATGAATGCGAAGGCATTGAAAGCATTGGGACGTAAGGCTGTTGTTCAATTTGCGACTGAAGTCAAGGAGGAAAAGAGACAACCATTATCAAAGGAAGAAGTCAACCGTTCTATCAAATTAAAGCACGAATTGAATGAGTTAGAGGCCAAGGAAGGTGTTGAAGAGAGCGACAGCAAGAAGAAGAAGGCCAAGCACAAGGGTGTTGTGAAGCAAGCCAAGGTTGTTCAAGAAGTCAAGGGATCTGGTGAGACGGGACGTAGTAGAGGGTATGGTTTCATTGAATTCAGAGACCACAAGGCTGCTTTGATGGGATTGAGATGGTTGAATGCTCATGAAGTGAGTATTCCTGAGATTGTGGAAGGTTTAACTGACGAGGAGAAGCAAGTTGCTGAATTGGAGGGATTATCTAAGAGAAGATTAATTGTTGAATTTGCTATTGAGAATGCTCAAGTTGTGAAGAGAAGAAGAGAGAGAGTATTCCATTCGCGTCTTAGAGACACTGAAGGTGATAAGAAGGATGGTAAGAGGAATGACAGAAAGAGAAGAAGAGAGGATGATGATGACTCTAAGAAATCGAAAAAGAGAGGACCACAAAGAAAGGGTAACATGAACAAGGGACCTAAGGAAAAGAAGGAGGACACTCAATCTGGACTTTCTAGTGAAGTTAAGCAAATTATTGGATTGAAGAGAAAGAGAAGAAAGGGTAAGAATTAGTTTAATATAAAATTGTAAAGAGGATAAATAGTGTAGTGAAGGATGAAAGTACATAGTGAACTACGGGAAGGAGTATACATTATCTAAATGTGAATACTAGTTTTGTATTATAAAGTTATCTAAATGTTTATATAACTAGCTTTGTATAAAAAAGTAGTTTAATTGTGAGTACTATTGCATTATAAAGTGATCTAAAAGTGAGTACTAACTTTGTATAACAATGTAGTAATCTAAATGTTAGTACCAGCTATGTTTTATAAAGTTTAAACAAATGTGAGTATATTCTTATAATAAAGTAGTAATCCAAAATGAATAGTTAAATGTTTGCTATGAATTTGTCTAAAAATCAGTAATGAAGTATAGTAATCTAAAAATCAGAAAGAAGTAAAGTACCGTAAACTTTAGTAAAGAAGTGAAGTACCTTAATCTCAGAAAGAAGTAAAGTACCCTAAACTATAAAAGTGAAGTCCTTATTCTAATAATCAGAAAGAATCTACACTTAAATAAATACATGTAGTAATCTAAGAAGATACATTATACAGCTCGAGCAGAAAGAGAAATTAATAGAAGCGGGAGCAGGGTCACTAAAAACTCGTCATAATTCATTATTATTGTCAATGAAACTGGTGAGGAAGCTCACAAAAAGTAATCACTTCTTTGTTGCTTGTTGTTGTTGTTTTTCACCATCAAGTCACCGTCCTGGACGGCACTAAAAATCTTGAAGTTTGGCGATAAGTCTTCGTCCACTTGCATCACACTAGCAACGTTTCCGCACCTATAACAATAATTTGGGGCCGACCAGACGGTGACAACGTCCTTTTCTTTAAAATGGTAGCGGAACCCCTCCATCACCAACTGGTGCGCTCTTGCAATCAAGCTCAAGTTATTGATATGGTTGAATTCTCTGCTGACTCTCGAGCCAAACAACCATCCGGCACCACGCGGCGACACGGCCCATGTATCGACATTGTCCGGGTCGGACCAAACCAAGTCACAGAACCCACCCTCATGTGGGACCTCTTGGGCTCTGCTCAAAACTCTAATCTGGTCCAACATCCTGATTTCTGGAGATAAACCTCCGTGAACACACAAGATCTTACCGTCTATTATAGCTGCCAAAGTTAAAAAGTCAAACACCTGACAACAGTACTTCCACACGGTGGTGGACCCGTACTTGGTCAAGCACTCTTCGTAGAACCCATAAACCTGGGTGATTTGTCTGGATTCATGGTTACCCCTAACCAAGGTGATTCTGTGAGGGAACTTGACCTTCAAAACCATCAACAAGGTAAAAGTCTCTAGCGAAAAGTAACCTCTGTCGACGTAATCGCCCAAGAAGATGTAGTTGGTGTTGTTATCTTCCGAGGGCAAGCCGCCGGATGTTCTGAACAACTCAAGCAAGTCATGGAATTGACCGTGGATGTCACCGCAAACAGTGACTGGCGACTGCACCGGCTGGATGTTGGATTCCTCCATAAGCAACTCTTTCACGAGTTCACACAACTGCTTCATGTCCGACTCGGACAATGCAATACACTTTGTGATTTGTTCCAACCACTGGTCTGGACCTCGTTCTGACATGGTATAATGACAAGGATAAAGGAAAAAGGTATTGGTTGATTCTGATTCCAGAAAAGGATCTAACTGTTAATGTATGATGTGTCTTCTAACCTGTCAACGCGGGTTGACTGTGATTGTTGGTTAGAATAGACCTGATAAGTATTTGTAACAGTCGTTGATCCTTAGAAAAAAAAGTTGGCATGTGGATTTTGTCATGTGACTGGCTAAGGCGATGTTGAGATGATTGGGAGATTAGGAGATTAGGGGGACTATGATAGGATTGAGAGTATGAGAAATGGGTGAGATGGGAGCAACTTTAGTAAGAACACCACCAACAACTTCTACTTTAAAACAAGATTTATAATTAAATATTTTACTGGTGATGTTGACCATCAAAAGTTTTCAAATTTTTTTTTATCTCTAAACCAATGATGAAAGGTAGAACGAGCATACGCTCTCTCTCTAGAACTTTGAATGTTAGATATTCATCCACATCACCATTGCCATCATCTCCAGAGATGAAAACGGGGACTTGGGCAAAGGGAACCGACAATGAAAATGGATCTCTTACCAGAGATGTTGTTGGTATGACCAAGAGAATCGCCGAATCTTCACAACCACCATTACAAATTGCAACTCACTACGCTAAACACTTATCTCCACGTGAAACATACGATGCTTTTGACTTTTCTTACAACAGAAAGCTCATGGATCAAAAGAACAAATTAACCACCTTGAGTGATCCATTTGAAAGAACAGGCATTGATCCAAAGACTTTATACTGTATGCCAGATATATTGTCCAAATTCATAACAAGTACCGGTCAAATTTTACCTAGAGCTATTACTGGATGTAATGCCAGGAACCAGAAGAGATTGGCAGATGCCATTAAAACAGCAAGAGCATGTGGATTATTGTCTAGTACGCATAGACATGAAAAGTATCTTCCGTTTAGGAATTTGTAAGAATGGAATGTGAATATGTTCAGTTGAATGTTTGAATGTTGAATGTTTATTTAGCTAAGTTTAGCTACAGTTCGTTTGAATTGGCCTTTAATTCAAAAACTGAAATAACTGAAATCTTTAATTCAGTTAATTTAACTGAATTTAACTGAATTAACTGAATTTAACTGAATTTAACTGAATTTAACTGAATTTAACTGAATTTAACTGAATTAACTGAATGTTAACTGAATGTTAACTAAATCTTTAACTGAATGTTTAACTGAAATCCTATCATTGAACATCTTACCTAAATCAACTCATAATTAGGGTCCAATATATCTTGTCCATAGTAAAACTTGTAGACTGCACATAAACCGTACGATTTTCAGTTGCTGGCGCTGATCTTATTCGTCATTCGCTGAAAATATAAAAGGCACGAAATCCCCGAAATTCTAAATCAGCAAAACGAAATGTACGCCCAAGTTGCCAGAAGATCAATTCAAAGAACCGCCGTAAGACAATTCTCTCAGACCAGAGTTGCACGTACCGATATCGGTAAGGACTCTTTCTCCGAGAAGGAAAAGGCTCAGGAGAATGTCTACATGAAGAAGAAGGAGGCCGAGCAATTGAAGCAGTTGAGAGAAAAGGTTGAGAACCAACAGAAAGCAATTGATGAGTTGAAGGAACAACTCAAGAAGAACTAAGTTGGATGGAAAGATCCTTCATTATATAGGTTAGTTTGAGGGTGAACGCCCCAGATTTGTAAGGCTCAATATACGATTGCCCAATTGAGTAGTAACATAAAAGCCGGGAAAATGTAACCGAATTATAAAAGAGAGCAACTTTGGAGAAGAGCAGAACAGTATGAGCAGTCCAGTTCCCGCTGATTTGCGGACCAACGACGAGGACTTGCGTTTAGGTCGAGTGTATTCTACGCCTCGGGTTTTCAGTAACTCTATTAGAGCTCCTCGTATTCGATTACCATATGAGCAGCCTCGCGGGAGTTGGCGTCTGAACCCGCAAACAAGAGAGAGTTCACAATCTCCCATGCTGAGTGAGAGTTCGGCAAGTTTCCGAACGTCTCGTAGTACTGTCTCGAGGGCTAGTGAAAGCCCTAGTCCTACGCCTCCTCCAGCACCAGCCCCACAAGTTTCTCAGATTCCACAAATCCCCAGACAACGTGATCTTCCAAGTTATCAGAGTATCGAAAATGATATCACTTCAAATGAAGTGCCCCCCTACAGAGAGAGTCTTCACAAGTATCTTGATTTGGTGTCTTTCGACCCCCGTTACAATGTGCCTGTACTCCGAATAAATACATCCTTGGTTAAATCGGACAAATTACTACACAAGTGCATTCGAAAAATGACCAAATGCAATATGATACCTAGTGAGGTCGATTTGTGGAAGATTACTCAAGTTGACGATTCCATTTTCTTCCAGGTTCTTCCGCAGCTCCTCCATCCTGAAGAAAGAAGACGCAACGAGCGTCGCGAAGAAAGAGATTTGGAGAGAGCTTTAAGATTATCATTATTGGAAACCTACAATAACCATTTATCATCGATACTCGACATCCTGTCGCATGCAAATTACTCGGGGTTCAGATATAACCCTGCAAATTCAGATATACCCACTGTTGTTCCTCCTGGTGAGAATACTAGACAATCATTTGTTATTTAGAGTTGTTTAGAATTGTTTTAAATAAAAGTATTGTTTTTGAGATAACGAAGCGGAATGTAAAATTTGCAACCACGAAAAATTTGCAACCACGCAAAATTAACAATGAAGGGATGTTGATTTTGTATTCGTATATGGATGTGGGGTGATATATATTGTGGTATTGAGTGAAATATGAAGAAGCACCTGAAATATCACATAGGGTAGTCAATAGGAACAAAAGCACCCTATAAATGTTAAGAGTCGTTTCAAGCTTCTCTGACTGATTTAGAATCTGTTAAGAGGAGATTTTTCATATCAAAGTGATAACATGAATGGTTTCAAACATTGGTGTTCAGTTTATAATTTCACAGATATCATTTCAGATATTAACGTATATCAAAACGTATTACAGAAATTAACGTACAGAGATTAATGTATATCAAAGATTATATTATATCAGAGATTAACGTATATTTAAGAGATCAATAGTTTTCAGAGATCAATAGATTTCAGAGATCAATAGTATACTTCACTCAGACCCTGTATTGTATTCCCCATGAAGAATCAAATTCATTGTTCAGTCCAAAATTATCACACCACATACTCAACCATAAACCAAATAGCAACCTTTCATCAAATTTTGACGGAAACAATACTCTATCTATCCCTCTTTATCATTCTCCACTCTATAATCTATTCTCACTCTAATAATCTAATCCCATCCTAATAATCTATTCTCTAGTAATCAAATAACCTTATCATATTTGCACCCAATCACATGACCACCTCTCATACAAAACCCATTTTTTCCATCAAAAAACACCAGAACCATGTCATCGATACAAGGGTTCACCAAGATCTCCGAGGAAATAAGTCGGACCAAAGTGCTCACCAATCCCTACGGCCCCAACCCATCCGACTACCTCTCGAATGTGGCCAAATTCCAGATTATCGAATCAACTCTTCGTGAAGGAGAACAGTTTGCAAACGCCTTTTTCAACACCGAAACCAAGCTTAAAATTGCCAAAGCGTTGGATGACTTTGGTGTAGATTACATTGAAGTTACCTCACCATGTGCATCGGAGCAGTCCCGACGTGATTGTGAAGCTATTTGTAAACTTGGTTTAAAAGCAAAGATTTTGACTCATATTTCGTGTCGAATGGAAGACGCTGAGATTGCAGTACAAACTGGAGTCGACGGTTTGGATATAGTCATCGAGCCATCGCAATTCAAAAGCAAGTTACAAGTTAGAGACGAAGTTGTTGAGGTTATTGAATATATCAAATCGAAAGGAATCGAAATGAGATTCTCGTCTGAAGACTCATTCAGATCGAATTTGGTGGATTTGCTTCACATTTACAAACTTATTAATGATATTGGAGTTGACAGAGTAGGGATTGCAGACACGATAGGATGTGCTAATCCAAGGCAAGTTTATGAGTTGGTTCGTACGTTAAAGTCTGTTGTTGGGTGTGAAGTGGAATGTCATTTCCATAATGATACTGGGTGTGCGATAGCAAATGCGTACACTGCTCTTGAAGCAGGAGCGAAAATGGTTGATGTTTCAGTTTTGGGAATTGGAGAGCGTAATGGAATCACTCCGTTGGGAGGGTTCATACTGCGTATGATTGCAGCCGATCGTAATTATGTTTTGAGCAAGTATAAATTGCACAAGTTGAGAGATTTGGAGAACTTGGTGGCTGAATCTGTTCAGGTGAATATACCGTTTAATAATCCTATAACTGGATTCTGTGCCTTTACACACAAGGCTGGACCTCACGCAAGAGCAATATTGGCCAAGCCAACAACGTATGAGATCTTGAAACCTTCTGATTTTGGACTCACGAGATATATACATTTTGCCAACCGGTTGACTGGGTGGAGTGCGATTAAATCTCGTGTGGATCAATTGAATCTTCAGTTGACTGATGAGCAGTGTAAGGATGTGACTGAGAGGATCAAGAAATTGGGAGATGTTCGTCCGTTGAATATTGATGATGTTGATTCGATTATCAAGAATTATCATGCTGACTTAGCGTCTCCGTCGCCTGATTTTGGTGCTAGAATTGAAATGGATGGTCCACTGGTGAAATTAGAGCCAACACAGAAATTGGTACAACCTTCTGAACCAGTGCAAAAATTTATACAACCTGAACCAGTGCAAAAAACCATACAACATTCTGAACCAAGCAGACCACAGCCAATCCTCAAACAAAAGGAGCACCAAAATTCAGTGAACTCGGGAGTGGAGTCGAAACCGGAACAAAAACCAAAGAACACAGAAAAGCAAACTTCACTGATACAGAATACAGAACAATCACTGATACAGAAGCAGAACACAGAACTCCAATCACTGATTCAAAAACCAAATCACACAGAACAACCTTCACTGCAAACCACACAGAATACAGAAATCCAATCACTGACAATCAAACATCAAGATGTACCCCAAGCAACTTTTTCAGAGGTTGAAGAAATGTTATCGACAGATATTGGAATTGACTTGGGGGGACTGATGGCAAATATTACAGACGGTACGCCACCACTTGATGCGGAAATGGGTCTGCTACCATTTTTTGTTGACGACTTTGATCAGTTTGCCAATTTAGAGACCGGACCCGACCCCAACCAAGAGATAGACCAGAAAGAAATAGACCGGGCACTCGAGCAAGAACTTAAAGAGCTCAATGATGTGTTCAATGGGGATCTTGACACGTTCAAAAAGGGGACGGTTTCGGAGATGGATGAAATAGAGCGGTTTTTAAACTTATAGAGTGGGTAATAGATAAATGAGAATGTAAAAGTAAGGAGTGTAGTAATAGAGTTGAAATGGAAGTGAAGTTTGATTGGTCTAGAATGGGAGTGGGCCTAGAATAGGAAGAGTATTTATTATGGTACTATGGCTAGAAAATGAATAGGCCTAGAAATAAAAGAATTGACCTATAAATGAAAGAGTAGTATGACTTTTATTATGCTGCATGGCTAGAAAATGAGAGTGTAGGTTGGCCTAGAATGAAAGACTGGGTTGACCTATAAATGAGAGAGTAGGTTGACCTATAAATGAGAGAGTGGGTTGACCTATAATGAAAAAATTGATTAACCTAGAAATAAAAGAATGGGTTAACCTAGACCTACAAATGAAAGAATGGGTTGGCCTAGCAATGAAAGAATGGTTGACCTAGAAATGAAAGAATCGACCTAGAAATGAAAGAATCGACCTAGAAATGAAAGAATTCACCTACAATTAAAAGAATTAACCTGGAAATGCGCAAACTAGTTTGGCCTAGAAAATGCGCATATTATAATATTGCCTTGCAACAACCATTATAAAGTGATTATGCTAAGATTATCTCACTAGACTGATAAATAGGGCAATACAAAAACGTACAATCTCATGAGAATTATGTACCTTATGGGTGCAATATGTATCATAGAAGATTGAATATGTATTAAACCATGATATCTATAATTCATGTTACATTAAAAATGAGGCGAAGAATTATTTATCAAAACAATAGTCTTGGACCCTCAAAAATCAGAATACAGAATTGATCTCAAAAGGGAATACAAGAATACAGAATAACAGAATAAGAACAGAACAGAAGAAGAAACTCATCACCGGACCTTCCGGTTGCTAAGAAGTCAGTCATCTCCTTTATATTACGTAACTCATCGCACCTTTATCCATTTTACTCATAACCTCCTCTTGACTACATCATCATATGCCTTTACATTAATTAACCATAACCAATACATTTTCCTCGTTGGCCCATGCCAATCGCAGACCAAGTCTGCATGCTCATTGATATGTCAAAAAGACTGGATCATTCAATATCAATTTCCCCCACTATATCACCCAATTCAATTATCAAGTTCATTATATTACCACAATCCAACTATCAAGACTCTGTTGACTCACAATCCAATCAAAAACAAAACTAACGCCACGATACCAAACAATATGGCCATACCAATACACGACTGAAACGCCTTGTAATTCTTCCCACTATCAATGCTGACTCCAGTCGAAGTTTCTCTCACGTAGATCACTATTGAAGCGCTCAAATTCACACATGCAATAAGCGTAGTGATAAGCTGCGCCGTGGTGTACACCATTATAAGGTCGCTTTTATATATACTAATGATTAGCTGGTGCACATTGACCCGTGTTCCTCTAATCTCACAGATTTTTAAAGTAAATTTTGCGAAAAACGTTTGGATTGTTTGTGCCTGCACGAAGAGAAGAGGTTGTGATATTTCGGGGGGATTATTAAAAGTAGGCGGGTTACAAGCGTTACTGCGGTAAGTTACCAGTTAGGGAATGAAGGGTTGAGTTAAGGTTGAAGGATAATTTTAGTTGGACGTTGACGAGTTTGTGGGACATGGATTTTTGTTCACGGGACGGGGTTAATTTTTCACGTACAATACGGCTGGCGCGCCTTGTTGTCATTTGGGGACCTGTACGCCAGTTTGTGAGGAATTGCCGAGTAGCGACGCTGACGTCAACGTCTCGTATTTTCCATTCGTCAAACCTCGGTTACGGTTACGCCAGCAGCTCATGCTTGTGGTGTCCCCAAATTTGTAGACACTAAAAATCGCGTTAACTTTTTTTTTTTACTTACACGACACATAGCTGTTTGTTTTGAGTTCAAATATACAACAGACATGTTAGATGCTATTGAGCAGCAGCAGTTACGTGCTCAGCGGAGCAAGGACGACTTCGCGTCTGCCGTCAGGGGAGCTAATCATAAAGACAGGGACGAACCTTCGCCCCAGTCACAATTTTCGCAGTCTCCAGTTTCGCAGGTTCAGGTTCCCCAGAGCCAGGTTCCTAAAGTTCAGGTGCCAGTAGCACCACAACTGGTACCACAAGTACCACAAGTGGCGCCACCACAAGCACCTCTTGCGAAACATCACCATATCCAAGCTGCAACACAACAACGAGCTCAACAAGCGCCTAGATCGCAACCACCACAAACCCCTAAGCAACAACCAAAACACGTCCAGGCGCCGATCCCACCACCAGTACGTGAAATCCGTCAGGCTCTCCCTCAAATTGAACAGGATCCCTTGGACTCTTCCTTCCAAAGACTCTCGTTGGCAATCCCTATAGACCCCGCAAGTTATACTTATATTACGATGTTTTTGTCTAGGGTGTTGAATTTGGAGGAGCCCAGTCAGTTGTTGAGCGAGAGGAAGGAGGATGGTCCGTTGCAGTTGCACGACCCTACGGGTGATATAAATGAGATATTGCCCAATATTGCCGTTCCTAACGATATGTGGTTGGCTGATAATGTTCAGATTAAACACATCAAGGTCAAGACGAATATACTTCAGGAGATTAATAGTATTGTTGACACTGAAATGAGTGTTAGCGATCCTTCTGGGATTGACGAGAACACGCTTACTTACTATGAGAAGTTACTTATTGCGTACAAAGTGTATGAGGTGCCCAACCGGAGTTCTGTGATTGCCACGTATTCTTCGAATATGGCGTCGAATTCGTACAGTACGTTGGATTTCGCGTTGAAGGAGGAGGATAATGAGGATGAGGGTAATGGTATTGACAATATCACTGAATCTGATGAATATGAGGATGCCAAGCTGATTGCACGTACGTCTTCCAACCAATCGTCGAACTCGCAAAAGACGTACAATTCGAGCAATAACAGTAACAACAACAGCAATGGCAGTAATGGGAGTGCCAGCAATGGCAACGCCGCCACCACAAATAATAACAATGGCCACCATTCCTCCTTTTCGTCAAAGAGAATATCGGGAATGGCTCAGAGAAAACGGTTTCTGGCATTGATCGGACTGGTTACCAACAATAACAATCAAACCCCGGAAGACTTGTCGATTTCTGCCACTAATAACTCGCAGCAGCAAACTTCCCCTACGGGCAACGGGACGTTTTTGTATGATGAAGAGAATAAGAAACAGCAAGCTCTTAATTCACTTCTTACGAAAACAAGAATATACAACAAAATTAAGAGACATCGTGAAAGTGCGTCTTCCTTCACTTCCAACTTGTCACTTCTGTCTTCAAGTTATAGCAACAGAAACAGTATTTCTACTACAAACACAACGTCTTCGAACTCTTCGCGAAGGAGATCCAATTCAAGTTATTTAATTAGCCCTCCTGACACGAGTGAGATTAAATTTTTCCCATCCAACACAACATCCTCCGCAAGTTCTGTCACCTCCACCAATGGACTTGCCTCTCCAATTGCCCTGATCCCTATACTTTCGCCATCTCAAAAAGTGGACAACAGAAAAGTCAAGTATGATTATTACTTACAGTTGGCAAAACTTCTGGAAACAACTGATAGAATTATCAACTTTTCTCTTCGCAACGAGAGAGAAACAATAACGCTTAACTCCAAATTTATGAGATTCCTTGAATTTATCAAAAGGAAGATATTAAAATTTGTTATCATTGACGTTTTCCAGATGATTGTTGATTACGCGCAATTGAGAGCTTTTGATTTGTTTAATAAGTATTAAAGTGTTAATCCAGCTTAGTTCTGGCTAATAATGAGTCTTTTACGTTTAATTCTCTATAGACTATGATTTTTGATCGCCTAATATATATTGCAAGAAGAGAACTTGCGTTTGATTATTATAACTCCTAAAGAATTGAGTGAAATTACAGTACTTGAAAATTAAAGTACTTGAAAATTACAGTACTTGAAAATTACAACACTTGAAATTACAGTACTTGAATATTACAACTTGAGACGTTTCATGATAGTTTATTAGCCAAGCAACTCTTAAAGATGAATTATCCATTCTACATAGACGCCAAATTTGTTGCTTACTTCATACTCTTATCTTGGATTTCGCAGCCATTTCTTAAAACATCACAAAACTTAATCCGAATTAGTGAAGGTTGAAACTCAAAATAGCACAAATTGACGTTTCATAGCGTTCTATTTAACCTAAACTAAATTTAGCATTACAAGTCAGTTTTGAACACGAGAATGAAGTGATGTTCGTAGTCCTTCAAGTTTCAGGATCTTCATAGTTTACAATATATGGCGAAAACCTGCAGATACGAATTTTTACCAGGTTGATTTAAGTGATAAGAACACAGTTTAAGCCATACTACTGAGTACTTACAACGTGGTAGATTGGATAATAGAGTAGTGATCCCACAGAATAATCGATGAGGACTTTGGGATTCAATTGAGTTCTTAAGTTCAATTATCTGTTACCAAAGCTCTTTAAGAAACGCGAACAAGTTTCACCTCTGAATTCTGATATACTTCAATTTGTTCTTTAAATAGTAGATACCCTTCTCACAATCTCAGTCTTTGATATGACTAGTGACATTAATAGCTTTTTGAACAAGTTTTCTCCAGAGGTCCTCGACATTATCTACTCCAATTTGGAATGCAGAGATGTCACTTATTTGACAGATGATCCTACATTTGGACATTTTGCAAGTATTATAACGTACCAATGTATTGCGTTGATTGAGTCAACACAATTCGGGGTTGATTTCAGCTACGAAGTAACCGAAATGACCGTTCCAATGTTCACAGCATTGTTGCAAAATATCCCAGATCTCGAGCCAAAGACGCTTCTCTTTGAAAGCGCAAAAGGCTTGCTTAGCTTCAATAAAAAGCATCCAGAGGTAGTCAAACGCACCAAAAAAATAGAATTCATTCATGCTTTGGATAAAGACGAGGTAGACTCGCTCCATTTTGAAAATTGTATTATCAAACGTATATCCGCTTATGGAAGACAGTATTTTACAAAACTTGATGACTCCAGATTCAACTCATACAGGTTAACAATTTATAAAATTTCGATAAATCTGCCATTGCCAACGCACATTTCACAATTGAGTCTCAAAGATTGTGACAAAGTCGATTTTTCTTTCTTGCCTAAGAACTTGAAGTCTTTGAAATTGAGGAATATAGGTTCGGTACCTTGGGAGCAACTTCCAAAGAGCCTCAACAAATTAAAAGCAGAAGAGTGTTATTCAGACGCAGTGAACATTGAGTATCTTTGTAACTTGAAAAGTCTCACACTTATAGAGAGAGAAAGGAGCTGGAAGGGTACTTTTCCAGAAAATTTGGAATACCTTGAAGCATTGAAAGTTTCGCCAAATCTGTTTATCACCAATCTGAAAAATCTTAAACATCTTAAGATTAAACATGGAGATGGAATTAAAATGAAATTGCCTCCAAATATTCAAACATTGGATATCAAAATTGGAGAATGCGAAGAGAAAGTATTTTATGAGTTTCCTTCTAGCTTGGTGTCCTTGCGTATAAATAGTTATAGTGGTAGTACAGCGTTCGACACTAGAATGAGGTTTCCAACAGGACTAAAAAGACTAGAGATACAAAACTGTGATGGCAGTTTAAATCCATTTCAAGATGAGCTCACTATTCCTTCCGGATTGGTAGAGCTAGCTTTACGTCAATTAAAGCTTAAAGAGTTCAAGTGCACTAATTTGAACCAGCTCAAAAAATTAAATTTGACTAAGAACGAAATCTCAAGTATTGACTTACCAACCGGATTGGAGTACTTGAGTCTTGAGGATAATCAAATTGCCAAATTAGATTACCTTCCAGAGAATTTGAGAGAGTTGAATTTGTCGAGGAACAAATTTACAAAAATACCTTCAATAATTTCTGATTTAAAGGATTTGGTAATCTTAGATTTGTCTAATAATGCTTTTAAGATTGACAAGGAAGGGTTTAATTTCCCAGAGAGTTTATATCAACTTTCTATGCTGTGTTGTCGGTTGAATGATAAATCATTAGAAAAGTTGAAGTTTAACAACGTACAATATTTGAATTTAATTGTTAACGGTTTGACACGACTTGATTTGGAGAAGTTACCCTCTGGATTGAAACAAATTTTGGTAGATCGCAATAAGCTTCTTGTTCCTGAAACAGTTCCCCACTGGGACGAAGTAACTGAAAAATTGCAACAGCAAAAGAACAGAGTTTATGACTTGAGAGATTTAAAATCAAAACTTCACAGTATTCGAATTGTTCCTGATATTGGAAAAATATATGAGGTTCGACTGGGAAAAAGACATTCAAGGTCAACCTTTTTTACTTATACAAAAGGCAAGGTAATACTTTCAGGGTATGAGAAGGGAGTTGAGATTGGTTTGGATGGGTAGTTTTGTGGCTATTGCATTACATATTGACTATTGACAATTTACTATTTCATATTTACTATGAGTATTGACAATTGACTATTTCATATTAACTTGCACATCACTCTTAACAAGTATGTTGCACACTGTAAGGCTTATTTAGATTTAAAATTGGAAATAACAAGTTTATTCAATACTATTTACTTCTCAAAAGCCTTGTCAAAGTCAGTGAACACAAATCTGTATCTGATATCACCCTTTTCGAATCTGGTCAAAGCGGTGGTGCACGATTTCTCAGAAAGTGGAAGGGTCTCAATCCAAGGCTTCACGTCATGTTTCAAAGCAATGTCAAACATTCTAATTGCCTCTTCTTTGGATCCAACGGCCGAGTTACCAAGCAAAGCAGAGCTGAAGAGGAAACCCAAAGCATTGAAGTCAAACTTTTCTTGGTAGGTAGGAGCTCCCACAACAATGAACTTGCAAAATGGCTTCAAAGCAGTAAAGTACTCGTTCAAGTTGGGAGTGACACCGGAAGCACAGTCAAGCACCAAGTCAAACTGACCTTCATACTTCTTGAGCCAGTCCTTGTCTTCAGAAGTGGCTACAAACTCAGATGCACCCAATTTGAATGCTTCCTCCTTTTTGGCAGAAGTACGCAGGAAGGCTACGACCTTGGCACCAAGGGCACTGGCAAACTGGATTGCCAAGTGGCCCAAACCACCAATACCAATAATACCAATTGTCTTGCCCTTGTGGTCGCCATCAACATGTCTGACCAATGGAGAGAAAACAGTCAAACCAGCACACATCAATGGAGCAGCAATATTAGTTTCCAAACCGTCTGGCAATGGGAAAATAAACTGCTCATTCGCAATAGAGTGAGAGGAGTAACCACCTTGGGTAACGTAGCCATTGAGTGGGTAGTTGTAAGTCATACCTCTTTTAGAGCAGTACTGCTCACTGCCTGACTTACAGAGGGAACACTCTCTGCAAGCAGTGGACAAAGCACCACATCCGACTCTTTGTCCGACCTTGACCGAAGTGACAGCATCTCCGACTGAAATGACGTGGCCAACAATCTCGTGGCCCACCACCAAGTCGTTTCTCCTAAAAGGACCAAAGTTACCATTAAGAGCATGGAAATCGGAACCGCAAACACCACACGCAATGTTCTTGATAACAACATCATGAGGTCCAATCTCTCTTCTCTTGTACTCAACGAGCTTAAGATGAGCCCAGTGGTCGGTGGAGTCGACTCCAAAACCTTTAAAATATTCAGGGACTGGTTCAGACATTGTTCTTGTAGTTGTTCTTGCTGTTCTTGTTGTTGTTCTTGTTGAAAAAACTAGAGACCAATCGTGCGTTTTATATACCCCCTGGATCAGCGTACCTTTTACACTGAGAGCTTTTATTCTCCTCTCAGATAGTATACACCATTATTTGGTTGCAAATTTCAATCGCTTTGTGACGTTTCTGTGCGTCGGGGTTTGTACTGTATATACATTTTGGGCATAGTTAAAGTTTTTTCAGTAGAAGTTTTGTACCGTATAAAGCCCACCGAACGATCAGCACATTTCATAGACCCTTAATGGACTATCACCGAAATTACCTACCATCACTTAGTGGCAATGGCAAATAATGCAAGGACCATATCGTCATAGTGGGTGATCTCCCTCTCCATTGGTTCATAGCATTTGTGCATTACATTCTCCATGTTTCGGGTATTATGAATTCATATCGCAAAAATGATACTTCCGCATTTTTAGGCCGAACAACTTTAATGTTAACGCTTTTCGGGTTTACTTATCAGATCTCCGTGTAATGAGATTGTTTTCACTGAAGCCGACTGGTTGCTCTGTAATTTGCCTTCTGACATCAATATATTTTCTGGTGAACATTCCACCACCTTCTTTCATCATTAGTTATGAAAGAATTGAACCACGTTTACGGGTACATTGTTAAGAAAAGATTGTAAAACTTCACTGAGTAAGAATTAACTAGATCCGATTCAAATATAGAAACTGAACAGAGTTGTTGAGCGCGTGCAGTTTCAATTACATGGTGCCTGACTCACAACTCAGCTATTATAGCGAACCAATAGAGATTGTAATTTTCAGATGGAGTTAAAAAGGCCAGCCGGTTGCGAAAAGGCATTAAACTACTTGTAGCTGCATTAATTATCGGAAAGATCTCTTTTTGCAGAATACGGCTGCGAAAAGGCTTTAAACTACTTGTAACTGCATTGCTTATCGGAAAGATCTCTTTTTGTAGAATAATCACAGTACTCTATATTAAACACACAGTATCACGTCACTCTTCCCGTATTCATAGATCCGATCTTTGTTTGTGGTCGAACTCACAACAGAGTTTACCCCACTAGGAACATTGTCCTCATTAAATTTCAATTTTTGTTCCTAAATCTTGACCAAGCACCGACCTCGCAAATGCTGCAAACCTGCTTACAAATGGACTATGAACACCAGTTTACTGTCAAAGTCAGTCTAGTCTTGAACTAAGTCCGTAGAGCCAGTTTTATTTAATATCCGTTTTACAACTTCAGCATAAACTCTTCGAAAATTGTCGAACTAGGAAAAACCTGAAATTTTAACTTTAGTTGAACATGACTACCATTATGCTTTAATAACCCTTTGAAACAAAAGACATTAATGGAACTGAGACTCGAATCACCACCATTCAACCCTCAGGTTTATTCTGGGAGTTCCAATTTTCTAGAAATTTTTGCAGCCATTTTTTTGGTTGCGAATATTTTCTTTGACATGGGTATTGCAAATTGGATACTAAATTATGCTGAATTAGTGCTCAGCTCTTTATGTTATACACACTCATTATAAATTTCACAACCTAGAAGCTCCGATTACTTAGTTTTGTTCATAATGTACAAATTGACATTTTCATTAACTAGTAAATTTAAAGACTTTCATTTTCCAATAAGAATCCAAACAATCTAAGAAGATGCAATTAGACAATGACAGTAGAAGCAACTAAGTCGTTCTATATTAAGATTCGATGTCGACCATCAAAATAAGAGGAGCTCGAATTATATCCAGCTCTAATGAATCAGCTCTAATATTACAAACCACCTCTAATAATAAATCACCTCTAATATTATAAATCAACTCTAATATTATAAATCAACTCTAATTTTATTTATAGTCCAGTCTCCCTACTTGAAGTAAATCTTGGTATAAGTTAGATTCGTTACCAGTAAAGTCAACAATAATTCTTTGGTCTGATAAAGTCCAAAATACTCTTACATAAAATAAAACTCTTATATATAACCTACTTACACGAACTCAACATCTGCAGAATTACACTCAATAACTGATCATTCTCACACGCAGCAGCTACTCTCTCCTTATCATTCAACTGCTTATTAACTTGATTCTCAGATTGGTGAGTGCCCTCCTTAATCAATATTCTAATTCTGAATCTGGCAGGTAAACATCTTTCCAAACGAACTCGTATACCTAAACCAATCAAAGTGGCTAACGAGCAGTGAGTGATGGTAGGTGTAATCTTGATAAGAACCTCCGACAAGTCTCTCGACTTATCTTTACCATGTGTAACAGTGATATCTGCTAAGTTAACAACAGCCAACTGGGCCAAAGTTAAAGGATGCTCTGGATCCGAAATTGTAGATATAAGATCAAAGATCTCCTGTGCATCGATCTCATCATCTTCAAGCTCATCGGAACTTTCTTCAGTAGATAAGTCAGAATCTAAGTCTGGTAACTCTGTTGGGATAGCATGCGATCTTCTCACCACTGAAAGCGATATAAGTGACTGAGTAAGTTCATTAGTCTTGTCTTTGATATTGAAAGGTTCTTCTGTTAGCCTTGTAGGTAACTTAGATACATCTATAATCGTTGGGTTAGCGTTGATGGGATCAGACATGGTGAGTAATTTAATTTGAATTAATTTTAATCTTTAAATCGCGACATTTAAATAACAAGTATGGAGAACTACGATTCTGGATTGGTCCAACAATTGGCACCATTGGTCAAGGTTCAGGTTCTGGAAAGCTTGAAAGGAAGCGATGCAGTTGATGCTTTAACTAAATGCTTTCAACAGTTCAATATAAATGGTAAATCATGGGATACAAGTATATTGAAGAACCGAATGCTGAATTTCAGGTACTTGATAAACTTTGATTCATTGGACTTTTTAGACAAGTATATCGAGAAGGATCCTTCTGTGGGTTTGTCTCCTTTCCATGTAAAGTCTGATTTGTATCCTAATGGTATTTTGAGTACCAAATGGTTTGATAAGTATATCAAGGAAGTGCCTTTTGTTATTGTTCAGGCGTTTGAATTGAGTTCGGATAAGAGCCAAGATGATAAGTTGGCTGGAGATATCAACTCTTTAAAGTCAAAGTACGAGTCATTGAATATCAAAATTGCTGTGATAATAGTTTCTTTGGAGCCTAATGATGAAGATGATGAAAGAATAATTCGATTGCGCAACTTGACAAGTTTGCCCAAAATGACAGGATTATTATACTTGAGTTCCAATGCTGAGACTTTGAATAGAGATGCGGATTTGGTTGTAACCAGTTTACTTTCAAACTTGAAGTATATGGCAACTGATTTTTATACTGGAATAGAATTCAGGATCAAACATCGTCATAAGAAGTACTACACTTTTCCTTCTAAACCTGCTGAAATAGGTACTGACATAGATATGGCACCTCGGTTTTTGGAAACTAGAAACTTGATAAAGCAAGGGATTATGCATCAATTCATAGATCCTCATAACTTGGAGAGTAGTATTAGGCTTTTGGAGTTGGCGTACCAGAATATGATTGATATAACTGCGGAAACGTTTCCTGAGATAACAGAATTATCTGCACATGATTATAAATTATACTGTCAATTTAGACAGTTGATTGATATTCTTGCGTTTCAAATTGTCCGGGGTCACTTTTCATTGGATCTGTGGATGACAGCATTAAAGAAACACAGGGCGCATTTAGAAAACGTGTTGAGCATTTCACGGGAAAACGAAACGTCTAATGATAACTGGGTATCTATTCAATATGAATGGTTAGCACAATTGATGGAATTGGCAATTCCTTCAAAATCAATAGAAGTTCCTATTGGGAAGACCCGGAATAACACTGGTAAAAGTGTTGGATTCTATGGTGGAGTTCAATTGATGGAGAACTTTTTAGTTAATGTTCCTAATAATTCAACATCCACTTATTTGAGAGCTCTGGAGTACTTGAAAAAGTGTGAATCTTTTGATTTGGAGAAGCGAGGATATTTGTTTAAATATGAAAGTATTGGGTCTTTGAGGTTGCATTCGATAAACCTTTTAGAAAAAGCCAGTCAAATGGCGAATGATGGTTCTGAGTTGCCTACGCACTTGCTGTATCTTCATTGGATGTTAGCAGATGAGTATTTGGAGTTGTCAAAGGATTCGAATTCAGAGAACGAATCGAACAACTACATAAATAAAGCTGTCGAAAACTACGAAAAATGTTTATCTGGCTTTACAAAATGGAAACATATTAATACGATTGTTTTGGAAAAGTTATTAAGTTGTTATCAAAAGTTAAATAATTATGAGAAACAACTTGAAGTGACACTTGAGTTATCAGTGCTCACAGCTAAATCGCCAATTGAATTGGATATCAAAGCTATTACGGGCAATTTAGAAAAGTTAACTTTGAGTGATAGTAACTTCTTGGATTTTGATATTTTGTTGGCGAATCCAGAGGGCGGGTCAGAAGCACACGTTTTTGACGACTGTTTAATTCAACTCTACATTAAGAACAAGTTGGATATTTCAGCAGTAAAGTATTACTTTCCATCAGTTGATCCAAAAGTGATAATCAAGAAACTTGAAGTTACTTTGGTGGATTCAAATGAAACTCCAAATGTGATTACCATAGAACATGATGGTAGTTTGTCAGATACATTTGTGAACGATATTTCTGACTTTAAATGCAACTTGAATATCGAGGAGAATAAAGTGATAAAATTGAACCACCAATTTGCTAAAGCAGGTCAATATGAAATTGAATCTATCAAAACTGAGTCAATATTACTTCTTGGAGATTTTGAAGTATCTATAAACCAAACTAGTACAAACAACCGTTCAAAGGAATATTATGGTACTGTTTACACTCAAGAAAAGACTAAGCAGATTAGAATTGACTCAAATTACCTGATCAAGATCACACCTTTGCCTCCGAAAGTGGAGTTGGATATTGATCCAAGCAACAATTTCATAATTGTCGGTGAAAAGTTGTCTATTCCTGTTGGAATCACGTTGAAGAAAAACCCCAAGATTTCCTACAAAAAGTTGAGTCTCTCCATCAAATCGAGAATCGTACGAGAGGATGGTGACGATGAAAGTGATATAATCACACAAGTGAACTGGGATTCTTTGAAAGACGATGAAGCACTTGATGTATCTGAAGTTTCAGAAGAATCAAAACACACATTGAATGTGAATGTTCATAATCTTAACAAGAAACTTGTTAAAGCAAATAGTATCGAACTTGAGTTCAAGTGTCATGCTGAGGAAGAGTTCGATGAGAAAGAACAAGTTTACGACTTGTACAAGTTGTCTTTGAAATTAGTCAAGTTTGCCTTTCAATGCAACTGTATAATCAGTCCTAGAACCAGAGAAGGAGAAGATGATATTCCGTCCACGTTCTTTGTTGAAGAAAATGAGACAAGTATGCCGATTGTCACGAGAGTTTGGAAGGCCGATGTGATAATAAAGTCATTGGTGAAGGGAGTAGAAATCTTGGAGTCCGAGCTCACCTTGAACTCCAAGAACTCTGAATTGCTACTTAATACAATTGATCACGAGTCCAACAGCAAAACAAGCCAGATGTTCTACACCCGAAGCAAAAACGGGTACACTCACAGGAATGTAGTCGTTGTTGCGAGCTTCAAAGCAAAGTGGAAACGTGACGGACAGAGTGTTGTAAACGAGTACAACAATGCTTACTGGGAGATTTCACTCCCACTTTCTGATCCAAGAGTTCTTTTGGATGTAGGAAGAGAAGGAAGTACTGTGAAACTTCAGTATATCTTAGAAAACCCAACTCCTCGGATATTCAGTTTCACTACTGAATTAGTTGTTGGAGACTCGTGGAGTTTAACAGCTGGTCGCAACCTCATACCTGAGAAGCAGCCAGTATTTCCGGTGCTACCTTTCAGCAGTCATAAGATGGACTTTTATGTTGAGAGTTTGAGCACTGAGAAGAGTTTGATAGAAATACCTGTTCTCAAGGTGTTTGATGTGCAATACAAGGTAGGATTGCCTACATTATCTGTGAGTGAGGAATTGGTTTTGAAAGATAATCAGTTGTATATAAGTGTTAAGTAGGATATTGAATGCTTATTGTATTGACAAGTGTGAGTAGTCAAATGTTAGAATGCACTCAAATGTTAGAATGTAATGAATACCTCAAATAGAATGTTAAGGAATGAATACGTCAAATATGACTACGTTAAGAGCTAGCGTACTAAGACGAAATATTATGAGTTAGTGCTTTGCAACCAATACGTTAAATATAAGAATTAGTGCTTTGCAACTAATACGTTAAATATTATGAGTGCTTTGCGTTAAGAATTAGTGCTTTGCGTACTAATAGCCCTTTAACTAGTTAAATAATTAGCCTAAGTTAACTAATTATCCTAAGTTAACTAATATTAAATTCTATGAGAAAGAACTATTATTAAGAGTTAACTATCCATTTTACTCCGCAACAATCGAAGTCATTTTGGTGAAATTTTAACTCTATCAGACATGTGTTCTCTATTCTTAACATTCATACCAAGTGTTCTCAAACAAAGTATTCTCGGCTTCCCCCTTGCCGAAAATCACTGTAAATTACATCAATTGAGCCAAGTTCACCATTTCTGCCCCTGATAAATTACTCCTTTAGTCTACATCAACCAAAAGGTTGCTACGTTACTTATTCAAGACTTAAATTGTAGCCATATACTCAATTGACACACATAATCTAGTTGACGTTGAGCAACTCGACGTCGAAGATCAAGGTAGCATTTGGAGGAATGGTACCTGGGAAACCTCTTTGACCGTAAGCTTCGTGACCTGGGATGGTGAACTTAGCTCTTTGGCCAACACTCAACTGAGGAACACCGGTGTCCCAACCCTTGATAACTTGGCCGACACCAATGACACATTGGAATGGCTTACCTCTGTCACGGGAGGAGTCGAACTTCTTACCGTTCTCCAAGGTACCGGTGTAGTGGATGGTGACGGTGTCACCGACCTTTGGGAAGGTCTTGCCATCACCTGGCTGCAAGGTTTCGATTTGGGTGGTAGCTGGGGCAGACATATTGCGGATATTGATTCTTGTGTTTGTAAAGACTCTAGGAGTTTTCAATTGCTGAGAAATGAGTGAACGAAACATTTGCAGTGGGTGATGGTGGGAGTATGGAGTTTTCAGTGTGGTATGCAGGACTGAGGGTTTCTATTGGTGGCATGTGATGTTGGTCATGTGGGTGAATGTGCAGGATTAGCAACAATCGGGTTAGGAGAACTTTCTGGAATAAGAATTTGGAGATGATTCTAAGTAATTGCAAAATATGGGTATTAAACAATTAATGTTCTCTCCATAATTTGCAGTTTTGTAGTGTTAAGGTATCTTTGAATATAAGTAATGATTATCCATTTTTATGAATTTTGGTAGTCTGAGATATAGATTTCATGTAGGACACTACTATTACTATACTTTTCCCTATTATCCATTAACTATTATTCATTGACTAATATTCTTAACCATTATTCATTCACCATTATTCATTAACATTATTCATTAACATTATTCATTAACTAATATCCATTAGCTATTATTCATTAACATTATTCATTAACCATTAATATTCACGAACATTAATTAATTATTCGTTTTCAGGTTATGGAGTACCAAGATAACATTAATGAGATTTACTATTCTCTGATCACTCTGATAAAAGTCATGTTATAGTCATAATTGCAAAGAAAATTTGTCATAATAATTCATAATAATTACCATCATTTATTGCCATCATATATTACCATCATTAATTGCCATCATATATTGCCATCTTATTTCCATATTCCATAATAATTCCATCCAAATTATATTCACCTAACAACATCATTCAATTCAAACAAATTAACTCCCTTAATACTATTAATCTAATTCACACGTTCCCATTCAAACTACACCAACAGTAACTCTTCATACTCTACAACCAACTCAAACAACTCTGGGTGCAAAATCCATCAAAAAAAGCTGACATAATCAATCTAAACGTTAGCAATCGCAGTCATCACACCACACATGAAACCCGTTAAACAGCCAGTTACACATCCCATCTCTCCAATTCCTCGGGAACATACTCTCCCTCTCCTCCCAATCTCTCCCTCCCAATCTCTTTACACCTCTTCACCTCCTCTACTCCAAATCCGAACTCTCGGCCAGTTAGAAAAAAGATTTCACTCGACGAAAAATTTGAGGGCAAACACATTCAGCTTCATTCTTTAGACTAGATCAACAACTATTTGAACGATGTCTGGTATTGATAGGACCAACGGTTTTTTGGCAAGAAACAGGACTGTCGCCATTGCGATTGCTGCCTTGGCCGGTGTATCAGCTGCGGGTGTTGCGTACTATCTTTACACTAGCAACTTAAGCTCGAACGAGTCTGATTCGGACAAATCGAGAGGATCTGCTGGTGAGGACGCATCTGCCAACGGCGACGCCGCATCCAAAAAGAAGAAGAAGAACAAGAAGAAAAAGTCAAAGTCTGAGGATGATTCCGCAACTGAAAAACCTAAAGCTGCAGTGTACCCTGTTGATGCTAATGGATTGCCAGATATTAGCGATGAGTTGATTTCGACCTTGAGCGAAGCACAGAAGGAGGAATGGTCGTTAGCCTTGAAGGAAGACGGTAACAATGTGTACAAGGCCAAGAAGCACAATGATGCCATTGCTTTCTACACTGCTGCGTTGAAGTTGAAGCAGGACCCAATTTTCTACTCCAACAGATCGGCTTGTTACGCTGCGTTGAACGACCACGAGAATGTCATTAAAGATACTACCGAGGCCATCAGATTGAAGCCAGACTACACCAAGTGTGTTTTGCGTCGTGCCACCTCTTATGAAATTCTTGAAAACTACGAGGAAGCCATGTTTGACTTGACTGCCTTGACTATTTACGGTGGATTCAGCAACAAATCTGTTGAACAAGTGTTGGAAAGAGTGTTGAAGAAGCATTCTATTAAGATTGTCGAATCTAAGCCAAAGCAAGCTAGATTACCTTCTGCAGGTACCATCAACTCTTTCTTTGGTGCCTTTGTTTTGGAACTTCACCCTGAAGGAATTGACGAGAACTCTACTGGTGGTAACAAGTTGTTGTACCTTGCTTTGCAAGCTCTCAGCAAGCAAACCGAGGAGGGTTACGACGAAGCCGATTCTCTCTTCAACCAAGCTGTTGAAGCTTTTGACGTCGACAACCTCACCGGTGACTCTGCTGACGCCACCACTGCCGTCATTGCTTTGGAATACTTTGCCGGTTTCTTGTTCTTGAAGAACGAACAGCAAGAAGCTTCCGATGCTATCAAGAAGGCTATTTCCTTGAAGCCAAGACCAAACTCGTACATTTTCAGAGCCTTGATTAACGCAGACAACCACTCTTTTGACGACTCGATTAACGATTTTAACACCGCTAAGCAAATGGACCCAACCTGTCCTGACACCTACTACCACTTGGGTCAATTGTACTACTTGACCGGCGCATTGGACCTTGCTGAGGAGTGCTTCACTTCTGCAAAGGAATACAACCCAGAAAACGTCTATGCATACATCCAATTGGCATGCATTTCCTACAAGAAGGGGTTGTTTGACCAGAGTACCGAGAGATTCAACGAAGCCAGATTGAAGTTCCCAACTTCTGCCGAGGTTCCAAACTACTACGGTGAGATCTTGGCCGACAGAAGCGACATCACCGGTGCCTGCAAGCAATTTGACATTTCTGCCAGATTGCAAGAAAAGTTGCCAACCTTCTCTGTTGGTGCTATTCCATTGGTCAACAAGGCCACCTGTATCTCGAGGGAGTCATTGGAAAAGATTGACGAAGCCGAGGAATTATTAGTTCAGGCCTGTGCCTTGGACTCCAAGTCGGAGCCAGCCAGACTCTCGTTGGCACAAATCAAATTGCAAAAGGAACAAGTTGACGATGCAATTGTCTTATTCGAAGAGGCTTCTGACTTGGCCAGAACCTTTGATGAGAAGGTCCAGGCCACGTCCTTTGCCGAGGCCACCAAGATGCAAAAGAGAATCAGAAACGATCCTCAATTGAGCCAAAAGATTGCTGAGGTTATGCAACAAAACGGTATCATTCCATAATTGTACAAATACCGAAAACCGCCGTGAGGCCCCTCATGTTCTACTTTTCAAACGCGAGAAAAGCGATCTATGTACTATTGTATCATGAACAAGGTCCTGTTTCTCTCTTTTAAAAGTGGGTTTCACTTTTATCTGAGCGATTGATATTTTGTTGGCCGATTAAGTATTATTGTTCTGGTATAGTGATTGTATATACTGTTTTATTGTAAAAGTGTAGATTTGATTTGGTGATTGTAAAGATTTTATCTGGAAAAGTATACAAACTTTTACATTAGGTGTTGTTGTATGCTATTTGTGCACTAGTTCATATTGTATAATCTGATACTGTAATGACTTCTTCTGATGATAAATTAGGGTGTTTATAACCTATTAAGTTTGGTATGATATACACTGTCTATTGTAGTTTATTAATAAAAACGGATAAACTTTAATTTATTCAACTTTTTTGCAGCCATGAAAACATTTGCAAGACTCGTAGCAGCGTCTCCAAAAAACGGATACTATGACCAGTCTCAGAAACAGAGTTATGATTTCACTTTCGTCAGTCCTCAAATCATTGCTTGCTCTGTTCCCCTGGATTCATTGAAAACATTTTACAAATTACAAGCACAAGACTTAATTAATTGGTTGCAAAATAAACAGAAATCGAAAGAAATCAATGAATGGAAGATTTGGAACTTGAAACCGGATAACGAAGGAAGTTATAGTAAACACTGGTTCAAGGAAAGATTGGTATGTTGCCAATTTCCAGATCATCAACCGCCACCATTCAAATTACTTCTTGAAATAGTCAAAGATTTGGAAGGCTTTTTAGGACGCTCAGAATCAAATGTTGCAATTATCCATTGCAACGCAGGTAAAGGTAGAACAGGTTCAATCATTTGTGCATATCTCATGTACAAATCATTTATTGAGAATGAGGGAGAGTTCGATTTAGAGCAAATCGTAAGCGCTTTCACTACAAAACGTATGAAACGCTATGCTGGCAATGGTATTTCAATACAATCACAATTGAGGTATTTACATTATTGGGGGCAATTTTTAAGGTGTGATAATACGTTGAAAGTTAGCGTTATCACATTATCAACAACATTCAATCAACAAGGGCTGATTTCATGTATAAAGCTCATTAACCCTAAGAATTTCGATGTCTCTGAGTTCAATTTCCTACTACAAACATACTCCAAGTTACGGAGTGAAGAAGACGGAATTTTAATAGAGGATGTGGCAATGATAGCCACTTATAATAGTCTCGTTAAAGTTGAACACGACACTATTCATATCCATCCACAATCACCCATTAAAGTTGGAAGATTCCAAGACTTAAAGGTGAGTTTCCATGGATGGTGTTATTTTTGGTTCAATACATTTTTCGAGAACCTCAGAAATGAGAGTATTGTTTCATTAAACTGGGGTGAAATAGATGGGTTTCATGGGACGCAGATTAAGGGTAAGAAACTTTTTGATAGAATTGAGATTTCATGGGACTTAGAGTCTTAATTACCTTAATCTTAAAGTTCATATTTATCTTAATCTTTCTTAATCTTTCTTAATCTTCATCTTTATCTAATCCTCAATACTCACATATTAATCACCTCAGAGAAAGCTGAAGTATGTTTAGTTAAGTTCATATATCATTAACAGTAGTTCATTCATCTATTTTAACCCCTTAACCTTTACCCTTTCAAGAACTTTTCATTATCAATTCTCAAACAATCTTTTTTAACATTAAAGCCAGCAAGTAGTAAAATACAAATCTGGCAGAACATCCTCACAGTTATGAGTGACGATTCCAACCTCCAGGAAGAGCAAAACCTGATAGATCAACTAGAAGATCAAATCATAGATCATCCAGATGCAGATACCAAACGAGAATTGATGGAAACGTCTTTAGACGAGACGTTTCAGAAGAAGTTGAATCAACGGGCAGAGCAAATCAAGCAAAATCAGGATAATGATTCCAGACTGGGCGGTCTTAGCTTCCTTCTGAACAATTCGCAAGAAAACTTTGGATCAGTCAATTACCAATTCCTCATTAACAAATACCACCTTCAATATGAATACAAGGATCTTGGAAAATTAGACCAGGAATTGAGTGAATGGTTTACATACCACGACTTGAATGTGGTTGGGCCTTTGGATTCCTTGCCGGAATTGTATCGTTCATTGAAAGGTGATGATAGTTATAAGGTTGTAATTGCCAATTGCATTGAAGATATGAAACATAACAATAGTTTGTTAAAACAGAATGCGATTCTCACAAACTCTTTAAAGGTATTGGTTTACTATAGTTTTGGAGAGTATCATGACCGTTCAGACAAGTTTGAACAATTGCACCAGATCATGAACAATAACAAGGTATTATTCTCACAACCTGGATTTACCGATCATATCTTTGAGTTATTGGAAACGTTTATTGATGGAAATATGGATATTGACACGAGTGAACCTATTCATCCGACTGTCGAGGCTAACTATTTCAGAGTTTTGTCTTTATTATACTTTCAAATCAGTGTTTCGTTGAGTTTGGAAGTTGATGATCCGACAAGAGTTGCATTTGAAGATAAGCTTATCAAGGTAGATATACTTTCTAAGCTTGTCAAGTTTATTGAGCATTCGAAATGGAATCCAAACCCATCTTACAGGATCAGAAACGTGATTTTCATTGTATGGAAGTTGATCTTACTTGAAATGGGAGATACTAATCATTTAAAAGAGTGTGATGAGTTTTTAATTAAATTGCATGGTATAAAAAACAAGAAGGGAAAAGATTTGCCCGAGAAGAAGTTGACATGCTCACCAGTTGACTATTTTGCCTTTAGAGAGGATATTTTGGATAAGTATCCTTTGTTTGACGACCCCAATCTCAAAACTTTTGATTTGACTAAGAGGGATCTGCCTCTTGAACTCAATACTAAGAACGACCTGCCTTTAGAAGAAAGGTTCAAGGAAAGCATGTCCATTAACAGTCACTCTAACTCGTTGTCGAATTTAATTGAGTATCCTCGTACATACAAATCGCATTCGGTTTTAAGTCAACTTCCTTCACAACCCGTTCACATTGCAACTCCTGCTCCTTCGCCAACTCTCACTCCATCGGATTATATGACTGGAGGTGAGAAGATCAGAAGATCGTTCCAGGTGAACCAATCGATGCCGTTCATATACCCTACAGGCTCAGTCCAGGATACTTTGCAAGGCAACCAAATGCAAGTACCATCTGCAATTGAGGAGGCGGACGGGATTCTCAGAAATTCCATCTACGAGAGTTACTCGGTGAAGAAGTTATGGAATGAGAGGCAAAAGTTTATGAAACAGGAAAGAGGTCTTAATATGGAATATAAAGAAAGTAACATTTTACCAGATGATGAGTTTGAGTATGATGAACTGCTCTACGAGAAGTATCCTGAAGACAGATCAAGTATAAGGTCGTTACTTGCGGTGGAGAAATTTTACAAGAACAACTTGAAAAGATTCTTTACGTTTGTTGAGGTTTTGATTGAAACAATCAAATTGAACAGATTGGATTATAATTTGAACTTTCCTGAATTGGAATTGAACACCGCCACTTCATTCTTAGCAAACCCATCAATAGATTTAGACCAAGATAAATCGGGTATGTCTAGAGAAGAAGCAAGAACCAAGGTTAATTTTGTTTTAATGCTGCAGCTTGAAGTTGTGAATATGAAAGAATTAACTTTGAAAGCGAGTAGTGGAATTTTGATTATGTTGTTGAAATGGTTCAAGGTTAACCATGTATTGAAGCACTACTACTTTTCGTCCATTTTGTTTGATCAACAATTCTTGTCAGTCAGTCTTGACTTTGTCAGTAGAAGTTTCAACAATCAAAATTTGCAGAAATTGACCAATAAAGACGACAAATCCAAATCTGATGGAAGAGTTAGTGACGATGAGGATGAATTGTCAGAATATGACATTTTAATCAACCAGAACAAGGTGATGAACCCCAAAATTGAACTTCCCACCTTTGACTTTTTCAATAATTGCTTGAATCAGTTTCCGAGAGATCACCAGTACAAGTTTATCAACAAAGAGTTGATTCTGCAAATTCCAAAGGTTATTGATAAGGACAACATAAACAATACTTATATCAAAACCTATAACGAGAACTTTTGTTTCATTCTTTCCAATATTTTAGAGATTATGAACAAATTGCTAGTTAAGAACATAACTCAGAGAATCTTTGCATTGAACGAGTTGAAGCCTTCAGAATTGTTCAAGATGATAATTATTAATTACGAATGCGACGCCTTCTCGAGACCTATACTCAAAACGTTGAAGAAGCTTATCCCATACCAGGGTAGAAAATGGAAATCTACTAATATGGACTTGATATCGCAGATTTACTTGAATTTAGATTTATCATTGAAGGATAGCTGGCTTAGTGGTAAGGATCTTGAGACTGATTTCAATAACTCTTATGATCAAGAGATTGCACTCAGAGCATTACTTCAGTTTTACAATGTTCGAAAATATCCAGAGCAAATGGAACTGTTGGGATACAAGATTAACAATAATATCGATGTTCCTACGATCAGTTTAAATGGAGAAGATGGGGAAGATGAGTAGTATGGGGAAAATAAAATTGAATGGAAAGGGGATTGGGTATAAAATACATAGGTTTCTCTTTAACAAGTTGAACTTGACTGAATTGTAGTTCTTATAATGATTACGTCATCGTAGTAAAGCAACTCATCAACTCAATACTAGCACTGATGATATTAAAGTGATTAAAGGAGGTAGTCAAGGATTTGAGTACCTCCTAGAACAACCCCAACCCCCTTATCAAACCCCAACCAACCAACTATCACCTTCAAAAACCTAAACCCATTATACAAGATCGTGCCCCTACCATTTTGTTGAAACTTTTTCACCATGAACAAATTTGAACATTTATAGGTAATAACGATACAATGGTCAAGTTAACTCAAATTGAAGACGAATCAAACACTGTTCTCAACGACATCAACGAGAAGTCTGCTCAAGCCGGTGTTGTTAGTGAGAGTGAAGAGAGTGAAAGCGACTCTGATGACGAATTTGATGATGACTTTGAAAACGAAACTATTTACGACAGAATTGTTGCTTTAAAGGATATAATTGCTCCAGACCAAAGAGACCAGATTTTGAGTGCCACTGAGACTGTGAGATCATACTTCACCTCTGGTTTGGCTGTTGGTGGAACTCTTTTGTGGGCTCTCACCTCCTCCGCTTTGTTATTGGGTGTTCCTTTGTCTATGACTATCTTGGCTGAAAACCAGTTGAAGGAAATGGAAAACCAACTTACCTTGCAACCAGGTGCTCAAGATGTCTTGGCTACTGGTGTTGAGAAGAAGGAAACTGTCTAATTTAGATTGGTTTCTTGTACATAGATTAGGGCTTAAGGCTTCTCTACGAAGAATACATAATGTCAATTATTAGGATGGGCTTAAAGGCTGAATATATAAATGTCGATTATTATAAGATTAGGTTATCTCTGGTCTGCGAGATTGAATGTATTTGTTTAGGATTGACTAAATGTATTAGATTTTAGGTTTGATGAAGGTTGAATGTTATCTAGGAATCTTTGAGGTCTATGAGACTTGAAGAAAATGAGACTTCGAAGTATTAGATCTAAGAATTCGATTGTAGGGTTCAAAATGTATAATGTTTAAAGGCCTCTTCGAGGCCCTACAAAAATAAAGTCAAATTTTATTAAATCTAAAATTAAGCTTTCTTGTGCTTAATAGATAATGCATAAATATCCAAGTAAGTTGTGATCTCATAAATGATCTCAGTTACAAAGACGCTGTGAATACCAAGGGTAAGCCCAAGTCCCAACCAACAAATAGCAAACAAAACCTGGTTGTAGTCAAACTTGTAGACGTCAATCAAGATCTTAGAAAAGACTAATTGGAAGACTGGGATAAGCATTGGAATCTGGAAGAATGGGAACGATTGAAGGGTCAAATGAGCCAAAATGATTCTTCCAACTACAAAAGCAATCGTACAAGCGATCGAAAGAACCAATGCAAAACCGTAGTCAGAGATCACTTCTGGGTAGAACCAAGCAAACAAGATAATTGCACCGTAGTAAGCAAAAAAAGGTGTCAAGCCCTTGTAAGCATAGTCGGTTTGAATCTTGGCCTTTTCAGGGTCGGCATGGAATTGCTTCTCGTAGTATCTGTTGACATTTCTCATTGCTGAGATAATGTTGTAGTACAAGGAAGGCAAACCAACAACAACGTAAAAGATCGAAGACTTGACTTCATAGGTGTCTTTGAGGCCAATAGCAGACAAGTTCAATTCGAACAATTTCACGTGCCAAATGTCTGGTCCAAGGATACCTGTAACTACATACAAAAAGCAGATCATCAAGACACCCTCGACAGGGCCACTGAACTCAGACAAGTACAAGGTGTGAGTGTGGTACTCTTCCCAAGTTGAAGTGTAAAAGTTGCAAACTGTTACAAATTGCGACAACATCAACAAGCCTCCGTAACCCATTTTGAAAACGGAAGCAAAGATCAATGCGCCCAAACTTGTGTTGATTGCGTCAATCGAGTGGTCAAACAACTCACCCAAAGGTCCACTTTGGCCAGTTCTTCTCGCATGGCAACCGTCGCACCCATCAAAGGTCTGGTACATGAACAAACCAAAAGCATAGAAGAAGTAGCACCATCTTGGAGACGTAGTGTCTAAGTTTGGATCAAAGTAGAAGACACAGAGCAAGTTGAAGACAATGAAAACAAACCCCAATAATGTCACCACGTTTGGTGCCATTGAAAGCGGGAAGATTTGCACGAAAAAGTTCCACCAACGCTTCAAAACAAACTTGGAGATTACCGAGTGATCTTCCGAGGAGTACTTGTACAAGCGCAAGTGCGCCAACTTGTTGGCTGGAATGAAAATACCCATGTTCTCAAAAGTGTAGGATCAAAATGACTTCGATGCGAGTAATAAAACGAAGTGGAAATCGTAAAAATGTTGAGATTTTTTACATTTTCATACTTGCGATTCACGTGGACCATGAGCAATGCAGCTGAAAAATGGCAAACGTCAATGCCGAGTTGACATAACAAAACTTAGCGAAGTGGGGGTACTGTAAATGGGGTTAAATACTACAATGTTTTTATCACCAACAAACCGTTGTATATATACAATCAGAGAAATACATAAAGGAGTAAAACTTAAATATTAACATAACTCATTTAATCGACTTCCTCCATGGCGGACTCGACAGCAGGTTCAGCAGCCGAGTCGGTGGAGGTACCGAGCTCAGCTTCGGCAATTTCATCCTCGTCAATGTTCAAGCCCAAGGAGATCAATCTGTTAATTCTACCAGCGAAGGAAGATGGCTCGTCCAAGGAGAAACCAGAGGTCAACAAGGCGGTTTCGTACAACAAGGTAGTCAAGTCCTTGACAGTCTTGTCTTCAGCGCCGTCAGCCTCAACCTTCTTTCTCAATTCCTTGATGATGGCAGACTTTGGAGAGATTTCAAAAGTCTTCTTGGAGGACATGTACGAGGACATGGTGGTGTCTCTCAAGGCCTGGGCCTTCATGATTCTTTCCATGTTAGCGGACCAGCCAAATTGGCCAGTTCTGATAGCAGCTGGAGCGTCAACCAACTTGTGCGAGACGACAACCTTCTCAACTTGGTCACCCAAGATCTCCTTCAAGGCCTTGGTCAATGGCTCGAATTCGGCAATTTCCTTTTCTCTCTCAGCCTTTTCTTCTTCAGTCTCTTCCAACTCAAAGTCCTTGGTGATGTCAACCAACTTCTTGTCTTCAAATTCCTTCAATTGAGTCATGGCGTACTCATCGATTGGGTCAACCAAGAACAAAACTTCAAAGTTCTTAGCCTTCAAAGCCTCCAAGAATGGGGACTTCTCAACAGCCTTGATGGATTCACCAGTAATGTAGTAGATGTTCTTTTGGTGTTCTGGCATACGGGTGACGTAGTCAGAGAGCGAGGTCAATTCCTCAGTAGACTTGGTGGAGTTGTATCTCAACAACTTGGCCAAGGCGTTTCTGTTTTGTTGGTCCTCGTGGATACCCAACTTGATGTTCTTGGAGAAGGCAGTGTAGAACTTTTCAAATTGTTCAGCATCTTCAGCAATCTCGTTGAAGGTCTCAATCAACTTCTTGACAATGTTCTTCTTGATGACCTTCAAGATCTTGTTTTGTTGCAACATTTCTCTCGACAAGTTCAATGGCAAGTCCTCAGAGTCGACAACACCCTTGATGAAACTCAACCATTCTGGGATCAATTCCTCAGCCTCGTCAGTGATGAAGACACGACGAACGTACAACTTGATGTTGTTCTTCTTCTTCTTGGACTCGAAAGCGTCGAATGGAGCTCTCTTTGGAACAAACAAGATGGCTCTGAATTCCAATTGACCTTCAACGGAAAAGTGCTTGACAGCCAATGGGTCTTCCCAGTCGTTAGAGATCGACTTGTAGAAAGCATTGTACTCTTCTTGAGTGACATCAGCTGGGTTTCTGGTCCACAAAGGCTTGGTCTTGTTCAACTCTTCGGTTTCGGTAACCTCTTCGGTGATCTTCTTAGTCTTTGGCTTCTTTTCACCTTCTTCGTCCTCAACTTCTTCCAACTTTGGCTTCTTGTCCTCACCTTCTTCCTCGGTGGCGGTTTCCTCTTCACCTTCAACTGGGACTTCCTTCTCGACTTCCTTGGTGACAACCAATTGGATTGGGTAAGCAACAAACTCAGAGTGCTTCTTGACAACCTCCTTGATTCTCTTTTCTTCCAAGTATTCCAATTGGTCCTCCTTCAAGAACAATCTCAAGACGGTACCACGGCCCAATGGTGGGTTGGTCTCGTCCAAGGTGACGGTAAACTTACCACCAGCGTTGGATTCCCAAATGTATTGCTCGTCGTCGTTGTTCTTAGAAATGACTTGAACGTGGTCGGCAACCAAGAACAAGGAGTAGAAACCAACACCGAATTGACCAATCATGGAAACATCGGCACCAGCAGACAAGGCCTCCATGAAACTCTTGGTACCAGACTTGGCGATCGTACCCAAGTTGTTGACCAAGTCAGCCTTGGTCATACCGATACCGGAATCTCTAATTTCCAAAACCTTCTCTTCTGGCTTTGGGGTGATTCTAATGAACAATTCTGGTTCAGTCTCCAACTTGGATGGGTCAGACAAAGCCTCGTATCTGATCTTGTCCAAAGCATCAGAAGCGTTAGAAATCAACTCTCTCAAGAAAATCTCCTTGTTAGAGTAGACAGTGTTAATGATCAAGGACATCAACTGAGAGATCTCAGCTGTGAACTCATGGGTTTCAACCTTAGCGTCAGACATCTTGAATAGTAATTCACAAAAACTTGAAAAGGATATTCGTTGGTAAAAATTTCGACGGCGGAGGAAATTTTCATCGTATATATATGATTCCTGTGTATCTGTGCCTGTTGCAAAAACTGAGGATGTCGAACTTTTCGGAACCTGGTGGAACACAATGGAAGGTTCCAAAATTCACCAAAAGTGCACGACTCAATTACACGCGCTACCATGTTTTTGCAGCAAACTGTGTGGGAGTGGTTAATGAGGGCTTCAGGCTAGTTTAGACTGATGAGGCTGGTGTAACAGTTACATATCCATTGATTGTACTAATGTATAAGGGATATCGATCGCCAAAAGGGTTAGAAATAAGGTTTTACTGTGAGCTATTGATTGCTACGAAAAATGAGTTATAGTGGATTGAACGGATGTGGTTGCTACAATTAAGTGAATTGTGTTACTTTTGGTACTTTGGTACTTTTGGTGATGGTGAGGGATTTATGAAGATGTTTCATTAAATGATTATATTATGAAAATTTTATAATATTGGTTTTGGAATTGTCTGATAAGGATACTAGTGTTCTTGAGTATTGATTGCAAGGAATCGAATATCTATAGGTGAAAAGATTCTCTCTATCTATCTCTATTAGATGGTACTACACTGTTGCTGAATTGTAATTAAGAAAATGTTCTTAGAAGTGGCTGCAAAATGATAGAGTAATAACATTGTGCTATTTTATTCAATTGACTTGGATTCCAACAAATACTTATTGACTTACACTTTAAAGTCACTAACACATTACAATAAAGTTATATAAATATCCTACCCAATTAAATACTCCTCAGTTTCAACTCCACAATCAAGACATCTCTTCTTAATCATGTTATTCTTTCCACCAACCAGCAAAGGCGCAGACCAATCATGAACATGCCGTTCTCCAAGTCCCATTCCATTTCTCAATTTCCTTGTATATTCTTCTGCTCTTGTTTTCTTCCTCATTTCCTTCAATTGATCATTATACTTTTTATCTCTTCTTGCAATTTTCATCGCTTCTCGTCTTTCCCATTCCTTGTCCAATCCCTCCGAAGACCCCCATTTCTTCCACGCATGCTCCTCTACTTGACATCTAAGGAAAAGCAACATTCGAGAGTATCCATGCGGATTGGGTTTCTCTATTCGTGGTAATAAACTTTCATCACGGAGTTCAGGGTCCGTCAACAAGTAATCTTCTTTACACTCCGTTTTCGTCAATAACGAATACTTTTCAGGGAACTTCTTTGCACATTTACGACACACTCGCACTTGATTGAAGTTGTCAAAGATATTACGGTCGATTTCAATAGATCCACATTCTGCACATTTAGGTGCATTTGCAATATCCATTGGGGGTGCAGGTTCCTTTTCCACTTTAAGTTCCTTTTCTACAACCTCCTCTTCCCTTTGTTCGCTACTGATAAACCCACCTCTTGAGTCTTCCATAGTAGCGAAATCAAACTCAATGTAATCTTGTCTGCGAATAGGTGGTGGCACAAACTTTGGAGCAACAATCAGCTCACCACCAACGTTTAATCGCACACTGTTTCCCACCGATATTATATCGACTTTGCCATCGGCAGTATGAGTTGGTTTAGGAGTTGGAACTTCAACTGGCTTTTGATTTCCATTCTTTAATCGTTCTTGAATCTCCAAAGCTCTTTGTCTGTTTTTCTGTATCCTTTCCTTTTGTTCTTCAGTCAATTCTATACGACGGCGTTTTGGTTCATCTGCAAATGACGCGCTAATTTTGATAGTTGATCCATCAAGAACTTGAGGTTTTGAAGGCTTATCAGCTTTGGAGTTTCCAGTATCAGATGAGATACCAGGTTTGTTTGATTTGGAGATACCAGGTTTATCTATTTTGGAGATACCAGGTTTATCTATTTTGGATGAGTTATTAGATTCATTAGATTGACGCGATGATTCACGCGATCCACCTCTTCTATTCAACCTTTCCAAGGCTCTCTTTCTGTTCTCTTCCTTCAAGGTGTTAGTTGCTGTAAATTTTGTAGATATTGATGAACTTACTATTCTTCTCTTCTGGTCATCAGATAGAGCTCCTCTTGCAAAAGACATTACTATCTATTTGATTTGGTCATTTGAACTAAAGTAATATTTAGTCACGTGAGTTTTGGTTCAGTTAATAGTCAGCAACTTACTATGTTCTAAAGATCATTAAACGTTAGTATTGAGCCATTCAAGTTTAATCTGATTGATATCTTAGATAAAGTACTTACCATACTGAACACTCAATTTTTACAATATTTTGCTAAAAATTCCCAAATGTTTATCAGTTAAATTATCTGCATAATCAAGGCTTTTCTTAAGCATAAAAAGTTGGAATAGTTTCTCTAGTTCATTTTTATATTAGCGAAACATCCAAGAGCTTAATTCCATTTAAATCTTATTGCCAAAGTATTATTTTTGTTATAAATGTTCATAAACATTCATTCGTAAATTGTTCTAGAAGTTACATTTTATGACAGTTGCTGCAAAATTCGCACCACAAACAACACGTGAACCAACAAATTCAAACTTGAGTCAACTGAAATTCAGTCCACATGACCAAATACCAGAGGGGCGACCCGGGCCCAGGGTGGAACGACTGTCCACCTACCATGCTCATGAGTAGAAAAAACTCATCCATGTCCACTTTAAAATCGGAAGAGACCTCAAGTTCCGACATTCAGTCGTCGGTTCAAGAGCTATTTTCACGACCCAACACTTTACCTCAAAAGGAATTGGATCATTACAAGGTAAAGTTGACTTCTTCGTTAGAGCTGCTTTCAGCTGAAAGTTTACAGTTTCTTGGGGATATTCTTGCAAGTGTGAAGCAGTTATTTGAGAGGGAGGACAAGGTAGAGATTAGAAAAGCCATACTGGAAGAAATCATGCAGTTTATGATGGCAAATGGTGGAGTGAGTAAATGGTGTACTCCACTTAAAAAGGTTATTGAGAGGATGGAAATTTAGTTATTATAAAAGAATTAGACAATGATGATTGATATTGAAATTAATAAATTTGCATTTAAAGATTATTATAATTAACATGAACATAAATCTACTTTATAATTTATAAATTAACAGGAGCTTAAATTTACATTATAATTTATAAATAACATAAATCTACAATTCGTACTTTTAAATCAATATGAACATGTATCCACTATTCATATTTAGAAATCAACATAAATATACAATTCATATTTATAAATAAATATGAATATAAATCTACAATTCATATATATCAACTTGAACATATCTACAATTCATAATTTATAAACATGAACAGATCTACAATTAATTTTATAAACATGAGCATATATACAATTAAACTTATAAACTTGATATCTACATTTAAACTTATAAACATGATACACACTTAACCAGTTAATCTCAATATATATTCAATACTACACATATAAGAACCAGATCTAACATTATATTATACAACCTACATTCTTCTTCTCTTACCAATTTGTGCCTGGAAACCAGTCTTAATAGAAGTCACGGATCTGGTAGATCCACATGCCTTACAACTCAAGAAATGCAATCTGTTTGCCGACTCTCTCTTCAATTCAGTGTTCATGGACTTACAAGTCTTACACGAGACGTACTCGATAATGTATCTTCTCAAAACCGATTCCATTTGCTTTGGTTGGAACTTACCCTTCAAGACCAATCTCTTTTCACCATCGATGGAACCAGAGGTACCCAATTCCGCAAACAAAAACTGTATCAAGTGTTCTGGGTTTCTCTGTAACACCGACGAGATTTCTTGCACATTTGCAAACAAGGTCTTTTTGGAACCTTCTCTCTGACATATTGGTGGTGGGATACGGAACTTTGGACCCTTTCTGTCGCCTGCTAACTCTGGGTTGTTCTCCTTCAAGATTGTAAAAAAACGGGATAATAACTCTTCGTATGGCAATCCTCCGGTTGCTTGGGCGGACGAGGCGCCTGATACAGACGACGAGGATGACAAATTGGCAGAGGCATCTTCTGGTTGGTCTTCAATACCAGCCTCTTCTAACTGTTGCTCAAACTCTGTGGCATCCAGGCTCTTTGTGGACTTCTTCTTCTTCTTCTTGATGGAAAGATCACCCAACGCACTGGTCAAGTCATCTGTGCCCAAGGATTCTGGTGTCTCTACGCCATCCTCTGGCTTTTTTGATTTCTTCTTCTTTTTCATTCCAGCGAATAAATCATCGCCTCCCTCAGCAGCTCCGTCTACGGCAACGGGCGCATCGGCCACTGGCTTCTTCTTTTTCTTCTTCAACGATGGGTCGAATCCTAAGTCAGACATGGTGTATATTCTTAACTTTTGTCATGAAATTTTTTCACTATATATTTTTCTGGTACAAGCACGACAATTATAAGAATGGCCTCGTAAGAGGCCTTTGGATATTAAGTCTTACTACTCTTAAACTTGATACTCTTAATACTTAATCTTGATAGTCTTGCCACTATTAAACTTGATAGTCTTACTACTCTTAATCAAAATAGTATCCTTTTCATGCTACTTATTATACAATCTATAATGTCAATCAATTGATAGACAAACCCTCAGTCTTTGAAGATAACTCTTCACTCTTTGCTTCCTCCTTCTTTTCTGCTTCCTCCTTGGCTTGTCTTGCCCTCTCATCAGCTTCTCTACTTTCATTTCCAGGAGTAAAAGTAATTTTAGTCTCGGTTTCTTCACCAGTTCCAGTTTCTTCAGTAGATACCTTATAATCATCTTCAATCGCAAACTTCTTCAAGAACCATGTTTCAACATCTTCTTTATTGTTGTATTCAGCCTCGAAAAGTGAGTCGTGACCAGAAGCATTCTTCAAGAATGGGTCGGCCTTGTATTCCTCACACAACAACTCAACTATTGGTAAATGTCCATTAAGAGCAGCCCAGTGCAATGGTGTGTTGCCCAACTCATTTGGCTGTGAACTCAACTTAATAGCGTCTTCCTTGGAGATAATAGATAACAAGTACTTTACAACTTCAAAGTGACCATTAGCAGCTGCCATATGAATTGGTGTAGCTAAGGTAGCTTCATCTTTAACGACAGTCAATGTCTTTGGTCCTATTTCATCGAAAACAGCTTTTAAGGTGTCCAAGTCTCCCTCCCTCGCATCGTAGAGGATACAATCCATCTCATCTGGAGTCAACTGATAGATGTCAGACATGTTGGTATCGCCTTTTCTCATCGCAATTTTTTGAAAAGACTATGAAAATCGGGGAGTGCATACAACACAGATTAAAGCAACCGCCAAATCAAAGCAGCTTATGAATTATGGCTCCAAAGATTGAAGTTATTGAGGAGAAGCCATTGGCTCCCAAGAAGAATCCTTTTGAGCCCAGAAAGAAGAAGACAACTATTAAAAGAGAGGCGAATGAGGTGTATCCACAGAGAAAAGGATTGAATAAGTTGGATCATGTTGGAGATCAACCTTTGGATATTCTATTCCATGATTTAGAGACAAAGATTGAAGGAAGTTTGAATGATTTGACACTTGAGGTGCTTTGTAGCAGGTTCTTGAATTCGGGTACTACTTTTGATGATAGATACAAACTTATTGAGAAGTTATTGAATTATTTGCTTGATATTCAAGATTTATCTGAGAAATTGAAGGTTGGTGATGTTGAAAATAAAGAGAATCTTATTAAGATATCGTTACATGATATTAAAACGTTCAGTAAATTGTTAAATTTGATCATCATTCATGGTATATATCCAGCATTAAGTGAGTTTCAAGTTGGAATTCCGATTGAGAAGAGAAACTTGAAGAACTTTGCAACTTCGCAGCAATTGAAGGTTGACAAGATTAGTGATACAACACTTAAGAGCCAGTACAAATTGCTTACGCTCGTGTATAATAAGTTTTTGGAGGTCTTCAAAATTGACTCAGATGTGAAGGATTTGCTAGTTAATGGAACTGGATTTTCTGACTTTTTAACAGTTACAATAGCATTGATTTCTCTTTACAAAGATGAAAAGGTACTTGAGGAGTATAGAAGTTTTATTATTCAGATCCCAGAAACGTTTGAGTTGTACCAAACGTTTTCTTTGTTGTTGTCTTCAACTAGAATCTCGCTGCCCTTTAAAGAGTTTGTGATGACTGAATTGAAAATGCTCCCTGCAAAAGCTCCTAGAAAAGATGGTTTATTGGGGCTTGTTGAGTATGTTTTAGGAATGAGAGATAATGAAGATATCAACATTGAAAAGTTTGACCAAGTTGCATCAGTCGTTCTTTTGAAACCTAAAGAAATTCCAGCAGTGGAGTACTTTAAGTCAATTGGTGATCAATGTTATGACTTACTCATTGATATCAACAAATCGGTGATAGTGAGTTGTATTGGGCACGTAATAGGCAAGTTATGGTTGAAGAATAGGCGTATTGTACAAGACTTTATTGTCAGCAAGATTTGGAACAACTTCAATCCACCCGCAAAAATTGATAAGATTTTGGTTAGTGAAGTTCTGCTCAACAATAATTTAAACGTATTGATATCATTAACCCAGAACAATCTTGTACCTGAGCTTTTGGGGTTCATCATGGAACCGATTTTATTACCTGTATGGACATACTATGTGTTTCTCAAGTCTCAACTGAGACCAACTCAGGTGGTTTCAAACATTTTTGTTAGTCTTTTCACAATGCTAGGCGATTCTGAAGAGTCAGTAGACTTTTTAGACCACATATCAAAGAACTTGCTTTGGGAAAATGATGTTTGGGAATTTCAGCTTGGTCCCAACTCATTAACGCAGATTGTTGAGAAGTTGACCGGATTATCAAGTGGAAACCAAGTGCAATCGTTTTTAGCCAAATTGGAAAAGAATGGTGATTACTTTATTGAGCTTTTGACTGAATTAGACGATGACTTGATTCAAAAGCTTTTTGCTAGATTACTTAAGAGATGGTTGGAAGGACAGAAATCCGAAACTACTATTGATGTGGCCAACCCGTTTATTATGTTGGTTGACCTTCAACTTTTGGAAAAAATTGGTAACAAATTTAACGAAAAGTTGGCAAGAACTCCTAAAGAAATACTTGAATTGGTATATCAATTCTTAGACCTGAAAGAATTTGGAGCGAAAAGGAGTACAGATATTGTCATGGCAGATGAAGATGCCGATTCTGATGACGAGGATGAAACAGAGGACGATATTTTATACCAGTCTTTACCAAATCTTTTAGAGTTGCTTTCTGCAATTTTGTCAGAATCTGAAGTCCAATTAACTGATGAGAACAAGGTAATTCTCCAAAAGATCCAAAAACAATTGAAGAAGTTGATTGACTCTGGTTTGTCAGAAGTACTGAAGAACAGTGCCCAAGCTTTACATGATAGAATTGACCTTTTGGTGAATGGTACAGAGAGTACATTTTCCCAAAGAGATAAGGATGAGCAGACTCTCAAACGAGCAATCATTAGTTTGAACGACCCGCTCGTGCCAATCCGCGCCCATGGGTTACATTTATTAAGATCGTTGATAACACTCAAGAGTGAAGTTCTCAGTTTGGACTTTGTGGTCAACTTGCATTTAGTCCAGTTGAAAGATTCTGAGCCATTCATTTATTTGAATGTTATTAAGGGTTTGGAAAGTTTGTTAGAGTTGAACCAGGAAAGTGTTCTTTCTTTATTATTGGATTTGTACGTGGACAAGAATGGTGATACTGATATAGATACAAGGTTGAAGATAGGTGAAGTGATTCTTAGGTTTATTCAGAACTCAAATGAGTTCTTCTCAGGACCTTCAGCAGTCGCTATAGTGAAGGCTATGCTTAGCATCATTAGAAGATCTGACGAAAACCAACAAGACACGAGATTGAGAATGTCGAGTATGTCTTTGCTTGGAACTTGTTGCAGAACGAACCCAATCGGATTTATCGACAGTTTAACTGATGTTTTAGATTGCGCGATTGGAATTTTGCAACTTGAAACTGATAAAGACAGTGCCGTTATGAGGCGTGCTGCTATAGTCTTGATCCATGACTTGATTATAGGAACTTCTGAATCTTCAGCAGTTGAATTTCCTGACGTCTACAAGCAAAAGGTATATGATGTTTTGGCCTACGTTAAGGATACAGACAATGATGTATTGGTGAGAGAACAAAGTCAAATCACATTAAACACTATCTTCGAATTAGCTCAAACAGGGTTTGATATGTATAACGAAATTTAATTGAACGGACAAGAAACTTTTGGGTATTTTAATAATTGTAGCACAACTAAGCGGTAGTTCTTTGAGCAGTAGAGTTGTATTGACCGTTTTGGTAGTCCCAGTAGAAAGTCAAAGCTTGTGGGACATCGGATGGAGTCTTACAGGTCTCAGCGATGTTGAAGTCGATTCTGCTCTTAACGTATTCGTTGAAGTCGCTCAACTTACACGAGAATCCAGGACCGCTGTTACAACCAGGAATTGGAAAAACGGAATCGTGGACCACGTATCTAACGTATGTTTCGTTACCGCAGGAGTACTTTTCAGTGACAAAACGGCCACCCATTGGAGTCACATCAACGTGGTGGTATGCGTCGGTGAATCTGATTTGGTCGTTGGTCAATGGCAGGGTGGTGTTGAACAAGCCCAAAGCAGAGGCAAACAATTCCATGTCGGTGTCGTGGGTGAAACTCAACCAGATCTTGTTTTCAGGGTTCTCTTCGTTCAACAAAGCCAAAGAAGCATTCAATTGAACGGCACCTGCTTGTAACACACCCTTACCACCTGGGCCAGAGTTGTAGTAGAAGGACAAGTCTTGGAAAGCACTGTAAGTGACGTACTCATCTTGGGTGAAAATTTCACAGAATGGAGAAGAACCAGCATAACTCAATTCGTAAGCACAAATGGAGAACAAGCTGTTGACATCAGCGGCAGTGATGTTCAAACCTGGGTTAGCAGTGGTGAATCTCTTGACAATGTTCTTAGCGTAAGATTGGTCAAACTTGTTGACATAGGAATTGTAGTAGGAGGAGTTCCAAGCTGGGCATCCCCATCTAGGAACCAAGGAGTTCAACCCGTAAGTAGCATTTTCGGAAAGAACAACCTTTTGGTAGTTGCTTGAAGAATAGTCTTCACCCAAGAAACCTTCAGCAAAGAACAAAGCAGTCTGTTCGACTCTGGCAGAACCAGCAATGAAAAGAGGCAAGGTCTTGTTCTCATCATACAAAGAGTCGTACTTTGCTCTGAAACCAGCACCAGCCTTGAGCCCGGTCTCGAAACCAGTGTATGGACCTGGCGAATTAAGTGGGGTCAATTCATACTCATAAAGACTCTCATCCTTGACAAAGAACTCGTAGCTGTTCAAGAAGGACAAATCGCCCTTGAAGGTACCATTGTACGATTGTAATCTGTCAACCAAAGCCTTAAGCGCCAAACCCTGGGGTAAACCTGGGAATCTCTCACCATGACGCATGTACAATTGGACTTGTTCAAGAGTACATTGCTCTGGGATGTCAGTAGAAATACCAAAACCTTCTCCTTGGATGTATGGACCAGCAGCAACCAAGTATCTGACCAAGTTGTATTCCGCAGTGTTTGCGAGATAAGCGTTAGCGACATCGCGGGCACCACTGGCAAAGGCCAAACCCGAAGACACAAATTTAGAAATAGAGACCATTCTTGTTGTGAGGAATTGGAATACAGGCGAATTCACCCCCGTTTTATAGAGGGCATCTTAATCATTGGTCCGTCGAAACGTGGAGAAGTTATGACTTGCATTTTTTTTCAAACTCTCTTTACGAAAACGGAACGTGGTGTCAAGATCTGCCGGTTTGATTCAATTAAGGTGCAAAACCGGGAAGACTTGATTAAGCCAACAAAAGTTGATTTTAGGCACTTCCATTTGATTTTAGGTTGTTCTAGGAGTAGTGGGGACATTTTCCGTAAGTCGGAAGCCCAGGGGAGTGGGGACTTACTCTGTTTGGAGCGTTGAAAAAGGTACAGCTAGGGATGGCATAGATGTGACCAATTGAGAGAGATGAAGGGTGGTCTCTTTAGCCTCCCACAGGATGATTTTCCGATATGTCTTCCGGGTTGCGAACGGCAGTGGTGACGCTATAAGTGGTACAAACTGAGTTCCTGAAATCATAATGAATTGGAGATAAGAAAGTGGGCATTGCTCGAAGTCAACTGTGTTTCTCCGTAATTGCAACCGTTGGACAATGTGGTCTACTAACCTAAATTGCTTTCTCTGTCTGAATTGTAACATCTGTACAACGTTTTTAGATATAAGTCTAGTGACATTAAGGAGGTTCCAACAATGGCCATCTAGACACAGTCTTCGCAGGTTAAACTAACTGTAACTTGAATAATTTGTGATACAGTAGAATGATAGTACTGTGGGTGTGGTAATAGCAAACGTGTAACAGCAATTAAGGGATCAGGGCCACGTTGCTGAATTGCTAAGTTAGATTGGACATTCTAGAAACCAGAATAGGATAGGAGCTTCTGCATTGGTCAATAAAGTTCATCAAAGATCAAGTACTTATAATTAGTACCTGCTGACAAGTGGCTTTGAGATGCATGGAAGCTTAAGTAGCTATCCACGTGCAGAAGATCATGTTTTTCAATTAACTAATCGGTCCTCCAATTTAGATCACAGTTACATCAGCTCACTCCTTTCATTGTTTAATTTTAAGTTTAATAGTGTGGAGACAACAGGCGTTTAAAGCGCATTACACAATAATGACTATCTTTACGAAAATTATAACGTAGCGTAAGACGATCTCCGCTTTGTTTGAAAGGCTAATTAGATACTCCTGTTTGCGCTGAAGTGTTTCTTACTGTCTAGGATTTAAGTTGGATTTTCACGCCTTGAGGCTTCTTTTGAGGATCACCTAAATTGATAGATTAGAACTCAATTCAGTGCATTTTAAGGGTCTGCAGAATGGCTTAAATTCACGTGATTTAAATTTCAATTTGTGGCTGAGCAGACAAAATTTTTTTCTGTCAAAATCAGTAAGACAGGTACGAGAGACTGAGATGATGTGCGCATAATTAATAGAAATTGAGACGAAGGAATATAGAATTGTAGAGTGTCAACACTGTCTTGAAGTTTAGAAGATGTTTTGAAGTAATTAGTGGGTGGCAGTTAGGTTGAAATTTTCAGTAATTCTACGATTGAAGGTGTCAAGAAATTTAAGGTTTGACAGGTTGGTCTTGGGAATTGATTAGTGGGGTTAGTGGGGCTGGAGTTAGAGAAAAGTATGTGGTGCTTGAGGTATGGGGTTTTTGAAATTTAAATTTTCAGACGAAATTCGGCAGTGGCTTAACAAGCAATATGAAATCCAACTAAGTCAGTATTCTCTTATTGTTCAATGAAAGTGGCAGTTCTAAGAGGTAATTGTACTACAATTGATTTCTGTTTACGGTGTTTGTCAACACTAAAGAAGATGATTTACTCCACTTTGTGAAAATAGAAACACTTCACTAAAATGTCAATTGGAACCGCTGACACAAATGACGTAGTCAATGCTCAAGTCTTGAAACAGTTAAATTTTGCGGGGGCACAAGATAACCTACCACAGAAAGAATGCAACGTCTCTTTTATCTTTGATCCAACTGGGATTCTGAAAAGTTATCGTAAACATTAGCCTCTAATTATTACGAGATAAGCGCTGAAGTATCAGTGAGGCTGGACCAGAGCCCCAAATTCGATATGCATGGTAACAGAGAATTTCAGAAAAAGGCGGCACTAAGTTCGAAGAAAACATCCATGTCGATACACAAATGTGAGAAATTACACTAAGGTGAAAACCAAGACATTAAGAACTAGGGAACTCGCTGAATATGAGGAATGGTTGAATATTTGGGATGCATGGAGTTGTCTAATGAGAATTATGGAGTGAAGAGAGTACCCAAAATGTGTAAAAAGAGAGGATTAAGGCTTGGAGGTTGAGTGCCTGGCACAATATAAATATAGGAAGCACTCTTTCGATCACTTCGGTGGAGCTTTTCTAATATATAGTGAATCTTATATTTTATGTGCCATATATTATTTCGGTAAGGTACACAAGTGAATCTACATATTTTAAACAGATAAAGCTCACACTTTATTTCAATAAAGGCTAGCCAGTGGTGTAGTTAGATTCGTAACTGTTGTTCGGTAGTTGTAATTGCACTCTCTGGCTAATAAACTAGCATTTATTGCAACAACACTACTCACCTTGACTCATAAGTCTTTGAATTTGAACTATCACCACTCCTCACAAGTTGAGAGAGTCGTTGCCATTGGTCGTTTTCTTTAGAAACAGACTCAAGTACGCCTTGAACGATAGAGAAGTCTAAGCTATCTTGACGCAAGAACAAGTCAAGGTTGACCGTAAGGTCAGAACTGACTCTACTTTCCCAGCTGGTTTCATAGATGTTATCACCTTGGAGACCACCAACGAGAAAAATTCAGATTGGTCTACGACGTCAGGGATAGATTCACTGTCCACAGAATCACTGCTAAGGAGGCTTCCTACAAGTTGGGTAATGTCAAGAAATTGGGTAAGAGAGGTATTCCATACGTTGTCACCCACGACGGTAGAACCATTAGATACCCAAAATGTGAAGGCCAACGTCACTGTCAAGATTGACTTGGTCACTGGCAAGATCTCTGACTATATCAAGTTTGACACTGAAAGGTTGATTATGGTTACCGTTGGTAGAAACTTTCTCAAAGTGCTCTTTAGAAGTCTGTAAAGTGCATATTTTAGATGAGACCCTAAAAAGCCATCGTCGTAGCTCTGATACATTATAGGTGACTATAGTAGCGAATTCGAAAATCAGTTTCTTTGCTTCTATTGTTCCAAGCTGTTGTTGGGGCCGCCATATTTAAAGATTTCAGGTAGATCGAAATTAGTCATCGAATTGTATAGTGGTTTCACCAATATCTATTGGCTTAGTTTTTTTGGTTAGTGGGATTTTTTTACTAACAACTCACTGCCGGCCGCTATTTGTGCTTGTAGCTATCCAAAGTGCAATTGTGTAGGAACTTCAGTTCTCGCCAAAGGATTCTCACCAAACGGTTTTGAAACTTTGAAAACGTTATGAAAGTTCCATAACCCTCACCGGAAATTATAACAGCTGAGACTGGCATTAAACATTTGTACATTCAATGGGAGAGTAGCCTTGGAGGTCTACTTTTAATTGTCACTGTAGAAGCTTCACTCGTCTATAGTAGAGCTAATGGTATTTTATCCCATCCCTTTGAGAACAGCCCATCGGTAGCTGAATGTTTATCCATACGATCAAGTAGACTATCAGATCTGAGATGTCTAAACTGAGAACATTTGTAGTATCTTTCTCAGTTTATGTAGCCATTTACCCCATATACCACTGTAGTGGAAAGTATAACGCACGAGAACCTGCTGATTGCTAGACAAACAGTCCGTTGAAGCAATGATACCTCTTTTCTTAATCAACCCCAAGCATTCACTTCTGCACTGATAGGCACTGTTACTGGGCTCCAGATTCTTCGAATTTGAAAACTTCTTTCACTGGGCAGTGTTTATGATACATCCAGCGTAATCAAAACAGTACCTTGCCAACCAAGAATTCGTACTATTGAGTGTTTCAAGACTAAAACCAGCAATACTAAGGGAATACATCCTAGTTACCCAGCGAAATACATGGTAATAGAGAATTCAACAAATTGTACACGTATCATCAAATATGGTGATGTTGACAGTTTTCAGAATTTTAGATTGCAAGCGCTATAAACTAACTCACTACTAGAAGAGGAAAAAGATGTAAGCATTACATTTAGAAGAATACTTAAGATGCAAAGAGGTTTCAAAAATATAGATGATACTTATGAACACATTACTAGGGCAAGAATTGAACTATTCAAAAAATCAGGAAAGAAAAAGTTTCCAACTTGGACACGAAGGTGCACAGTTAATTATATTAAGTGTAGGAATAATATATAGGAACGGGCGGAATTCTCTACGCACAAAAGGTTTACGGCTCGCGCCGTAAACCTTTTATCAATTTTGTGTAATGGGTGCGCTTTTACTCGCGTATAGCTCGTAAAAGCCCCCCCTTTTCCCTTTTCATTTCCTTTGCCTGTGCGCTGCGTGTGCGTGGGCGTGTGCCGAGGAGTGGATGCACTTGAGGCACAGCGGGAGGGCATGTGCTGTGTGGCGGGACAACGACTTCGGCAGGGACGGACGCGGGACGCGGCGCGGCGGCGGGCAGAGAAGAGAGTGGTGCGAAAAGATAAGTTTTTGTCTGGCGCGCGCGGGGGGGTCGACGGCGAGGGCGTGCGCGGGGCGAATATGGGTGGAGACTTTGGGGTGGTGGGACCCAAAAGTGCGAAGAGAGACAACGTCAGTGATTGCTGAGCAGTGTAGAGCGCAGCCCCTAAGCTTTGGGGATGCCTCCTAATCAACTCGCGCAATTCCATATATCGCCCTTTATTTTTATATAT